>OU343220.1:157057189-157229868 GCA_910596185.1 Chrysanthemum makinoi
TCAAGCCCCTGCGACTCTAGTCCATCACTGTTGTGGCAAAATCTACAACAATTGCCAACCCCGGACTAGGTCGATGTAGAAGTCTATTCTTAGCTAGGCACGGTTAAACCTAGACTAAGGCAACAACTACCGCACGTCTATCTACACAGTCAAGCACATAAGCAAATCCAAATAGTTTTCACGGTCCAAAAACAGTAGCATGATTCTCACCCCAAAATAGTTCAAAACGTAGTCAAACGTAGATAAAAGTGGGGCTATGAAACTCACCTCAAGCAATCAACGCACAAATAAACACTAGCATAAGATAACGGTATCACGGCACAGCAACTATCGACTCGGCACAACCTATTAATGTAGACCAACTTAAGATATACATTCCTCAAAATCAAGCGTTATCTACCCCATATGTTCCATTTCTTTATTTCCAAAATGTCTCGTTTCACCATTTAATCCTAGTGTTTGGTATTCCTCGTGTCGGTGTATCGACTCAATATGATGCCATGAATGCACTTAACCAACGTTATGCTCGCAATATATGCAACTCATTCATGCGACACAATGAGACGTCTAAGCGATAAGCTCCATAGTCCAATAAGTTTCGAAATAAATAGTAGACCTTATCGAATTCGTCCAACTCGATAAACTGATTTATTTACTCAGTGTTGCTTATTATCCATAAACCGGTCAATGCGTATCCTTAACGAGGTCATAAGGATAAGCCACCCATTAATAAGGTTACCCAACGTACCTAGCGGGCTCTTATTAGGTTCGTCAACCTAATAAATCCGCTACCCACGTGGATCAACAATATTAATGCTAGGTTATCCGTAACCCATGCACACAACGTAAGCAATTAAATACTTAAACTAGTATTAAATGTCCACAATTGACATTTATTGATAAACGTGTACTCGAAACATTAATTACTTATTCATTAAAACAAACCATTTCCAATTTAGTCGTTAGTTTCTGTTTAAAATAGTAAATAACAAGATAAGACTTGTTATCGACATTTTTGGTACAAAAGCCCATTTATTATTTCTATTCCATAGTTCATTAGGATTTTCATGTTCATATATATATTTCGTCAAATTCCAATATTAATCTCATATCGTTATTCGTTTCGAGTCCACAAGCACGAGTCATAACTTCTCGGCTTTTAAATCAATCAATAGTTCAAATTATACTAAAGTCCATGTTACGGCTTTGTCGGAGTCAACTATTGACTAAAAAGTCAAAGTAACGCCGACGTAGCTCAAACTTGACAATTATATATATCAAGTCCAAATTAAAAGTCATAATAGCGCAATTCAATCCCAAATCAACTCAAAAAAATCTCGCCAACCAATCAATCAACCAAATGTACTCGAAACCAAATGTTATGACCCTAATGGTCGCTGACGGTCGCGATTGAACGTGAACCAAACAAGCCCTAGAAGCTTTTCGGCTCCAAGCGTCTCATCCAAACCTCAACTACATCAACCAACAAGCTACCAAATCGACCGACCCCGTGGGACCCAAGGTCCATGTGGGTCAAATGCATACCTCTCATGGGCAATCCGAGCCCTAGGTGGATTCGTACACACCGTCAATCCAGTCAACCAATTCCCATCAATTACAACAAAATCAAAATCCAATGTCAACTCAACATGCTACCAAACCTGCTCTACATGTTTATTTAGACACTTAGTAGATTATTTCTTGTTCCACCCAAAAGTCCCAAATTTGTTCATAGGGTCGAAACCCTAATTTTCAATTCGTGGCTTTTTATTGCTTAAACAAGCTCAAATCATGTTCCATTTACCTTATTCAAACACCAACTGCAAAAGCCCTTTGAAACCCTAAAAGTACGAATCTTGATTCAAAGATTCGAAGGTGTTATGGAGGTCCAAATGGAGCGTGTAATATATGGTTGGAAAGAGGAGAAAGAGATGGTGGTGGTGGTGTATGGTGACGCGCCGCCGTGTGGTGGTGGTGGCCGAATATGGTCAGCGGCCACAAGGTGGTGGCTAGGGTTTTTAGTGAGAGAAAGGTAGAGAGAGAAAGGTATGTTGTGTGTGTTTTTAGTGAGAGAATGAAATAGGTGAAATGAGGGGATGGGAGCCCCTTTTATACATGGACATGGGGGACTCAAAAATAAATAAATATGGTGGAGGGGGTGGCCGGCCTAGGTGAAATAGAGGGGTCGTGGTCGCCATTTTTCATAACTACCCCGTTTACTCATTCCCGAGCTCATAAATTGTCCCCCGAGTGTCCCACGACGTTCATTCAATTTTCTAACATCGTTATTTACGTTTTTCCACGAGTTTTGACTATTTAGTCGTCAATTTTCGAGTTACGGTCTAAAAATTACAATCTTTCTTGTTTTAGGCTTTTCTAGTGCCGAATCGAATAGTGCCTACCAAATAGAGTTAAAACTCATACGATAACTCACTCAATAGTGAAATAAACCAAAAAAACCAATAGACGATATAAAATCAAGTCATGGTTTATAAAAATAGTATTAAAGGCAAAGCTCGGTTCAGTTTAACGTAATGCGGTTACCTTAAATAGACTCCCTAAATTGCCAGTTGTCACATTTGTGTAACCGCCAAGCTTATGATAGAATACATGCTATGACTGTGCGTTGAGTGATCACCCCGAAATTGACACTTAGAATAGTTGAGAGATTTGAGTGTTTTGTTCCCATTTCGTGAGGTGTTCGGCTTTGATTTATTCTAGCATAAGGGATTTTTAAACTTATACTTTCCAGGTAATGGGAGATATCTTTTACAATTTATCTAATAAGGTCTGCTTGAGGGCAAGTAGAGTTTAAGTGGGGGGATATTTGATAACATCAAATAGTCCTGAATATTAAGTGTCAATTTCCCCCGATAATGCTCGTATTTTATATCATTTATATGGATTTACGCTTGTTTTCCTCTGTATTTCACTTTCAGGTAATTTACGAGCATTGGATCTAAAGAGACACGGATTTGGAGAGTTTATTGTAGATATATGATAGTATGCCCATTGTGAAGTAATTACGGCGTAACTCTCTCCACATCTGGCCGTAACAGCGTGACTCGAAGACCAACTCAGGCAGTTAGTAACTCCATTCTAGGATTACGCCGTAACCAATTAGGTCAAATGATGTTACACGCCGCTTCAAGCCACGCCGTAACTCTTTCCAATGATTACGGCGTAATCGTGATTTTGTAACGTTTATTAAAGATACGGCGTAACTCATTCTGTGTGTTACGCCGTAACCAGCTATATCTATAGCATTATTACGGATTCATATAGGTTACTACGTAACTCTGAACTTAGTTACGCCGTAACTAGATCTGGACTACAAATACCAGCCCTAAATTATGCATTTCATATCATTCACTCCACACACAAAGCAGAGAACGTCAATAGGGGACTGAAGGCAGATCTTGAGGAGCATACGGAGCCATCTCCAAGGGAGAAATCACTCCCTAACGATAAGCATTAGCGATCTATCATTTCTTTTACTTTCAATTCATGTATATCATTATGTCAAATGTTGAATTGATTTTTTCAGTTAATATGATCGGCTAAGCACCTCTTGTGCTAGCCTAGTTATGATTCCTTAATTGTTATGTTTATGTTTACATTGCTTCCGTATAATTGTTTCTAGTGTATTTATGCATAGATTGTTGGTAGCTACCCTTGTTTCGGTAGTTTTGAATGGCAGTAGTGTCTAGTTGCTTAGGAGAATTGAATAACTGACCCTAAGTAGGTAGACTGAGTGGGAAGGGTAAGATTTGACCAACTATCAAGAAGGAAAAAAAGTTGTGATGTTCGGATTCAAAAAAAAGGGGTGCCCTTCTTCGCTTGTGCGAACTGACCAAATGATCACCTGCCGTTTGGATGAACTTAAGAAGTTAGGGATGAGTGTCTAAGATGCTAGCGTCGGGCACTCATTGTTATGAATCTTGCATGTAGCGGTACTTCATGACTTGGCTTAGGGGACTAAAAACAACTAGACTTTCAAGGGTAGTAGCTTGATCTCCGGTGGAAACCTTTGCTGATTGGTTAGAGACGAATGACCAAATCTTTGTCCCTAACGACCTAAACCCCCACTTGAAGCAATTGAAAGTAATTAGACGTGAACATAACTTGATAGGATAAGTAACTAGGTTAGCACACTTCTCCACTATTGATCACAACCCTTGCCTTTATTTTCTTTGTTTTATTAGTTTATTAATCATTTCTATCTTAAAACCAATTAAAACCAGTGACATTAGACTTAATTAGAATCCGCTCACATAGCTCTTGGGACGACCTCGGTTTTACCGATTACTACACTACACACGATCGGGTACATTGCCCGTTAGTGCATAAGGTAGACCATAGGTAAACGAGACACTTATAAATATTAAAACCTGATCAGTAAAACCTGCATCAGTGTATCACTTTATTTGTTTGTGGTGATTAATGTCAAGAGTCTCGTAATAAAATTTTATCAAGTCACATACTTGAATTAATATTTGTAATTAAATGTTTACAAGATTATGTTTTTAGCAATTGGGAGTTATAAAAACTTTTCATTTCAAATTTGGGTAATATAGAAATTATAGGTTTGTATTTCCAATTAAATTGGGTTTAGAAAAATAATGCGTAATACAAAATATCAGTTTATGTGTATCATTTTATCTAAACATGTCGGTTTTCAAGTTTTATTTATTGTTTACATATTTGTTATTTAATTTGTGACTCGTGTTTTCTATAATATTATTGCTATATTGCAAGACGTTTCATGACGTGGAAGGCGGACGAGTGATGATCAACGAGGCGTGTGTTCGAGAGTTGGTGTTGTGATTGACGAGTCGGACAAGACAAACGTGGAATGACATCGAGAAAGCACACAAACCAAACGTACCCATTAAGGGCTGGCGCAAACCAAACGCCCGGGTGGGCTGTCAAAACTAAACGGACCCTTTTAGTTAACTGGGCTTCGGCCCAGTCTTGACCAACACACATATTATTAAAACAAACTGGGCTTGGACTCGGCCTGGTTTACAAGCAATCTGAACGCACCCTAAACAAATAATGGGCTCTCAGTCCATATAACGAACACCCTTAAGGAATGGGCTCGAGGCCCAAGGACAAATAACACCAGCCCAACCCTTAAGCGGATTGTGTTTTCACTCTCATTTGTTAAAATTGTTTTTGATGCAAGGGAGTCTAGACCGAACACAAAAATGATGCGAGGAACTTTACGACCCTTTTGGTTTAGCAAAAATATACACCACGCTCGTGGTCTTGGGATAGTCGCGGTAACAAGCACCCTTCGGGGTGTTCCCTCACGTGACTCAAAGCAAACAAACACTCCTGGGAGTTTACCTTGCATACCGAAAACAAACAACCATAACAATTGCTAACCAACTTGAATAGGGACTTAAATCTACGCGTAAGTACTAACGTCAAAGATGTATAGAAAGTTTTAGACCAAGCCTTGCCTCGTAACGATTTCGGATTAAGCTCTATTAAAATTTTCAACTTACTAAATCAAGTTTGATTGGATCTATCAGTGGGACAACAATGATTTGCTGGAGCATAGTAAATTTTTTACGGATAAAGAATTTTGGGTATTTTAATGGGTGGGCAAAACCATTTCTAATGTCCAAAACTCCAAATCATTAAAAGTGGTATGCTTGCGGAGTAATTAGGGTGTGTTTAGCTAAGCTCATATGATGGGTTTATGAACTTATTAGTTTATATGTGTCAAATAATCTTAAACTAAGTTTTGACTAAACTTATATAAGTAAGATTATTAGCTTATATAATTATAAGCTCTAAAAGTGTGACTTTTTAAAGAGTGTTGAGCATATATAGCATGCTATATCAAAAATTACAATTTTACCCTCAATTATTTTAAATGTAACATTCATATTTTATATCACATGTGCTTTTTAACCATTTACCAACGTAAGATAGACCAAACAATTGACTTTGACTACTTATTAAACATAATCTAATCCAAACATTAATATAGGCTTTATGAGCTTATGATATATAAGTCATAAATTGCTTATATAACATAAGAATAAGCCAAATTTATATGTTTAGCTATACACCCTTTTAAATTATTTGGGTTGGTCATAGCCTATCCTATTCCAAGATTGCTTACCTTTATATATTTTACTATAATAAATTAGATCGCTCGTCCCTTTGATTTGGCCAAAATTCGCAAGTCCCTCGACATTCATTTTTGTATGGTCGGTCCTTATAATGAAGTTTTGTAACATCATTCGTCCTTATCACTAACACTCAAGGGACTTGCAATGTTATTAAGGCCAACCACAGGGATGAACGGTGTAATTGATAAGGACGAATGATGTTACAAAACTTCATAAAAAGGATCGACCATGCAAAATTGAAAGTTGAGGGACTTGCGATGTTATTTTAACCAAACCACAGGGACGAACGGTGTAGTTTACTCATTTTACTATTTGTGTGTACATGATCACATATGATTTAACATGATTAGTGTAGAACTAGCAGGATACCCGCGCAATGCAGCGGCGAGTACCCTGTGACTATTTTGTGACGAGCAAATGTTACTTTGTTACACATTTTTTTCTAAATACAAATGAATGATAATTAAATTAAAATAAGTTTAAGCAATAACAATGCAAACTATTTCATATCAATAATAAACATAAGGTCCAAATGAAAGAAAGGAACACACGTAGCATCTTTGAAACATAAGCTAAAATAGACGTTTATTAAAAAAAGAAATGTAATTTCGCATAAACACAAATATGCCAATTATTAATATGCATCATTGAATGCAACGTCATTATTTATAAATATCAGAGTACCCGTGCATTGCAGCGACGAATACCCTGTAACTAAAATCATCGGTGATCAAATTTTTTTGATTTGCAAATTTTTATTTTACAATAAAAGCACCAAAGAGGACACTTTTACGTTTGAGTTAGTTTAAGGGATAACAAATTATTGCGTATAAAAATTGTAAACTATACGCACGATATTGGGCCGACATTAAGGCGATATAGAAGTAGGATGTTAAAATGGTGATTGTTTGTAGTCACAAGTAGACATGAGACAGTGTAATAAGCTTTATTACACTTGTGACACGTCAAAAATCTATAACTTGCATGTGGAACCTCAGCTTTATAACGTACAGCTATACGCCACCCAATCGCCTTTCCTATGTCTTCAAGTTCATCCATCACATAAATGGTGCCTTACCGCATATGATGTTGCATATGATGGAAGGGACAAAAGTTCCGCAAAATGTTTAGTCACCAAAAAAAACTGTCTAATTGATGGCTATATGTAATGTTGCATATGATGAAGGGAAAAAAGCACCGGTTACTTCTATTAAAACCAATATATAATTTATTTATTTCCTAGAAAACCTATATGATAGTTATGTCAAGTACCTTTTCTGCATAATTGAGAAGAGACCAGCTACATGAAGGAGATCATATGTTCTTGGGTATGTATCGAATGGCTCACACCTGCAAATTGGAGTGATCAATATGGGAACATGTATATGATATCGAATATAATTGTTAGAAAAAACATATAAATGAAACTTCCTCACAAAATTTAGTTACCGGGTACCTGTCACCACATTACGCGGGTACCCTGCCAGTAGTACTAAAGCATTCAGCAATCATGAACAAGGATAAAATCCTAACATACTGTATGAAGCTTTTTTTATTAAAACAACTAGCAATTTTCTGAACTTTAAATTTCTATTTTTCCCTTGACTTTCTAAAGTTGACTTTGACTCTTGACCTTACCGACGCGTAAAAACAATTACGGCATAACCGACAATTTTTCTTAATAAAAAAAATTGTTAATATTTTCTGAACATTTACGTGCACATATGACTATCTAAACGAAAAGATATCTCGCAAAACGTGAAAACCATACACAATGCGTACTGGCACGAACGTAAGCCCAATAAATATCTTTATGTGATACTAGTCGTGTAAATACTTATTTTTCGTGAAAAAATTGTTTTAAACGCAATGGTGTGAATTTCGTGTTCTAAATCAATTATCTTCAAGCTTAAACAAGTCCCGAACCTCAAACTTACAAAAATTACAATAATGGTCCCTATGACTAATTTACACCCGCAAGTCCAATTAATAGTGTTTATATTTCTTGTGAATATGGTTGTATTTAAACTCGTTTCTAAGGTATTTTAATAATCTATTAACATTTACAAAAATTGTATTTTTACGGGTTAAGAGTATAATTTTTACGGACTAAAAACTAGCATTTTGGCGACAAACGAAAAGAAAATGGGAGACAAAAATCCCCTTCCTTCCCCTTATGCTTCTATTATACAAACAAACCCCCCCTCATTTTTATCCTCATTTTCACTTCATTTCTTCAAATTCTAGAGAGAAAAACACACAATCTTCTCATCATTTTCTCTAGAATTCTCTACTCCTTCTTTCTAAAATTCTCTTTACCTTCTCTCTAAAACCACCACCACAACCATCGCCGACCACCACCATCGAGCCACCACCGCTGTCACACCCGCCACCGCCGACATCATCACAAGGTCACTTTTTTTTCATACTTTCAATCTTTTTACACCCTAATTTTTATGTTATCTCACCATTTAGTTATGTACATTTTACAATTTACTTTTCATGATTCTTGAATTATGAATACCATATGAATGGAGTGTTGAAGGGAACTAGGTTAGTATGGATTTGTGATGGTGGATGAAGGGGTTAAGTTAGAATGGTTTTGTTGACAAAAATGAAGTTAAATTGGTAATTTTCATGAATTGTACATGCTGTCCGAATTTTTATTCGAAAGTGAATGCGAGCTACCTAAAAAATGTTTTGACGAGTCATAATCTTAAAAATATGTTAGAACACTTAATTACCTTTTCGGCATAAAAGAACGTAAACATCATACTTAAAACGAGAAAGATATGACCAAAGGAAGTTTAACGAAACATAAATGTTTTTGACAGCTTTTGGTATAATGTAAGCATTATGTCCAGTTTTTAAAATAGGATATTGACCCCTTTCTGGTCTGATTCATCCAAAACTTATAAAATGAAACTTGTCTGGGATGATATTTTACCTAAAGTAGCGACCTTTTTTTTTTGTCATGAAAGTGCTTGTTTAAAGAGCTAGACCACGATATGTTCGGAAAATTTTACAGAAAAGTTAAATAAATTTTCTGCACATGTTTTTCTAAAGCATAAAGCTGTTAATAATTTAAATTTGTGTTTTAGAGCATTTTCGGGTCCGTTTGGACTATAAAAACCTTTAGAAATATTATTGTATATCTTATATATTATTTATAAGCGTCCTCAAATTTTATAAATATTATTGTACAAACTACTTGGATTAAACTTAAACCAATAACACGAACTAAACACATTGAGCGATATGGACTATAAATAAATCTTTGGCTATTACAAAATATTACGAACATGAACACTTATTTATTAAATGCCGAACTTGACGTAAACATTGTTTTGACTTATCAACCAACACAAACTATTAGTTGGTGATATAACGATAATAATATAATGCATCATTTTATTTCACTAATATTATTCTAAACCGGCCTATAATTAATTAGGCGGTGTACCGGAACTATTGTGACGACTTCCTTTTGTTTTTTTTTTGAACGGCGGATTTTATTAGAACGCTAGCAAGACGCTAGCAAGACGACTTCCTTTTGTTGATTCTTAAAATTCAATACTGTCACACCCCCAAATTACCTGCTTGCAAAATGAATGGAATTCCCGATTGATCATATAGCATCACAATCATAATTATATTGAACGACCTAAAGTGTCGTTTGGAAAATACATCGTTTGATTTAATAAAACAATCAGAGTTTACAAAGTAGGTCCCAAATGAAAATCAACTTGTGCGGAAATATGTTTGTTACAATTCAAACGATGTTTTAAAGTGCGTAAAACCCAAGTGAGACGCGTCGTCACCACGACTCCATGATGTGTCCAAATGCATGCCATGAAGTGAATGCCTTAGATACCCGAGATAAAACATGCTAAAAGTGTCAACACAAAGGTTGAGTGAGTTCATAGAGTTTGAGTTGAAATGAAAACCGTTCAAATCGTTTATGTAGCAAAGGCATTGTAAATCGTTGAAATGTAAAGACTATCAAAATCGATTATGTAGCAAAGGCATTGTAAATCCACTCCGCCCAAGTCCCGCCCATACAAAACTTGCAACCTGTGTGTTCACAACCCACTGCCGGAATATGCATAGTTTATGTTCAAACAGAAATCGTCAAATGAATTCACAAAATAGTGCATGACTCAATGTATCGAAATCGTTTATGCAAAGAAAGGCATTGTAATCCACTCAGCCCAAGTCCCGCCCATACAAACTTGCAACCGTGGTGTTCACAACCCACGCCAAATGTATATATAGTTTATATTCAACCACACATCGTCAAATGAATTCATAATAGTACCTAACTCGACGTAAAACCATAGGTTTAATTAATTCGTTTGAACACAATCATCGTAGTGTGAGTTAAATTGTTTCACACTCATCGTTAAAAACAACATCGTATTTATTTCACTAAGTTCATGACACCAAAGCGTAAACATCGCACCAATAAAATTGGTAATCATCGTTTCATCGCCGCCCTAATAGGTAATTTGCCAATTTACCTTAATGATTCAATATAGTGCGCCGATTTCCTAAATGGGTCAATAGAGCGAGTGTTAATTCCAATAGGCCTATTCACTATACTCGGCCACTCGCAAGTGACTCATGGTTCATGATGTAGGGACTTCGAACATGGCAAATACTTAGTGACAATAAAACATCGGATATAGCATACGGTTCAAAGCATTTGTGTTCAATTTAAAATGTAGCATGTATCTCCCCCAAGAGTTTGTAAAACAGTTAAAAGAGTAAAAGTGGGGCTATGAACTCACGGTAATTCATATAAGTTAAAGTACTTGTGAAAGTAAATGAAAACAGTTTGAGCATGTATCTCCCCAAAAAGTAGTATAAAAACAATTAAAAGTGGGGCTATGAAAACTCACTTGGATAAACTGGAATAACGGCAAAAGTGAGTACACCGAGGTTTAATGTGATGCTAACCGACCTATTACGAATGATATGATATGTCATGAGTTGCAATGTAATGCTATATGCACCTCAGATGTTATTTATACCATTCATGGTTTTGAAAAAAATATTACTCGCCGTCGAAAAATACTCTTTTGACGCCTCTTGAGCCTTCGAAAATGACTTTACATGTTTTTACGTCAAAATGTCATCCTACAATGGTTTTATAATGATTTTTGGTGAAATTACCACTTTTTGTCGCAAAACAATGTCGACGGAATTTTCATGAAATTAACAAAATGGTCTTTAAAATGGCCAGAAACAGGTGTACGCCGATCGTTAGAGAACGAACTCGACGGTTTTGGAAAGTTTGTATCGATATCTGAAAGTTTCAGTTCAGGAGTTTTCGTCCAAAAGGTCTCGATCATAAAGATATTAAGGGTTAAAGTTGATGATTTTGCTAATGTTGTGCAGAAAATGAGTTTCGCCAAGTTTGAACATCCCAGAAATAATTGACTACAACTCCGCTTGACAAACAGCTTTTTGTTTTCAAAATATGGCCGGTGAACTTGATTTTACTAGGAGACATTTCGGTCCATAAAGTTTTGCATCATAGTTAAAAACAACCGAAACATGGTCGTACAGCTAATGTAACACTTGTAACGTAAAAAAAAAAATAATATAGTTTTTCAGAAAATAATAGTTACGCAACTTTATAAAACGCGGCATATATTTGTGTGTTTCAAATCCGTTTTCTACGATAATATCGTCCTTAGCTTCAGATCGAAGTAAACTAATATATTTTTGAGAAGTCGAAATAATTTGTGAAGCTTAAGGCTCGTTTTGACCCGAACAAACTAAAAACAGTTTGCTGAAAATCCAGAAAAATAATACGTTCGTCGTCAAACTTAAAAATTCACCACGGCTTCGTTATAAGTCCGCTTTTATCCGCTCAAGCCGCCACGGATTCGCTTTTAAAGTATATTTTCTAAAAATCAAGGCCAAAGTTTCGTACAATCTGTTGGTTTTTCCAGAAATTCGAATTAAGGACAGAACGAAGAATATAGTTATCGAAAATAGTTTTTCTCGGACAAAACCTATTCTAATCCCTTCAAATCAACTCCAAACTAATCTAATCCTACCATACACCTTCTTAGGGTGTCATGGGTTCCTAATCACCATCAAGACCAAAGAATACCATGGGAATAATTATAGGATGACCAATATGTATATATAACTAAAAAATCATGAAATAAATGGTATAAATCACATAACTTGCATAATATCTCCAAAAATGAAAAGAAACATATGAAAATGAAAAGGAAACATGAAAATGATAAAACATGCTTACTAGTGAAAATGAAGAGGTGTAAGTAACAAGGATTAACTTAAATATCCTTGGTTTTTATTTCAAAACCATATAAAGGATATAAACTAGGTTGTAAACACTTGATTTTGCAAAAACTTTTGATCCCTTGGAGTCTTGATGCTTGGCCGGTTTTATGGAGCAAAAGAGAAGAGAGAAAACTAAATTTTTAACACTTGCAACTATGAGAAAATTAAGGTGAAATGATGTATAAGACTTTTTGGAGAAAGAGTAGAAACATGCATAAACTTGAACCATACCAATCAATAACTACACCTCCATAGGCGGATTTTGGGGCATCTTGTATCCCAAGATATTTTTTATAATGTATTTGTATATACTTGTATAATTTGCAAGATAGTGTAAGTAAATGTGTAGGAAAAAGGTATAGGTAAATGGAAATTTTTGGTACATAAGTTTTAATAATTCAAAATAGGATGGAATGAGGTGATAAAAATTGTAAAAATGCTTTCCTTGTGAAATTTGGGTGATAAAATAATTATCGTATAATTTTTAAGAAAACGACGTAATAATTAAACTTTTACGATTAGTATACCAAATAAATTTGTAACACTAGGAAAACTAAAAATATAGTTTTTATGAACTAAATGTAAGTTTAAAAATACCTCGGAATCATTTTTGAAAGTAACGGATTAAATATTAAAATAATAACTCACGCGATAAAGATTATTAAATATAAAAATTACGCGAAAAATATGAAATGAAATGTCGTGAATGAACTAATGAGATGCAAATGATGTCAATGAAATGTAGACTAATCATAGTCCATATGAAATGTACGTGATGTCATGATCATGAATTCCCCGCTAAACCTCCAAGGTTACGCGAATTTGAAACAAGTAAACCAAGTTTACTATAAATGTTGAAATAATGAGACATGAATCGTAATGAAATGACCAAGTACGGATTGTCACATTCATCTAAAAAGGAATTCACCCCTGAATTCAATCGTTGTTAGGTCTAACGGGTTTAGGGTTTGATGTGGCAAACTTTCCATTCCGAGCAAAATCCTCAAAAGACTTTTGGTAACCGATTTTTGCTTAATCCCACAACTCATCAAACAAGAACTGCCATACGATTAGGCTAAATCGGTTTAGGTAACAACTTGTTTCTAGCTCGATCTTTGCAACTCATCAAACAAGAATCAGCCACGGATCAAACCGAAACAAGTGGTTTGAAGAAAATCTTTTGAAAATTTGGCTCGATTACAGAATTGCTTACACATATAAGCCTACTACTCCCTTCATTGCATGATTCATCCTGAATTAGACATAGGTGATCAGGCTATGTATAATTTAGGAGTAACTATGCAAGGCTTGGACTAATCGACTCATATGTTGATTGGTGTTGAGTCAACTGATGTTAAAATTGTGATGAATATCGAGGAGAGAAGATATGGAGAAGTGTCGCTAAAATGATAGTTAAAGTAAAAAGAATTAAAATCCTCGTAAATGATAACAAATCGAAAGGAAATAAAGTACGATAGATGAGAATATTTTACAACGAGTAGTTTGTCAAACAAAATACATCTTAGGTTATAAAGATCGATAATGATGGAAAACATAAACTTAATACGACCTAGTACATAAGGAGAATTAAGACCTAGTTTCGAACTTCTTCAGCTTCCGCCGTTGATACCTTGACGCAGCTCCTCCTCCTTCCAACATATATACATTCCCATGAGCACCTTCAACTTGTTGACCTTGGTTTTGAGGACATTGGTTCCGATAGTGTCCTTGTTCCCCACATCCGAAGCATGTGACTACGGCTTTACCTTTACAATCCCTGGCTAAATGTCCCGGTGTTTTGCATTTGTGGCACTTGGCAGGGCAAGGACCCGAGTGATGAAATTACATCGATTACAGTGGTGTTCCAGATACCCTCTACCTCTCATTGGTGCAGTGACATAAACCATTCCCGCTTCTTGCCTTCTATTTTGTTGTTGATGACGGTTGGTGTTGCGGTTTTGGTTGTTGTTGTTACCATCTCCTTGGTCGTTTTCCCATTTCCTTTGTTGTTGTTGATTTGTTATCATCGTTGTAGTTGGTAATGATTGTTGGGGTTGTTGTTGTTCGTTGATGTTGGTGTACTTGCCCCTCTTCACCACTTGTGCCATCAACTTCTGAGTCACTCTAATAGCTTCCTCCATTGTTTGTGGATCAAACGAAGTCACATCTCCTTGAATTACCGAAGTCCCCGATGAAAGCCTCTAGCAACTTCTCATTATCAGAAACCATGGACGGGCATAACACGGCCAATTCCTGAAATCTCCGAATGTAAATGTCAATATCGTACCCAATGGTTACTAATTCATAGAACTCCGTCTCCAACTTTTTGATTTCGCACGAGGACAAAACTTCTTAGTCACCAAACCCTTAAATTGCTCCCAAGTAAGCTTGAAAGCATTCTCTATTCCAATCGGTTGAGCATAAGAATTCCACCACGATAATGCTCCATCGAAAATGTGCTCGTAGCAAATTTAACCTTACTATCCTCCGACAGTTGCAAAGCAAAACACCGACTCTAATTTTTCAACCATCGAACCATTGCTGTAGCTCCTCGTACCTCTAAATTTCGTGGGCTCACCACTTTTGAAGTCCTTGTACGAACATTCTTAACTCCGATCCTCCGGCATTTCGTAGTAGCAGCAGCTAGCCTAAAGGCTTCAGAAGAGCCACTGCTTCCCGTTCAACTCTTAAAGCATTAGCAATGCTATCATTCACCAACTTTTGAATTGCTTCTTGAGTCATTTCAACTGTAGCTTTCTTCGGTGCCATATCTTCTTCAAAACAAGAGGAAATGTGAGACGTAGCAAAAATCCGATGTTAATAATAAACGCTCCAAAGAGATGTGATAAGAAATGGTAAGTTTGAGGTTATTATTCAAAATAATCGACGGGTTCCGAAAAGATGGGTTACGAGATGTTGTAAATGCTTCAAATGTATGGTGGTTTAGTGGCTTAATGTGTGAATAACGTGTAACTCGACATGTTAGTGGTGAAACAAAGGAGTGAGAGTGACTTCGCCCTATCTAAAGGTTTATCTCGCATTCGCTGCTTATCGATGATGAATCAGCTGATATAAAATTGTGATAGGGAATGACAAGGAATTCTCCACATTAGAGTACGAGGAAATGATAATGGGATGGGAATTTAGAGACATACATGTGACAATCGATGTGAAATGAAAGCGAATAACTCGAAAAATTGTACGTATGAACCGCATGTAAAGTGAACATGCACTTATGATGAAATGATGAGATGCTATGATAATGTAGTTATAGTCTAGGGTCAATGATGCAACCTAGTTCTCTATAACTGAAGCTCTGATGCCAATCTGTCACACCCCCAAATTACCTGTTTTGCGCGTGAATGGAATTCTCGGGGATTGATCTGTCATAGCATCACATTTACAGTTATATTGAACGACCTAAAGTGTCGTTTGGAAAATACATCGTTTGATTTAATAAAACAATCGGAGTTTACAAAGTAGGTCCCAAATGAAAATCAACTTGTGCGGAAATATGTTTGTTACAATTCAAACGATGTTTTAAAGTGCGGAAAACCCAAGTGAGACGCGTCGTCACCACGACTCCATGATGTGTCCAAATGCATGCCATGAAGTGAATGCCTTAGATACCCGAGATAAAACATGCTAAAAGTGTCAACACAAAGGTTGAGTGAGTTCATAGAGTTTGAGTTGAAATGAAAACCGTCAAAATCGTTTATGTAGCAAAGGCATTGTAAATCGTTGAAATGTAAAGACTATCAAAATCGATTATGTAGCAAAGGCATTGTAAA
Source organism: Chrysanthemum makinoi (assembly GCA_910596185.1). Classification (NCBI taxonomy): domain Eukaryota; kingdom Viridiplantae; phylum Streptophyta; class Magnoliopsida; order Asterales; family Asteraceae; genus Chrysanthemum; species Chrysanthemum makinoi. The sequence goes on from OU343220.1 coordinate 157,073,451, forward strand.
TCCACTCGCCCAAGTCCCGCCCATACAAAACTTGCAACCTGTGTGTTCACAACCCACCGCCAGAATATGCATAGTTTATGTTCAAACAGAAATCGTCAAATGAATTCACAAAATAGTGCATGACTCAATGTATCGAAATCGTTTATGCGAAAGGCATTGTAATCCACTCGTTCCAAGTCCCGCCCATACAAAACTTGCAACCCGTGTGTTCACAACCCATTGCCGAAATGTATATATAGTTTATATTCAACCACACATCGTCAAATGAATTCACAATAGTACCTAACTCGACGTAAAACCATAGGTTTAATTAATTCGTTTGAACACAATCATCGTAGTGTGAGTTAAATTGTTTCACACTCATCGTTAAAAACAACATCGTATTTATTTCACTAAGTTCATGACACCAAAGCGTAAACATCGCACCAATAAAAATTGGTAATCATCGTTTCATCGCCGCCTTAATAGGTAATTTGCCAATTTACCTTAATGATTCAAATATAGTGCGCCGATTTCCCTAAATGGGTCAATAGGAGCGGAGTGTTAATTCCAATAGGCCTATTCACTATACTCGCTCACCGCAAAGTGACTAATGGTTAATGATGTAGGGACTTCGAACATGGCAAATACTTAGTGACAATAAAACATCGGATATAGCATACAGTTCAAAGCATTTGTGTTCAATTTAAAATGTAGCATGTATCTCCCCAAGAGTTTGTAAACAGCTTAAAAGAGTAAAAGTGGGGATATGAACTCACGGTAATTCATATAAGTTAAAGTACTTGTGAAAGTAAATGAAAACAGTTTGAGCATGTATCTCCCCCAAAAGTAGTATAAAAACAATTAAAAGTGGGGCTATGAAGACTCACTTGATAAACTGGAATAACGGCAAAAGTGAGTACACCGAGGTTTAATGTGATGCTAACCGACCTATTACGAATGATATGATATGTCATGAGTTGCAATGTAATGCTATGCATGCACTTCATATGTTATTTATACCATTTATGGGTTTTGAAAATATTACTCGTCGTCGAAAAAATACTCTTTTGACGTCTTGAGCCTTCGAAAATGACTTTACATGTTTTTACGTCAAAATGTCATCCTACAATGGTTTTATAATGATTTTTGGTGAAATTACCACTTTTTGTCGCAAAACAATGTCGACGGAATTTTTCATGAAATTAACAAAATGGCTCCGAAAAACAATGTCAAAACGGTGTACGTCGAACGTTAGAGAACGAACTCGACGGTTTTGGAAAGTTTGTATCGATATTTAGAAGTTTCAGTTCAGAGTTTTCGCCCAAAAGGTCTCGATCATAAAGATATTAAGGGTTAAAGTTGATGATTTTGCTAATGTTGTGCAGAAAATGAGTTTCGGCCAAGTTTGAACATCCGTAAATAATTGACTACAACTCCGCTTGACAAACAGCTTTTTGTTTTGAAAATATGGCCGGTGAACTTGATTTTACTAGGAGACATTTCGGTCCATAAAGTTTTGCATCATAGTTAAAAACAACCCAAAACATGGTCGTTACAGCTAATGTAACACTTGTAACGTAAAAATAATATAGTTTTTCAGAAAATAATAGTTACGGCAACTTTATAAAAACGCAGCATATATTTGTCGTTTCAAACCGTTTTCACGTATAATACGTCCCTTAGCTTCGATCGAAGTAAACTAATATATTTTTGATAAGTCGAAATAATTTGTGAAGCTTAAGGCTCGCTTTTGACCGAACAAACTAAAACAGTTTGCTGAAAATCCAGAAAATAATACGTTCGCGTCCAAACTTTAAAAATTCACCACTGGCCGTTATAAGTCCGTTTTTATCCGTTCAAGCCGCCACGGATTCGTTTTAAAGTATATTTTCTAAAAATCAAGGCCAAAGTTTCGTACAATCTGTTGGTTTTTCCAGAAATTCGAATTAAGGACAGAACGAAGAATATAGTTATCGAAAATAGTTTTTCTCGGACAAAACCTATTCTAATCCCTTCAAATCAACTCCTAAACTAATCTAATCCTACCATACACCTTCTTAGGGTGTCATGGGTTCCTAATCACCATCAAGACCAAAGAATACCATGGGAATAATTATAGGATGACCAATATGTATATATAACTTAAAAATCATGAAATAAATGGTATAAATCACATAACTTGCATAATATCTCCAAAAATGAAAAGAAACATATGAAAATGAAAAGGAAACATGAAAATGATAAAAACATGCTTACTAGTGAAAATGAAGAGGTGTAAGTAACAAGGATTAACTTAAATATCCTTGGTTTTTATTTCAAAACCATATAAAGGATACAAACTAGGTTGTAAACACTTGATTTTGCAAAAACTTTTGATCCCTTGGAGTCTTGATGCTTGGCCGGTTTTATGGAGCAAAAGAGAAGAGAGAAAACTAAATTTTTAACACTTGCAACTATGAGAAAATTAAGGTGAAATGATGTATAAGACTTTTTGGAGAAAGAGTAGAAACATGCATAAACTTGAACCATACCAATCAATAACTACACCCTCCATAGGGCCGGATTTTGGGGCATCTTGTATCCCAAGATATTTTGCTTTTTTTATAATGTATTTGTATATACTTGTATAATTTGCAAGATAGTGTAAGTAAATGTGTAGGAAAAAGTACAAGTATAGGTAAATGGAAATTTTTGGTACATGTAAGTTTTTAATAATTCAAAATAGGATGGAATGAGGTGATAAAAATTGTAAAAATGCTTTCCTTGTGAAATTTGGGTGATAAAATAATTATCGTATAATTTTTAAGAAAACGACGTAATAATTAAACTTTTACGATTAGTATACCAAATAAATTTGTAACACTAGGAAAACTAAAAATATAGTTTTTATGAACTAAATGTAAGTTTAAAAATACCTAGGGATCATTTTTGAAAGTAACGGATTAAATATTAAAATAATAACTCACGCGATAAAGATTATTAAATATAAAAATTACGCGCGAAAATATGAAATGAAATGTCGTGAATGAACTAATGAGATGCAAATGATGTCAATGAAATGTAGACTAATCATAGTCCATATGAAATGTACGTGATGTCATGATCATGAATTCGCCGCTAAACCTCCAAGGTTACGCGAATTTGAAACAAGTAAACCAAGTTTACGATAAATGTTGAAATAATGAGACATGAATCGTGTCGAGAAATGACCTGAAAGTACGGATTGTCACAAATACCATTCACTTAAGGTGAGTTCATGGCTCCTACTTTACTTATTTTGAACCAATTTCAGGTGAGAACACATGCACACTTTACTTATTCGATTTACTTGAGCTCTTTACACCAATTTACTCTCATACATGATTTAATTACTCGAAAACATTTTCTGCTTTGCTTTAATATTGATTTGATTATTCGAATGCAATACTATTTACTCATTACCTACTTGATCCTTACTCGTGGACACACGTGCATAATTTTAAACTATTTATAGATTGCCTAAGTTAGGAACCGGTAGCTACATCTCTTGGGGGTACTTAGATGCCTACAATTGCTTGGGTGTTTAGACACCTACATATCTTGGGTACTTAGATGCCTACAATTGCTTGGGTGCATAGACACCAACACATAGCTAGAAAAATTAAGGTTTCGGTGACATGAACTTAGCACAGTTTTTTGAACATTAAATTTCTATTTTTCCCTTGACTTTCTATAGTTGACTTTAACTGTTGACCTTACCGACGTGTGAAAACAATGTTAGCCTTAATAGTTTTTATTAGAAGTGATGGTCATTCACTTTTAGGAACTTTGTAACGTGTGTTAAATATCGTGATAGAATAGTCATCGGGCTCGTGGATTGGGCTAAGCTAATTGGTTAAAAGATAAGCTATGCTAGCCGTTTATAAGCTTATGTATCCCAAGCCCAATCCAAGTCCAAGTCGTGGCCCTTGCCAAGCCCATTAGGGTATTATTGTAAGGAACTATAAATACCCCTCAAATGGTCATTTGAGAGTGTGTGCTTGAGTGTGTGTGTGTATGTGTTTTCCTTGGAGCAATATACAACTTATTGTTTTCATCTTTCTCTTCTCACATACACGGTTTACATCTTCAAGTCACCATCTTTCCTTTCTTCTTATTCTTTCTAAGCATAACGTTTTTGTTTGGGTTGATCATGTTCTACGAATAACGTGTTGGGTTTGTGATAAGGTTGATAGATTTAAGGTCCTACAATTGGTATCAGAGCCTAACAATGGTTTAGGAGTGTTTTGGTTGAAGTTTTTTTGTGTAGTGATACATGTAGTCGTTGCTCTCAAAGTTGTCACATAAAACTTTAATTTTTGCACTTAAATCTTCAATATTCTTATGGTCTAAGGTTTATATAGTGTTAAAGATTCTAGTTTTGGAAAAAAGTTCGAAGCTTTATGTGTTTTACATCGGTTTTAAACTAGTTTTTGGTTCGTTGTTCATTTCTACGCGTAAGCACAAAAAGCATTTTGGGTGTTTTTGGTCAAAACAATCTTGTTATTTGAGTGTTTTTAAGGTTGTTTGTGCATCAGAAATTGGTTGAATCATTGGAAATTTTTACGCGTAAGTCAAAACCCTAGTTTTACGTGTAAGAAAGTCAAAACCCTTTTTCTACGCGTAAGTTTCTACGCATAACTTTTGGTGCATTCTTCGAGCTTAACGGTTACTTATGCTTCCCTCACTTGTAAAAGTGTGTGGAACACTTCGACTTTCGGATATCTTTTACGCTGTGACAGTGTAAAGGATTTTTGGTTCTAAACCTAAGTTTACGCACAAGCAGAAACTTACGAGTAAGAACTCTACGCATAAGCTTACACTTACGCCTAAGGTTTTCTACAACTAAAAATTTGTCTACGCATAAGCTTACGCTTAAGCCTAAAGTTACGCGTAAGATACTTTCTACGCATAAGGAATCCTACGCCTAAGGTTTCTACGCATAAGGATCCTACGCATAAGCATCCTACGCATAAGCACTCATTTTCTACGCATAAGAACTGGTTTACGAGTAAGATTTTGATCAAAACTTCAAATGGCTATAACTTTTGAACCGTAACTCCGTTTTCAGCGTTCTACCCATCAAAACGACCGTGTGAACAAGGAGAATAGCACGCCGAATAAACTAGGTCAATCTTTAAGTCCTAAAAACGCTCCAAACAGATGTTATTGAGGTTTTTAAGTTTTTAGAGCAAATTTTCACTACAACAACCGAGCTTAATCTTCATCAATAAAAACTCCTTTATCGTTGAATCGATCCTACATCAACTTTATCATAACATACCTTCATCAATGGCAACTCAACAAGACATTCATGCAGCCGGTGCTGAAAACCGTCCTCCTATGTTGGAAAAAGGTGGTTATCTTCAATGGACAAGTCGTATGCTTCGTTACATCAAGACAAAACCTAATGGGAAATTGATGATCAAATCCATTCAGAATGGACCCTTCATACCTCGACAAGTCCAAGACCCCGGAAATGCTGATGCAACACCTCCCGTCCCACCATTTTTTCGTCTTCAAAAGAATCTAATACTCAAGAGGATCGAAGCAAGTCGAAGCGATGACATGGCAATTCATATTGTCCAACCGGGTTTACCAAGAGACATCTTTGTTGTCTGCCAGAGACAATTTGTGAAACTGCTTTTGACATGTGGGAACGTGTTAGACGGCTTTGTCATGGAACTGAAATTGGTCAACAAGACACAGAGAACAAGTTGCTAACTGCTTGGGAGAAGTTTACATCTACTCCAGAAGAATCCATTGAATCCTACTATGGAAGGTTCTGCACTTTAATGAATGAGTTGATCAGAAACAAGTTGACACCCAGAACTATCGTGAGCAACATCAAGTTCTTGAACAATCTACCATAAGAATGGGGACGATATGTCACTATTGTCAACTAAACAAAAGACTTACATCAAGTGAACTTTGATCAACTCAACAATTTTCTGAAACAAAACCAAAATGAAGTGAATGAAGTCAGGCAAGAAAGATTAGCAAAGAATCATGATCCATTGGCACTCATTGCAAAGACTCAAACTCAAGTGAATACACAACAACAAGCTTCATCATCTTCCACTAACAACAACTTGCAGAAATACATCCCTCAACAACAAAACTATCCACCTGAACAACAACATTACCAGGAACAAGGAATCACAGATCTTGAAATGGAACCAGAAGAAGCTTTGTCACAAGCATTTGTATTCTTGGGTAAAGCATTCGGAGGTCGCTATTCCACACCAACTAACAACAACCAAAGGATTTCATCAAACACTCGCAACAAGCAAATTGCAGTACCGGGTGTGAACATGAGTAATCAAGGACAAATGGTTGGAGTTATTGGGAATCAGCAGGGATATGCTACTGGATTTCGCATGTAATCGACGGTTCGGCTGGGGTAATCGATGGATCAGAATGTTGGGAATAGAGCAGTGGAGTAATCGGAATGGGAAAGTTGGCTCAATCGTTGGGAATTATGGAAATGTGAATCAAGGTAATCGAGTTAAGTGTTATAACTGTCAAGGATTGGGTCACATGGCACGGAATTGTCCTACTAAACCAAAAAAGAAGGATCTTGCGTATCTTCATAAAGCTATCATGTTGGTACAAAGGAACAATCGGACTTCAATTGAGTGCTGAGGAACATGACTTCATGGCTATTATGGATGATTTGAAAGACCTCGAGGAACTCAATGCAAACTGCATCTTCATGTCAAATCTTCAGAGACTAAGTACTATATGACACGATTACGACGCACCTCCTCGTCTATGACGCCAACGCAGTGATCTCGAGGTACCAATCATTGATCAATGCTATAACAATGTCATATGTGATGTGTTTACTCATGACGAACAAAGATTCTGTGACATCGCACCTACTTATGATACATACTTAGACAATCCGGTTGTAGCAATACTAACTCGAGCCTCCGGATGTGGATCCTAGTGGAGGCCGTGGTGGCACAAAATATCGAGACTGATGAGGAAACACATGCTTATTTTGAATCATTAATCAACAAATGTGGCATTGAAATTGAGAAAGTTAGAACGGTCAATCGCGAAGTTAAGGCCGCGAATGCTAAATTGACCGTTGAGCTTGAGAGTTACAAGGAGAACGCAAAAGCCTTTGAATTTCAGAAAAACAAAGAATCGAAATTAGAAATTGGTTATCGAAATTTGGTTTCTAAAGAACAACTATTGCAAATCAAGTACAACACACTCGATGTGAATTTGAACTTGAAAATTAAATCTTTAAACAAGGAAATTTCTGATTAAAATAACCAACTTTCTAAACAAAAAGAAATGTTTTCTAATCTTGAAAAAGAGAAGAAGCAGTTGATTACAGATTTTTCAAAACGAGAAGATTCTCTTCTTGATGAAATTCTTGATAAAAATGAAAAAATCCAAACTTTGGAAAATTTGCTTCTTAAAACGGTCATTTCGCTCTCAAACAATCAAGATACTTTCTAATCAAGTAAATCCGCGTTTTCATACTAATAATAGAATGGCACTTGGTAACGACCCTTCTTCGTTCCTCAAGAAAGCTCGAAACCTCGAATGTGTTAAACAACGGAAATGTTTTGCATGAACCCATAATTGTTCGTGATTCTCTTGAAACGTTAGAACTATCTGAGGAGAGTAGATCAAAAATGAAACAAAAGAATTTGGAAATCAAACCAATTGATTATAACAAATGGAACAAAATTAACGGAATTACTTTTGTTAATAAAAAAGAAAAGTCAAAGTTTTCCATCACACCCAGTGTTTCAAACAAAGAGTCAAAGTCAGTTTCAAAACCAGTTCCAACTCCAGTTGTTGTCTCAAAATCTCTTTCGAACATTGAACAAATGTCTTCAAACAATCCTTTTAACACAAGTGATACGAGAAGTATTTTAGAAAATGTGAAAACTAGGATTGCGGATCTTCAAGAGACTGTTAAAACTAAAACCACTATTACACCTAACAACTGGTTCTCTAGTTTTGATATCGAATCGAGAGAAAGTTTTTGAAACTCAAATTGCCCTCACCGAATGCCATCGTGCAAGGGTAATTCATTTTGAACAAGCATTTTTGAAAGAAACAGATGACTTTGTCAAGGACCATAAATCCCTAGTAAAGCAAGCTAATGAAAGTGTTGAACACATCAAAGTTTTGGAAAATCTGAATGATTCTCTCTTCGAAGATGTTATGACTACCGATATCATGTCCATTATTTTACAAACATATTCTGTTGAAGATCATGAAAGACTCCTCGATACCTCCGCAATTGTTTCAAAATATGAAAATGCTCTTGTAAAACTTGAAAAAGAAAACGTGTCCTATTTTAAACAACTTGATCGAAAATATGAGGAATGCAAGTATGACAAACTGTCGTATGAGCGTGCCTACAAGGACATGAAAGAGCAAAATGATCTTGTGAGAGCTCAACTGGGAAGTCTACAAGGAAAGGCTGTGGATACTAAGATTGCAAAACCATCGACTAAAGAAAAGGCAAATGTTCCAAAACCGGTTTTTAAACCAAAAATGTCAATTTCTCAGCCTCCTCCAAAAGTCAATGAGAAAAATGATTTGTCAAAACAAATACCCACAGCCCCTTCCTATTAAAAAGAGAATTATCAAAAGTTTTGAAAAGGGAAAAGCAGTTGCTGAAACACCAAAAGTGATTACACCTGGCATTTCTAAGAATAGTACACGGAATGTGACCAAAAATCCAGTTAAAGAATCTGTCGGTTCTAACGACATGGTTAACAATCACTATCTAGAAGAAGCTAGGAAAGGCACTGACTGAAAAGACGGAATTTTAGGTGCAACATCTAGTGTGATGAATTCTACAAGATTTCAAGGCAATGCTAGTTATAGTAAACCTTTACCTAGGTATTCTCAACATAAGACTAGGGATTGGCTTGCATCTAAGAGCAATTACGTGAAGCAGAATGCTATGCATGTAGAAAACAACTCTAGACATTCTAAGTCTTTTTCGAACAAGAATCATTTGCCAAATGACTGTAGTGACAAAGTTAAGGTAGTCAAGCGGTAAACAAGAATGCTGACAAGAATGTCTGTCCTACATGTCAAAAATGTGCAAAGGTACAATCCACTAAGACACCAATTAGAAACAAACCCGTTGACAAGATGAACATGGAAAGGAAACCTAATAGGTGGATCTCATCAGGACGTAGTTTCTCTAAAAATGAGTCTTCCGCTGCATCTGAAAAGAAAACGACTCCTAGATCTTACCTTAGGTGGATACCCACGGGAAAAGTTTTCAACAAAATAGGTCTTAGATGGATTCCCACAGGAAAGATTTTTGATACTTGCTCCAACACAGATAATAGTGAAAATCATCAGGATAAGGAAGTAGAAACCACTACAACCGTTGATAGTGATCACCCTCACCGTGAAGAATCTTGTACTTCTAACACTCTTATTTGTGAAAACTCTTCTTCTTTGGTTGCAGGTGAATCAAATATCTCAGAACCCAGCTCATCAGAGGGTTCCAATTCTGTAAACTCTTCTTCTTCATTCTCTCTATCGTCTATCTTTTATTTTCCATTTCTTTTATAAAATGAAAAACAAAATACAAAATTTGAAAACCAACAAAAGCAAAATATAAAAATATAAAATTTTCAAAAATACAAAAACAATTTAAAATCAAAAATCCAAAAATATTCTTCTCACGACATGTCTCTCGTATAATCGATATTCTGTACGTTTCTAGAAATTTCATTCAACAATTATACGGGTATGTACAGATGCTTGAGCAAGAGTTCTTTAATGCTTTTCAAAACATGTCGTTTCTCAAAATTTCTACTGATCGGGTCTGAACTGTCAAGTTTATCACACAAATCAACCACTTGTGAATGGTCAACCGTAATAAAATTCAAACAGTCTAAAACCAATACAATTTCCCTTGGAATATAGTGGATTCCCTGTCGTTAAGTCCCACGGAGCCTGAATGGTGTTTAAAACGTTCAGATGTCGAATGATCACTAAGGATAATGATCTGTAAGGATTGTGAATGATAATTACACTACTGATTGATTGGAATTGTATTTGGATACAGAACTATAAAGTACAACAATCAGATTAAACAAACTTAAACACGTACGTTTATTAAATTACGTAAACGTACAAAATAAAACGTGAGTTTTAAGAAATAAAAGACCTACAAATATGAAAATGATATTTTTACAAACCTAATAATAAAAGAAAATTATTAGAAAATTAAAATTATTTTTATAACTATTTATTTAATTATTATTAATTAAAAACTATTTTAAACTATTTAATAATACACTTAAATACAAGAAAATATAAAATTAACCTAGAAAATTGAAATTTTAACTTACAAAAATCTAAAATATTATAAAACTAATTTTAAAACTGAAAATATATTTTTTTTTTGCTTTTTATTTATTTATTATTAATTATTTAATACGTTTTAACTATTTTAAATTCTAATAAATACTAAACAAGCTAAGAAAATTATGAAATTTTTTCTATAAATATCTTATGATGACAGAAAGCTAAGAAAATTATAAAACAGAAAGTGCTTAATAATAAGCTGAAAAGAAAAATCGAAAAGCTAATTTCTATTAAATAAACGCTATCACTATTTTAAAAATGATGTTTTTGTGTTTTTTATTTTACAGAACTATTTAACTACTGATAATAAGCAACTTTAATGAAAACAAAAATTTTACAACTTAAAAATAAGCTATTTGAGAGCTTATTAACTCAACAATGGACTTGTAGCTTATTTTGATGTTTTTAAGCTCAAATAAGCTTCACAGTTATAACCAAAGATGAAATAAGATGTAAATAAGCTAAAGCTACTTATATGAAGTTAAAAAGAACAAAGAACTACTCTGATAAGCTATAATAATCAAATAAGCACTATGACTAAATCTATCTACCAAACAGGCCTGCAGTCATCTTTAAGAACAATTTAAGCTTATTAAATAAGCTAAAAAGCTCAAAATTAAAACTGAGGTAGCAAGATGGGCTGGTGGGCTTCCAAAAGTCCAAGCTCACACACTATGGCTCACTAATAAGCTTATGACAAGCCTGTGAAAGAGCTTGTAAATGATGAGTGCTCAGCTGAAATGGGACAAGGTAAAAGCTTGTTGTCCTACCAAATAAGTGCGCAAAATGGAAAATAAGCACTTGACCTATGAAATGGCTAGATTGGCTTTCCAAAAAGCAAAGGTTCATAAGCTGAGGTTCACTAATAAGCTCTTGATGAGCTTGTGAAAAAGGGTCACTCAACCTGCGTCACGGGCATTATTTCGATAGGACTCAAAAGAAGCTAAAAAAATAAGCTGTTAAATAAGCTAACTAGAAAATATAAAAAATACTGTGATTAAGATGAGCAACTAAAGTTTATAATCCTAAAAGATTAAAACATGAAACTCAAAGTTAAACCCTATAGAAATTAATCTATTTTATTCAAAACGCTAAAATGAAAATTTTGACTTTTTATATTATGCTAAAGGTTGACTAGTATGAACTTTGGATTGATTATACTAACTGATCATTTTGTAATAAGCTATGTTAAGATGAAAATAAGCTAGGTTAACAAGTTTTAAGCTACTATGATGAGTTTTACTCTTTAAATCCTAACAAAGGGTCTAATAATTGAAGATTAAAGGAGATTTTGACTATTTAACAAACAAGACTGGATTTATTGTTTCTATGAGTTATTTAGACCAAGTGTGACACACAACAAACAAGAACACTGTCTTGAACAACCTCTAGTACACTTAAACAAGCAAATCCAAACAACACTTTAAAAGACTGATTTGGTGATTTTCAAATGATTCCACTGATTAAGACCATATATTGACATGAGACCTTATATTATCATAATATGAGACTAAATAAGCCTTACACAACAATAATAACAACATAAAACTAAGAAATTACACTTATTTATATATTAACTATTAAAATAAGATTTTTACTAACTACAAATTAAAGAGAACAAGAAACTGTTTTTAATGTTTAATTATACTTAACCACAACTAAGAAACATAAACATACAAGAATTTAAGCTTTAAACTACTTATATATTGAAATGCAAAAAATGCTTAAAAAGGCTTACAAATGTGATTCATTGAAAACCAAGAACAAGGACCAAGTAATACTTCCTATAGAACCTCCATAGGTTCACTAACCCATTCCCATCCAATAATCAAACTGCTTCAGCTTTCTTGCACCATCTCTTTGATTTTTATTTTAACTAATTTTTTGGTATTTTTGGAATTTTTCTTTTTGATACTAAAATGAGTTTTTAAAGGTTTCTAATAGCTTTATTAAGCTATCTAGGAGCTTATGTTAGCTTATGAGTCCAAGACAAACACTACAAATAACTTTAAGACATATGATATTTTTTGCACTTGAAAATTGAACAAACCGAAATTGGAGACCGAAAATGAAATTGATAATTGGAAATAGATTCAAATACACTGGAAATACTTAAACAAGTCACTTGAAAGCTTAAAATTACACCGAAATTGAATTTTAACTAAAACGACATACATTAAACTAATTTACACTAGTTACTCTTCACATTGCTTCATCTCTTGTTTTATAATGATCTTTTTAAGTCCCTTGTCGACCTCTGAGACTTTCCCACTTATTTCCAGCCATTGGATGCATTGAATTCATCATAATCGTCCATGTGGAATTTTGGCTATCATCTGGAGCGTGTTTCTCATTAATGAAGTTTGGGAGGATGTGGAGGTGGAAGAGAGTTGGTAAACAGTGTAGAGGAGGTAAAGTGGTGGTGAGGTGGTGAAACCACCGGTTTTGGAGTTGCAGCGTGGAGAGAAGGGTGTACAGTGGTGGCGGTATTTATATTTAAAACGCGGGTTTGGGCTTGATATTGGGCCACGGGTTGGTGTTGGATTTGGGTTTAATAATAATACAAGGGTCCGTTTGTTTAAGCTTATCACAAGGACCATTCTTGTAATTTTCTAATTCTTCAAGGTGTGATCTTGCCAACTTCCAAATATATAATAAGGACCAAACTTGCCAAGTATGAATAGTACAATGACCACATTTGATTATTTTCACTTTTTAAATATTCGAGGACCTTTAATGACAATTTTCAAACTTTTAGGGACCTAAGTTGCAAATATTCAATTTTAACTTCAAAGGACTATTTTTGACAACTCATGAATCCCAAGGACCTTTTATGACTTTTACTTTATTTTGATTTACCAGGGACTATTTTTGACAACTTTTGAAACTTGGGGACTAAAACTGCCAATTATGCAAACTTGATACGTTTTTCACCCGATTTTGGTATTTTTGCATTTGAAACACATAAAACACTTATTTGTGATATTTTTATCATTTTGATGCATTTCTGAGTGTTTTCAGATGTTTTTGCAGCTTAAATGGTACAAAAATGATGAGTATTTGCACACTCATCATCTACATAAAATGGCTTTCGTATACTTCAGTACGAAACCCGGACTAAAGTGATGACTTTTGAATATTTTTCAAATCAAAACTCGTGCTTGTATAGAAAAAATCAAGTGTACGCTTCAGTGCACTACATTTCAAAATGGTGAGAAATCATCATCATCTTGAGCACCTTTTCAAGATTGTTCAAAAAGATTTTTTCAAAATCTTTCAAAATATTTTGTGCTCAAGATAACTCCCTCTAAAACCCTTTAATTGATTATGCTTTATTAAAGGGAGTATAAAACTAAAATGTTCCAAATTCATGCTTAAATCAAATCCGCTTGTCTCCCCAATGATTCTAAAATATTGTTTAATCCGTTGATATCAAAAATGTCACGAATATGCTATTTTTGAGGGGGAGGAGACGTGATTAAAATGTGATCTAAAAGTTTAATGATCGTTGTTTGAATCTCCAAATGAGCTCGACTCGCATCGAAACCAATGAATTGACGGGAATCTAAGTCAGGATATGTACCATCTCGAGAAACTTGTGATAGATATGCACCTTCATGGGTCTAACCTCCTTTTCAAGGAGTGTTTACAACTTCAAGTTAGTTATTAGAGCTAGTTGTCACCTAAAACCTGACAATAGAACTCTTTAACTAGGCAACGTGAATCAGGTTCGGTGGGGAATTGTCTATTATGAGCCGATCAATTCAAAAAGTGCAAACTCTACCCTCGATGTGTAGATTTTTGTTAAAACTCATTAGCACATGTGAAGGGGGAGTATTTCTGAAAATATAAAACTCGCGGAGTGTCTCAAACATGTTTTCGATCATAAACACTCTGTGAGATTTTCAAGAAAAATGGTTTTATGGCAACATGGAATGACGCTCATGGAGTTATAAGGTGACTAAGGATAGGAAATTGGATCCTATGATCCGCCAGAGGGATCTACCCAAGGACATCACAAATAGTTAGTATTAGAAGTCCTTAGGAATGATTGAAAAAGGAGTAATGTGAGAAAGGAGAAAGAAGGGGTTGAAGAATTAAAAGAAATGTAATGAAAAAGGGTGAAAAGAAATAGCCCTCCATATTCAACTTAAGGCGAAACGGGTTCAATTCATACACTCTTGGTTGTCACTAGATGACACGGTATTGAAGACAAAGACGTCATGGACCCGGGACGACTGCACTAAACCTTCTAGCCACTCAATTCCTCTCAAAAGGGATTTGTTTCATTCTCACTGAGAACCCTACATAATCTATCGACTTTCTCTTAGAGATTGTTGATATTGAAGAAGGAGACCCTCTCCCTAGTCTCCGCCAGAAAACCAAAATGCACTTATTGAGTCTAGAGCCACGAGATTCATCAAAAGATCTCATAGGAACACTTGACATGACATGCTTGTTGTTCATCTATAGGGACACAAGTGATATATTCTAGAGTCCTACGCAGATCTTAGCAATCTGCCGAACATTTATGAGAAGTTTCACATACCGTGATCTTTAGTGATTGAATGGAAACTCCTGCCAGGGTCAACATCAAACGACCGACAGCAGTCACTTCGTAATTCTTTATGGATTACGCGTGTGTCTCAAACGGTCTACATGTGGGGTGATGCTTGTGTACCTCTGCGACTCATCCGAACCGTAGATGTACCCGGTATATCAGCGTTATCTCACTTTGTGGGACTCCGGTTCAGGAACGGCCTTTGTGAGAATTAGAGACGTGTTTTCACACTATGTTGTTAACACCCTCGAAATTCAAACTTGTAAGTGCCGAAATCCGCTTATTACTAACATGTTTTATGTTTTCTTCTTATGGAAGCTCCGACGGATTGATCGCTGTGACTCTCCATGCTCATACCAACTACACATGAAAGTTCTCATCAAAATCAAAGGCTACTCAAAGTTAAAGATGATTCTTCATCAATGTCAAAGAATCTACAAAGTATAAAGACTTGAGAACTACATCATTGGTAATTAAAGTCAAATATAAGAGTGAGCATGGTGGAGAAAGACGTGGAGACACCTAACCAACGAAGTTGACAACGACAGACAACCACTTTAATAGATCACAAAGCATGAAGGAACAAAGATTCAAGACTATTCTATATCTACACACAAAGTTCGAGCTCGAGAAAAGTAAAGACCTAATCAAGTGGAGCATCATTTGAATGACCACCCCTTAGGGGGAGATTGTTAGCCTTAATAGTTTTTATTAGAAGTGATGGTCAATCACTTTTAGGAACTTTGTAACGTGTGTTAAATATCGTGATAGAATAGTCATCGGGGCTGGATAGATGGGCTAAGCTAATTGGTTAAAAGATGCTATGCTAGCCGTTTATAAGCTTATGTATCCCTGATCCAAGTCCAAGTCGTGGCCCTTGCCAAGCCCATTAGGGTATTATTGTAAGGAACTATAAATACCCCTCAAATGGTCATTTGAGGGTGTGTGCTTGAGTGTGTGTGTGTGTGTGTTTTTCTTGGAGCAATATACAACTTATTGTTTTCATCTTTCTCTTCTCACATACACGGTTTACATCTTCAAGTCACCATCTTTCCTTTCTTCTTATTCTTTCTAAGCATAACGTTTGTGTTTGGGTTGAACGTGTTCTACGCATAACGTGTTGGGTTTGTGATAAGGTTGATAGATTTAAGGTCCTACAAACAATTACGGCATAACCGGCAAATTTATCTTAATAAAAAAAATATTATTATTTTCTGAACATTTACGTGCATATACGACTATTTAAACGAGAAGATATCTCGCAAAGCGTGAAAACCATACACAACGCGTACCAACACGACCGTAAGCCTAATAAATATTTGTATGTGATACTAGTCGTGTAAATACTTATTTTTCGTGGAAAAATTGTTTTAAACACAATGGTGTGAATTTCGTGTCCTAAATCGATTACTTTCAAGCTTAAACGCTTAGTCCAGAACCTCGAACTTTCAAAAATTAAATAATGGTCCCTATGACTAATTTACACCGCAAGTCCAATTAATAGTGTTTATATTTTTTGTGAATATGGTCGTATTTATACTCGTTTCGAATGTATTTTAATAATCTACTCGATTACTTTCAGGCTTAAACGAGTCCCGAACCTCGGAGTATTAACTTTTGCAAAAATTATATTTTTATGGGTTAAGGGTATAATTTTTACGGACTAAAAACTAGCTTTATGGCGACAAACAAAAAGAAAATGGGAGACAAGAATTCCACCCTTTCCCCCTATGCTTCCACTATATAAACAAAACCCCCTCATTTTCACTTCATTTATTCAAATTCTAGCGAGAGAAACACACATTCTTCTCATCAATCTCTCTAGAATTCTCTACCGGAACTATTGTGACGAATTCCTTTTGTTGATTCTTAAAAAGTCAATACCATTTACTTAAGGTAAGTTCATGGCACATACTTTACTTATTTTAACCATTTTGGGGTGAGAATACATGCACACTTTACTTATTCGATTTACTCGAACTCTTTACACCAATTTACTCTCATACATGATTCAATTACTCGAAAACATTGTCTGCTTTGCTTTAATACTGATTTGATCATTCGAATGCAATATTATTTACTCATTACCTACTTGATCCTTACTTATGGACACACGTGCATAATTTTAAATTATTTACATATTGCCTAAATTAGGAACCGGTAGCTACATATCTTGGGTACTTAGATGCCTACAATTGCTTGAGTGCGTAGACGCCTACATATCTTGGGTACTTAGATGCCTACAATTGCTTGGGTGCGTAGACAACCACACATAGCTAGAAAACTTAAGGTTTTGGTGACAAGAACTTAACGCAGTCAGAATATTTCCCTAACTTTTTGTATGACACTATGTTCGATAAAATTTTCATATGCTTTGCTTATGGTCCAACTTTACTGCTTTATATTAAACCTATGAACTCACCAACCTTTGTGTTGACACTTTTAACATGTATTTTCAGGTTTTTAAGGCGTTAGCTTACTTTTGGCAGCTTTTGGCATGGCATGACATTGTTGTAAGTAGAGGTGCACAAAAACCGGTTTTTACCGGTTTTCGGTTTTTGGAAAACCGGTTTTTAAAAAACCGGTTTTGCCAAAAATCGGTTCGGTTTTTCGGTTTTTCGAGATCGGTTTTTTCGGTTTTAAATGTTGAATCGGTTTTTCGGTTTCAAATTTTCGAATCGGTTTTTTATCGGTTTTTACGGTTCGGTTTTCGGTTTTAAATGTTGGATCCGTTTTTATCGGTATTTTACCGGTTCGTTTTTTCGAATTTAAAACATTTAACACATTTCGAATACAATCATAACTTTTATTTAAACAATACAATCATACAACTAAAACTATAAAATACTAATACATTTCGAATACAATCATAACTTTTATTTAAACAATACAATTATAGAAATAAAAATAAATAAATACTAATACATTTCGAGCTTCGGCATGGCCATCACCCAAAAACATATTAGTATACTCAAGTATATCGAGCTTCGGCATTGCCATCACCCGTGTATACTCAAGAAATTAAATCATCCAAAAATTCTTCTACATCTAACTCTTCAACATCAAATGGTTCAAATTCACCTTCATCTAACTCGGTAGCCGGAGGTGATATCCCCATGTCATCTTCTTCTTGTGCTATAGTTTCTTCAACTTCTTCAATCGAACCTTCCAACGATGTTTGATGTTGTACCCTATCTACTCCGTCCATATAATCTTTCAAACATACACATACTTCCACGGATTAGGGGCTAAGTTTTGTCCTTTTATCCGATATAATTCGACCACTATGAGAAAAGGCCGATTCGGAAGCTACCGTCGAAGCTTGGACCGCTAATAAGTCACGAGC
This sequence comes from Chrysanthemum makinoi, assembly GCA_910596185.1. Lineage (NCBI taxonomy): Eukaryota > Viridiplantae > Streptophyta > Magnoliopsida > Asterales > Asteraceae > Chrysanthemum > Chrysanthemum makinoi. Next base: position 157,091,729 of record OU343220.1, read on the forward strand.
CATAGCGGCTAAAATTGAAATTGGATTTCCCTTTCTTTCCACCAAGCCAAAATGTCAAAGTTTGCAAACTCATCGGAACTTAAAGTTGTTAAAAAGTTTGTAGCCATATATTGTCCCAACTCGCTTGTCGGGGCCGATGATCGTTGACGCTTTGTAGCGTCTTCACGCTTTATGTTAATGTCCCTTGTCATTCGAGACGAACCGGCCCGCATTGGGTCGATAATTGGGTTTGGTTGTTGACCATATTTTGTTGCATAAATTTCAAACAATTTTTTAAAATAATCATTAAATTTAAAAACTTGAGATTCTATATAGTTGGGATCTTCACCGTCCAACCCAAAAGATAATTCTAAATTTTCCATTATTCTTCTTATTAAAAGTTCTACGCCTCCAACATTTAAACATGGATTAAGTACGGCGGAACAAGTATAAACCAAAGGTAAACTAGCAAAATATTTTATAAATCTCTTTTTAATAACTTTAACCATTTTTCTAAATATTTGAGTAGGTGAGTCTTTTAATTCGTCTAATTTTTCCGTCATAGCATAAACTTGATTTAAAACTAATGGGCTAGTTGGGTAATAAACACCTGATACTATAGTTGTTGCCTCTTTAAAAACTTGTAAAAAATAGTTAAAGCATGTAGTCGTTGCCAATCTTGGTCATCTATCGAAGTAGAACGGTTTTTTTAACAAGTAATTCATTAAAAGCATCTAAAGTAGTACGTTGTCGTAATATATTTTCAAACATAATGCAAGTAGAATTCCACCTAGTAGGTGTATCAAATTTCGGTCCTAGCCATGGTTCACCACATTGTTTACAAAAACGTTTATAGTTAATTTGTCGTTCATTACTCGAGCGATATATATTTGTTAACAAACCCCTAAATGTCAAACGTAATCTCTCACATATTTTTAATGCGCTTGAGCGGATAAATTTATAACATGAGCAACACAACGGGAATGAAAAAAGCACCATCTAAAATGGGTTTTATACGTAATTTTAACAATTCCATAGCTCTAGTATTATTAGATGCATTATCTAGTGAAATCGTAAAAACTTTATCATCTAAATTATATTCAATTAAAGTGTCATGTAAAATTTTTCTTAAATTAGATCTCGTATGAGGATAACCAAATAGTTTAAAAGCAATTGTCCGTTTCATTAATAACCAAGATTCGGGATTAAACCAATGAGCCGTAACTGCGAGATAAGAATTTGCCGAACCATGTGGTGCGGTCCAAACATCCGTAGTTATAGAAACACCATATTTATAATCACGAAAACCATTAATAATATCATTTTTAGCCGTTTCCCATAATTTAAAAGCATCACTTCTAAGTTTAGTACGACTTACTTGTTTATACCTGAGAGTGTAGCCTCTTTTTTATGATGGCCGTAAGCTTGGCGTTGTCGAAGAGGTTGAATGGATAAGTATGTTGAATGACCCACCCGCAAAATCTCTTTGAAGCGCATCATTATCGTATACACAAATTTGACCATCCTTACCAATAGTACCGTCGGCATTTTGAGGTACCGCGGTACATTTGGTTATATGACCCCTTAGTGTAGTGTTAGCCCCGAAGCATAAAAGCTCAAACATTTTTGCACGCGCCTTTTCCGTCCCATCCTTCATAACATACAAATCCATATGATTAAAAACCTCGGGATTTCGTGAAGTTGGTTTAACATGAGCAACATCATCTTGTGTGTAATGTTTTCGTGACCTGGAAGACCCAACGGAGGGAGGATTAGTGGAAGCTTGTTGTGATTGTGTGTTTTCCATTATAAAGAAATTAGAGATTTAGAGAGATTAAAGAGAGATTTGATTTGTTTTAAGCCTCAACCCAAAACACATATTTATACTACAAGTTCTAGCTTCAAAATACTCAAAAATCAAAAAAGACAAGAAAAAACGGTAACAAACATGTCCCAGCGTCTCTGTGCTTAGCTGATCACGTTTTCCGTGACCGGTTTTAAAACCGCGAACCGGTTAAAACCGGTTTTGACCGGTATTCAAATCCAACGGCTAGTTTGACTTTCGTTGACGGTTTTAAACCGGTTTAAACGGTTTTAGCGGTTTTCGACAAAAAATCGGTTTTAACCGTTTTACCCTTTTAGAACCGGTAAAAACGGTCCGATTGAAAAACTTAAAACCGGTACAACCGGTTCGGTTTACTAAAACCGGTTTCGATTTTGTAAAAACCGGTTTTGTTGAAAACCGGTTCCGGTTTTGTCGTCCGGTTTTTTTGAAAACCGGTTTATAGTTGCATGTCTAGTTGTAAGATCACAATATTCATATATTCATTTGAGACAGTTTAAGTTATTTTATTGGGCCTTATTTCCACATTGAAAATGGACTGTTACAATTAAAGATACTCTACATGCTCTACATACTTGGGTTTTTTTACCACTCGTAATTTTGTGACGAATCAAAAGAATGCACTATTTTTTTAGCACTCGTAATTAATGCACTATTTTTTTTACCACTCGTAATTAAAGATACTCTACATGGATTGTTACAATTCATATTGTGTAAATGGGTTGCGCCGTTACAAATTCATATGGTTTAAATGCGTTGCATTAATATAGGGCTGTTACAACTTCATATGCAAAGACACCTAAAAGGAGTTTGATAGCCTTTTAATGGGCTTCTCCATGATTCAGTTAATATTTTTGTTGTTTGATAAAAAATTTTGGGTCAATTGCGTATATACCTATTAAAACTTGCATATTTGCATATATACTCAAAACATGCTTAAAAGGCATTGTACATCATGCAATAAAAACTTGTATTGTGAGGAAATATGCAAGTTTTTAAGTTTTAGTTGGTATATATGCAATTCTCCCAAAAATTTTCTACTGCTTAGTGATTCCACTAGGTGTCAAATGAGTTAGATGTCAGTATATGCAAATTGATCTAGTGACCCGCGTCTCTTCTTTGGCCTATTTGTTATTGTATATGATTTTATTTCCCTTATTTATCGTTATTAAATGACATTTTTTTTTATATAACTTGAGTCCCTTTCTACAGTTCACGTTCGTATTTTATTAAATTTTATTAATTCGTTACCTTTTGATTTCATCATCTAAAGTTTGGCAACTTTATGTCCTTCGGTTATGAAATGTTGTAACATTAAATATAAACATATAAAGTAATATGTGAAAAAATATTAGAATATACAAAGTTGAAAAGTTGAATTATTGAAATTGGTCAAATAAGAGAGAAAATGCATAATGTAATTAATACTCTTATTAAAACATCCATTACTTAAAAGTACAATAATTTATTCACATTGTACAACCAATTAAAAGCACACATACCAAATTAAAAACAACCAATTAAAACACCCTACTAAAAGTCTGATAAAATTTTATAACGACAATTTAAAGAAGACAACATAATCCAAAATATAAACTAATTAAACACACTAATTAATTATCTTTTTAAAACACCCTAAAATAAAAAGTACATGTTATTATACATATTATACAAATTAATAAAACACACAAAACTTCATACAAGCTAACAAGTTGATGTTACATATAGTTTTGAAAAACCGGACCGGACCAACGTGTTCAATCGGGAACCGGTGTCGTCACCGGTTCGGCTAACCAATTAAAGACATCCGAAAACAAACCAGAGAGGACCCTTTGAAACCGATACAAACTGGTGAATCAGGTCTCATCGAGATCTATTTCTGCGGTTAATCGTCGCAGCCCGCCAAAGCAGCGTGAGTACTCTGCTATATACTATATATAAAGGAAAAACCAAAAAGTGAAAAGTTGAAACTAAAAGTGGAAATGTTAAAGACATATATTTCAAAAGGAAACTACTAATACCCATCGAAAACAGGGTTGACCCGGGACGCTTCAAACCCGGCGGGTTGACCTGATTTAATTTGACTTGTTTTCGACCCAATCTGTCAAGTTGACTCGGTTTAAATCGACTTGTTTTTTTTTACCGGAACGGTTCAAACGATTAAACCACCCGGGTCGAACCAGGTTTCAAATTTGACAAAATTATATGACAAATGATGAAGTAGTTGTGAAACCCATGACAAATTTGGAAAAATGTTAGACCAAGTAATTGTAGTTTTTTTGTTGTTTATTTTGCTTTGACACATGTACGTTGTCATTTGTATAATGTTATTTTGAAAAATGTTGGTCTTGCACCACTTAAAGGATTAGCATATATGAATCGTCTTTTAAAAGTTAATATATATTTTATAACCCTTTGTCCGGTATATCAATAATATTATGTAAGTTTATTAGAATCACAAAAATTAAATAGTATTGTTATCTTTAACGATAATTATTTGTACCCAAACAAATAGCTTTGAACAATGCTTAAATATCTATGCAAATTGATAGTACAAGATAATTTTATTATGGTGATATTAATATTGCCAATTACATAAAGCCACACACCAAATAATAAACGCTACACATGTAAAACAATAGTTATCACGCCTAAATTTACTGACAAAACAAGAAAAGATGGTCACACACGTTGACTATACCTCTAAACTACAATATAATATTTCCAACTACATAATACCGTTGCTTTTTGTAATGCTTGAATCTATTATTACTAAAATCTTAATAACTTAAAAGTTTAAACAATCCTATTAGAAATATACTCCCACACGTAGATCGACTCCACATAATTTTTTTGAAAACTGTATATTTCTGCAGCTATGCAACCACGCATCAGAATTATAGTTATTCGAAAATGATTCTCTGACGCTACAAATACAGTTTGTTGAAAGAAACTTATGGGTCGTCGGAATTTTGCAGAAAACTAGACACCGTTGCCGCTAGGCACGGGTACTCGTCTAGTAATATATAACGTACAAAAAAAATGTTTAAATTTTCAACAGTTAGTTTTACACAATATATGTATTTAGAACACTTGTCAAACACCAAGTTTTCATTTAGAAACATTTTGGTTCATAATCTTTAAATCATTCAACACTAAATCATATAGTTTTTGTCAAACAACCCCTTCAATATGTGTATTAATGTTTAATTATGTGTATGCTGTTATTTTTAAGCCTAACAAAAGTAACACATTTCTATATTAAGCAAGTGTTATGTCTTAGCCTTCTAAAATAGAATAGTCTCAAATATTTTATATATTAGTAGAGATATAACTAATTCTAGTCTATTCAATCAAAGTTCAAAATTATTAAGTCCATAAATATTAACCTTTTATCAACAAGTTTGTTCAAGCGATAATTTGACGGATCTGTTTACCAAGAGACTTCCTAGCTCAACATATAGAAACTAAGACACAACATTGGGGTGTGTCGACTCAAAGAGCTCAAGTGATATAGTCATCAGAGGGAGATAATACGCGTTGCACTCTTTTTCCTTTAGTCATGGTTTTGTCTCACCGGGTTTTCCTGACAAGGTTTTTAATGAGGCAGCAATTCCTAAGCGTATTAACAATATGGACATCCAAGAGAGAGTGTTATGAATAAATAATTAGTGGATGTCAATATAACCCATAAGAAGTTCATGACCAAATTAGCTATTAGAGTTTTTACTCTAATATTTATCTATATATACTTTTGTATGTTCTACATTATGATTAATAGAAGAATATTTTTATTCCCTCAATTCTTGTTCATAACATGTTACAATTATTTTATTACAACAAGGCAACAAGCTAATCGAGTGGCCTTACAGACTTACACTGTGTTCTTAAGATTTTTTTAGGGGAGGAAGTGAAAGTAAAGGAGTGAAACCCAAAAATTGTTGTGTTCTCAAGATTTTGTCAAGAAAGTAAAGGACGAAAAAGGAAAGATATGGACGGGCCATTCAATGCTTTTTCCTTTCAAAGTGTCCATCCCAAAAATGGGCGGGTGGTTGAAGTAAGAGAAAACACATTGCAATTTTTTATTTTTATTTGGACCAAAAAGTCATTATCACACACCATTATCTATACTACATAAAATAGAAAAACAGTCAAAGTGAAAAAGTGGAAAAGTGAAAAAGTTTAATGGTCAAATGAGAGAGAAATATATTTGTGTAATTAATACTTTTATTAAAACACCTCATTCTTAAAAAGTCTGATAATTTATTTACGTTGTACAACCAATTAAAAGCATATCTACCAAATTAAAAACAACCAATTAAAACACCCTTATTAAAAAGTCTGATGAAATTTTCACGTGTACAATTTAAACAAACTACAACATAATTCTAAATATAAAATAATTAAACAAACTAATTAATGTTATTTTTAAAACACCTTAAAATGAAAATTACATGTTATTATATACATTATACAAATTAATAAAACCCACAAAAGCTGTACAAGCTAACAAGTTAATGGTACATATAGTTTTAAAAATCGGACCGGACCAACGGGTTCAACCGGAAACCGGTGTCGCCATCGGTTCGACTAACCAATAACGACCATTCGGAGAACTAGGGCCGTTAAGCCGATACAAACCGGTGAATCAGGTCTCATCGAGATCTATTTCTCCGGTTAATAGTCACAGTGGTACTTTCATGCGCACGTAACGCTTCGGTACCTGCTATATTATATATAAGGAAAAACCAAAAAGTAAAAGTAAAATTTGAAACTCTTAACACATATTGAAAACCGGGTTGACACACTACGCTTCAAATCCGGTGGGTTGACCGCTGTTTAATTGACCGTTTTGACCCAACATGTCATATTGATTCGGTTTAAATCGACGTTTTTTGACGGGAGCGGTTCAACCGGTTGAACCACCGGGTCGAGCAGGGCTTCAAAGCGTTATGTTTAATCCCCAAATCTTCAAACTTTTTTAATTTTTCGTTTAGAACCCATAAGCTTTTTAACACAAAGCGATCATGTCGCTATATAAATATATTATCTATAAGTTTTTCTTCAAAAACAATTATAATGTTTTACAATTATGAGAAAATTTGTGCCCGTTAGTGCACATTTAACTTTCAATATCTAAATACGATCATTTCAAAAAAAAGATGGGCTAAATGTGCCTAAATCTTTTACAAAATAGCCAAAATTAGCCAATTTTTATTTTATTTTGGGCTAATCATATTCACGCTAATTTTAGTCACCATTAATCCCATCCTTGTTAGTTTTTACGCAACAAGTAACGTGTGTTGTTAGTTTTTATCCTATAACTGATGTAATGTTTACTTTCATTTTCATTAAATGATTTTATATGTTATTTGATAGATGTTAAGAATTTTGTATAGACTTTAATTATCGTATAGTACAACCGATTTGCATTGCATTTTAAATCGGTTACGTTCTATTTTAAACGCTACACAAAACACTCACTACAATATCACAAATCATTAATTATCTGACGCTAGAAACAGCTGCCGCTAGGCGCGGGTACTCGTCTAGTCTCTTAAATTGAAAAAAAAACACTTCCAAATCTCAGATCTGCTCACAAATCACAACATGAAAAAACACATTTCCAAAGTGTTCATTCTTGGTTTTTGTTACAGTTTCATGTAATTAAGAAACCCTATGATTATGTGTCATACTTTTGATTTTCTTGTGTTCTTGATATGTTATTAATATGAATATAAGATGAGAGTTTCGTAGAGATTTTGTCAAACCATTTGGTATGCCCATCCGAATACATAATGGAAAGTAAGGAGTTAATTGGTGGTTGAAGATGCTATCATGGTTTGTCCATTTATGGTTATTGTTGATTTTGGTTAAACTGGTTATGGTTATTTTTTACACATGTGTTTGAGATACTAATTTGTTATTGGGTTGTGTTAACCGAGTTAAATCATTTGACTCAAGGTTTTTTTTTCTTTTTTTTTCTTTTTTACTTTTCTTTCTTTCCTACCTGTTGCTCTACATCGGAGATTGGAGAACACAAAAAAGGATGCAAGTTTCCTTTCCCTCCTTCTCACCCTCTCCCCTCCTTTACTTTTCATTTACCTCCCTTCAAGACATAAACTTGAGAACAGAGTGTTAGAGTCTCATACTTGTAAGTTCAAGTCTCAATATGAAGAGTATTATAAACATGTTAGATTAAGGTTGTCTATGTGTTATTATGTTTTGCCTTTCAATAAAGAAAAAAGAAAAAGAACTACGTATTGGTCAATTGACTAAATTCGGATGCTAGTATGTAAATGATAGCTCGATCGAGTCAACGTCGTGTTTGGAATTCTGAGTCATATAATTTAAATAGCGAAAATTACATGGGGATTGTCCTCCCACATATGTCTTGCTGGGGACCAAAAACTTCTCATTTACTCAAATGAATATCTTAGCCGCGAACAATGGCGGAGCTAGAAAAATTTTCGTAGGAGGGCCGAAACAAATTTTTTTGAGGAAATACATTAAATGAGAGGGCCGAAATAAATTTTTTTCCGGAAATACACATAAAATCGCGAAAAATATACTTACGGTTTAGGTCAGAGTAGGGACCCTTCCGGTCTCTTAACTCAGTCCATAGCCGAAACAAAATAGCGTGGCCAACCAACTCAACACGTGTCACTTTTGAAACAAAACTACAATCAAAGTAAAAAAGATGCCTCACTAGTAGCGAAATGGTCTTCGCGACCAACCATCCAACCCAAAATACTTTGTGATATTAAATGAGATATTTATAAAAAGAAAAAAAAAATGCAAAATCACCATTGAACTTTTGCATATTTACAATATTTTTATATAATAAACTTTATTCGTTAAATATCTAGCAAATATCTAACGAATTCGCTAATAAAAACTATACTGTTGTGAAGAGCTCTAGATTACGAACAAAACGAGCTCAATATCGATATGCTTTTAACATACGTATGCTTTAATAAAAAATGTTGAAGTTTGATATATAAATTTTTTAAAAGACTTTAAAACACCCTCTTAAACTCATTGACTAAACCGAAATTATGTATTTATGCATATCAAATGCCAACTTTTTTCTATATGAAACTAAAACAATTTATTATAAATTTATATAAAAAAAAGTTTTAGTATTATTCATAAAAGGTATCCTTTTATTCATAAATTTATTACGTGTTTATTTAATGAAAAAGTTCTTATATAAAAAAGTTGTAAATAAAACAATGTTTACGTTTTAATTTCAAAACGATATTCTTATCATTTCTAACGATTTTCCCTTTTTATAGAATTGCACGTCTTTGGTCTCTGTGGTTTAAGATTGTGTTTTGAAAAAAAAATCTTTTTTTTGTTCTTTTTTTACATACTTGAACATTTTTTATAAAATCGTATGTACGTAAAAAAAACATATCAATATTACGCTCGTTTTATTCATAATCCTGAGCTTTTCGCAACAATATATTTTCTGTTAGCGAATTCGCTTTATATTTGCTAAATATTTGTTGAATAAAGTTTGTTATATAAAAAAAATTGTAAATATAAAAAAGTTCAACAGTGGATTTTGCACTTTTCTATATTCTTCTCATTTAATATAATATTCAAATAATTAGTTTAATATTTATTTATTTTTTTCATCATTTGGTGCTTGGTCGCTATATATAAGTCGTGACCTAATGACTAGGCCAACTAGGGTTCGTGTTGTTTTATTATTTTTTATATATTTTGGTTGTAGTTTTGTTTCAAAGACGACACGTGTTGAGTTGGTTGGTCACGCTAATTTTTTCGCAACCAAGATTTCTATTTGAGTAAATGAGAAGTTTTTTATCTTCTGCAAGAGACATGTGGAAAACACTGTCCTCCCATGTAATTTTCACATTTAAATAAGGTTGAGCTTAACACTGCTTAACTGAGTTGAGTCATATTTTACTTCTTGATTTATACTAAAAGCCAACATATATACAGTAATATATTATAGAAAAAGAAATATAAAATGCTTATATAATTATAATCAAGGTTGTCTTATGAATTTATGAAAAGTTTGGAGGTCTTGGATGAAATTAAATAACGAGTCATTTCGATAAGAGATATTATATATAAAGTGTCACCGTTTATAAGAAATAATGCAATTAGTTATTTAAACGTTCTAACATATTACTCATTTAAGATATTTTATTTATTTAAATGCTTTTTTTTTTCGTAAAAAATATGTATACACATACATGTAATTATTAACAGGACAAATTTTAAAGTTTTTAAAATTTTTAAAGCTCTTAGCGATCGCTTACCTTACACGTACCTTGGCCCCGATTATAACAGGAAAACGTAAAAGCTGATGTTGAATATAGCAAGTGGGATTCGTTGACTTTGCCGTTAGTTAAGCCCTCCTGAAAGTTGCTAACCAAATACCACCCACAAACTTATACCAGATATGACCATTAGCTAGCTGTCATCTTTGATAATAAACCAGACATGAAAATGTTGTTTATACGCAACAAAATAGATAGTGAAACAAACTTAATAGTAGATTAAAAAGAATTAGAAAAAAAAAAATGACGATGAAATAACCAAAGACCGGACACAATGGTCACCTATATCCTCACCTCTAATCTATACCATTTGTAGAATATCCTCATCTTTACGTCAGCGTCATATCACTATTCAGCACATCATCCGCTATCATCATCTTTCAGCATCAATGACCATTACCATTAAAAATATTTACTTTATACAAATATATCTCATAAAATATCCCCACACACTTAAAAAAAATATATATATAGTGAGGATGGTAACAATTAAATGCATGATGAGATTTTTTTTTGGGGGGAAGGGAATGGTGGTGGCGTGTTACACGGGAGTGTGGCGATGTGTCATCTTGTAGCCAGCTTAATACTAATGCGCAAGCATGTTTTGTAGTTTTTTATGCCATTGCGAAAAAAAATATATCATTAATTATACTCGTAAATAAGAGAGAAAATTGCATGCAAAATGAACTTTTAATTAGCTTTGTTTATATATTATATGTAATTAAATATTAAACGAAAATCTTTTTGACCCTTATTAAGTGGATGCTTTGTGCAATGATATCGTTTGCACTGTCACACACCTCTACAATTCCTCTAATAATTCTAATTCGGGTTAAGTAAGTTCTATTAGGTTGACTAATAAAAACAAAAACCTATTTCAAATAACATTGTTTATCATTAGCATCGAAAATTATACTGTAATTCTTTGACAAATAACATTTGAGGAGAGTTATTTTACATACCAAACTTTTCTCACATACCAAAGGACTCATCTCCACCATTCATCTAAAAAAGAAATCAATGGCTGAAATTTAAAAGCATTTTATTATTTCACCCATTTTTTATAATTTAAATATATCTTAAACCGTTTATCATTAAGCGAAAATATTTACACCGTCGCGACGAGCATTTAATTATCTTTCTATAGACGGGCACTTTGATATACTTTCGAAAAAGAAAAAATTCATTTTTTCACGTTTTTTCGCCTCATTTTTCGTTTATTTTCACGTTACTGAAATTTACATGAAAAAATCATATATGATAAAACACTAAATTAAATATCACATGTGATATTAGTGTTAAATCATATATGATATGTAATATCACATGTGATATGATATGTGATTTTACACTAATATCACATATGACATTACATATCATATATGATTTTACACTAATATCAAATTAGTGTTATATCATATATTATTTTTCAATGCGAAATTTCATAGAACGTAAAAGCGAAAAAACTTTAAAAAAAAAAACGTGAAAAATACGATTTTTTTTGTCGAAAGTATATCAAAGTGCGTATCTATAGAAAGATAATTAAATGCTCGTCGCAATGATATATTTTTTTTCGCTCTACGATTAACGGTTTAAAAGATATTAATATTTGAAAAAAATGATGAAAGTTAGTTTTTTATATTGTTGGGGTTAATCTCATCTATTAGATCAAATAAAAATGAAAGGTGGAGATAAATAATCTTTTGTCCTCAAATGATCTTATATCATAACATTTAACAAGGTTTTTGAATGGCCTACGTTACATGAACATAAAATATAAACTTAAACAGTTTGCCTCATTATATTTTGAGGGCATTGCATATATATCCTTCTAAAAACTCATAATTGTATATATATGTTTTAAAAAAAATTTGTTCTAAAAAAATAAATTATACAATATATACATTTATCGTGTTTTTCTAAATGTTTTTATTTTATCATAGGTATGTAACACTTTGAGTGGATACAAGTGTACACATCAAACCATTTATTTAAGGGGATGTACTATTCTCACCCTCCCTACTAGGGAGGGTTTGTACTTTTTATTGCCTTTGTCCCTATTTGTTTAAGGAAAACACAGTTTTTTGTCAGTTTTTGTTTCGTATTTTTGACAGTTTTAAGCGTTTGACTTATTAAAATTTATATTTCTTGTTCCGCATTTTCAGGTTTATAGTTTTTTGATATAAACAAAATTATAAAAATAAAATAAAAAATAAAAATAAAAAAAATGCAAAAAAATAGATGGAGGGTGTGAATATAAAAAATAGAGGGCGAGAATATCTTGTCTCTTATTTAAGTGAATGGTTTAAAGAAGTGGGTCGGTAGCTACACACTTTATTCCCGAAATGTTGGGCTACCAAAACCCGCACCGTTTTTTATTGAACCCCATTAGCATATGTTCCCTCTTATCATTGCCCCACCAAGCACTACCATAGTTACATCACCCGATCCCCGATATTGTCAAATATTATTAGAAAGAACTTATTCGTATAGTAATTTAAGGTAGTATTTGGTAGGGGTAGCAATTCTCGACATGACACGATAAATGATACGAACCCGACACGAAGTTAAACAGGTTTGAGTCAAAAACGGGTCAACCCGTCTAACCCGTTTAATAAACGGGTCGTGTTTGGGTTGGGTAAGTATTAAACAGGTCAACCCGTGAGCCTGTTTAAGTATATAAGATCTTAAAAATAAAATATATAATCTGGTTTTTATGTTATATGTGGATTAGATGTATTTTGTTATTTATTTATTATTAGTAAATTATAATTTTATACTCCCTCCGTCCCATTTTTATTGTCTCATATTGACTTTTTTAGTCTTTATTCTTCAACTTTGACAATACTTATTTTTGTTTGTATTATATAATACTTGATGAAAAATATATAAATGTATTGGGTTTTAAATGTATTTTCATTTGGTATAACTTTCATCAAGTATTATATAACACAAATAAATATATTAACGGTCAAAGTTGAACAAGAAAGACCGGTCAAAGTCAAAGTGGACAATAAAAATGGGACGGAGGGAGTATCTTAGATATCATGAAAATTGACACTTATAATTTATAAAATTGTCGCATAGTTATTTGTATGTTATTCTTATCATATTTTAGATTCTTATATCATTTTTTACATTTAAACTAGTTATATCGACAAACCATCAGCTTTATTCACTGCTTGACCTGTTTACTTAAATGGGTTAAACGGGGTCATAAATGGGTTACACGTGTTATGAGTGCAGGTTAGGGTTGAGTTTATTGACACGATTAATAAATGGGTCGTGTTTGGGTAAAGGCTATACTAACCCGCCAACACGTGAACCCGAATAGGTTAACACGAACACGACTCGATTGCCACCCCTAATATTTGGTCATGTACTTTGTATATTTGAATGTAGTAGTATTTCATAATATAGAATTGGATATGATATGAGTTCACGTATCATATTTAAAGGCATTGTTTGGTTCGGTAGGGTTTTAGTTTTTGCCCAAAGATGCCATATTATCGAACCTTTTAAAATGTCATTAGAACTCATCCTTGTACCACGAGTCTCTTAAGTACAAGCGGTGCAAATGATTTCACATATCAAGGTTGCAAGGCGATAAGAATTAGAGAAATATGCCCAAACCTAATTTGTGAGTTTAGGCTATTTAGAGTTTTCACAATTATAAATAATAGTTAATAATAAAATTATACTTACGACGTTTTAATGTTCTAAACATGATATGAGAGCGGGTCTGATCTTCAGACTTATGTGACTAAGTTGAGCCGTCTCCTTTAAACCGCCCGTCAAACCTAACTCATCAATTATTGATAATAATAAAAAAAAAAAAGAAAAAAGAAAACCAATTTATTTTTTAGGGAATTGCATATATATCTTTTAATAATTGTATATATATCCGACCTAAAATCATAATTACATATATATCTTTATAAAACTTTAAAAGTATCATATATATATATATCCAAATAATTAAATTATATATAAATAATACTTATTTTATTATAAATTATCCATTATACCCTTCTTTTCTTTAAAACTTATCATTGCCCATCTTATCCTCTTCACTCAAACATAACAGCGAGAGTCATCACAATTCATTCATTTCATGTACTTTTCAAAAACGTGTTTGTAGTCTTATAGGTTTAATTGAGTTCATTAAAATCACAATTGAATACTTATCACAACAACAATCTTTAAACTTTTATTTCTTTGACGTCAACTGGGGAAGACAAGCATCAGTTGCTATTTTTCTTCAAATGCATTTTCTTCTTTTCCTTCATAATCTAATATTTCGTTTCCTCTATTAGATACATTTTCTTGTTCGCCTTCCTTATCACCAGTGACATCTCCGGCCGGCATAAACCAATATATTACAGTATCTAATTCTTGTTTTGATTATTTTTGGTCATCTATAATTATTTGTTAAGTGGTATAACAAGAATGGTAGTTTTATTTTGGGGCAATTGCATATATACTCACTAAAACTTGCATATTTGCATATATACCCAAAACATGCTTAAAAGGCATTGTACATCATGCAATAAAAACTTGTATTATGAGGAAATATGCAAGTTTTTAAGTTTTAGTGGGTATATATGCAATTCTCCATTTTATTTTTATCATAGGAGCGTTGATCTTTGCTCACAGAGAACAAAACCAAGGGTATATCGGTCAAAACCAATATTAAGTGATACTTGTCATTTGTTTTTGATTTTCTTGTTACATAATTTAATTATTTGGACATATATGATATTTTTATATTTTTGAAAGGATATATATGTAATTATGATTTTAGGTTGGATATATATGCAATTACTAATCTTTAAAGGGATATATAAGCAATTCCCCCTTTATTTTTTACCGTACCAAATCTTTATCCTCAAAACCCTTTTCATATCTAAATCCTTCAACAGTTTTGGGGTTTAAAAATCCCAACCAAACGCAAACAAAATGCAAGGAACCAGTGGAAAATCAAAATCTAATGAGAAGAAGAAAAACATGAGGAAGTTGTCAAGGGATTGGATACTCAGGAGGCTTCTCTTGAAGTCATTGACGATAAAATCTTCTTCTCAAAGTGGTGGTTGTTAATATTAATAGGACAAAGAAGATAATAATTTAGATGAGATACTGATGTCATGGTTTAATGAGTTTTTAACGATTAAGAATCTTTATGAAGATTTATGTTTATGTTTTTGTTTTATTGTTGAAAATAAAAAGAAGTTATAGTTGTTTTATTGTTTGTTTATTAGTCGATTGTACGTACGGCTTTGTTACAAGTCAACTAAAGTTGATCGTTGGTATCAGTTCCTAAATTCGATCGTTTGTATGGTTTTGTTACCAGTCGACTTAGCCAACCATTAGACTAAAGTCGACCGTTGGTACGGTTTTGTTACGAGTCGACTAAGGTTATGTTCTTATTATGTTTTTTTTTCTTGTCTAGTTTACTACTTCAGTATGAGCTTTCACGATTTCGTCATTCGAACTGCCAGAGTGTATTAGAGGAATATTTACAAGCTCGGTTTGTGCGTTTATGGTATATAAATTTTTTACTATTATAAATAATGATCAATAATAAAATTATACTTACGAGATTTTAATGTCATGTCTCAACGTAGTGCTTTGTTTTTCACTATTTCCAATCGATGAACACGAGGGAAAATGGAAATCTTGGATATCTGGACTCTCTTCCACGTATCTTTTGGACCCTTTGCCACACTCACCACAGTGGAGGCAAACATGCATCTGTAATATGTATCCGAAAGGACTCAGTGTATCTTCCTTACGACTACCTTGTCACAACTTCAGCCTAGTAAAACCCCACGTTAGCACCAATAAGACCACTAAAAGCCTTTTTGGCATCGCACTTAATCAGACATTGGTCAAACGTTCATCATTATCTACTTCAAACACCTTCTTCCTACTGCTTTCCATATGTTATCTAAAACGATGGATTTAAAAAAGGGTTATTAGTCAAAGAAGTTACTAAAGTTTACGCAAAAGTTCACCTAAGTTACTATAGTTTTTTTCGTTACAAAGATGTTACTTAAGTAAACGGGTTTGTCATTTGGGTTACTCAAAGATTAAAAATGTTACATAAATATTCACTGCGAGGGTGGGCAACGGTGATTACGGTTCCCCGGTCCCGTCGGCACCATAGTTTAAAATGTTATAAGGAAGTTACTATAGTTTACGGGTTTATTAAATAGGTTCTTGAACCTTAACAAAAAATTACCATGCGTTTTTTTTTTTTTAATTTTTTTAATTTTTTTTTACATTTTTCTCCTTCGCATATCTTTGTATATTTTCGTACATTTCTATCCGTTTTTATACGTTTTTGAATGTTTTTCTCTCTTGTCATACTTTCTTTACATCGTTTTACGTTTATGTACGTTTTTCTCGGTTTATGCGTTTTTGTCCATTTTTGTACGTTTTCATCTATTTTTCGTTTATTTTCATACGTTTTCATAGGTTTTCATAATTTTTTTATTAGATTTGTGTGCATTTATATATGCTTGTACGTTTCTTACGTCTTTCTACGTTTTCATACTAGTTTTATGTTTTTCTACACCTTTGTATGTTTTATACGTTTGTATGTTTTATACTTGTTATGTTTTATCACGTTATGTAAAATGTGTATAAAAAGTAAGAAAAACATAAGAAAAACATTGAAAACATCTGAAAAATGTGTCTGAAAAAAAAAAGTAAGAAAAGCAGATAAAAACGTAAGAAAAACATAAACGTAATAAACTAGCGAAAAGGTATAAAGCGGACAAAAACATATAAAATCGGAAAAAAGCGGACAAAAACGTATGAAAAATGGACAAAACGATATGAAAGCGGAAAAAGCGTAAGAAAACGGACAAAGCGTAAGAAAACGGATGAAAGTGTAAGAAAATAGGTAGCGTAAACGAGCAGCGTATAAAACGTATGAAAACAGTAAACCGTAAAAAATGGTCAAAAACGTAAGAAAAATGGACAAAAATGTATGAAAACCAAATTTTGAGTTAAGTATAAACGGTCGTTAGGATAAAGGACTAACATTGCAAATGTTTTTGCAAATGGCCGTTAGCTAACGGAAAAAACTAACGACATTAATCGAGGGACCATTTTGAAATTAACGAAAAAAACCTATAGTAGAAGGTTAAAACATCAGTAACTTATATAACCGGTGACCAAACTTAAGTAACATCTTTGTAACGAAAAAAACTATAGTAACTTAGGTGAACTTTTGCGCAAACTTTAGTAACTTCTTTGACTAATAACCCTTTAAAAAATTCAATGATAAACGTTCACCAATTTCAAATGTGTTAAATTTTGGAGTATTAATCTGTGACAAGCATGTCATTCTATCAATTGCTAATGGCTTTCAAGTTATGTTCAGTGCAGGATTATTACAGGGGTTAATCATGGACAAAGAATAAAAGGTTTAAAGTTCCAAGATGCTCGTTTCTGCTGAAGCTATTCTCATTTCTGATGAGTCATTTATAGCCGTTAGAGGGGTCTTTGTGTAACTTAATCTCCTATTTAATAAGTCCCTTAATCTAGGGTTATCAACACTTGTGTGTCGGTCATTTTCTCACACAATCTTCTCTTCTCTTTGATCATTTCACTGATCTTGTCTCTTCTTTGTATTTGTATGATTATTGTCTCATTGACATTAATCTAACCTTGTAACATTTTGGATACTATTGTTGATATAATCTAAGCCCACTATTGAGGCTTAGGTTTGAATAAAAGTTCTTGATTTACTTGTTGTTGTTGATACTTTCGTACATGGTATCGAGCTTAGGGCTCATAATCATTATTGATTCCACATCTAAGGATTTCTTTGTGGAAACTTGGGGACATCTCTTGACAACAACTTGGTGGTTTGTGGTTATTGCTATTGGCATAATCAGCGGTTATTTCTTATTGTAATTTGTTCTTTCCGCTGCATATTGCTCTGTAAGTCTAAGTCTAATCTCTTCTTCAAACAAAGCAGATACTTAAGTCTTTGTGGGTGCAAGCGGGTAAACTAACATCTTGATCTGCCACCTCGAGTGGTATGAATACCCTTTCTCAGTTTACCCCAGTCCACAGGCTTGGTGCTTGTTGTTTCTTAATTACAAAGTCTTATTTATTTATTTATCTCTGCCTATCTGCTCTTGTCTTTATTTACATGTTGCCTTGTCTATCTTATCATATCACATGCTCTGTCTTATTGTTTGTACTATGGCTATTGGTGATGATAATATTGGTGGTGGTGGCTCTTCCACTGAGAAAAGCTTAACCTTTGGTGATGCTTTGTATTTACACCCAATAACACAAATGGTACACCCATTATTACTATCAAACTCACTTTGGGCCGAAAATTACAAAATGTGGAATATGGCCATGACCTTTGCCTTAAGGAACCATAATAAGTTAGGGTTTATTGATGGTACTTGCATAAGAGATGATTCAAACCCTAGTCTTGCTAATCAATGGGATACTTGTAACTCTGTTGTGGTTACTTGGATTCTTAACTCTCTACCTGAACTATTTCTTTGGTGCTATATATGCTAAAACTGCTTATGAAATGTGGAATGATCTTAAAGATACTTATGATAAGGTTGATGGTTCGGCTATCTTTAATTTGCATAAAAATATAAACTCTCTTAGTCAAAGTGGGTCCTCTCTTGCTGATTACTATAACAACCTTAACTCTTTATGGAAACAATTTGATTGTATGATTAGCTTGCCTCCTTGCACTTGTGAGGTTGCAAAACATTTTGAAAAACACAATCAACTAATCAAGTTAATGCAATTTCTTATGGGTCTTGATGACTCCTATGTTCCCATCAGAAGCAATATTTTAACCAGGGATCCTTTGCCCAATGTCAAAACTGCTTTCTCTGTTGTCTCGGAGAAGAATCTCACGAAATGTTTCATCAGGGAATAGCCACCGCTAAACCCAATACTACAACTTTTCTGCAAAAACTTCGATGGTGAAAAATTTTTGATAACAAAAAGGATTTAACAACAACAATTTTAAAATTACGGTTTCAATGCGGTAGCAGCTCAAACAACAGAGGACCAAACATGAATCTCAAATGTACTAGCTGCAAAAACACGGTCACACTATTGATAGATGTTATGATCGGTTGGTTATCCAATTTGGATATGTTAAAAGGAATTTTAATTCCAAACCCTTGGCAGATAACAATGTTTCTGGCGACACTTCCACTAATAATGGAGCTAGCAACTCTCCTGTCTCTTTGTCTAATGAACGACTCTCGGACTTATGAGTCCGCTTAATGACAACAATGTGTCTTACGCTAATGCCAGCGTAGCAGGTAAAATTTTTCAGGAACCTTCTTTAATGGCAGTGTCAAGTTTAACATAAACTTTGATAAATTCTTTAATAACAACACTAAAACCTTATCTGGAAACATAAGTCTTGGTTGGATTGTTGACTCTGGTGCAAATCAGCACATGACTGTTTCTGCAAAAATTTTAATTAATGTTGTTGACATTTCAAATCTTGGTCTAACCGTTGGTCATCCCAATGGTACTCAGGCCTTAATTACTAAAATTGGTGATTTAAAATTCAATAATGACCTAACTCTTTTTGATGTTCACGGTTGTTCGAGTACAATGTCGGTCTGGCTGTCTGTTCATAAGATCGCTAGAGACAATAAAATGTTTGTTGGCTTTAATGAATCTAATTGCTATATACAGGATTTACATCAAAAAGGATTGTGGGGATTGGTAAACAATGCAATGGGTTATATATGTTTGATATTGATTCCACATGTAAGATTGCTTCTAATAAGCGCATTTCGTTTGTCATGTTTCTAGAAATCTCTGGCATCAAACACTTGGTCATCCCTCTGACCAAGTCCTACATATACTTAAGTCCACACTTAATCTTGATGGAACCTCTGAATCTGACCATCTTTGTGATACTTACAATAAAGCTAAACAAACCAGGGAACCATTTCCTTTAAGTGAACATAAATCAACTAAAATTGGTCAACTAGTTCATCTAGATGTATGGGGACCATATAAAGTCACTAGCAGAGATGGTTACAAATATATTTTGACCATTGTTGATGACTATTCTAGGGCAGTCTGGGTTTATATGCTTAAGGGAAAGGATGATATTTATGTTTCCATTGTTAACTTTACTCATATGCTATCAAATCAATTTGAACACAATGTTAAGATATTGAGAGTGACAATGGACGAATTTGTCAATAACATACTTCAACACTTCTTTCATGAAAAGGGAATTTTACATCAAACCTCTTGTGTTTACACACCTCAACAAAATGGTATTGCAGAAAAGAAACATAGGCATCTCCTTAATGTGGCTAGATCCCTTATGTTTTAGGGGGAATTACCTCTATATCTTTGGCCTGAATGTGTTCTAAATGCTGCTTATGTCATAAAGCAGGTTACCCTCTACGTGTTGTCGGCAAGTCTCCCTTCTTCCTTGTGTATGGGCATGACCCTTCACTCTCTCTCTCCTTAGAGTCTTTGGCTGCTTATGCTATGCCACCATTCTCAACATCTCGGATAAATTTGGTAGTAGGTCGAAAAAGTGTCTTTATTGGCTATTCAAATGAGAAAAAGGTTACAAACTCTTGAGCTTAGAAACAAAAAATATTTTTTATTCTAGAGATGTCAAATTTTATGAAAGCTGTTTTCTTTTCAAAATGAAAAATTCTTTGTCAAAACCTTTTGTTGAAACTTATGTGACTAAAGATTTAAATCACAAAAATTTCTTTGACTCACAAATAAGTCCCAATGATGAAGGGAGAGTGACATCCTATGATGATGGCAGCGTGGTAAGTCATCCTACTAGGATTGATGAACGGTTGCAACATCTATAGATGATAATACACACACGAGGGCACCATATCACATGAATCACATCCTGCTGATGCATCTTCGATTCTGGCGATACATCACCGATTCTGGCGAACAAGAAAGAGGCTTGCCGCCACTCTTGTTAGAAGGTCAACGAGTTTCTAAGTTGCCCAATAATCTTAATGACTTTATTGTAGAAGGAAAAGTCAAATATGGTGTTGAAAAGGTTGTTAATTATTCAAATTTAAACAAAGATAATTACTACTTTGCTTCTAGTCTTAATAAAAGTATTGAACCTACCTGCTATGAAGAAGCTGTCCTTGGCCGATAATGGGTTGATGCTATGAACTCACGAAATTGAGGCCTTAAATGAAAATCATGCTTGGGATATAGCGATCTCCCACCTAATAAAACTCCCATTGGTTACAAATGGATCTTTAAAATCAAATATAAAGCCAATGGTGAAGTCGATAGATACAAGGCTAGATTAGTTGTTAAAGGTTATAATCAAAGGGAAGGAATAGACTATGATGAAACCTTTTCTCTTGTTGTGAAAATGTCTACTGTTAGATGTCTTATTGCTTTAGCTGTGAAAAACAAATGGCCTCTTTTCCAACTTGATGTTAACAATGCTTTCTTGTATGGAGATCTTGATGAAGATATCTATATGACCATCCCTAAGGGGTTATGTAATGAGAACAATAAAAATAAAGTTTGCAAACTTGTCAAGTCCTATACTACCTAAAACAAGCTCCCAGGAAATGGAATGAAAAACTTGTCGGTGTTTTAAAGGAAAATAATTTTGTTCAATCATCAATGATCATTCCTTATTCACCAAAATAGAGAATAACAAGTTTATTGCTCTGCTTGTTTATGTGGATGATATAGTCCTCACTGGAAACTGTATTGATGAGATAAACCTATTCAAAGAATTTCTAAAATCAAAATTTCATATCAAAGACTAGGGGAACTTAAAATACTTTCTTGGTATTGAGGTTTTAAAAACTGGGAATGACATTTGTCTCTCCCAAAGAAAATATTGTCTTGAACTCCTCAAAGAATTTGGTCTTCTTGGGTGCAAACCTGTGTCTACTCCTATGGAACCCAACTCTGTCCTTCCATACATTCCCACTGCTGATGATCCCTTCTTGTCAACATCAGGTTATCGAGAGTTACTTGGGAAACTTATCTATCTCACCCATACAAGACCGACATCTCATACTCGGTTCATTTATGCGGCACAATATATGCACTCACCATTAAAATCTCATCTAGAATGTGCCCTCAATGTTCTGAGATATCTAAAAGGAGCTCCGGAAAAGGTCTAAGGTACAATTTCACCTCTCGAAAATCATCTTAAAGGATATAGTGATGCAGATTGGGCCAAATGCAAGAAAACCAGAAAATCATCGCAGGTTATTGTGTTTTCTTTAATGATTGTTTGATCTCATGGAAAAGTAAAAACAAAACACTCTTTCAAAATCTTCCACGAAGCGAGTATAGATCTATGTCTCACTGCTGCCTGAAATCATTTGGATTCAAAAATCTTAAAGGATCTAAAAGTTGATATCAATCTTCTGTTAATCTTTTTGTGATAACAAATCTGCTTTACAACTTGTTGTCAATCCTGTTTTCCATGAAAGATCAAAACACTTTGAAATTGATGTCCACTTCATCGGGGAAAAATTGCAAAAGGTGTTATAAGTGCCAAAAGATTGGCTCTTCAAACCAAACGCTATGACATACTTACTAAAAACCTCCCTGTTTATCGGCATAAATTCTTGTGTGAAAAATTGATTTTGTTTGATATGTTTGCTCATCGATTAAGGGGAATGTTAAATTTTGGGGTATTAATCTGTGACAAACATGTCATTCTATCAATTGCTAATGGCTTTCAAGTTATGTTAGGTCGCAGGATTATTACGAGGGGTTAATCATGGACAAAGAATAAAAGGTTTAAAGTTTCAAGATGCTCGTTTCTGCCGAAGCTATTCTCATTTCTGCTGATGAGTCATTTATAGCCGTTAGAGGGTCTTTGTGTAACTTAATCTCCTATTTAATAAGTCCCTTAATCTAGGGTTATCAACACTTGTGTGTGCAGTCATTTTCTCACACACTCTTCTCTTTGATCATTTCACTGATCTTGTCTCTTCTTTGTATTTGTATGATTATTGTCTCATTGACATTAATCTAACCTTGTAACATTTTGGATACTATTGTTGATATAATCTAAGCCGACTATTGAGGCTTAGGTTTGAATAAAAGTTCTTCAGTTTACTTGTTGTTGTTGATACTTTCGTACAAAATGAAAAATGACAAAGCGTTGACGGTGTTAATTATATTAGAAGAGCAACTAGAATTAGAACCATATGAATAGCGGTTCTGTTATATTTTAGTTGACCTATTTATCATCTTTGGTTTGTTCTTAGTACCCTATTCTATTCTCGTTATTGTTCGTTGTTTGTGATTGTAGTTGCCCACTGGTTTTTTGTCCGACTAACATTATTAACGTGTCATCTTTTTAATACCAATTTCTGATGCATGAGCCAAGGACGACCCAAATTATATATATAGGATCGATGAATTCATCATATCTAAATTACTGTAATTTAGAATCCATGAACCGAGACGACCAAATTTATCGAATATCAAGGCCAGAAAAATAAGCATGTTTTGTCTAGTAGACATCAATAGTTTTTGAGAAACTAATCCATGTCGTGTAGTATAGTGGTGCCTGGCCCTGGTGGGTCTGCTTATAAGGCCCCGGTCACAAAGCCACCCATAAAATTCATATCGATTAAAAATCGTGTCATATGTTAGGTGAGTTTTAGCAATATTTTAATTGGTATATTACTTTTTCAACAACTAGAAATGATTAAAAGCTAGCATCGAATAGTCATCTTTAGTAGTAGTAGCTAATTAAAAGCACTAAGCGTTCCGGAGAACCACATGTATTTCATTGATTAAAGCCTTAAACCACTCTTTAATTTAACATTATGGATGTCGAGATGTTGAGGTTCGACTAAAGTACTGAATTGACCAATAATTGAAGCAGTCTAGCTGGTACATGAATACGTATTAATTGTCTTTGAAGTCTAGTTACTGAACATTAAGTAATGAGGTCCTAACAATTTACAATGTGACACGGTGACACCGGTTGTTTTAAATGAATCAAACAGTGTATATAAATGAGCATAAGATATATTGTATGGATGCCCACTTATTAACCAAAACTCTACATTTGAAATAGCATTAAATTTCTTTGAATCAGGGGACATAGAGAGTATGTACATAGATACCCTTTCGACAAATGTAAAATGTTTGTTGTTTTCAACAAAAATCTTAAATCTAACATGAAGTGCATACTATCTGCTGATTGTTAAAAAGTGCATAACTTTTGACTAATTTCTGAATCCAACACTGGTTTTAACCCATATGAGTTTATCGAAACAAAGCCAATTTTTCAAACATACTTCACAAAATACCCAATTTTATACTTAAAAACTCAAAATACCCAAAAAATGGGCAAATTTTGAGACTTTTTGCGAAATTAAAATCGAAAATTTTCGATATTTTTAAGAATTATCAAAAATTTGCGATATTTTTAAGAAATATCAAAAATTTGAGATATTTTTACTTAATATAAAAAATTTGCGATATTTCTTAAAAATTTCGCAAATGTTTCGATATATGTTAAAAAATTCACAAAATTATGGATAAAACTTGCGAGATTTTCGTCAGTTTGCGAGATTTTCATCTTTGGTAGTGGATAAAACGTGTTTTATTGTTAGTTCTTCCTCATTTTAGCTCCCTTCACTAAAAAAACTCAAATTCTCACAAAAAAAAACTCAATTTTGCCATGAAATCCGTCAAAGAAACCGTCAAAATACGTGTATGTAAAGGAGGTACATGGGAAAAAGTGGATGGTGTGTTGGAGTATATGCAGTTAAATTGTGTAAAGTGTATACTAATTTTACCATTGTTGTCATCATATTCATGTTTACTAGAAGCGGTATCCGAGAGGCTAGAAATCGATGCTAATAGTGGTTTTATGGTAACTTACAATTCGGATAATGATATTGTAGAGGTATTTGATGATTTGGAAGTCAATGGATTTATGGAATTTGTTGTTAAAAGTAGTAGAATTGTTACGTCGTGTATTGTTGAGTCTAGTTTTATGGTAGGCACTTATCAACTACAGGAAGCAATCAACAAAGCAATTTTATTCATGCTACCTCATTTATAAATGTATATCAAACCGAATATCATGCCACACAAATTCACCAAACACAAATGCCTGGTACCGGTTTTTATCAAAAATTTTAAGAAATATTGCAAATTTTTGATATTTCTTAAAAATATCGGAAATTTTTGATATTTCTTAATAATATCGAAAATTTTCGATATTTTTAAAAAATTTCGCAAAGACTTGCGATATTTCCTAAAAATATCAAAAATTTATGATATTTTTTCAATTTCGCAAGGGTACCACAATTTTGCGAATTTTTTTGGGTATTTTGAGTTTTTGAGTATAAAATTGGGTATTTTGTAAAGTAGGTTTGAAAAATTGGGTAATTTTGTCATTATCCCTATGTACTCCGTATACACATTGATAAACAGGTGTTTCATCATTATTGGTGTGTGGCTATGCTCGTTCATAATTTTAGCTGGTAAATTTTTTGAAACAAAGTTACTACTCTGTGTTTCATTTTGCGACATATACTGAACTAAACATATAATAAACATCTCTACCATCATGCATGTTTGAATTAGCTGATCTTTAATATTCATTATTATAAACTATCTACTAAAAAAACAAATATGCATGCATATTATTGATGTATACATTCACCAACCAAGTCAAATGGTACGCGTTTTCTACTTTCTTTTGACATGCTCGCCACTCTTTCCCCTTAAACCCTAATAACATAAATACCCCCAAAACACAAACACATTTCATTCACTCACACTCACCATCACATCTCAACACCATGCATAGCATTTCATCCATCTTATTCTTTGCTTCTACTCTCCTCCTCATCTCCACTATAATCCACCCATGCTCCGCCACAATCCCTCGTAAACTCGCCTTAGTACAAACACCAGCAACTATCCTTAAATACCACAAAGGATCCGTCCTTCATGGCAACATAACCATTAACCTCCTTTGGTATGGACACTTTACACCCGTCCAAAAGAATGTAATAACCGATTTTATCCAATCACTCAACACTCCAGTACTCCCAAAGCCACCCTCCGCCTCGTCCTGGTGGCAGACCACCAGGAACTACAAAGGCGGAGTCAGAAGTATCCACTTAGGAAAACAAATAATCGACGAAAAATGCTCACTTGGGAAATCACTTAAAGATTCTCATCTTATTAACCTAGCTTCTAAAAACAAAGGGCCTAATGTCATAAGCTTAGTATTAACATCTTCGGATGTGCTTGTAGCCGGTTTTTGCATGAACCGGTGTGGCACACACGGTTCAACCCGTATAAACAAAGGTCATAACTTTGCATACGCATGGGTTGGTAACTCGATCACTCAGTGTCCTGATCAATGTGCTTGGCCCTTTGTTTTACCCGCTTTCGGCCCTAAGATTCCGCCTTTGGTTGCTCCAAACAAGGATATTGGTGTAGATGGTATGATTATTAACATTGCTACGGTTCTAGCAGGAACCGTGACGAACCCGTTTGATGGCGGGTATTTTCAAGGTCCCGCTACTGCCCCATTGGAAGCTGTTACGGCTTGCACCGGGATATTCGGATCGGGTGCGTTTCCAGGTTACCCGGGAAGTGTTTTGGTTGACAAGACGACTAAAGTTAGCTATAATGCACAAGGTGTGAAGGGTCGTAATTACTTGTTGCCCGCTATGTGGGATCCTAATACTTCAACGTGCAAGACACTCGTGTAAATTGGTGTTGGATGATATATTATTTGTTTTCTAAATGTTTTGTTTATTCTAAATTTAATTGAATACAGAAAATACTTATTATACATTATTTGTTTTGAAGCTCACAAATAGTATTAAACCGTGTTTTATTAACGAGCGTGACTAGGATTGTCCTAAAATTAATTGTTTTGAAGCTCACAAATAGTATTATACATTATTTGAATACAGAAAATACTTATTATACATTATCGGAATTGATACGCTAAAAAAAACTGGAAATGACGTTGATTTGTCAAAGTAATTACCTTATATTAACGAGCGTGACTAGGATTGTCCTAAAATTAATGGTTGCAATCATGTCAAACATAAAGTTAAGAAAGATAATTAAGATAGTGTTTGATACTTCATAATTAAAAAAGAAATGTAAAAAATCATTACTATAAAATGATTAAAACTTATTTGTTTAGAATTATCGAATGGAACTATTTTTACAAGGAATCACTCATTATATTAAAAACTACTATTTTGATTTTTTAAAAGTCTCTTAATTTTTATTCTATTTAATTTTTATTCTATGGTAAAATAAAATCAAAATTACACAAAAATCCTTTATCAACATAAAAGAAACTTATTTTCTTCAACGGGATATTTTAGTAATTTTTTATTGATTTCATTTCGTTTTATCATATTTAATCAAACATAATTAAAAATTATAATGAATTATTACATTACATCATATATTTCATTATATCGTTCATTTCATTCATTTAATAGTTCATTCTGTCCAACCAAACGAACTCTTACGAGTTTTTAAACTACGTACTATTGGTCAAATCATTTCTTTAAGAGGGTGTTTGGCAAAGATTTCAAAACGTGATTATTTAATTATCACGTTTTCAAAACGTGAATAAACAACTTTTGATGTTTGGTTCAAAACGTAATAATCTTATTTTTTTTGGCACAAAAGTTAGTTTTACAATTAGAGGTGGGAGGTTACTTTTGCAAAACGTCATTTTGTACCCACGTTTTTAAACGTGATAATCAAAGCCCAACACCCCGTAAGTCAATTAAGAAACCTTATCTAGTAAGGAAGCACATTATTGGTTTAATACTTTAATAGTTACTATTACGCATTCATTGTCACCTTATTATCAGCCTAATCGTTTAGGTAGTGACGTAGGGTGATTGATTATTTCACTAACATGTGGCTTATGTTAATCTTTTAACAAGCATAAGAATATCTAGACCGAAAGTTGAAGCTAGCCAATGTTTTGCGTAAAATAAGCAAACGAGCAACTAGAATTGGTAAAAAGAACTTTTTAAATGATATAGATTAGTAAAAAGAACTTTCAAAACTATTCCAAACATATACAGACAAATGTTAGAAAAACTAAAATTGCCTTCTACTTGTTTAACGATAGTATCTAATTTTTTTCCCCACATTTCCACAAAAAATGTGTAGATTAACGGGAACATCATGACCACGAATGCCTTTTGACACCAGCCATTGTTCACCTTATAAGGAGTAGCTCCAGCAACTCTCCTGGCCTAGTGAAGCAACAAATGAAACATCAGTTTTTCATCCATATAATTTAAGATCTACAACTTAATGCAAAAGTAACCTCATTCATCACACAAGTTATAAAACATCTTGATCTTCACAATTTTTTTATTTTTTCATTTATTAAATAAAACCACACATTAAATTAAATACATTACATAATTTAAAGAAACAAAACATTACATTTAAATCAAAATTTA
Organism: Chrysanthemum makinoi; assembly: GCA_910596185.1. Lineage (NCBI taxonomy): Eukaryota > Viridiplantae > Streptophyta > Magnoliopsida > Asterales > Asteraceae > Chrysanthemum > Chrysanthemum makinoi. The sequence continues at coordinate 157,120,363 of OU343220.1, forward strand.
TTTTTATTAAGACTAATATCATAACAAATTACATTAAAAGGCTAATAGGGATAGGTTGCATTGAAAGGCTAAGGGTCCGTTTGGTTGGGGTGTTTTTAGAATGGTTTAGAAGTGATGGTAGATTATAGATGTTTGGTTGGTTCTAGATTAGGGCTGAGCATCAAAGGTCTAAAACCGAACCGGACCGACAAAACCGACCGAACCGACAAAAACCGAGCCGACCCGACGGCCCGTCGGTTCGGTTCGGCCCAAAACCGACAAAAACATACTTAAATACACCTAAACCGAACCGAACCGACTGCCCGACACAAAACCGAACCGACCCGACGGCCAGTCGGTTCGGTTTCGGTTTAGGGTTTTTATGAATTTCGGTTTTCGGTTTTGTCGGTTCGGTTCGGTTCGGGTCGGTTTTGGACCGACGCTCAGCCCTATTCTAGATTAGGGATGAAGGATACATATCCCACATGTACAAAACCTTACGCTCTGTTCTCGAGTGTTATTTTTAAAGTAATGGAAGGGGAGAGGACGGGAAATCAAAAAAAGAGTGTTCTTGAGTTTTTTTTAAGATGGAAAGGTAGGGGACGGGAAGGTGGAAGGGAGGGAAGGGATGGGCTTTTGTGTGTATTTTTGTTCCGTCCAATTTTGGACGGATTGAGAAGGGAAATGGGTTTTCAACATTAAAGGCCTTTGTTAAATTACAATATTAACCCCAATATTCATACATGATCTTTATATTTTTGACCTTCCCCATATCACTGATCAACTATACAACTACAAGTGATTAGATAATCATGAGGCATATGTGTATCTATGGCTGTACATCAACTAATATATATTTTTATTTTTATCAAAAGTAAAAATTATACTGATATTGAGATCAAGAAGATCCCGTAATGATGATACAGTTTTTGTTTTAGTAATGCTTTTCGTGCATTACCTGATTTGTACTTTAATTGAACTGTCAAATATGTTTGATCAGCTTAGGTTCTGATCCATATCGTTGTCTATATATGTCTTGTAGGTTTTTTGTTAGCTCATTTGTTAATTGTTATGTTTCAAGTAGATTATGCATTGTTTTGGTTTTGTTGTAGTGTTTTAACAAAACAAAAATGTTTGTTTATATTGTTAGCCACAAGTATATAAACGAGGATACTTCTTTGCATTGTTAGCCACAAGTATAATAAAAATCTAACTATCTTTCTTCAAATATAAACGAGGGTATATCGGTAATTTGTGTAGTTTCTTTTCCTTTCCTTGCTACTTAAAAAAAAACTCAAGAACACAAAAATAAATAACCATTTTCTTCCCATCCCATCCCCTACTTTGCCCTTCCCATCCTATCCTCTTCCATTCTTTAAATTTTAGACTTGAGAACAGAGCGTTAGGGTGGACGGAGTGGAGAGCGGGTAGGGGTCCGGGTACCAAGTACCCGAGCGGGTACACCGCCCCGCCTAGCTCGGGTACTTGGTTCGATTAAGGAATTCGAGCTCCGAGCTCGCAAGGGTACCCGTCTTGTGTTTGTATTTTTTTTTTCTTTTGTCTTTTTTTTTGGTTTGGTTTTGCAGGTGTGGAGATGGAGAAAAGCTAAACATGGAGATGGAGAAGAGCTAGTAGAAGACAATGGTATATATAACTATTTTATATATTATACCTTGTAGTATGTACATGTTTACATTTCAAACCTTCTAGTATATATATATTTATATTTTACTTTTTTTAATTTGTTTTTATTTTTAATAATATGTATTTTTTTTAATGAAATGGTATGTTTTTATTTTAAATATTGTATGTGATTTTATGTATTTAAAAAAATGGAATTACTAAGGTACCACTCCCTCCACGTAGGGTAGTGTTAGGGTAGTATTGTGATAGTTTTGAGTTGGAAGGTTTTTATTGGATAGAGGTGATGTGGCACTCCCAGGATACTAGGGTACCACTCCCTCCTCCCTTAGTGGTGGCATGGTAGGATTTTAAATGAGTTGCCATTTAATAATGTTAAACTTTTGTCTTTTAGTAATAAAAATGAGGCCTACCTATCTTAACTATGTTTTTTTTCTTTTCTTTTTATTACCTTTTTTAATAATAATATATTGTTTTTCACTTTATATTTATTTACAAAACAAATATTTTTCTCCGTCTCATACCAATTGTTCACTTTGACTATTTTGAGTATTTTTTGTTCAACTTCAACCATTAATATTTTTATTTGTGTTATATAATACTTGATGAAAATTATACCAAATAAAAATACATTTAAAACTCAATCAATTCATTTATTTTTCATCAAGTATTATTAGGGGTGGCAATCGAGTCGTGTTCAGGTTGACATATTCGGGTTTGCTGGTTGGCGAGTCACTATAACTTTAACCCAAACACGACCCATTTATTAATCGTGTCAAGAAACTCAACCCTAACCCAGACATGCATAACATGTGCAATCCGTTGACCCGTTTAACATGTTTAAGTAAATAGGTCAAGCGGTGAATAAGGTTGGCAGTTTGTTGATTTAACTAGTTTAAATAACATACAAATAACTATATGGCAATTTCAATGATATGCGAGTTATAATCGTAACTCACTCATTTAAGTACATAACAAATACATTTAATCCAAATCTAACATAAAATCTGTCACAATTCTCAATTTCCGGTCATTTCTCATACTCCATATTCATCATTTCATAACGGTGCGTGCATGGTTTTGCATTTTTCATTAAACGTTTATTTTCTTATTAAATAAACGCTATCGCGTAATTAATTATTTTGAACAATTGATTCAATACTTCCAAAAATTATTCCGATATATTTTAATACTCATATTAAGATTATAAAAATAATATAATGAGTTTAACCAGTGTTTTAAATTTATTTTGTATATAAATTGTTATATTTATATAATTACGACGGTTTTCTTAAAAACTACACGATAATTATTATTTCACTTAAATTTTACAAGAAATGTATTTTTATAATTTTTATGACCTCTATATATTTTATCTTGACTCGTTAAAATTTATTTTTTTGCTAACGCTACCCTAAATACTCAAATGTGTATAAAAGTTACCATCTATCCCTAAATAACTATACATTACTAAACTACTTATACATTATATTATATTTAGCAAATGCTACATTTTCTTTTCTTTCTTTCATACATGTCTACCCACATGGGTTAGTCACCCAAAACCTTGTACATAATATCACATATATCACATTATATTCAAAGTGCAAGACTTTTTACACATACAAACTCAATCATTCAAAGTGAAAAGTCAAATTTCTCTCCTCTTCTTCCTCACCTAGAACCGGCCATATCAATGATCAAGGAGGAGTTCTTCAAAAATTCTCCAAATCAAGTGTTTAACAATCTAGTTACACTCTTAATCAAGGTTTTGAAATAAAAACCTAGGGTGTTTAGGTTTAATCCCTTGTCCTTATCACCTCATCAAGTAACTAGTAAGCATATCATTTTCATTTTACATCTTTCATTATCATTTCATATGTATTTCATCATTTTTGAGCAAAGCATGCAAGACTTATGGATATTTATACCATTTTTACATTGTTTTTAAGAGTTTTATATATATAAGTCATCCTATAATTTATCCCTTGTTATATATTAGTCTTGATGATGTTTAGGAACCCATGACACCCTAAGAAGGTGTATGGTAGGATTAGAATAGCTTTGGAGTTGTTTTGAAGGGATTGGAATAGGTTTAGTACGAGAAAAACTCTTTTCGACAAGTATTATAAGTGGTCTGATCTTATTTTGTAATTCTGGAAAAACGACAGTAGACATAAAATTTTTGGCCTAGATAATTAGAAAATATACTTTAAAACGAATCCGTGGCCGCTTGAACGGATTAAAACGGAGCTATAACGAAGGAGTTATGAATTTTTCAAGTTTGACGACGAAATATATTAATCCTGAAAATTTCAGCAAGCTGTTTTTGTTTTGTACGAGTCAAAAACGAGTCTTAAGCTTTTTAAATTATTTCGACTTATCAAAAATATATTAGTATACTTTGATACGAAGCTAAGGACGTATAATACGAAGAAAACGGATTTGTAACGACTAAAATATACACGTTTTCACAACATTGCCGTAACTTTATTAGTTAAGAAAAACTATATTATTTTTAGTTGACAAGTGTTACGGTAAACAAAACGACCATATTGAAGGCTATTTTTAACGTTGACGTAGCACTTTTTGTAACGAGATGTCTTCTAATAAAAGTGAGATTACCAAGCATATTTTTCAAAATAACCAACCGTTTGAATAGCGGAGTTGTAATGAATTAACTACGGTTGCTTAAACTTTGCCGAAATTCACTTTTAAACTACATTTGGACAAAATCACCCTACTTAACCTATATTTTTCTTTATGAACGAGACCTCTAGGATAAAAACTTAAATGCCAAAACTTTGAGATTTTGATACAAGCTTTCCAAAACCGTTGAGTTCGTTTCCTAACGTTCGACGTGTACCATTTTACGACTAGCTTTTCGAGGTCATTTTTGTCACTTTCATGAAATTTCCAACGACATTATTTTACGACGAAAAGTTAAAATTTCACAATAAATCATTAAGAAACTATTGTAGGATGACATTTTGACGTAAAAACTTGTAAAGTAATTTAAGAATGGTCAAGACGTCAAAAGGATATTTTTCGACGAAGAGTCTTATTTTCAAAACTCACAAATGGTATAAATAACATACGAAATGCATGCATAACATTGCATCATAACTCATTACGTATCATAACATTCATTTTAGGTCACGGATAGTTTCCGAGCCTCACTTTCGTGCACTTCATTTTGTTAGCATATCAATCATACCAGGTGAGTTCATACCCGCTTTTACTCGTTTAAATTCCTATAAACTATTTGGGTCGAGATATATGCTTATTTATCCAAACATTTAAACTCTTTTGCCAAACAACATTACTTATACTTTAGACTTGGTGCGTGTAGTGACTAGACTTAAACAAACATCCCATCATTTATATGTTGGAAGGCCAATTTTTTTGGATACAGCCCAACGTGAGTCGTTGGAGGAACATCCCAACATTTATATGTTGGTAGGCCATTTTATGGATCTGCCCAACGTGGCGTTGGAGGAACATCCCAACACGAGTTGTTGGAAGACCCTTGTGGTGACATTTATACTTTTAACTACCTTAATGCGCATATTCATGACTGTCATTCTATTTTAGGCAATGGGTTGTGAACACACAGGTTGCAAGTTTTGTATGGGCGAAACTTGGAACTGGGTGGATTTACAAGGCCTTTCTTTGTGTGAACATTTCTTAAAGTATTTCAGATCATTTTATTACAAACTTATGAACTCACCAACCTTTGTGTTGACACTTTTAGCATGTTTATCTCAGGTCATAAGGTGATAGCATTTCATGGAGCTTTTGGGTCACATGGCATACATTGGAGTCTTGTGTTTTTAACAATCATCATTCGACATGTTTTGTAAACTCTTTATGTATTATCAAACTTTGGGATTTCTTGTGGTGTAAACTTTAACTTATGTAATCGAATGGTGAACTTTTCAAAACGTCTCATTATAGAGGTCGTTTTCTGTATCCATACTTTGTGCTATGAAACCCCCAAAATATCGCAGCGGAACGATAGAGTCATTGGGGTATGACAAAATCCAAGTTATATATTTTATTTTTAGAGCCTCGTATACTTAAACGAGTTCACGTGTTAACCTGTTTAATATTTACTCAGCCCAAACACGACCCGTTTATTAAACGGGTTAGACGGGTTGACCTGTTTTTTACCCAAACCTGTTTATCCTCAACTCAAACCTGTTTAACTTCGTTAGGGTTAGTGTCGTTTATCGTGTCGTGTCGAAAATTGCCACCCCTAAGTATTATATTACATAAATAAAAATATTTATAGTCAAAGTTGAATGAAAAAAACTTAAAAAAGTAAAAGTGGACAATTATTGCGAGATAGAGGTAGTAATATTTAAAACAATTATATTTTTCTCCCCCATCATTAATATCAAATGCAAATCATAATTCAAATTTAAATCCAAATATAAATCCAAATCCTAAACCCATCCACAAACCAAACGAACCCTAATATCATAACAAATTACATTGAAAGACTAATATCATAACAAAGACTAATAGGGATAGGTTATTTTTATCAGGACTAATATCATAACAAATTACATTGAAAGACTAATAGGGAAAGGTTATTTTTATTAGGACTAATATCGTAACAAATTACATTGAAAGACTAATAGATTTAGAACTCAACCCTCTTTTCCCAATTTGTTGTTTTGTTTTTTTTATAATTTAGTTTATATTATAAAAGCGGAAACGAAATGTGTGAAACAAAAATATAAAGTTTAACAAAGTCAAAAGTGTTAAATTGGTAAAAGTACAAAATAAACTGATAAAAGCGTGTTCTCTTGTAAACAGGATGCCAAAAGAGGAGTAAAGGTTGTTTAAAGTACAAAATTAGGTGAGCTAGAAAGGTAGCAATAACATAACCCAAATCACAAACTCAATAAATACAAACACGATCCAAAAAAACACACAAATACAAAAACGCACATGCTTGTATATTTAAAAAATAAAAAATAAAATAAAATAAAAAACCTTATAACTCGTGTGCGAGGCCATGGCCCACCCGTGGGGACTTGAGAACTTTCGTTGAGAATAGAAACATAAGTTTTTATATGTATAAAGAACATTCAACTATATAAATTGTAAAAGAACAGTAATAACTAATAGTAACAAATAACTAGTAAAATACAACTCATCATTTAGTTTTCAAGTTTTTTGTCAGATGATAATTGATATTTCTTAAATTACCCTTGAACTTTTGCTTGTTTTATATTAATAACCTTGAAATTTGGGAGGGTCGGGACCCTCCCTTGCCTCCATTAAGGTCCGCCATTAGCGCCACCACCTATAACGTGAGCGGGTGGAGGTTCACGCCATGGGCCTATGGCGCCACCGTACAGAGAGCTTTTATCCGACATGAGCAAATATGGTTTACGTGACATCCATTTCAACTTGCTACCCAGTTTTAAAAACTGAAATTATTTCCATTGTAAATTTGTAAATTAAGAACTATTGACGAAACAACAATATATAACAGCCTTAACGTGGCAAATACATGGGTGATAGCCCAATTTATATCTTATCTTAATTAGTATTTTGGTGGCCCAACGTTTTCATCTTTGCCCCAAAATCATACATATAAACAAGGCTTAAAGTTTGCTTAAAATAATTCCGTTACACGTACCGTATATACGAAGTGCCCATGATTAGAAAGCTCTTAAATCCGTAAGGATTCGTTGATGATCCATTAAAAATTGCGAAGACTTGTGTAGAGTTATGAAACGTGTATTAAACGGTGAAGACATTTCATTTTTTTTAGGTCTTGACCGTTAAATAATGAAAACGGTATTTTATTATTGATATATGTATTTATAGTGAAACATAGGTTCGTTTGGTAGGATGGAATGAAATGTCAACTTAATAGAATAAACGATGTAATGGAATGAAGAGTGTAATGTAATGATTTATTGTAGTTATTAATCATGTTTGGTTTATATGATAAGACGTAATGTAATCGATAATAAAAAGACTAAAATACCTATTAATGATATAAAGTTTATTCAATGTGGTTAATTAATGATGGAGTTTTATGTAATTTTGATTTCATTACAAGATGTAATGAAAAAAAAAGTAGGGGACCTCTAAAGAATGGTTTTGGTGTAATGGGTCATTACTTGTAATGAATTATTACATTCTATAAATGTAAACAAACAACATTTATTCATTACATCGTAATAATGTTTACCATTACATCTTTGATTACGCCATACCAAACACTACGATAGAATATATTAGAAATCTTAATGAATCAAAACCACATCCAGGCTTGGGTTGTTATATTGTCTAATACTCTTTCGCAATTTTAGCGGCGAAATCACGAAAACTCAATTTGAATTAAAAAAACTAAATAAACATTAAAGTAATAAATTTTTTGTTGATGCTTGACAGGAGGCGGAGACAAATCTTCATCTGCAGTAGCAAAATTAAAATTAAGTGATAGCAACGGAAAAACAGTAAAGCAAATAATTAATTTTGATGACGACATCCGACAACAAAAGAAAAAAACACAAAAATAAAAGTGAAGCATTATTATTATTATTATTTATTTTATTTATTATTTGTTTTATATAAAACATCACTTCATTAGAAAATCATATAATTTACAAGAAATTAGTGGGGGTAGAAACTAATTGAGCCCCACACCTCTAGCTAAAAAAAACAATAAAAGGGAGGTGGCAATGGATTGACGAGGTGGCAATGGAGAGGCTGCTCAACGTAGCCACCTAAGTCTGATTACCAGACCCACTCTGATATCATGTTGAATAATGAAAACCGTCATGAAAGATATTGTATTATTGATATGTATTTATATTACAACATAAAAGATACTAGAAATCTTAATAAACCCAACTTACATTCGAACTTAGGCCGTTATATTGTCCAATATTGACTTGCTGGCTTGCGTATTCTTTGCTTCCCTGCATAAATTAGTAATTAACGTAGGGCTACACTTTTCTTTTTCTTGAATTTTGAAGCATAAAGGGAATAATGTCACCATAATAAAATTTTATCAATGTCACCATATCATTAGTACATTTTGAGTGTATAAAAAGGTAGGGAAATGATCGTTGCTGCTGCAACCAACTTGTCTGCGGTCGCAAGCCTATTCGTCCTTTATTTTTCATACCCTTTCTTCTTAGGGAATGTCTAACCAATGCCCTAAGGGCATTGGTTAAGATTTGTCTTTTTGTAGGTTTTAATTATATAAACGGTCCTTTTAGTTGACACAAAATTGCATATTTAGACAGAGACCCACCTAAATAGTTATTAAAAACCACAACAAAACAAATCTTAACCAGTGCCCTTAGGGAGGAGGGAGTCCAAGTTTCATACCCTAATACCCTGAGTGTGTCACGTCACCTCTATCCAATAAAAACCTTCCAACTCAAAACTACCCCAATACTACCCTAACACTACCCTAAGTGACGGTGGACCCGATCCTACCCTAACACTAAATTTCAACAAAAGACAAAAAAAGAAGAGATAAAATTTGGATGTTGAGCGGGTTCCGAACTCGAATTAGTACAAAACTTCAACTACCCGAATCACAAGGAATGGTGTAGCCTACAAAACTTCAACTACTCGATCCTATACCCGAATCCACTCCGTCAGGCCTTAGGGAATTGGTTAGACATTCCCTTTTTTCTTATTCAATCGCATGATGTCACCCTTCTTTTCACATTTATTTGGTTGTTTCCTTTTCAGTTGGTGATGAAAAGGTGCTAAAATAATAATTAAGATGTAGATAAATGGGTTAAAATAAGAGAAAATGCACAAAAGCAAAGGCAGTAGACAAGTTGGTTGTTGTTAACAGTAGCGATCATTTCCCCATAAAGGTAATATTGTTACACATGGTGTTCATATAGTATTGAGATAACACACCATGGATTGAACGCTATATGAGCAAATGGACATGGTTTGAACTACTATGAACAAATTTTATATCAAAAGAATAATAGTTCTTGAATATCAAACTTACAAGATCACAAGTTTTGATCTTAATCAGAAATCAACCAAACCAACCAAATTCCACCATTGCTACTCAGGCTTTGGACTATTATCTAAGTATGATAATCGTTTTATTACTAACAAAACTGACTGAATCAGCAAATTGATAAAAGATCAAAAATAAAGAGAATAATGAAAGATGGTATGTGAGTTTTGAGAGAGAGAAATATCAAATCGGCTAAGTTGTGTTATTAGTCTTCTAGGGCAAGACTCAAGTATATGTACTCCAATTCTTTGGTCTTTGATAACTTGACACAAGCAGTACATTGACCATTTAAAAACTTTGAACACAGTTGATTATGTTGTTTTGTATCCAACCCTTTTGTTAGAATATCTACCATTTGATTAGCAATATATATCTTTACAGTCTCAATAACCCCATAAACCACTTTTTTTCTAACAAATTGTAAATCAATTTCTAAGTGCTTATTTCTTTCATGAAAGATAGGGTTGGCATCAATTTTAATTGTTGAGTTATTGTCACAAAATACCTTAGTGTCACAAAATACCTTAACAGGTAAAAGATTAAAACTAGGGGTGGAAATGAGCCTAGCCGCTCGTGAAAAGCTCGGGATCGGATCGGTAAAAAGCTCGAAAGAGTCGAGCCTAAACGAGCTCGAGCCCGAGCTCGAGCCTAAGATGCAGCTCGTTTATTAATCGAGCTCGAGCCCGAGCTTTACATAAAAAGATCGTTTGGGCTCGCGAGCCTAAACGAGCCTAAACGAAATTATCATATTTTAAGTATTAAGTATATGTACGAGCCGAGCTCGAGCTTATTAACGAGCTCAATAAAGATATATTACGAGCCGATCTCGAGCTCGAGCCAAGCTTTAACTTTACATGGCCAAATCGTATAAATGAGCCGAGCTCGAACCGAGCCCGACCCTATATTACATATCACGAGCCGAGATCGATGTTAAAATTTAAGGCTTGAAACGAGCAGAGCTCGAGCTCGGGAGCTCGGCTCGGCTAGGCTCGTTTCCACCCCTAGTTAAAACACTTAAAATATTTTAAGATTTTAATATCCAAATGATCTCAGAATTCACAGAAGCAAGACATCAATACTTTGATTTTGTTGATTACTTAGAAATGGTACTTTGTTTTTTACTTTTCCAATAAAACTAGTGATCCACACATAAAAACACAATACCCGATTACAGATCTTCTAGTATTAATACACCTTGCCCAGTCTGCATCTAAGTATGCTTTAAGATTAATACTAGATACAAAACTTTTAAACATATTTAAACCATTACATGGAAATCTTTTCAAATACCTCATTACCTTAAGAACAATGTCCAGATGAGACTTTAGAGGATTATGCACTGACCAAAACAAGAGACAGTATAAGCAATATCTAGTCGGGCAGTAGTAAAGTAAATAAGCTTACCAATCAATTTTTGATACTCTGTAACATTTTTAAGTTTAGGATCACTAGCAATTGGTTCACCAGACAATGCAACATTAGGTTGTATAGAAATGATAGAAGGTTCATCAGCAAGCAAACCAAATTCATCAATTAAATCAAGACAATAATTCCTTTGGGAAAAACAAATACAGTTAGGTGTTTCTAAGACTTAAATGCCAAGAAAATATTTGAACTTTTTTAAATCTTTAATCATGAACTTAGTCTTAAGAAACTCCTTAAACTTGTTAATTTCAAGTAAAATGTTTCCAATAACAATGATATCATCAACATAAACAAGCATAGCAACAAATCATTCCCACTAGACTTAGTAAACAAACTATAATCACTTTTACTTTGAATAAATCCATTTTCTATAAATGCAGAAGTAAGTATAGCATTCCACTGTCTAGGAGCCTGTTTCAAACCATATAAAGACTTTTTCAGTTTACAAACTCTTTTTTCATCATATGGAAAATAAACAGTGGTAAAGACATGTAAACAATTTAAGAAAAAATCGCAAATAAAAAGGCATTGTGAATATCCATTTGAGATGAAGACTATTTATTATGCACAACTAAGTTAATTAAGCATCTAACAGTCACAATTTTAACAACGGGAGAAAAGGTTTCATCAAAATCAATTCCCTCCCTTTGATTGTAACCTTTAGCAACTGACCTAGCCTTAAATCTTTCAATTTTCCCCATCAGACTTATATTTGATCTTATAAACCCATTTACAACCAATTTCTTTTCTCCCATCAGGGAGATCAGCCAATTTCCAAGTATTATTCCTATAGAGAGCTTCCATTTTGAGCATTCATAGCCTCATTCCAATGTGTATGCTTGGAAGCTTCCCAAAACATTTTAGGCTCAATGTTTTTATTTAGTACAAAAGCAAAACAAAAATTTTCTTTAGACAAATTTGAATAATTGACATATTTTTCTAAACCATATTTGACTTTAGAATCAATAATAAAATCATAAAAAAAGTCTCGAAAAAACATAAGTTCTTGAAGATATTCTAACAGTTTGTGGTTGATTTACAACATCTTGATAAAACTCTTCCTAAGGATGAATTTGAAATCTATCACCATCATAACCAATATAATATTCCTTAGAGGCTGCAGACCTCTCGCCCTCACTAGAAGATGAAACTGAAACCCTAAGAATCCCCCCCCCCCCATCACCCTTATTTTGGGGTTTTGAAGAACTACCTAGATTAGGTGGAGGTATGCCATGCATTTTAGAGCTGGTATTCCTTCTCTATTCGTCATAAAACATTTCAGGAAGATCATCAAAAAGGTCAGAATTGAAAAAATTCAAAAGGTTTAAGTCCTGAACAGATTGATCATTTGTTTTATCAGATTCTTGTTTAAAAGGAAAAATATTCTCAAAAATTTTACATCTCTGGAAAAAACAATATGTTTATTATCAAGACTAAACAACCTGTATCCTTTTTTGAAATCTGAATATCTAATTAAGACACATTTTTCATGTCTACTTCCAAATTTATCATGATTGTTTAAGGTAGTAGCATAGGCACGACAGTCAAATGATCTTAAATACTTGAGAAAAGGTGTTTTATTATAAACAAGGTCATAAGGAGATTTTCCAGCACAGAGGTAGGTAATCTGATGATCAAATAGGTAGTAGTTAGAATGCATTCAGTCCAAATATTCAAAGGAATCCCTCCCTGAAAAAGAAGAGATCTAGCAACATGAAGAAGATGTCTATGTTTTCTCTCCACAATACCATTATGTTCACAAAATTCAGTAAACCTTTGATTAAAAAATTATGTCCCATTGTCACTCCTAAAGAGATTTTAATATGTTTTTTAAAGTGGTTTTTAATTAAGTTGTAAAAAACCAAAATAGAAACATGATCATTTAGAGGAAATGGTTCCCTTGTTTGTTTAGCCCTTTGACAAATATCACAGACAGTATGTGACTCATTGTTTTCAAACAACAGGTTTAGTTTTAAGACATTGAGAACCGCAGGATAACCAAGTCTGCAATGCCAATTGTATTTAGATAAAAAAACAAACAAACATTATTAACAAATGAACTTATAAGTTATTTACCTTGATTTCCATTAAAGTAGTATAAAACTATAAACCACCTGATTGTCTACCAGTCCCCAATATTTTCTCTGTGTTCAAATCCTGATTTAAGATATAATAGTTAACCTCATTAAATGCAATAATCAGTTTACTATCCTTAGAAACCTTATCCACATACATTAAGCTCACACGGTATTCAGGCACAACCAACACATCAAATAAAGTCAAGTTTTTAAAGAGATGAGAGACCTTAATTTTTAAAGAGAAATATCAAAAACATTGACCAAAAAATTATTAGTGTATGTCATATGCTGGTTTGCTCCATAATCTATAATCAATCCATTTGTAATATGATTGGAATGCATCATACTGTTTGAACAAAAAAATCTGTCAAAGTTTGCATTGAAAGTCTTGTTAGAGTTAAAGATAGTACCTTCCATATTGGCATGTACACCCATTTCATTAATAGAATTATCCTTGATAAGAGATATAAGAGTAGATAATTGTTCATCCATAAAACCAGAGAAAGAACTGGACCCAACAGAGTTGTTATTAGAAACATTTTTTCCTTTAAAATTCTGCCTAGACTTCCTTTTTCCAAAATCAACACATTATCCACTCAATTTAAAACATCTGTCAACAGTGTGACCATTAAACCCACAATGCTCACAAACCTGAGTAGGACCCCCAGCTTATCTTCTGGTATTATTATCATTATGTCTGAACATATCAGGTGGTCTGGGAGCATACCTAGAGGTTTGAGGCCTCTAAAAATTCCCTTATTAACCACATTAGATGTAAAATCAGAAGACTGAGACCTATAGGACGTTCCAAAACTGCTGCTAGAAACAACAACTCTATGAGATTACTCACTCGAGATGATAGCAAGGTTTAAAGAAGAATGGCTAGTACGAGTACTAGGTTTAACATCGAAAGGCCCAATGGGTTTGTTGTACAAAATCATGGAGGTTTTAAACAAGTTAGGTTCAAGAAACTTGGTCTTGATGTAAAAACAGGATTCCATGGAGTCCATGTTTAAAAACGTGTTTGGTTTAACGTGAAACTACAAGGAGATCAAGAAAATCATGAAGATGAGGTTATTGAGGATAGTAACTATGATGGTGCAGTGGCTCAAAAAAAGTTGGAGGTTAAACAATTTGAAGGAAACAAAACACGGACTGCTTGATAAAGGATCATGTACACCTTAGTGCAAAGGTGGGGCTACACATTAAGGAAACAAGAGCCCTCGTCAAGATGGTGCAGATGATAATGCTGCTGAAAGGAAAAATGTGAAGGAGGTCTAAGAAAGCTAACTTGGATATTCACTAAAGTCCAATTTTTCGTTTAAAAGAATTTCCTTGGTTCGAGGTTTCAACATTTAATGAAGATGTTGAGCATCGATATAGAGTTACTAAGGTGGAAATTGTTATGATATAGTGGCAATTCTTAGTGGGCTAAAGTTTAATTAGTTTATGTATGAGGATTTAATTATACTTAAATTAATATAGTTAGTGTTAGACTTAAACTAGTATTGATTGGGGCAGCAAGGTTTTCAGAAATTAGGTCAACTTTGAAGGATCATAGAGAACTAAGTGTCTATCGGATTGACTTGAGGTAAAAATGAAAATTGTGGCCCTCTAAGTCTATTCTTTATTAGTTAGAAAGTTTTGGCTATTTAAATTGTTAAACTAGTGTAAAATGTGAATTAGTGCAACAAGGTCAGATTTTGAAAAAGTGTAGCAACTAGAACTTTAAAAATTCATACCCAATCAACCATAGCTCCTTTTGGAGTGTGACATACATTTTAGAAAGGGAAAAGAGTCTAATTTTTTGGAAAATTAGCCTCATGAGCTAAATCAAAGTTTAAGTCAGTCAAAAAGGGTAAAGTGCAGGCTATTGCAGAATTGACAACATGGTTTTGTTATGTGCTTTAATGTCCAAAAGATGTTATGTGTTTATGCAGGTTTGGGATAGTTTATGTTTCCAGCGTATATATGATCATGTTTATGTGTTAGATATGTGTTAATAGTCCACGTGTGCATCTATCATAATATAGGTGCTCGAGGCGTATTCAGAATCATTCATCTTGCATTATACGATTCAGGTGACTAACGGATTATTAGCTTCATGTTATTAGATTTGACATGATGTTAGAATATATGTATAGATTCGGATATAGCCAAATATTTCCATGTCTATGAACTCAGAAATAGCCGAGTGTCACTTATTATTTCATGATTCACACATAGCCGAATACAAGTCTTGTTAAGGATGCTCACAAAAAGCGCCATTAGCCATGTCATGGGTGCCTAAGGAATGCACCATTGGCTATATAGCGTGCCTAAGAAGTGCACGATGTACATAAGAAGTTCACGATGTAGAACTCCGTACAAGTTTCCTTTGTAGATGACCCATGCTTAACATAGTATTTACATCCTTTGTGGATGACCCATGTTTAGAATTGGCATATCAAGTTTACATGTTTAAGCGTCCTTTGTGGATGACATGAGTTTAGATAAGCACAATGACAGGTTAGTGACCCAAGAAGAGTACTCGTTGGCTAGGGAAGTTCTTACTTATAGTAGGACAACTGTGCATCGTCTAATAAAAAGCACGTAGTTAGACATTATGCTGGGATATGAAATTCAGGACCAAAGATATATGTCATGTACAAGTAGAAAAACGACTAAAAGTTGTACCACATATAGCATATTATATATTAATATGTTCATGTTTAGAATTACAAGTATTATTTCAGATTAGCTCCGTATACTCACTAAGTCGCAAGGACTTACCATTCTTAGTTATATATATTATGTAGAAACATACTTCTGCTTACGAAAATCATGTATAGTTATTATTTATTTTAATTATGAAATATAATTTAGAATTTAGTTTTTGCAGTTTCATGTGCTGCAGATCCTATATGATATATTTAGTAATTAAAAAACATTATGGGTGTTTCAAGTTGGAATAAGAGCGATGGTTTGAAAGATTTAAGTATACACCGTTAGTAGGTGATGCTTAGACTTGAACCGATTGCTCGTTGTTGCATATAGAATTAGTTGTATCTCTTATTTATACGTTTATTTGTATATAGTTCATGTTTATTAGTTAGATAGTCATGTTTAGCGATGCATATCAGATTATGTGAATCATGTATTGTCATGTAGTGCTTTGCATGTTTTCATACCTTAGATAAGGATTTTGATCATGAATCAGATATTCACGACATAGAAAGCATATAGAATCGGTATGCATTGATAGTATAATAACATATAGTTAACCTTAAGATAAGATTGTGTAGATAAGTTTTAGTTTGTAACTTGGGGTAAATTATGATAGCAATAAGTTCATGTTTATATGATCTGATTATTATGAAGTCTAATCAACGTAATAATATTGATGTGATATGACATGAAGTTATTGAGATCATGAGATGTCCCAGGAAGCTTACTAGAATGCTTATGTGTTTAATGTTTGTATGTTGCATTATAGTCATGTATTTCAGTATGTTCTCAGTATTCAGAAAGATTTCGGTATTGAAGTGACTCAGAATATGGCATAACAAATACATATTAGGAAGTTTTGTATTCCCAGAGTTGATCAAGCTACAGGAAAAGGATTATGGAAATGAAGTGAAGACAAATTTTAGATTTTAGATAATCACGAGAAAAGATTTCAACACGAGTACATGTACCCTTAATTAAACCTATAGATAAACTTAATTAGTATATGGAGGGTATTAGATTTAAATCATAGTCCTATATTGGCGTTAGAGTTTTAAGCTTTAGGTGCGGATATGCATTATAATTATGTTTAGCATGTTAAAAATGTCGTAAGAGTAGAAATGTATGATTAGAAATGTCATGATAACAGGATCATAGACGTAACAGTATGATTCAGGAGTCAAAATTGGATATAGTATATTATTTATGTCATGACCAGTAGTAATATAGTCACCCAGTAAGCGAAACAAAGTTAGAATGCATAAAGGTAGTGCATTATTATACCATGTTTAGTATCCTAGTACATGATAAGGATCATAAATCACGAGTAGAAATGTATAGACAGTTGAATGATATAAACAGAGCAACATGACCCATGAATAACACCAAAACTTCAGAAATATATATAATACCAGGTTAGTAGTGTAGAATGTCAGAATTAGACTTAGCATGCATAGTATGCTATGACTAGCAACCATGTTGTCACGCCAGTATTTGATTAGTAGCAGAATGCATGAACTGAAGTGCATATATAACAGCAGATTTAGATTATAGAAGCACATGAATATAGATAGATTGTTTTAGTTATGAATCGAGGTAAAATATGATATCAATAAAGGCATGTTTTTATGATGCAAGTATTATGACGCAAGACCAACGTGATAATACTTACATCATAAAACATGGATTTATTAAGATCATAGGATGTCTCAAGGAAATTTCTAGAACAGTATGGGTAGATAAGACTGAATATTAGCAACACAGAATGACATTCTAAGTTAGAAATAGAATCAAAAAGTGTATGACCATGAGCAGTGTGCACAAATAGAACAACTATAAGTCTTATCAGTCTTGATGTGCAGATTCAGTAATTAGATTTTAACTCAAATATCAGTAGAATACAAGGGCATCTTAAATACCAATAGAGTTCAGTGTAGCACAATAATAAAGATTAGCAAGAACAACCCATAGTCCAGTAGAAAACTAGTATAATATTATTGTAGAGCCAGTAAGAAAACTCATAACTTGTCCATGGAAAGTGGACGAAATGAGAATCGATAGACAAACTTAATACCTACTAGCAGAAACAGAAAGATTATAGAAACCAACGAAACATATAACAGTCTGGTAAGGCCTTTACTTAGAATTAGGCATGTGATATGTAGTAAATTCCAGGAGTTTCATATTCGGGCAAGAGTAAGTATATCATGTAAGCTTAGAAAACATTATGACAAGTCTTAAGATCAGATAGAACAGTAAGAATCTGAATGAGTTGAGGCTTTTTTTGAACTATAATACAACTTAAGCGGGGGAGACTTAACCATACAGATAGAACCTTAATCAGAATAATTATCCCATGTATGTTCATGAGGACACAAACAATCCAGTGGGGGAGAGTTGTAACACCCTGACTTTTATAAGTTTTAGTAAAAAACTTTTATCTTGCTATTAGAATATTGAAAAAGTCTTTTCATTAACTTTTATAAGAAATAAGGACTTTTGGCGCAAATAGTTAACGAAAAAGGACTAACGATGCAAAAGGTTTAACGATACGGACTAACGGTGAAAATTTAATTGTTAAGACATGATTTTACATAATTTTACTTATGGCATTAAAACCTCAAAATTCCAGTAATAAGCCTCATAGTCACACGTGTATGAGATGTGTGTTTTCATGAGAAAGTGAGGGAAAATGGCTGTCATCATACCATGAAGAAACCTTCCATAATGATTCCAGGTTGGTTTTGATGTCACCATGTTGATCTCAAGACGTTATAAGTCTCCTAAACATGTTCTCCATCATTGGTAAGTGTTTAAACACAAGTTATGATTTCATGTTTATGATAAAAATTGAAAGTTTTAGAGTTTAAGCATGTTTAAAGTGAAGTTAGTTATGTTTATCATGTTCTAAACATGTTTTATGATCGTAGACCAATATTAGCATGAATTATGAAATAGAGTATGATTATTCCAGAATTTATGAGATTATGTTTAGAGATTATGGGTTGTTCTGGATTAATGAAGATGATGATAAGTTATTATAACCTTTAAAGGCGTGTTTGGCACAAGGCCAAACTAGTGATTAAATTGATGAAATTGCTTATAGACCAGTTGGAAAATGATTTTTAAGATGTTTGATAAGCTGAGAATAAGTCACAGAAGTGTTTTTTATAGGTTAGGTTGAGTTTTGGGTCGTTTTGGACAAATACACTTTTGGAACAACAAGATTTTCAAAAATTGGGTCAACTTTGAAAGGTCACAAATAACTAACCATTTATCGGATTGAATGGAGGTAAAAATTGGGTCAACTAGTGTAAAATGCGAATTAGTGCAACAAGGTTAGATTTTGAAAAAGTACAACAATAAGAACTTTAAAAATTCATACCGGATCATTCGTAGCTCCTCTTTGATCGTTCCATACATTTTTGGAAAAGGAAAAGAGTCTACTTTCATGGAAAATTAGCCTCAAGAGTTTTTTTTAGAGTTTTAGTCAGTCAAAAAGGGTAAAGTGTAGGCTGTTACAGAATTGACAACATAGTTTTGCTATGTGCTTTAATGTCCAAATGTTGTTATGTGTTTATAAAAGTTTGGGTGGTTTATGGTTTTTGTTTCGAATATATATATGATCATGTTTATGTGTTAGATTTGTGTTAATAGTCCCTGTGTGTATCTATCATAATGTAGGTGCTCGAGCCGTATTCAGAATCATTCATCTTGCATTATACGGCCCAAGTTAGTAATAGATTATTAGCTTCATGTTATTAGATTTGAGATGATGTTAGAATATATTTATAGACGCAGATATTACCAAAGATTTCTATGTCCATAGACTCATAGTCGAGTGTCACTTACTATATCATGATTCACAAAGATGAATACAAGCCTTGTTAAGGGTGCTCACAAAAAGCATCATTAACCATGTCATGGGTGTAACACCCCCAATTTCGTGATACGCAGCGGGATTCAAACTGGGTGTTACTTCATGGCACAACAGTTATAACAATAGAAAACGAACTCTAATGGAGTCATTTTAAAAGACATATCATTCAAATTATATAAATATCAGAGTTTACAAAATGAGGTCCCAATAGTTTCACGGTTTACAAATCACATAAAATGAGTTTTTGAATGATAATAAAATCTATAGACTTCTTGTGTATCCATGCTCCTCCGTGCCAGCCTCGTTTATTATGGACCTGATATAAACATGCTTAAATCATCAACACAAAGGTTGAGTGAATTCATAGAGTTTAGTTTGATTGTTGAACACAATATATTCGTAGTGTGAGCTATAGACTCACACTCATAGTTTGAAAACAAAACAGTTATTATTTCACTAAGCTCATGCAACAAAAGCGTTAATGTGTACCAACTAAATTGGCGTGTTTTTCGCCCTTGTAGGTAATTTGCCGTTATACCTATTTTTCTCAAATATAGTACGTTTGTTTGAACGTACTTGGTCACCACAACCGGGATTCGTCAATCCCAATAGGCCTATTCATAATATTCGCACTCACTACCCATAGTGATTAACTGGTTCATGATATGGGGCCTTATGTTTGGCAATGATGGTTACTTAGTGACAATAAAACAATCAGATAAGAATACAGTTCAAATGTTTGTGTGTTCATGTTAGAAATAGCATGTATCTCCCCCAGGGTTTGTAAAACAATTAAGTAATAGAAAGTGGGGCTATGAACTCACCATGAGTTTGATGATGTTTAGTACTTAACGAATATGATGGATAAGCCGAGAAAACTCTACTCGCAACCTAGAGTATGATGAAATGTCTTAGGTTTGTTGGAATGATGATGTGAAAGTATCAACAAGTCTATATACGTCTTCATATTGATCATGATGTAGCACTTGATAACTTGTGTATGTTGTTTATAGAAGTGGTTTAGTTTGTGAAAATGTGTTTAGTTTATATATAACGTACTACCGTTTGGGCTATCATAATGTAAAACATATGTTTTGGTTTTATATCATAAGTTTCAAAATAGTTATACGGTTTGTAAAGTAGGTTTAATTTTTTTTCCGTAATTCGGTTCTTGCCGTTTTAAAAGTTATGAAATCCATAGGTTATTTGGTTATTAGAAAATATAATGGCGGTTTATAAGTTCTTGTCATTTCATATATATGATCATTTCATATTTAAGTATATAAAGTTATGTCGTTTGGTTTGTGTTGGTGTTGATTTTCCAAGGTTAAGACCTTAGTTAACGGTCTTGGGTAAATAAGCCTTAAGGTTTTAGCCATGGCCTTGCCGTGGCTTTGGTCTCGGCTACCATGGTCTTGAGACTCAGACTTGGCCTTAGCCGTGGCTGTGGTCTCGGCTTAAGTCCATTAGGCCACTTGGATTGCCTTTAGTTGTGACAAAAGTATAGTCGTGAGACTATATATAGGGCAGTTTCAGTTTTTTGAAGGATAATGGTCAGTTTTAAGAATTTTCAGGGCCCGAGCTTCTTTTAAATTCGAAGGAAAACGTCGTTCCGGACAACTTTCATGTTTTAACTTTTTGATGAAACAGATCAGAAGGCCTTGAAAAAAAATGGGGAGACCCTTAACAGTTTCAATTTGGCAGTTTCGGTGTTATGGTTTTGCTAACTTCTTTTGGCCGTATCTTTTGACTCGTGTACTCGTTTTGGGTGATTCAAATTGCCATGTTTTCTTGTAAAATCCTTTTTAATAGTAGTTAACTGTATAATATCATGGTTATACTATTTTGGTCGTATTTCAAAACATATGTTACTAGTTTTCTTGTTTACCTATTTTAAGTTAACATATAGTTCTCATAACTTGTTTTAAAGATTTTTGTACATCATGATCATAACATAAAGACCATATATAGCATAAATGAAGTATGAGAAACATGCTAATGATGTTGAGCAAGAGATTATGTTAGGGTTTCTTGCAACTTTTGGCTTTCTAAAGAAAGGAAGTTAAGAACAAGGATTAGGGCTTTTATTGAACTAGGATCTCTAGCTTCCAACTTCTTCAAGCTCTTGACACCAACGTGTGACTACTTGAGAAGGCAATTGAAGTCTACTAGAACACTTCTTGTGGATGGAAGATCACCAAAGGATGGAAGAACAAGGACTTTGGATCAATAAAAGCTTAACAAGAGCTTTGGAATTGATATGGAGCTTGTTCTCTTGAATAATTCTTGAAGGAAACTAGCAAAATTAAGTGTGTTTTGTGTGTGGTATTGGTATGACTGACCAAAAGGGAGGGGAGGGGGTATTTATATGAGTTTTAGTTAGTCAAAGGAGGTGCCAAGGGTGGTGATTCATCATACTTACTAGCTAAGTCTTGACATGTGTCATAAGATGAAGAAAACTTAAGTCTTAAGTTTGAAATGTGTAACCAATCCATCCAAGATCAATCCTAACCATACCATGTGTCCTAATTAGTCACCAAAAACGCCACATATGGTTATTTTGAGGAGGTTAAGAGTTTCAAATAATTATCTTGCTTTTATGGAGTGAGTTTGGTCCCGTTAATCGCTAACTAAAAGTCGTAAAGTCATAAAACTTAAAACTGGGTATCCTAAAAATAAATTTTTTTAGAAATGATTAAACTCATCATTATACTCCATAATAAAATATAAAATGAGTGGTAAGTTTCATCTGGTTGCTTAAACGCTGTTAAAACTAGAAACATAGGTTTAAAACGCGTAATTCGCGTAAAAAGCAGAATTGGAAAACGTAAAATTCCAAAACTTGTGGAATTGTCGTATGATGTGAGAAATACACATTTCTATTATTTATAAGGTTAACTGGACATATCAGCATGCCTGAATGACGTTTAAACCTAAAACTAAATCTTAGACACGGCTTTGTGAAATTGGTTCTCGGTGGATTCAACGTACGTCGTCAGGAAGGTTCGTCGAGTATCAATTTTCTTGTCATGATAGTAAAATAATAAAAAATTTTAAGGGATGAATAGTAAAAAGTGAATAGTGAAAATTCAAGAATGGATAGAAATCCTGAAAATGGGAATTGTACAATGGGTGCCTAAGAAAATGTACCATTAGTTATGTAGTGTGCCTAAGAAGTGCACGATGTGCACAAAAAGTGCACGATGTAGAACTCTCGTACAAGTATCCTTTGTGGATGACCCGTGCTTAACATAGTATTTACATCTTTTGTGGATGACCCATGTTTAAAATTTGCATATCAAGTTTATATGTTTAAGCTTCCTTTGTGGATGACCTGAGTTTAGATAAGCACGATGACAAGTGAGTGCCCTAAGAAGAGTACTCGTTGGCTACGGAAGTTCTCACTTATTGCAGACGACGCACATCGTCTAATCGAGAACGCGTGCTCGGACCTTATGTTAGGATTATGACATTTAGAATTGAAGATATATGTCATGTACAAATAGCAAAATGACTAAAAGTCACACCATTTATAACATATTATATATTAGGGTTAATAGACAAATATGTTACTAAAGTTTACCAAATGTTCACCTAAGTTACTAAAGTTTAAAACGTTACAAAGAGGTTACTTAAGTTAACGGGTTTATTATATGGGTTACTAAACATTTAAAAAAGTGACATTCTTGTTCTACGATGGTGGGAAACTGGATGATATATTGGTTCCCTTGTTCACGTCATTACTATAATTGAGATGTTACATGCAAGTTACTATAGTTCATAGAGTTTATTAAATAGGTTACTGAACCTTAAAAAAAGTTAATATTCGTTTTTATACGTTTATGTATGTTTTCTATGTTTGCGTGCTTTTTTTTACGTTTTTGTACATTTTTCTCCATTTTCATATGTTTGTGTATATTTTCGTCCATTTTCGTACGCTTCTGTATGTTTCTATCCATTTTATACGTTTGTGTGCGTTTTTCTCTGTTGTCGTTCTTTTTTTACATTTATTTACGTTTTTCTCCATTTTCATACGTTTTGTAGATTTTCATCCATTTTTATATGTTGTTATCCTTTTTTTATACATTTGTGTATGCTTTTCTCTGTTGTCATACTTTTTCTCCATTTTCATACGTTTTTGAATATATTTTTGTCCATTTTCATACGTTTTTGTATATATTTATCCGTTTTTATACGTGTGTGTACATTTTTCTTTATACCTTTTTACGTTTTTATACATTATTGTATGGTTTTTTACGTTTTCCTCCGTTTTCGTACATTTTCTTACGTTTTTGTACGTTTTCATACTATTTTTACTTTTTTCTACACCTTTGTATGTTTTATACGTTTGTATGTTTTATACGTTTTATAAGTATGTATGTTTTATATATTTTATCCACTTTTATACGTTTTATCTGCTTTAGTACATTTGTATGTTTTATGCATTTTTACGTATAAAAAAGTAAGTAAATGTAAGAAATTGTATGAAAACGTATAACAACATCCAAAAACATATAATAACGTATGAAAACATATCAACACATAAAACTACATCCCAAAAAGTAAAACAAAACATACAACTATGTGCAAAATTGTGAAAACAAATGTATCAAAATAGACAAAAACGTAAGAACATGTAAACGTATAAAACAGATGAAAACGTATAATAACATCTAAAAAGTTGTCGTTCAAAAAAAAGGAAAAAAAATGTGGTTAAAGGTTAAAACTATGACAGTAACTTATGTAACCGGTGACAAAAGGTTGAGTAACCTCTTTGTAACGTTTTAAACTTTAGTAACTTATGTGAACATTTAGGCAAACTTAGTAACTTTTTTGTTTATTAACCCTATATATTAATATGTTCATGTTTAGAATTACAAGTATTATTTCAGATTAGCTTGTTTACTCACTAAGTCGCAAGGACTTAGCGTTCTCAGTTCCATGTGTTGCAGGTTTGTAAGATGAGACCAAGCTATGTGTGAAATGGGGCGTAATGGGTCAAAATAGTGTAGCTTGCAGGTTAGGTAACGACCTTATCATTCCCATAATTTATTATCAATTTGGAATTCCCCCAAAACAAGAGTCTTTTTTAACCAGTTTATATAGTCAAGGATATGTACGTTTATAGCTACAAGTTTTAAATGGACGCTTGGAATAAGCCCATTTTACGTAGAAACATATGTTTCCACTTACAAAACTCATGTATAGTTATTATTTATTTTAATTATGAAATATAATTCAGAGTTTACATGTTACCAGAAACGGGTTTAATTCAGAATTCAATTTTTGGAGTTTCTGTATTGCAGATCCTATACGATGTATTTAGTTTATTAAAAAAAATATGGGTGTTTAGATATTTAGATATTGACATTGTGCACTTTTTGATCAATTAGCTTTGATGAAAGTTTTATCCAACAATATATATTAAAGAAATTACTAATATCTGCTCATACCAAACTCAATAACCAAAATTGACACTATATTTTCACATTTCAAAAATGGACATGTCGAGCAAATCTATTTGCTCTCCATTGTTGTTTGCTCGCTACTTACTATGTGGCCCAACTTTTATGTAAAAAAAATAAATCAAAATAAAGGGGGCTATGCGAGCAAATGAGTTTGCTTGTTTTCTCATTTTCTCGGAAATTCATAAAACATGGCGAGCAAATGAGTTTTGCTTGATATGACAATTTGCTCGGAACTAACTACAGAAGGCATTAAAAATGTGACATCTCTTCTTATTACCCTCATTAAATTCATATAACACATTTTTGTAACCTTTGTTCAGTCCAACTACTCTATAAATGATTCTTATATTAAGTGCCTCATATGTAAAATTTGTAATCATATTCTGTATGAACCTAATATGGACTTCTTGTATTTTGCTTGCTTATCCATTTCACAAAATAATTTGGAGAGCAAATTAAGATGGCAAGCAAAGTATTTTGCTTGCTTATCCATTTCACAAAATAGTCATAGAGAGCAAATTGACATGGCAAGCAAAGTTTTTTGCTTGCTTATCCATGTGTCAACACCTGATTAGATCAACCAAATACTCTTAGGCAAGCAAATGAGATCGACATCAAATTATTTTGCTTGCTAACTCCATCTGTCACATTCACATTCAAACTGTAAAACAAAAAATTGGTACGTGTAATAATCTTATTCACCATGCGCAAAAGATAGTTCGAGCAAACTTGTTTTGCTCACTATGTCATTTTTGGTAACATAGAATTCTATGGTCCAAATTAATAAATCAATTTTAAATTTTATATTCTAGAAATTTTCACATATATATTTGCTTTTAAAGAAAAAGGGTTAGTAACACATATGAAAAAAAGATGTTTACCACCAAAATTTAGAAAAAATATCAAATGATCACCTAAGGTTGCATTATAACTCCAAAGACAATAGGAAGTAAAGATAGATGTTTGTTGTTATGTGAGGCTAGTAGTTCTCGTGGATTTCTTTGCGGATATCAACCACTTTCCTTCTTAGATGACCACTAGGTCATGATTCCATTCTGGTTTTGGCACAATGAAACAACATCACAAGACCTCATTAAAGGCTATCGCTAGTTGCGCAACAAAATACTACTACCTCTGTCCCATATTATGTGTTCACTTTGACTTTTGTAAGTCTTTATTGCTTAACTTTTACCTTTAATTCTATTATTTGTGCTATATAATACTTGATGCAAAATATATGAATGAATTGAGTTTTAAATATATTTTCATTGGTATAATTTTCATCAAGTATTATATAACTAAAATAAAAATATTTAAGGTAAAAGTTAAATAAGAAAATTCTAAAAAGTCAAAGTAGACACTTAATATGGGACGGAGGAGTATATTGCATGATTTTTACACATGTTATTTACATAAACAACACAATAGTTTATAGGGATAGGTTATAAATACCCTCTTAAAACATCATTTGTACTTGTTGGGTCTATTCAATGCCCAAGTCCCCTTAAGAACATATTTGATGAACAGTCACCAAAGAGTCATTCATAAGATATTCCACATAGTCTGAAGAAGTAAAGACTCCTTCATTATCTGAGGCAGAGCTCAGAGACTGAAGATAGGAATCAAGACCTGAATGATGGAGTCAGAGAGTGATGGCAATATCTCTCTGACTCCCCGAGATCTTCCTAACCAATAATACTTTGATTGACGACTTAGTTACTCTTTTTAGCAACTATGGCTTTGAAGAATGGGTGAGAAACTTCTTGGAAAGATAAGTTATCAAAGATCTTATCAAAGGTCTAGAAGTACTTAAGTACAAAAAATTACGTCAAAAGTAGGTTTTACAACTGTAATTAGGAATATAAGCAAAACACTATTTGGATTTTAGCCTGTCCAAATAGCAAGTGCTTCTATCTCGTGAATATCCATAAACATATTTTACTATAAATAGATTAATGCAAAGAGAAGGGATTAAGCTCTCATATTACATTGTAACCACATTTTCAAGAGCTCAATCCCTTTTCCAAAGTAGAACTAAGTCCTAGAGATACTCTATTGGTTAGTGATAACATCAAATAGTCCTGAATATTAAGTGTCAATTTCTCCCGATAATGCTCGTATTTTATATCATTTATATGTATTTACGCTTGTTTTCCTCTATATTTCACTTTCAGGTTAATTACGAGCATTGGAGCTAAAGAGACGCGGATTTGGAGAATTTATTGAAGATATATCATAGTATGCTCATTTTGAAGAAGTTACGGCGTAACTCCTCTCTCACATTACGCCGTAACTAAAGTGTGGCTCAGAAAACCAACTCAACATAAGATTACGGCGTAACTCTCCCAAAGATTATGTAACCACCGGTAAATTTCCACTTGTATGATACTCTAACTAAAGAATACTTATCCATTTTTCATGTCTAATTTTTTTTTAAACGTTATCAGTTTATCTAATCACAACAACTAACTAATATGACGTAACTCACATTCTTAATAAATGTACACACCAACACCAGGATGTCTTAAGTTCATTCCTTATACGTCAAGTATAAAAGTTTTCAACTTTTATTTACCACTTTACGTTATTTCATAAATGTACGATTATTAAACATTTAAACTAAACGTTTTTTTATCTATTGGAGTTTTCATGAAACCATAATTTATTATAACTATGATTTCATGTAACTAACCCATCAACACTAAAGTACAACACTTTGAAGCTAATATACAAGTTCTTAAAGCACGAAAACTAACTTTACGATATTTCCCGTTACAAGCCCTAATTTACAAAACTATGACTGTATATTAACGAAATCACAAACCCTAATTAATTTATACATGATTTTTATAAAATGTAAATGTACAAGTCTTACAAGCCAATATACAAGTCATTGATGCATAGGAGCATACTACTAACATAAAACTCATTATAAACCTTGGTGTATTTATTTTAAAACACATTACACAAACCTTTCAAGCACAAGCCCTAAAAATATATTTTTTTTAGTAAGTACAACAAATCAATGCCAATGTACAAACAATAAAACACCAACCTTAAACTTTTATTTATATTTATTTACACTTAAATAAACTTAAACTAGTATTTATCTAAAATAAATTAGAAGACCTAACTAAGTATTTACACCACTATACTATAGGTACATCATGCAAAGGCCTAAGTACTATCCTCTAGAGCCTAACGCCCCCTCCCCTTGTTACCATAGTTAGAATTGAACTAGAAAATTACCATTTAGTTTCCTACATGCTACATGTAATTACCCTAACCACAATTAGTTACTTGCACCATAGATTTACACATCATCCATTTACCATGAGGTTTTACCATGGTCAAAGGTTGTGGGTAAAACTCTTGGCTAGAGTTTTACCACACCATTTCATGTTTCCTTGAGATCACATGCACCTTCCATGTGTATTGCAACACATCACCTTGTCCCTCCTCTTGCAATACAAGGTGACATAGCACTTTGGGAATCCATGCACTCTCACACCTATATATAACGCCCCACCTCCCCCTCCTTGAGTCTCATCCATCACACACACCATACAATACTTCCCACACTCACACATATTCTGAAAATTTACCTTAAGTAGTGAAAGGAAAGGCTAATCTAAGGCTTAGAAGGAGTGGTGTACTTGGAAATAATTAGCAGCTATTAGGAGTATTCTTCTGGTTTCAGCAACATATTATTTGTAAGTGTCCCACTCTCTTTCTTTAAACATTCTTACATATCTTACATCACTTAGTTAAGTTAATAAAACTCATAACATATAGAACTAAAACAAGAACCTGATGTTGTACAACTTTCTGTAAAAAAAAACACAATTATATAAGAACCTGTTTAAAACGTTTTCTTTTCTTTTCTGCTTCTGGTAGAAACCATTAAGTATTTTATAGGATCAGTAGTAGAAACCAAACCTAAGTCTTAGTCCTTGCAAAGTTTAAAACGTTTTCTTTTCTGCTTCTGGCCTTGACGCAAAAACAGCCCAGCACCCCCTACTTGCGCCCCATTTATTTACATCATGTTAAAGATATTAAGGTCAACCAAAGTACCATTGTAAACACCATCTAGGACACTCTAGAAAGCCCCCATAACCTAGTCAAAAAGCCTAGTTTTCATGCTTAAAAACGGCACTTCATTATGGCCATAAGTCCTAAACACCAAAAGTCCCTTACAACAGGTATATGGGAAAAACTCGGGATTTTTGATAAATTTGATTATGAACTATCTTAGAAACATTAGAAATAAGTTAAACAACATTTCACAAGGTTTCATACAAAAGATATAAAGTTTTATGGTTTAAAAACGAGAATTTCAATTTGGCAAGATTAGCCTAGGTAGCCCTTTTCTATAATTAATATCTTGCTAATTAAAGGGTTGCAAAGTATGAGATTTACACCGTTTTAAAGGGCTCGCTGCAAGGATTTTAACGCCCTAATAATGTCTTTAAAATCACTTATAGTCTCTTTTATAATCAACCACAAAGAAGGTGACTCGCGGAGATTTTCATAAAAAGGCCTTGCGTGCACTTTTCAAAATTTGAGTCGTAAGAGTTATAGAATGTTAGATAATGACTTAAAAATAGTTAATTAACATATTACAATGTCCCTAGGTGACCCCGTAAAAGTTAATCGGTTAAAAAGGAAATTTCCTTAAAACGCGTCGTGGCCAAGTGGCCATGTTCACGGGCTTGTTTCTCTCTAACCAAAGATGACTAGAATATGAGACCTATACCATTTTGAAGAGCTTACAGCAAAGTGTTTAAAGGATCAATTTCGTTGTAAAAACATTGGCTTGCCTTGTGTAAAATCTATCGTTTGGCCTTATCGCCCAAAACCAACAAAAGGCACTTAACCCCCTACTTTAGAAAATCATTGCGACCAAACCGTAAGAGCTTAAGACTTCTAGTTTGAACTAAGAGAAAGACCACCATAAAAACTCTTGAAGGGATCAAGAACGTAGTAAGAACCTTTTAAGGCCTCGCTTTTATTTACTCGCACTTTTGTCAATTTAGGCCTAAAACAAGTGAATATTTCTTATAAAACTACAAGTATAAAAATTATAATTTTTGAAAGATAAAGTTTTCTTGGACTAAAAATGTAATTTCTTCAAAGTTAATTATACAAGGGATGATTTTTGTCAATAACCCATAGTTGAGGGTTTAAAGTGTCATTTTTGAAAGTGCAAGGGTAAAAAACTGTAAATATTTAAAATTGTAAATTATAACATTTTGGAAACATAAAAATATTTAACAACTTGGGTTTCGATAAAATTTATTATCCATCATCCAAGCCATAAAAATAAGAATGATAAGTATTGTTAATTTTTGAAGTGACTTCATGTTACCTAACTATCGATAAAGCATCATTATCACATAAACTTGAACTCGAATACTAAAAACATGACATACCAACTCAGGTCGCGAGTCGGAGCAGTTTATTCAAATTACTTAATTTTTTTTCCATCCAGACTATTGTAACATCGAGGTGAGTCATAGCCCATCTTTTCCTTATTTTGAACGTTTTGGGGGAGATACATGCTCAAATATTGCTTTATATTTTTACATTTATTTTAAACTCTTATGAATTACTGTGAGTTCGTAGCCCTATTTTCTATCATTTATCAGTTTTGTAAATTCTTTTGGGGGAGATACATGCTCAACTACTTTCTTTTACTATCACAAATACTCTAAACTTTTACATACTGTTATGAGTTCATAGTCCCACTTTTTACTTGTTTTTCAAACTCGTGGGAAGATACATGCTACAAACCCGAACACAAGTATTTTTCTTTCTACACCTACACCTGATTACTATTGCTTAAGTTACTTACACCTGCCACTAAAAGTCCCTCATATCATGAACCATTAATCACTTTACAAGTGAACGCGAATATAGTGAATAGATCTATTGGCAGTTGACGCCCCATTTGTGTTAGCCGGATAGGTAACCAAATGCACTTTATTTGAGAAGACTAGGAGAATGGCAAACTCCTACCATAGGGCATTGTTTCTCACATCATTATTATGATGTTTGTAACTTACATCATTATTATGGCGTTAGTGTTAAGGTTTGCATTCATGAGACTTAAGGCAATATATCCGTGTTGCAATGATACAAATCTGCAACTCTGAATTTATGGGTGCTACAACGTGGCCCAACCTTGAAACTTGTGTTCAACTGATTACTAAACAAATGACTATGGGTGCATAACAACGTATTCCACTACTTATTTCATTGATAATTGTATTTATTACAATAATCAAACTATTGAACTCAACTGTTTTATCTATAAACTCTATGAACTCACCAACCTTTGTGTTGACACTTTTGGCATGTTTATCTCAGGTTCATAATTTACGAGGATGGCACGGAAGGGCATGGATACTCAAGAAGGCTATATTATCATTTGAAAACTTATTTAATAAAGCGTAAAACCACTGGGACCTCATTTTGTAAACTCTGATATTTACATAAATCGAATGATAAATCTTTTAAAAACGACTCAATTAGGGTTCGTTTTCTATTGATATAACTGTTGTGCCATGAAGTAACACCCAGCTTGAATTCCGATGCGTATCATGAAATTGGGGGTGTTACAGATTACGACGTAACCAACTAGGTCAAATGAGGTTCCGCGCCGCTGCAAGCTACGCCGTAACTATTGTCTCAATTACGGCGTAACCAAGATTTATTGAAGATACGGTGTAACTACTTACAGAGTTACGCCGTAACCAGCATTTTTAGTGCAGAATACAAAGAATTGTATGTTACGGCGTAACTCTTAATTTTAGTTACGCCGTAACCAGATATGGCCTATAAGTACCCCACGAATTCCAGCATTTCAGAGCATCCCATTTCACACACAACACCAAGTGAACGTGAGTAGAAGTCGAAGGCAGATCTAAAGGAGCATAGGGAGCCATCTCCAAGGGAGAAATCACTCCCCTATGATAAGCATTAACATTTTATCTTTTCTTTACTTTCAATTCATGTATTTCGTAATGTTAAACATTGAATCAATTGTTTTAGTTAATATGAGCGGCTAAGCACCTCTGGTGCCGCCTAGTATGATTTCTTAATTGTTTTGTTTATGTTTACATTGCTTCCGTATAATTATTTCTAAGTGTATACATGCATAGTTTGTTGGTAGCTACCCTTGTTTCGGTAGTTTTGACTTTTGAATGGCTGAGTGGCTAGTTAATTAGGAGGTATGACCAACTGACCCTAAGTAGGTAGATTGAGTGGGAAGGGTAAGATATGACCAACGGCGACCCTTTTCGCTTGTGCGATTTGACCAATGATCACCTACCGTTTGGATGAACTTAAGAATTAGGGGGTGAGTGTATAAGATGCTAGCGCCCGGGCACTCACTCTTATGAATCTAGCATGTAGCTGTACTTAATGACTTGGATTAGGGGACTAAGAACAACTGGACTTATGACAGGTCACCTGATTTCTCCAATGGGACCCTTTGATGATAGGTTAGTACGAACTGACCAAATGCTGTCCTAGCGACTTTGACCCCACCTGAAGTAATTGGAAGTAATTAGACGTAAACATTACTAATTAGGATGAATAACTAGGTTAGCACCACTCTCCTCTATTGATCACAACCCTCGCTTTTATTTTCTTTAGTAGTTAATTATATCAAAATCATATTAAAATCTGTGACACCTAGACTTAGTTTAAATTCACACACATAGCTCTTAGGACGACCTCAGTTTTACCAAAATACTACACTACATACGACCGGGTACACTGCCCGTTAGTGCATTAGGAGACTATAGGTATAACGAGAAACTATAAATACTAAAACCTGTCAGTAAAAACCTGCATCAGTTAGCATAGTTCTTACTTATACACCCAACATAGGTTCGATGTTTAAGTTTCGGGAGAAAATCACAAACACACTTGTCATTTAATCCCAAGTGTTGTTCCACAAACGCTTGGGGTATAATTCTTTGATTTATATCAATAAAGAACTAAATGTTGGAAAAAACTTGAGTCTTAAATTTGTTATATCTTTATTAAAGATTCTTTCTCTTCATCACATCATTATTAAGCATGGAACTTGGTTAGATTAACTTTCTAGTTAAACTAGCCAAAGGGAACAACAAGTGGTATTAGAGCAGTTTGATTTATAAACCATTAAAAACATTTTAAAATCAAGTTCCTACCTTGGCTGAAAATGATGTACCCCAACTTGTGGATAAAAAGGGAGGCAACTATTCTGATAGTGCTCCCAAACTCGAAGTTGGAAAATTTTCAATGTGGAAAAAGTGCATGCTTTGCTACTTAGTAGGTATGGAACCTTATTACATTAAATGTATTACTGAAGGTCCCATTGTC
Source organism: Chrysanthemum makinoi (assembly GCA_910596185.1). Lineage (NCBI taxonomy): Eukaryota > Viridiplantae > Streptophyta > Magnoliopsida > Asterales > Asteraceae > Chrysanthemum > Chrysanthemum makinoi. Next base: position 157,153,939 of record OU343220.1, read on the forward strand.
CTCAAGTCTGCTGAAGGTTTAGAAAAACCTGATGCACGGAGTACTGATGAGAGGATGGTGGTCAATCAAGACCAAAGCCTAGAAAGCATCATTATATCATGCCTTCTAAATGATATAATGGAGTCAGTCATTAGTTGTACTACAACTAAGAAAACCTGGACTAACTTGGTTCACAAATATGAAAGCCCCTCTGATACCAAGAAAAACAGGATCATGGATCTGAAACTTAAGTATAACACCTTCAGAGCCAAAGACTCGAAGTCTCTCTCAGACACCCGCTACAAAACTTTGCTCAATGAGGTGACAAATGACGATATTAAACTGTCCAAACATGAAATAAATGTAGGCTTTGTTACCAGTCTCCCTGAAAAATTGTTACGATTCTCTCAAGGATTTAGAAATGCTAATCATATACAGACCCTAGACCTACCTGAAATTTATGGGAGATTTATCTATGAAGATAATCTAATAAACATGAGATATCCTGAGACCAAGAAGGCCCTGACATCTGCACCCATATTAAATGTACCGTATCAACTTTTTTTTTTCTAACAACATTGTGTAGGATTTTCAAGAAGACTCAGAAGATGAGGTGGATAATAGAACCAGTGATGAATACTTCAATGATTGAAATATGAAGTTTTAAGAAAGAGCACGTCTTAAAAAGTCAAAAAGATTTATTAAAATAAAGTCAAAGTTTTCTGGTTTTAAAGCTGGACAGAATACGGAATCCTACAAATGTGGCAAAAATGGTTGACGAGGATTTAAAATGTACACTTTTGAGGGGTCATTTAAGCCCTTAATTGATCACTTTTGTATCCGCTACTACTTAATTTCGTTCCTTTTCACTTTTTAGGTCTCTTGAAGGCAAATTGCCGGAATGACACTTATTCGGACGAAAAGGCGCGAATATACGAAGAAAATGGCCAAAATCAAGAATTGCGACACTCAAGCTGCTGGAATTGAAGGGGACGGCGTCACGGCTCAATTGCGACACCGTCGCGACTCATCTTAAGACGACTCAGAGAGCAAATAGCTATTTTACAAGTGACGGCATGAGGTTTAAAAGAGTAGGGCGTCACAACTCAGACGGCCTAGATTTGGATCCCGACGGCGTCGAGGTTGGCAAGCCGGCATCACAAGCATAAGGTGACGTCCGCGAGTTGACGTGGCCAAGACGAAACCCTAATGGCGGCGACCCGACGGCGTCACAATTAAAGAGTAACGCCGTCGCATATTGAAACACTATATATAGAATCCGATTTTTTCAGTTTTTAGAGAGGTAGTTTTGTGGAGTAAAAAATTTAAACTGAAACAAGGCTGTCTTGGGCAGTATCTTAGGGTTCCATACCCTATTTTACAACAAGATAAGTGTTTTACTTCATTAATTCAATCATGTTTTTAATTGTTTGTGTGTACGCTTGCATGTGCTCCATGTCTGGCTTATTTACTTGTGTGTTTGCTTAGATATATGAAACCTAGGTATTGAATATTGATTGCTTGTCTCTTATCTTAATTGTGATTGACCTAGTATTGCGATAGGTCATCCGTTGTGTTATTAATGCTTGATTAGTCTTTGTGGAACCTTAGCTTATAGTTACTAGTGGAATTGTAGGCTAAATATCCAAAGATAACCTTAGTGTTAAGTTTATGAATCCTAGAGATTTCGTAGTCATTAACCTTAGGTAGCTTCAAAGAGTTAGGGATAAACACATACCCTACGACCTTAGAAAACACAACGCATTAAGAATAAGGACGTGACAATTCAACCATCAATAGGAGATAAATAGGGAGTAATAACATCTAAGTAAACACATTTTTAATCATCATTAGATAATTAGATAAGTAGAGTAATCGGTAGAAATACCAACCCCCCAAATCCAATACCCCGAGATTCGTACCTTTCCATTTTCTAAAAAACATAAAAAAGATAAAAAATAATCTTCCTCAACCCCAACCTTAGCGTAGTAATTTCTCATTAGCATTCCTATTCCCCTAGAGAACGATATCAATTCCCAAGGCTTACGCTAATACTATACTAAAACGATTAGGTTCCTTTGCCTAGGGTATTGAAAAACTTGCTCGACGAAAAGGAGGTTTCTTTGACCCCGAACGCGCGTTGTACGCGTATCAAGTTTTTGGCGCTGCTACCGGGGAATAGAATAGCTAGTTAGATTTCCACCTCGTTTAGGTTTCCTTGCTTGATTCCTATCAAGTAAGCCTTTTTTCATTTTTAGCTTCCTCATAGTCTATCCCCCTTCTTCGTGACCTTTGTTAGTAATCCCATCACTTTTCGTCATGGAAGGTGATAATCAACCACCACTTATCAACCCACCATCAAATGACCCGCCAAGAGGCCGTACTCTTGGTGAATACTCAAGACCAAGCTACCTTGGCTATAGAAATACCATTGAGCTTCCCGACCAAGCCCAAACTACAGCCCTTCGATCCGACACCATCCGGTCGGTGCAAAACGGATGTGCATTCCATGGACTTCGTTTCGAAGATCCTAATCAGCATCTTAAGGATTTCCTTAAAATCATCGATTCCATCGACCTCGATGCTACTAATCGGGAGACCACGCATTTGCCTCTCTTCCAATTCTCTCTACAGGACCAAGCTAGTAATTGGCTTGAGCGACTTCCCGCCGGCTCCATCTCAAGTTGTGATGATCTCACCTCTCGTTTCCTTGCTCAGTTTTTCCCACTGGGAGAACTACTAAGCTTAGGAATGAAATCTTGATGTTCCAACAACGTCAAGGTGAATCTCTCTACGAAGCATGGACTCGATTCAAGGACTTACTCCATAGAGTCCCTCATCACGGTATTGATCTTTGGCTTCAAGTCCAACTCTTTTATGATCACGTCAGACCCTCCCTCCGACAAACCATTGATTATGCCGCGGGTGGAAGGCTAAGTAACCTCAGTGCTGAAGCATGTTGGGAGGTCATCGAAGACCTAGCTCAATATGAAGAGGAAGGATAGGAAATTTCAGTAGTCTAGGAAAACAGGCTAAATTCCCAAGTATAAGCGTTTATGAGTACGGAGGCGCAAGTGAATGAGTTAATGGAAGAAACCACCCATGCTTATAAGCATGTGAACGCGGTCAAGGAATTTTTGCTCCCAAGAAAATCCCGTAAGATGAATTTGAGGACATAATGTTGACATTTCTCCACAAGCAAGAAAAGGAAATAAAACGCCTCGAAGGTCAAATGCGGAAAACTCATGACACTTTCTTGGGACTAGCTGACAACTTCATGCTGAAAATCCGTGAAGAAATCACAAAGAACAATATACCTAAAAAGATAGAAAAGCTATACTCGATACCGAAACACGTTGGGATGACTCCCAAACCTTCTCCAATTCCATTAAATAGGGCAACCCCCCTCGAGGAATCACATCCTTGTTTGAATTCTTGCCTCAACACTCCCCGTTTGTTTTCTAAGAACATATTTATTGGAAAGGTGCACGTGCCACTTCCCGACTTTCCAAATGTTAGGAAAAGTTACTTTCGGTTTTAAACCAGGATCAAAGAATCCTCATCCCCAATACTTCGGTATTTCTAGAATCACAATTGAAAGGCAATTTGACATATGTGTTGCTTACCTTCGTGGAGATTGTGGGTGGATTGACAAAATAAATCTTAAAATAAGAACCAAAATCTTTGTCAAAAATAGTAATCAGATTTTTTATCCGGGCGGATTAACAAAACCATTTTCTTTTGCAAAAATTTGGGCGTGACACCATCACACGTAAAGAGTGACGCCGTCACTAAGCCAGATCAGACGGATAAAAACACCAACCATCCCTTTCATTCTCTACTCTACACATTATATCCGCCCCACACCACACCACTACGTTTTCTCCACATCAAATTCACTATTTTGCTGCGTCAATCTCCACAATGTAAGTAATTTACATTGAACTTTGTCTAGTCAATTTCTCGATTTCATGCTCAATTTTGATTTCCCCCTTTCAATCCGAAAATCCCCAATTGATTTGATTTATGCTAAATGTCGCCCATGAATCTTGTTAATTAGGCTTAAGATTAGGCGAATAGTAGTGTTATCATATGGGGTTAATTTTGCGAGAAGCCTTGACGGCTTAGGAACTAAAACCACCTAGCCAATGCACCATTGTTGCTGCAACAAGGGTGTTTAGGTCAAGGGTTATGGTTAAAAACATGGATTTTTCCCTCACAAATGTTGGATTCATAAATTTTGTCGGTGTCACGGCGTCAGGCTTATGTTGTGTCGCTGTCAGAACCTTCTGATGTCATCCTTAACAACACAAATGTTACTCATTTGTTTCCCTTTTATTTGATTTCCTGTTTCAGATGAGCAGAAGAATGAAGAGAACTAGGGGACAGTCTTCTAGTACCCAGGAGAACATGGCTGACACAATTGCTGGGTGGGGAGTATTTGTTGAGGAAGAGTGCCAAACCCGTTATAATGAATTGCTTCATCAAACCATTGATTCAGGGGCCGTTGTGGAGTGGGGATTTCCTGAGGAGCATGATCTGGCTAAGGAATTTTGGAACAGTTTTAGGAGGGATAAGTTCACTGATCCCCAGTGGGAAAGGTTGTTTAGGATGCGTGAGCCCGTGTATGGCGAGCTGGTTCATGAATTTCACACGTCTTATTTGATGGATATTAATCCATGTCGGGATAAAATTGAGTTTCAGGGGGTTCGATTTAGGTTGGGGGAGAATGGAGGACTATGTCGATACTTGAGTTTGGAAGGAGAGTGTGACTGTGTGCTGCAAGGGATGCTGAGAGCAATGTTTTTAGGGCTAACTTGGCAGCTGGGATTACCCATAGGGATGACATGTTGGGAATTCAGTTTTGGAACACAATAGCCAACGGGGAGTATGTCACTGGGAGTACCCTCGCCTCAAAGATCCGGGATCTGCGGATTAGGCTCGTGCACCGTTGCCACACTTTCACTATAACGGGGTGACAGGGCACGAGTCATCGTGTCACTCTACCTGATCTATTCTATCTCTACTGCATGTTGGCTGAGGGTGTGCACTGTAACATCCCATTCTGGTTGGCCGATTAATTAAGGACTGCTAGTGGTATGAGGATTGAGGATAGGGTATATGGTGGTATGCCTATCACCCGGTTGGCTCATTCCTTTGGCATCTTGGCCGGGGAGGTACCCATGTACCTTAATGTAGTGGATTATGGATTATGGTAGGGGTTACGCATGGTTTCGTGTTCAGCCCGACATTCAGGTTGGTGATGATGACGATGATGACGAGCCGCTGATGCCAGCATACCAGCAGGGGGATGGAGCAGGAGGCTCCGTTGACGCCTACAGACACATGTCCAGTGGAGATTGGCAGGCCCACTAGGGAGCGTGGATGGGGCGTATGGACATGTGGATGTCGCACCAGGATCAGAGGGCTAGGTTGACATATGATCATACCGTTAGACAGATGCAACATCTGTCCATGCGGGATCAGCGTGACCCACACCTGCAGATTGATCCATTTCCCAGGCGGGAGGAGGACTACCCGCCTTATGGATATCTGGGCCACCTCCCTCCTGGTTATGACTACCGTTATGGACCCCCTCTCCAGTGACTCATGTATTTGTTTACGGACTGTTTATGGTTAGGAATGGTTGGTTGTTGAAACAATTTTAATTGGGCATGTAATAATCTAGGCTATCTTAACTTTGTGCTGAACTTTGAATAATTTGGTGTGTATGTATATTTGCATGTGGTGTGATTTATCTATGACATGTGTGGATGGATTGTCTATTTATGTGTCGCATATTTTTTTTATTGATCGTTTATTCTGATGTTTAAATTTGTAAAAATGCTTTATTTTGTCTTTAACCTCGTCTTAATTACATATAAAGGTATTTTACATAAGAGATAAGTGTAGGGAGGATTACACACGTTTTCAAAAAGAACGTGAACATGAGAATTAAGATTATTTAAAAAGATATCCATGTGTGTTTGTTCGAGTCAAATGCTTGTATCGAGTCATAATGGATGTTTTGTAGGAAATTTTTCCAGATTCTAAATATAAAAAATTTCTAGAATTTTTTCCAGAAAATCGCAGACCGGTTTTGTCGAGAATAACCTTACTGGCTCAGTCGTAACTCCGACGCGGCGTCGAGGAAAGCGCTACTTAGTACTTTTTCTCGTTTTTCGAGCTACTTATAAATTTTTTTCGAATTTTCCGAAAATCTGTAAACATCCATTCCACAATCCTAGTTTAGTAGAGTCATATATATATATTACCGCCAATTGAAGGTTTCGTTTGTTTTCTTCAAGTGTGCTGGTTTAATTTATCAAGAAGAAGATACATAAGATTGGAAGGAGCTTTTCACGCAAACACTCTTCTTGGAAGAAAATTTAACCACTACTTCACACGGATCCTACCGAGCTAAGCAGGGGAGTACTAGTTTCTTTCATTTTTAATTACCTTCCATTATCATAACTTTGATACTTTCGGGGAACATTGGGGACAATGTTCAGTTTAAGTGTAGGGAGGGAAAATAAAACGGGAACTTTGAAACTATGCTTATCCTTGACTATTTGCTTTGTCCAATTTCATTTGTGTAATAAACCATGAGAAATATCAGTTAGGGTAATTTTGGCACCAAATTTAAAATTTTTATGACATATAGGAGTGGGCCATTAGTCTTAATAAAGCGTCTCATTGATAGGAAGTTATATGACTAGCACAAAACCCTTTACCACTTAAATTCCACCCAAAATATAAAGGACCGCCCTTAGATTTGTAGGAATTAAAGCATTCCACTTTAATGCTTGAGTCCGTAGTTAACCCATTCCGAGATCGTGAGCTACATGTAGTTAGGAATAACTTGATAAGAGCATCCCTTGTTTGATGTAATATAAATTACTTCTTCCGCTCGGTTTTTCGTGTATACCCTAGTTTCCTTCCTTTTGCGATGTTTCGGTTTTCCAAAATATCAATGAAGAGCATTGTTTACAATCCACCCCCAAATGTACACCCAAATCGCCTTAGCCTACCTTGTATGCACTCACTTTTAGTGCATTATTGATATCATACTAAACCGTTAGTTCAATTATCTAGTTTCTTGCATAAGTTGCTAAGTCGAGTCATATCATTTGTACACAGTTTTGGGACGATTGGGACTCATGGAAAAAGTTAAATTTTATGAAATGACGGGAAGGGAACGTTAAATTCAAATTCCATTTATTTGCGTAATAATGTACCCCAAGTGTTTTGATCTTTTCAATTCGGGTCAAATTAGTGTTAGAGTAATAAAAACTCAAATGTAGGGATGTGCCTATAAATCCTTATTATTTTGATGTTATCGTAGAGGATGGTAGAGTAAAAGTGCATGGAAAAAAAATTGAAAAAAAAGCATACGGGCTACCATCCTACATCTATTTTTAAATTTATGTTTATTTGTTACAATTTATCTAGAGTTTAGAGTGTCGAGTCTTGGTTTAGCAACGTCATTCTTCTCATGCTTGTAGCATAAAGATTTTTGACTTGCCACCGCTAAATCGCCTATCCCACCAAACCGTTTGTTTCCCTACTATAAGCCTAATGTTACAACCCGTTAAAAGACCTCTTGGATAGTTTTTCCTAGGTGCTTATGCCAAAGCAATGGAGGTTTGATCTAGTCTCAAGCCTATGGTAATCGATGTACTAGGACCGGTTAATGAGTGTTTATCTTCCATTTCCAACTTGATATATTTCATATACACCCGAGAGATGAGAGTATCCAAATACCACTTGTGAGATGCTAGTATGTAATTTCCGTGCTTGTTATGACTTTTACAGGGCTTATATGTGTTGTGAATCGTTCTAAACTAATGTTTCATGACCCCTAATTTATATATTAATTGGCCAAAAGCACATTTGCTCGAGGACAAGCAAATACTAAGTGTAGGGATATTTGATAAGGATTTAAAAGGTACACTTTTGAGGGGTCATTTAAGCCCTTAATTGATCACTTTTGTATTCATTACTACTTAATTTCGTTCCTTTTCACTTTTTAGGTCTCTTGAAGGCAAATTGCCGGAATGACACTTATTCGGACGAAAAGGCGCGAATATACGAAGAAAATGGCCAAAGTCAAGAATCTAGACACTCAAGCTGCTGGAATTGAAGGGGACGGTGTCACGGCTTAATTGCGACGCCGTCGCGACACATCTTGAGACGACTCAGAGAGCGAATTGCTATTTTACAAGTGACGGCATCAGGTTTAAAAGAGTAGGGCCTCGCAACTCAGACGGCCTAGATTTGGATCCCGACGGCGTCAGAGGTTGAAGCCGACGACGTCACAAGCATAAGGTGACGTTGTCACAAAGGTGACGTGGCCAAGACGAAACCCTAACGGCGGCGACCCGACGACGTCACAATTAAAGAGTAACATCGTCGCATATTGTAACACTATATATAGAATCCGAATTTTTCAGTTTTTAGAGAGGTAGTTTTGTGGAGTAAAAAACCTAAACCGAACCAAGGCTGTCTTGGGTAGTATCTTAGGGTTCCATACCCTATTTTACAACAAGATATGTGTTTTACTTCATTAATTCAATCATGTCTTCAATTGTTTGTGTGTATGCTTGCATGTTCTCCATGTCCGGCTAATTTACTTGTGTGTTTGCTTAGATATATGAAACCTAGGTATTGAATATTGATTGGTTGTTTCTTATTTTTATTGTGATTGACCTAGTATTGCGATAGGTCATCCGTTTTGTTATTAATGCTTGATTAGTCTTTGTTGAACCTTAGCTTATATTTACTAGTGGAATTGAAGGCTAAATATCCAAATATAACCTTAGTGTTAAGTTTATGAATCCTAGAGATTTCGTAGTCATTAACCTTAGGTAGCTTCAAAGAGTTAGGGATAAACGCATACCGTACGACCTTAGAAAACACAATGCGTTAAGAATAAGGACGTGACAATTCAACCATCAATAGGAGATAACTAGGGAGTAATAACATCTAAGTAAACACATTTTAATCATCATAAGAGCACACAACAATAGGCATAGACTACACTCACCTTAGTTTAGATAATTAGATAAGTAGAGTAATCGGTAGAAATACCAACCCCCCAAATCCAATACCCCGAGATTCGCACCTTTCCATTTTCTAAAAAACATAAAAAAGATAAAAAATAATCTTCCTCAACCCCAACCTTAGCGTAGTAATTTCTCACTAGCATTCCTATTCCCCTAGAGAACGATATCAATTCCCGAGGCTTACCCTAATACAACACTACAACGATTAGGTTCACTGCCTAGGGTGTTGAAAAACTTGCTCGACAAAAAGGAAGTTTATTTGACCCCGAACGCGCGTTGTACGCATATCAATGGTCGTTTTACAAAATACTGCTTTTTACGCATAGAGTATGGCGCATTGTACGCATAGAGTCTCAAACCTCTGATATGTCTCAAAGAGAGACATCTGAACCAACAGCTTCTACTATTAACATTCCTGTTCCTGAAACTATTCAACCTCAATTCACTCATCAGGAATCTACAAGTTCCAGATCATATCCTGCTCCTTAGAAGAGATGGACAAGAAGTCAGGATATTGAACTTGTAAACATCATTGGTAAACCCTCAGAAGGGATGCTTACTAGGAGTATGGCTACCAAACTCACAGCTGCTTCTGCCAATGAATGTCTATTTGACAAATTCCTTTCAGTTACTGAACCCAAAAATGTTAAAGAAGCATTAAAACATCCTAGTTGGGTACAAGCAATGATTGATGAATTGGAACAATTTGAAAGAAACGAAGTCATGACTCTTGTAAAATGCCCTCACAATGTCAGTGCCATTGGTTTAAAATGGATCTTCAAGAACAAAACTGATAAAAATGGCACCGTCATTAAAAACAAGTCAAGGCTTGTAGTTAAAGGTTACAATCAACAAGAAGGAATTGATTGTGATGAAACCTTTGCTCCCGTAGCAAGAATGGAAGCCGTCAGAATCTTTCTTGCCTACGTAACATACAGAAACTTTGATGTTTACCAAATGGATGTCAAGAGTGCCTTCCTCAATGGTAAACTGGAAGAAGAAGTTTTTGTCAAACAACCACTAGGATTTGAAAGTAGTGAGTTTCCTGACTATGTTTGCAAACTGTACAAAGCCCTTTATGGACTTAAGCAAGCTCTAAGAGCTTGATATGATACTCTGTCAACATTCCTCATCCAAAACAAGTTTTCTCAGAGGTAAGATAGACAACACCCTGTTTATCTACAAAACTAAATGAGACATCATTCTTGTCCAAGTATATGTTGATGACATCATTTTTTGCTCTACCAATTTCAATCTTTGCAAAAATTTTGACAAACTAATGACAAAGAAGTTTGAAATGAGCATGATGGGAGAACTCACATATTTTCTTGGACTTCAAATCAAAAAATCAGAAGAAGGAATTACCACAGGTCAAGAAAAATATATGAAACATCAAGTGAAAAAGTATGAGATCTCTGAGTGTTCGTCTGTTAAAACGCCTATGGTACCACCAAACAATTTGGGTCCAGATCTTCTATGAAAATCTGTGAATCAAACTCTTTACAGAGTAATCATTGGGTCACTAATGTATCTAACTGCCACAAGGCCTGACATACAATTTGTTGTGTGCTTATATGCTATATACCAGTCTGACCCACAAGAATCACACCTCACCGCAACCAAAAGAATCCTAAGATATCTGAAGCGCATTCCAAGTCTTGGGTTGTACTATCCTATATGCTCAGGGTTTGATCTCAAAGGATACTCAGACTCTGACTATGATGGTTGCAATATGGATAGAAAAAGTACCTCAGGAATTTGTCAAATGCTAGGTGGCAAATTGATTTATTGGAGTGCCAAGAAATAATAGTCAGTTGCAATGTAATCAGCTAAAGCTGAATATGTAGCTCTCGCAGGGTGTTGTGCAAATATGCTTTAGATGAAGACTCAACTCAGTGACTATGATATTCATTACAAAATGGTACCAATCTATTGTGAAAACACCAGTGCAATAGCTATCTCCAAAAATCCAGTCCTACACTCTAAGATAAAGCACATTGATATCAGATATCACTTCATCAAAGATCATATCATGAAAGGAGATATCGTGCTTCACTTCATACCTACTGAATATAAATTAGCAGACATCTTCACTAAACCTCTGGACTAACCAACCTTCAACAGGATGAAGGTTGAACTTGGAATGATTAAACATTGATTAAATCATCCTCTGATGATTTAATCATCAGAGACTGATACGATATCCCAAAGTCATGAGACACGATCCTCTGATAAATGTTAAATATCCCTAAAGAGGTTATCTTCTAACAAAAACATAACTAAATTCTCTAAGTATTTTGTTATTCAATGCCTTGATTGGTAACTGAATTTCATTAAATATTGAATTTTGGTCAGAAAACATCCCTAGTTTCTGGGGATGCGTGTTGACACAGGTTTCAAAACATAACCAAAACCTCCCACTATAAATCCTCATCTTCTCTCACAACTATCCAAAACCCTAACAATCAACTTCTAGAGATTCCTTACTACTTTTTCAAACACAAACACATATCATGGCATCCTCATCTCCTTCTCCCCAAAATACTATCAAGAAATCACCACTCATCACCAATTTTGATGGGTTCAGAATGTTGATACTACAGCCAACAATGTCGTTTCTAGGTATACCTTTCCTCAAGAATTCTCTTATTACAAACCATTTGTCAAATACTTAAAACACTGTTCTTTGAGTAATGCTTTAAAAAGAACCCCTTCAATAATATACACAAATCTCTTAAGAGAATTTTAGAATACTGCTCAAGTTGAAAAGATTGATGACGACACCAAAATTATCAAAAAATACAGTCATGGGCGGGTCATGAACATTCACCATCACTATCAAGACTTCATGAAAGTCAATGGTCTCGATTACTTAGGATTCTATTAAGATAATCCCTTTATAGAAGTAGTTGGGTATGAGCTATCAAAGCTAAATCCATCATCGACCAAACAAACCCTTCCATCAAGAAACCTGGTTAGATTCAAGCCACTAAACACAAATTTCTTTCATGAAACATGGAGGATAATCTTTGCATTTGTTACAAAAGTTTTAGGAGGAAACATATCAAGTCATGACCAACTCAATCAAAATCAGCAAATGGTTGTGTTTTCTTTGATCACTGGCATAAAAATCAATGTTGAGAAAATTATTTTTGATGATCTAGTAAGCAAACTCTCAGCGAAACCTAGATTTAAGAATGTAGCATATTCTTGCTTTGTTTCTTTAATGCTTGAGTACTCCCCGGGGATGCATATGCTCAACCACACATTGAGAGTGTTCCACAAGGTTTACCCCCTGACATCTTTAGTGAGAAATCTTATCATCTCGCCAACCCCGATGTTCCTGTGGTTCTCACCACTTTTATTCAATCAAAGATTTCACAAGCTCCTGCGTAACCACCTAACTCTGAAGAATTGGTGAGTAAGCAATCAAAGAAGAAAATGAGAGTGACTAAACCCAAGTCACATGCCTCTTGCTCTTCTTTGATACAACATGCCCTTGAAAAGGATAAGGTTCCTCAACAAAGACCTTAAAAATATGACTTTACCTCCTTCAACCCAACCAGCACAAGAAAAGTCAACAGAAGGTACTGGCACATCCCTCCCAGTATCCTCAGACAAACCCCTCATTCGCATCCTCAGAAGGTCAGAACAAACCTTCTGAGGCGACAACAATCAACAATTCACCTCTTGATAACGTTCTAAGTCCATCACAACTTGGCCCTCAGAAAGTACAAGGTCCTATATCCTTAGAGAAGAAGCACTACTTCTCTAGGATGGGGACCTACACCCACTCACATCCTGATGAGGACATTCGTCAGTTACAACTTTTTACTGGGGGAGTTGGTCATGATTCTATATCCTCATATGGTCCAAAAAAACCTGATAAGACGGGGATCCATCACCACTCACTGCTAACCAGCTCCCAAGAGGGTTCCGCTGTACAACAACCAGGACCTAAGACGCGCATTATTTCACTTGCTAATTTTCAGGTAGCCTTAGAGTATCCACAGGTTGAACCAAACTAGTTCTTATAATTTCATGAAGAAGAACCATTTACCTTGGGAGACGATGATGCTAACCTTGATGATGATGATGACAACATAACTCCTCCTCCTCCCTCGGTTTCTCCACCACAGTTTGGATTATCAACCAACCTACTCATCCAACCTCCCCTCCTCCTGAAAGTTCCAGAAGTCACCTTGATGATGTTTGACCCATCACACATAAAACCCTTGATCAAAATCTAGAACATCAGGAAAATTTCATTCTCGATGCTTGTGAAGAGATAACTGAACTAAGAAACTGGGAAACTGCGGCCTCATATGCTCGCCTTCATCACAAAGTCAAAAAGATGCATGGTGAAACAAGGAAATTTTTTGCAGATTCTGAAACAACTATTACTGCTGTCATTAAGTCTAATGATGAACTATACAAATTCCAGACTGACACCATTTCTCCTCTCCATAACCATGTTGACACATTTATCCGGACTCAAGTACCAATCATTTGGAGTAAAGTCAATGAGATGGTGGTTGCCTCCAATAATGTCAAAGATTTCACCAACACCCTTTCAACAAACATTGCATCTCTCGATCCGTCAATCATATGTTTAGCGAGATGTCAAAACTCTAGTTGATATTCAAGGCTCTAAATCACAAGTCTCAAAATCCTTGGCCTGGTCAGTAGGATCTTGCTTAGCAAAAGTGGAGCTAGCTTAATCAACAATGGTTTTTGACACTGACTTACTGAAAACTGATGTTATCTCCCTAATGACCAATGTCTCATCTCTTCAGACTGATATACTCTTATCAAGAACATGGTCTCTGGGATATTTTCTCTATTCAAGGGTTCTTCATCTGGCTCCACGAAGAATGCGTCTTCAGCACCAGAGACAACAACTACTTTCCCTCCGGTCACAACTCCTGTTTGGGGGGGGGGGGAGAATTTAGTATCATCCACACTTGAAGGAACAACATCAATATAGCCTTCTGATCTGACAAGATTGTTTAGATAAATTGGTGTGTCAAATAAGCCTTCTTTTCAATCTAAGGGGGAGCAAAGCTCTGACCCAAGCAAAGCCTTGGTAGTCTTCAAACCAGTTACATATGAAGGAATACATTAAGTCCATCTGTATTCAAGCCCATCAAATCCTCTTCAGAATGTACAAATAAAAGATCTACCTACCAATTCAGATGTTGAAATGTGTAACACCCCCAAACTAGGCTCATCGGAAGACTTTACTAACTTTTGGGTGCTACGAAATTGGCACATAACACAAGCATAGCGAACAAAATAAACAAAATTCATAACTTGAAAACATAGTCATTAGTAGTAAATAAGTTTTACATTTTTTGAAAAGTACGGAAGTAATCCCAAAGAAAATAGTTTAAGAAAAGGGTCCCCATTTAACATCAGAGTGAAAAGGATCCAGAACCATGCCATTACTGCCAAAAGCCTCCCTAAAGATTACCAAAGCTTTTACATCAATTACTAGAGAAAAACATGCTATTAGGGTCAGCATAAAGTTGGTGAGTTCATAGGTTTAAGTACAAATTCAGTAGTGGACCTGTAAGAGTTTATTTGCTATGCGAGACAAAGATAGATACACAATAACAAACCAATCACATATCATTCACATATCAAATCACAAGTGGGATCCCAAGCGACTCTAGCCAACACGGTCGTAGCAAGGTCTAGAATACAAGCTACCCTGGTCTAGATCGGAGCAAATACTATTCTTAGCTAGGCATCGCGCTATAGCATCAAAATGCTACCCTAGTCTAATTCAACAACTACCACACATCTATCTAAGCCATTCAGCGCATAAGCAAATCAAGAGAGTTTTAAGAAGGTCCAAAAGAGTAGCATGATTTCTCACCCCTAATTTAGTTAAAAACAGAGATAAAAGTGGGGCTATGAAACTCACCTCAGCAAGGAAATACACAAACAATCACTCTAGAGGAGAATAGTACAACAGCAACAAGTAATATCACAGCACAGCGGACACGGCTCAACCTAAAATAACAAAAGACGTGACTCAGTATCGATCCTCACGAAGTCGCCAACAATAAAGTCGTATAAAACGTAAATATTCTTGTAGGTTGAAGTATCACGATAGAATGGAACACTTGGCTTTGTCGCTTGTGGAACGACGACTCAAATAACACACACGATTAAAAACATTTCACGTAGTTCAACTCATTTGATAACCAACTCACGCAAACTCACATGGCTATAACAAACAAGGATATGTGTGCCATATAAGTCATAAAGGGGTCGGGTCTCATAGATTAAACCATGTGTTAATAAAGTGCTCGAAGGATTCGTCAAGTATTATTAGGCTCGTAAACTTAATAAGATTGGCGTTCCCTTCGTCTCGTTTATTAATTCAAAGTAAATCTAGAATGGTTGCATGTAAAGACCTTAGGATGGGTTTCAATTAATAATCTTCTCTTCGCATACTTATCGGGCTCTTATTGGATTAGTCAATCCAATAAGTCTAAATAAACATGTTGGTAGAACTTTATTAACGTTAACCAATCCGCGATCAAATACACATTAAGCTTATTTAAAGAGAAAACCTGGGTCTCGTGTCTCGAAATGTATTACTTTATTATTTCTTTTTAATAAAATTTTATCAACTTATACAATTAAACTATCGTTTAATTGTATTATTTAATACTCATGGTTTTCAAAACATAGTATTTAACTCATTCGACCTATCATTTCGAGTCAACCCTTCTCGAGTCAATACTAATTGACTCGAGCCCATCTAATCCCAAGTCCGTTTCCCAAGTCAAGTATCTAATTTGGGTCACAGTCTAATAATAATATAGTCCCCAATGTCCATATACTCATATAGTCCATATGAGTATACTCGTGGTCAATCCGAACCATGAGGTCTCGGATGACTTACGAAGTGCTCAAATTATCATGACTCGAATCCACGACATTATCATAACGGCTTAGACATTTATTATTATTAGTATTATTATTATTTTTCTGTTTTTAATATTCAAGTTGGATACTTTTTGAATCAATAATGTCAAAAGATTGACCAAAGTCAACCCAACAATCCGAGTACCAAACAGCCATGAGTGCTGAGACCATATGGTCTCGGTCTCAAGAATCCCATTCGTGACACGAGGTTACCCTCGGCTGCGGATATCTTAACACGAGCCATACCGTGACACGAGTGTGTCCCGGTCTCAAAACCACTCAAGATATCAATCAATAATACCACAGCCGCACCACCACTAGAGGGTGGTGGCAGCGATGGTCACACAACCGCAGCCAAAAAAACGATAACAACATCGCCACAACAAATATTTCACCCAACGAGTCTTGTAAGACTCACAACACCAAAATAACTTCACACTGAGGTTACACGAACAACCAACCAAAAATATCACTACCGAAATAGTATACAACCTAAAACACTACCCATTGATGCCAAGACTCACGTTCCACAAGGACTCAAGCTGATAAGGATTTAAAAGGTACACTTTTGAGGGGTCATTTAAGCCCTTAATTGATCACTTTTGTATCCGTTACTACTTAATTTCGTTCATTTTCACTTTTTAGGTCTCTTGAAGGCAAATTGCTGGAATGACACTTATTCGGACGAAAAGGCGGGAATATACGAAGAAAATGGCCAAATTCAAGAATCGAGACACTCAAGCTGCTGGAATTGAAGGGGACGGCGTCACGGTTTAATTGCGACGCCGTCGCGACACGTCTTGAGACGATTCAGAGAGTAAATTGCTATTTTACAAGTGACGGCATTAGGTTTAAAAGAGTAGGGCGTCGCAACTCAGACGGCCTGGATTTGGATCCCGACGGCGTCAGAGGTTGAAGCCGACGACGTCACAAGCATAAGGTGACGCCGTCACAGAGTTGAGGTGGCCAAGACGAAACCCTAATGGCGGCGACCCGACGGCGTCACAATTAAAGAGTGACGCCGTGGCATATTGTAACACTGTATATAGAATCCGAATTTTTCAGTTTTAGCGAGGTAGTTTTTTGGAGTAAAAACCTAAACCGAATCAAGGCTGTGTTGGGCAGTATCTTAGGGTTCCATACCCTATTTTACAACAATATAAGTGTTTTACTTCATTAATTCAATATGTCTTCAATTGTTTGTGTGTATGCTTGCATGTTCTCCATTTCCGGCTAATTTACTTGTGTGTTTGCTTAGATATATGACACCTAGGTATTGAATATTGATTGGTTATCTCTTATCTTAATTGTGATTGACCTAGTATTGCGATAGGTCATCCGTTGTGTTATTAATGCTTGATTAGTCTTTGTTGAACCTTAGCTTATAGTTACTAGTGGAATTGTAGACTAAATATCCAAAGATAACCTTAGGGTTAAGTTTATGAATCCTAGAGATTTCGTAGTCATTAACCTTAGGTAGCTTCAAAGAGTTAGGGATAAACGCATACCCTACGACCTTAGAAACACAACGCGTTAAGAATAAGGACGTGACAATTCAACCATCAATAAGAGATAACTAGGGAGTAATAACATCTAAGTAAACACATTTTTAATCATCATAAGAGCACACAACAATAGACATAGACTACACTCACCTTAGCTTAGTTAATTAAATAATTAGAATAGTAGTGTAATCGGTAGAGATACCAACCTCCCAAGTCCAATACCCCGAGATTCGTAATTTTAATTTTCTAAAAAACATAAAAAAGATAAAAAAAATAATCTTCCTTAACCCCAACCTTAGCGTAGTAACTTCTCACTAGCATTCCTATTCCCCTAGAGAATGATATCAATTCCCGAGGATTACCCTAATACTACACTACAACGATTAGGTTCACTGCCTAGGGTGTTGAAAAACTTGCTCGACGAAAAGGAAGTTCCTTTAATCCCGAACACGCGTTGTACACGTATTAAGTTTTTGGCTCCGCTGCCAGGGAATAGAATAGCTAGTTAGATTTCCACCTCGTTTAGGTTCCCTTGCTTGATTCATATCAAGTAAGTTTTTTTTTTCAATTTTTAGCTTCCTCGTAGTATATCCCCCTTCTTTGTGACCTTTGTTAGTAATCCCATCACTTTTCATCATGGAAGGTGATAATCAACCACCACTCATCAACCCACCACCAAATGACCCGCCATGAGGCCGTAATCTTGGTGAATACTCAAGACCAAGCCACCTAGGCTATAGAAACACCATCGACTTTCCCGACCAAGCCCAGACTACGGCCCTTCGATCTGACACCATCCGATTGGTGCAAAACGGATGTGCATTCCATGGGCTTCGTTCCGAAGATCCTAATGAGCATCTTAAGGATTTCCTTAAAATCGCCGATTCCATCGACCTAGATGCTACTACTCGGGAGACCACGCATTTGCGTCTCTTCTAATTCTCTCTACGGGACCAAGCTAGGAATTGGCTTGAGCGACTTCCCGCCGGCTCCATCTCAAGTTGGGATGATCTCACCTCTCATTTCCTTGCTCAATTTTTCCAACCGGGGAGAACTACTAAGCTTAGGAATGAAATCTTGATGTTCCAACAACGTCAAGGTGAATCTCTCTACGAAGCATGGACTCGATTCAAGGACTTACTCCATAGAGTACCTCATCACGGAATTAATCTTTGGCTTAGTGTCCAACTCTTCTATGATCATGTCAACTTCCCTACTAAGCGATCCATTGACCAAGCGGCCGGTGGAAAACTTAGTGATCTCACCGCGGAAGAATCATTGGGTATAATAGAGGACCTCGCTCTCTATGGAAACGAAAGTTGGAATGACCCCCGTGAGTTTCCCAAAACCGTAAAGGCAATCTCCTTGCCTCCCATTGACTCACAATCTTCCAACCGTAGGATGCTCGATCTTAAAGATCAAGTTAAATTCCTAATGAGCTCCTACGAAAATCCTAAGTCTTCACATCAAGTGAACAAAATCACTCCACCTTGTGAATTGTGTAGTGGTTCCCACGACACTCGAGATTGCACAAGACTCCCCGAACAAGCTTTTGCGGACTACGCCTCCACGCGTACGGACGGAGCGGGAGAGAAGTGGTACACTTTCAAGCCCGAACAAAACAACTTAGGAAACTCCTATAACCCTTCATGGAGGATCACCCTAACCTTAATGGAACCAAAATTCAAACCCACCCCAAAGATCATCTAGTCCACCTAATAGGTTCAACCCTCCAAACACCGGGAACCCCACTAGTCTTGAGGCAATTGCGTCTAGATTCATGTCATTTCAAGATACTCGATTGACTAAGCTTGAATCCGATTTCAAGCAACGACAAGACGAGATGACAAACAAGCTTGACGCCCTTTTAAAAGCCTTCAACGACCGGGAAATTGGAGCACTCCCAAGTGATACTATAAAGAACCCAAAAGTGAGTTCGATTTCATCGACTTCATGTTCTTGTTCACCATGGGAGAATGCGCATCCATGCCCTTCACACCCAACCGTCCACTCAGTAAACGCTATCAACAAGGGTTTCAAGCAATCCAAAATGAGGTACCAAGGCCCCGCACCATTGGTAAAACCTACTCTTGAGAAACCCGCCAACCAAGAACCCAAACCTAATCTTGAGGAGGAGTCCAAGGAACTCCATCAAGAGAAACCGGTTCTTGAAGTCTTAGCTCATGCACCTTATTATAATGCTTTAAGAGAAAAATATGGCTAGAACTTAAACTTGGAAAACATGGGTATGCTTTTGTGCAAAATAATTTGCCTAAGAACTTAGACGATCATGGGCTATTCACTCTTCCATTTAGGCTTGGAACTTCTAAACCTCTCGATGCTCTAGCCGACTTAGGATCATGCATCAATCTTGTTCTGTTGTCCCTCCATAGAAGCCTTAACTTAGGTAAGATAGAACCAACAGAAACCATCTTAGGTCTAGCGGACGGTAGTATTGCATATCCGGTAGGGATAATAAAAGACATGGTAGTACACGTAGGAGAATTGATTCTTTTGGCGGATTTCCATGTGCTAGACATGAATAAGGACCCGACATGCCCATTGGTTGTAGGAAGAGGATTCTTAGCTACCGCTAATGCCATCATTGATTATAAGATGTCCAAAATAGTGGTAGGAGAAGGGAGTGCTAGGTTAATTTACGATGTCAAAAAGCATACTTACTACAAAGAAGAGGAAATCCCACATGAGATTAGGTTGGATAGAACACAATCTAGATATGGACCTTGGATTAATAAAGACTTCATAGGTCCCCAACGACCTTTCTATCTAGATGAAGCCTTTGCTAGTCATGCGACTTTCCATGAAAAAGAATTGGCTAGGGACATGGAAGTGAACCCGTTCCAGGACACCTTAGTATTTAGGAAGATGACCGAGTTCCTAGGAAGCTTGCTCGTCAACCTTGTCATGAATAAGTGGAAAGTTGAGATCGATAAGCTTAAGCATAAGTGGAATTGGGATAGACCGCCTAGTGACGGTAATAGAGAGTGGCACATTAGGATAACGATCTATGACCCCGATGGAGAGAAGTTTGAAAAGGCATACCGAACCAAGCGTACCACTAGGACCTTAAATGATAATTTTGATCCTTATGACATTCTAGAGGATAGGCTTACTTATATCGGTACGTAAGGGCAAGACTTCGAGTCTAACTACAAAACTCATAAATAAAGAAAAGCGCTTCGTGGGAGGCAACCCATGCTTAATTGTTTGCTTGTTTGTGTGTCTTATATCTTTTATTGATTGTTTATTCTCATGTTTAAATTTATAAAAATGCTTTATTTTGTCTTTAACCTCGTCTTAATTACATATAAAGGTATTTAACATAAGGGATAAGTGTAGGGAGGATTACACACGTTTTCAAAAAGAACGTGAACATGAGAATTACGATTATTTAAAAGATATAGATGTGTGTTTGTTTGAGTCAAATGCTTGTATCGAGTCATAATGGATGTTTTGCAGGAAATTTTTCCAGATTCTAAAAATAAAAATTTTCGAATTTTTCAGAAAATCATGAACGGTTTCTGTCAGGATAACCTGACGGCGTCAGGGTCGCAACCTGACGGCGTCAGGTGGAGTAGAAACTGCTTACTACTTTTTCTCGTTTTCTGAGCTACTTATAAATTTTTGGAATTTTCCAAGTGTTAATTTTCCAGAAAATCTATAAACATCCATTCCATAAGCATTATATCCTAGTTTAGTAGAGTCATATATATATTGTTACCGCCGATTTTACGCGAATGTTTTGTTTGTTTTCTTCAAGTGTGCAAGTTTAATTTATCAAGAAGAAGATACATAAGATTGGAAGGAGCTTTTCACGCAAACACTCTTCTTGGAAGAAAATTTAACCACTACTTCACACGGATCCTACCAAGCTAATCAGGGGAGTACTAGTTTCTTTCTTTTTTAATTACCTTCCATTATCATAACTTTGATACTTTTGGGGAACATTGGGGACAATGTTTAGTTTAAGTGTAGGGAGGGAAAATAAAACGGGAACTTTGAAACTATGCTTATCCTTGACTATTTGCCTTGTCCAATCTCATTTGTGTAATAAACCTTGAGAAATATCGGTTAGGTTAATTTTGGCACCAAATTTAAAATTTTTCATGACATATAGGAGTGGGCCATTAGTTTAATAAAGCGTCTCATGGATAGGAAGTTATATGACTAGCACAAAATACCTTTACCACTTAAATTCCACCCAAAATGTGAGGATCGCCCTTAGATTTGTAGGAATTAAAGCATTCCACTTTAATGCTTCGAGTGTGTACCGGTAGTATAATAGATTCTAGAACTTGTTTTGTGATGCATTCCGAGATCGCTAGTGAGACTACACTTATGTAGTTAGGAATAACTAAATGATAAGAGGCATTAGTGTGGAAAACTAGAAGGGGGGGTTGAATAGTTTTACCAATTTAAAACTTCCTTTTAAATATTTAGATCGACTTATGTCAATCTATTTGGTTGTTTATGTTGGACGTTGATAGATAGATATATAAACGTATAATGAAAGATAAAGAGTAAGAAGCACATCACCACGACACAAGTATTTATAGTGGTTCGGCTACAAGGACACCTTCCTTGCCCTACTCCACTCCCCGAGTCACCTACTCGAGAGTTCGTAAACACTACACCAATCTCCTTATGGCGGAGAAGCCTTCACAACGTCGCTTAACCTTTTTCCGGTATAAAGCTAAATACCGAGTTTCTTCACACCAAGGCGAACCACACCTAACACAACGTCGCCTACCCTTTATACGGTGCTAGGCTGACCACCGATTTCTTTCACACCAAGGAGAACTAATCCTATCACAACGTCGCCTACCCTTTATTAGGTACTAGGCTAAGCACCTAGTTCCATTACTATGGAGGAACTACTACCACACTACACCAACGACTAATCCCAAAGGAGATCTACTCCTTTACAACATCATCAAGGATATCAATATCCTTGGATCTAGTACTAGTCTATCTTGTACATCGAAACACACCATATCCAATGTACATCTAAGGCACCTTTCACTAATGCCTTTAGCTAGATCTTCGAGACACCTTTCACTAATGTCTTGTATCTAGATCTTCAAGACACCTTTCACTAATGTCTGGTAACTTCGCTTCTATGCATCTTTCACTAATGCCTACAATATGGACGATCAACACCTTTCACTAATGTCTTCGTCTTTACCCTTGAGACATCTTTCACTAATGTCTTCAACACTACACTTCTTAGAAGAAAGAAAAGAATCATCAACAAGAGGACTTCAGTAGCCTTGATGATGAGGAAGCATGGCAACTCATGGACTTGAGCTTGCTCGTCTTCAAAGGTGGTGATCTTGCCTTTAAGAGGAACCTAGAAGATCACACAAAAACAAAACTACAAACAAAGATCTCTTGGATCTGAGGTTAGAGAGTTTTTAACTCTAGGTGAAAGTATGTTAGAAAGGGGTGAGAAATAATGAAGAAATAGCTCACTATTTATAGAAGAAAAAATCTACTATTCCCCGGATCCCACGAATCCCTTCCACAAGGGATCCGTCTAGCATTAAGCTAGGGATCCATGGGACGCTCCCTTTTACCCATGGGTATTTTGGTTATGGGTCATGGGTCATGGGTTGAACCATGGATCTTTAGCTAGATACAATGTATCTTTGAGTGCAATGCACTTGGTCACTTGGGTATGGGTTGATCCATGGGTTATGGGTATTATCCATGTATGATAAAAGCATGATGTCACACAATGGGTTATGGGTCAAGCTCCATGGGTCATGGGCTTTGGGTTGTACCCAACTACATTCAATGTATTTGCCCAATGGGTTGTGATACTTAAGTTTCTACCCATTTATATTACCCAATATACTACATACTAGTTATGTGTATATTATACCCAAATATGTAAACACTAGTTGTTGTACATATGTATTTACTAAATCATAAAATCACTTATACTTGTTTTAGTGCTTTATGTGAAAATGTGAATATGTTAGAAACTATTAGTTCAAACCATTTACGTATTTTATTTGTTTCGTTAACATGATTTTACGTTTGTTATCGACAAAACATTAGAAGATCGTAAAATATAAATAAACGTTTTTACGGCTTATTTGTATTAACAATTAGGATAACCCTTGTTTGATACCCGTAATATAATTACTTCTTCCACATCGGTTGCGTAATTCCCCCACACCCTTGCGTTGTACTCATCTTTAGTACACGATACCCCTAGTTAACCCCTCAGAGCCTATCCTTTTCGCGGTTCTCGTGATGTTTCAGTTTTCCGGAATATCAATGAAGAGCATTGTTTACAATCCACCCCCAAATATACACCCAAATCGCCTTAGCCTACCCTGTATGTACTCACTTTTAGTGCATTATTGTTATCATACTAAACCCTTAGTTCAATTATCGAGTTGCTTGCATAAGTTGCTAAGTCGAGTCATATCCTTTGTACACAGTTTTGGGACGATTGGGACTCATGGGAAAAGTTAAATTTTATGAAATGACGGGAAGGGAACGTTAAATTCAAATTCCCTTTATTTGCGTAATAATGTACTCCAAGTGTTTTGATCTTTTCAATTCGGGTCAAATTAGTGTTAGAGTAATGAAAACTCAAGTGTAGGCATGTGCCTATAAATCCCTATTCTTTTGATGTTATCGTAGAGGATGGTGGAGTAAAAGTGTATGAAAAAAAATGAAAAAAACATACGGGCTACCATCCTACATCTATCTTTAAATTTATGTTTGTTTGTTTCCAACTTATCTAGAGTTTAGAGTGTCGAGTCTTGGCTTAGCAACGCCATTCTTCTCATGCTTGTAACATAAAGATTTTTGACTTGCCACCACTAAATCGCCTATCCCACCAAACCCTTTGTTTCCCTACCGTAAGCCTAACGTTACAACCCTTTAAAAGACCTCTTGGATAGTTTTTCCTAGGTGCTTACTGTTGGGAATAATGCTAACAGTTACCACTAATAGTCTTGTGGTTAACACTGCTAAAGATTACACTAACAGTAGAAACTCATTACCACTACCAGTACAAATATTACCACTGCTATTAGGATAAATGTTATGTATCCGTGTATTGATAAGTATAGAAAATATCTTGTGTATATTCTATATTGTTAGGTTTATACTTATCTTGTAAAGGACTCCTTGTGCTATAAAAGGAGATCCTAGGTCATTGCTTAGTATACGTATTATTCATATTAGCTTCAAGGTGTAACCCTAGTGATAAGCAAGATCACTCGTATTATTTATTAATAATATTGGAGCTTTGTGTTTATTGTTCTTACTTAAATTACATCATATAATCTGTCTTCTAAGTATTACTAAGTATATTCCGCGTGCTTATTAATATAACTCAAAATATCACTAACACAAGGTGTGTGTTTAGATCCATCAAGTGGTATCAGAGCGAAGGTTATGATATTTTGATTTAGAAGATCCAAGGAATACATTTAACCTACTCACTCAATTCAATGGAGATGGAAAACAACCAGTCCAACTCTTCTACTCCAAGACTTCCTAAGCTCAAACTTAATGAGTTTGAGATGTGGAGGATAATGATTGAGCAATACTTTCTCATTCAAGACTATGCTCTATGGGAGATCATCTTAATTGGTGATTCTTTCAAGCCCGTTAGTCGAAGACTCGTAAGGTTGGAGACACAGATGTTAGTTTCTATGCCCGAGACCAATATTGAAAAAGTAATCTGAAGAAGAATGATCTAAAGGCTAGAAGTTTGTTGTCGATGACTTCCCAGAGACCGGATCATAGCATTCAACAAGTTCAAGACTGCTAAAGAACTTTTTGAAGAGATTTTCTCAGTGTTTGGTGGTAATGATGCTACAAAGAAGACACAAAGACATTATTGAAGCAAAGTTATGAAAAATTCTCTGCTTCAAGCAGTGACTCACTTGATAGCATCTTCACCAAACTTCAGAAGATTGTTATACAACTGATGTGGTTTGGCATTGAGGTTGAAAAGGAAGACCTCAATTTGAAGTTTCTAAGAAGTTTGCCTTGAGAGTTTCATACTAATTTTACAGTCTGGGAAAATAAACCAGATATTGAAACTATGAAGCTCAATGATCTTTACAACAACTTCAAACTCATTGAACAAAGATTAAAGAAGGTTGGGAAACTTGGTACAAGCTCAAGCAGCTTGGCTTTGATGTCAACCTCTATTGACAGTGATGATTCTGAAGATGACTGTGATGATGATATTGCCACTGCTGGTTCTACTGTTTCCACTGGTAATGTTAGTGTTACCACTGCAGGTTCAAAGAAGAAGATTGCTAGTATTAGAGATCCTACCTTTTATGCTTTTATCTCCACTCAAGTTAATGGTTCTATATTAAATCATGAAGACATAAAGCAAATTGATGAAGATGACTTGGAGGAGATGGATATAAAATGGCAAATAGCTCTTCTTAGCATGAGGGCTAGGAAATTCTACAAGAAGACTGGCAAGCCTATTCACATCAATGGTGGTGAAACTGCAGACTTTGACAAAAAGAAAGTAGAGTGTTTCAATTGTTACAAGTTGGGGCATTTTGCTAGGGAATGCAGAAGACCAAAGATGAAGGACAACAGGTCTACTTGGTACAAGCAAAAGAAAGAACCAATTATGGAAGAACCAAAGGCAATGTTGGCAATTGATGGTGTGAGCTATGATTGGAGTTTCATGGCTGATGAACAAGAGGAAGAACCTTCAGATGCTGCTCTTGTGTCTATTGAATTTGCTCTCATGGCTTTCTCTGACTCTGAGGTACAAAACTTTGAAAGTTGTTCTAAAACATGTAGGGCTGCTAGAGAAGTTGAAAGACTTAATGAATCTTATGAAAGTCAAAGAACATAGTTGTTTGCTGCTAATTATGATGTGTCAAACCTTAGGAGAGGTATAGCTATATTATAAAAACAACTAGAGCACTATAGAGAAAATGAGTCAAAATATAATGATGATATGATTCTTCTTAGAATAGAGGTAGATCATACGACAAATGTGAATGAGGCTTTCAAAGAAGAGCTTGAAAAACTTAAAAAGAAAAATGAGAATGTCAATTTAACTGTTGACACTTGTTATTATCAGTCTAATTCAATTGATAAAATTTGGAATGCTCAAATACATAGTAAAGTTAAGTCTGGTATGGGTTATAATACAGTGCCTCCACCACTAAGAGGTGTTCCATCAACTCCAGGTATAGATTTAGCTCATACAGGTTTAGAAGACTTTCAGGAACCTATTCTTGAATATGGTCCTCCCAAAACTGTGAAATGTGAGGAAGAGGTTAAGCTTGATAATGATGTTTTTAAAAGTGCTAGTGACTCATCAGTTGTTGATGAGAATGTTAAAAAGAATGTAGAGGCTTCTATCCCAAAAGTTGTTAATATCTGCAGAGGAACCTAGGAGACAAGCTAATAAACTTAGATCAACTGTAAGGTGTGCTGAGATGTATAGGAACAAGTCATCAGCTCCTAGGGGTAACCAGAGGAGTTAGAATCATGTTAAATCTCAACAACTAGGTAGTGATTTTGTGATGTACAATATATTTGTGGTAGTTTTGATCATTTACATGCTTATTGTGACTATCATGTTGGGAGAAGGGAAGTCCATGGGAATAAAAGGGTGGAGTCTAATAGGTTTCAAAATAATTTTCACCCTAATCCACACGGCAAAATGATCCCAAGAGCGCTCAACTAAGAAGTGGACTTAAAACTTTTGCCACTGCAAAAACTGTTAACACTCCTCACCCTAAATCACCTGTTGCAAGTGCAAAATCCAAAACAACTTTTGCAAAATCTGCACAAACAGGGAAAAGAACTTTACAAAATAAAAAGGTTCCATTATAACCAACAAAGGGTACCTAAACCAAACCAGCCAGCTACCACTGCCATTCAAAAGTTCCCACTGCAAGGGTTGTAAACAAGAAAATGGGGGACATGGGCAATGTTGTGAAGGCCACAGCACGTTGGGAATGGAAACCTAAAGGAATTACCTCATCAACCAATCCCAATGGTGTATCAATGACCTTTGATAGATTTAACTATATTGATACACCAGGCAGATCCAAGTCAATCATGGCTTGGGTCCCCAAAAGAAACTAACTCTTTACTTTTATGTGCGGGAACATCCAAGGACAAAAAGATCAGATCAAGGCTACACAGATAGTGGATGTTCAAGGCAGATGATTGGCAACAAGTCTTATCTCTCAGATTTTGAACATTATGATGGACAATATGTCAGCTTTGGAGGAGGGTATTGATTATGAAGAAGTGTTTTCCCCAGTTGCACGAATTGAAGCAATCAGGCTGTTCTTAGCCTATGCATCCTTTATGGGCTTTAAAGTCTATCAAATGGATATAAAGAGTGCTTTTCTATATGGGCAGATTGATGAGGAGGTATATGTTTCACAACCTCCAGGCTTTGAAGACCCTGACTACCCTAACAAAGTGTACAGGGTAGTTAAAGCTTTGTATGGCTTGCATCAGGCACCAAGGAAATGGTATGAAACCTTAACTACTTATCTTCTTGATAATGGGTTTCATAGAGGCAGAGTGGATCAAACTTTGTTCATCAAAAAAGACAAGAATGATATCTTGTTAGTTCAGGTATATGTTGATGATATCATTTTGGATCTACAAAGACAGAGATGTGCAAAGAATTTGAGAAGCTAATGAAGGAAGAATTCAAGATGAGTTCTATGGGTGAACTCACATTCTTTTGGGACTTCAAGTACAACAAAGGCCAGATGGTATTTTCATCAATCAAGATAAATATGTGGCTGAGATACTAAGGAAGTTCAAGTTCATTCAAAGTCATCCAGCACCCCTGCAGACAAGACTACACATCAAATCTTGAAGGAAAATAGTGGTGAAGTAGTTGATGTACACATGTACTGGTCTATGATTGGATCTTTGATATATCTTACATCATCTAGACCAGATATTATGCTTGTAGTGTGTGCATGTGCAAGGTTTTAAGTCACTCCCAGGTTCTCTCACTTGACCGCTGCGTGAAGAAGATTTTCAGATATCTTAAAGCATTTCCCACTCAGGGATTATGGTACCCTAGAGAATCTCCTCTAGATTTGGTTACTTACTCGTAGTGACTATGCCGAGCTAGTTTGGATAGAAAATCTACAACGTGTGGATGCCAATTTCTTGGCAACAGATTAGTGTCACTACAGTGCAAGAAACAAACAATGGTGGCTAATTCATCAACTAAGGCGAGTATGTGGCTGCTGCAAGTTGCTGTGCTCAAGTTCTATGGCTTCAGAAACAACTTTTGGACTATGGGTACAATTTCATGAATACCATCATTCATATTGACAATAGCAGTACCATTTGCATTATTAAGAATCCAGTTCAACACACAAAGACTAAACATATTGAAATTAGACACCATTTCATAAGGGACTGTTATGAAAAAGGACTAATTCAAGTTGTCAAAATCCATACTGATGACAACTATGCTGATTTATTAACAAAAGGACTTGATGTGGGTAGATTTCAATACTTGGTAACAAGTATTGGAATGCTAAATCCATAAACTTTTTGTGTCTAATGGTCTTTGGTGTTGAGTGGCGTCTCGGGTACTAACATTGTTGTATTCGTTTGTATATGTTTTTGTGCTTGTGTTTTTGCTTGTTCAATAACTTTTATGCAGTATAGATGGGAGTTGATCTTAAAAGGTGTATAACTGAGATACACAACAAATGGTTATTGATTCACCATGTCTAACCCACATAAGAATCAACTAGTCCGAGAAAACGGCTATTGGCAAAGACTTAACAAATCTGTTTATGGTTGATAGTTTACCAAAACTATATGGTTATCAACTCACCATATTCTTTATGATTAAGAGTTGGCTAGTCCATAGCAAACGCCTCATGGTAAAGACATATCAAACCGTTGATAGTCGGTAGTTTTCCAAAACTATGATAAAGGGCGTCAAATTTTCATATGTTTTCTTTACCACGCTTTTGAAAATCTTTGTGAAAAAATTACCATCGCTAGTTCACAGCTTTCCATCGACAAGGTTATTTTTACCACTGTTGATCTAGCCGTTACAATTGTTGTGTCTGTAACAAAATTTTTACTTCCCCATTGGAGATTTTTGATACATACTCTTTTGCATTGCCTAAGTCCTAAGAAAACTTATTATGAACAATTCAGTTCAACCATGGCTTACCCTTTGGTTTGTCTAGCTTTAGATAGGACTTTTAATTGGTCAAAATATATTTTTCAAAGTATGCAAGGCAATGTAAAGAGTTCAACAAAAATTTTGATGTATCCAAGGTTTGTGCAAGCAGTGGTAAATGAGTTTCAACTGCAACCCCACACTAGAGTTTATAAAATCCGTTGCCTTAAGCCTAAAGTTTTTCAAAATATGAACAAAAATGGCAATAGGCTATTACACCTCTTTTTCCTCAAATGCTTGCAAAGATTTCACAGGTACAAACTTCACCAATAATCACTGCTCCAAACACGATTATACACCACTGTTTCACACCTATGAGAGGAGGCACAAACACCAACTCCTCTCATTACAACACAAGATGTCCCGATCCTTTTGGTTTAGGAACAAGAAGTTGTGGTTCAAGACTTCAACCTAGTCAAACTAGGGAGGAATCTGAGCCATTGCCCCATGATTCACCTCTCCCAACAGTCACACGCTTGGAAGTGTTGAGGCGTGGGCAACAAATGGAATTGATGGATATGTGTATCAATTAGCCAAGGTTGAATCTCTCCAACAAGAGCCGCACATGCAAAGAAGCAAGATGCCAAGGATATTACACACTTAAAAGAGGAGATTCACCTTGAAAGAAGAGTGCAGGGGATGAAAAAGAAAAGGAAAACCAAAGCTAGTGATATCATCTTAATCCTCACCGATGATGGTGATTCAACCGATTTTAATAAAGATTTGGGAAATTCTCCCAAACAGGGAGGAAAACAGATGTTGAAACTCAGGGGAGGAGAATTGATTTTGAAGATGAAGGTGTTTCTAGTAAAGGTGTAGAGGAAGCCGATACTCAAGAAGAGCAACTAGAGCAAGACATTTTTAGTATGCGAATCGATGATTTTACCATCGATCCAATTTCACTACAGAGCCAAATATTCCCACCGGCCGACATGATGTTGCCAACGCAAGTGAATAAATTGATAAACTGAAGAAAGACAAAGGTAAAGCTGTTATGCAAAGAAATGAGCAAACAAGAAGAAAGGTTTCAAAGAAAGAACAAGTTCAGATTGCTCATCATGCTGAAGTTGCAAGAAAGATTTATGAAGTTGAAGTTGCTGAAAAGAAAAAGCTTGAAGAATTGGAGATTGCAAGCTTTATGGAGGCTAAAAGGTTGGATAGAATGGAAGATCTAATAGAAGATCCACTTTCCAATGCTCCACCTACAAGATTCAGAGAGAAGACTCCAGAGTTCACTATGTACCCATCGAAGAAGAAATTGATTTCTTAATTGCAAATGATCCGCTGATCAAGAAGAAAGCAATTGACCTAGTAGTCGATAAGTCTTTAACGAAGATCAAAGAACGACGCTTAAAGGACTTTATTCAGATGAAGAATAATCAAGCACTTCAAGATGCTATTGTTTCACTCAAGAAGGGCCAAAAGAAACCAAGACAACCAACAAAGGCACATGTGATTTCAATGATGAAAGATTATTGTTGCAAGGTTGGTGGTTGGAAAAGACATCAATTCAAAGGAATTCCCGATGATAAAGTTGAAAGTATCTACTACAGAGTACAAAGACAAGATAGAGATTTTATTCCAATGGACTCTGAAGAAGAAGCAAGAAGGTATCCTAATTTGAAGAGAAAGGCCAAAGATAGTGAATCTCAAACATTTAAGAAGACAAAGTTTGTTGAAGAACAAGAAGTTCCAACTAAGAAATTCACTAAAGAACAACCGACCGAGATGATTGTGATAGAAGAAGAAGATTTTACCTGAATCACCGAAAGTTAGACATCCTATCATTGATCGGAAGTGTTTACGCTAGCAACTTTGCTCTAACATGGAAGATTACAAGGCTAGGTGGTGAAACTTCATCATTCATTCAATTTGAAGATCTCATCAAAGCTTGTGACAGAGATAATCTTGACACATTATGGAAGTTAGTTCAAGAAAGGTTTTATGCTGAAGATCTCAAAGATATGAAGGAGATGCAGTTATGGGTTAATCTTAGAAGGCTCTAAGAACCAGATGTTAATGATGATTTCTGGAAATTCTCATGTTCATGTCCTGGTACTAAATGGTTCTACTATGATTCATGTGAAGTTCATCATGTTTCTACACTAATGGAGTAGATGCATTTATGCTTGCTGAGAAAGAATATCCACTCAGAGCTAGAACTCTCACTATGATGTTGTGTACTACTATAAGAGTTCATGAAGATAGTGAAAGGTCAGAGCATTGTTACTCAGGCTTCAAGATCAATGTTCAAGAGCAATTCAAGCATTGAGAAGAAGATGAAGTGTTTGAAAGAATTCCCCAAATCCTAGCATATAATGACGATTGCAGAAACTTATTGATTTGCAGAGAAATCATAAGTTTAGGGGAGGATTGTTGGGAATAATACAAACAGTTACCACTGATAGTCTTGTGGTTAACACTGCTAAAGATTACACTAGCAGTGGAAACACATTTCCACTGCCAGTACAAACATTACCACTGATGTTAGGATAAATGTTATGTATCCATGTATTGATAAGTATAGAAAAGATCTTGTGTATATTCTATATTGTTAGGTTTATACTTATCTTGTAAAGGACTCCTTGTGATATAAAAGGAGATCCTAGGTCATTGCTTAGTATAATGATTATTCATATAAGCTACAAGGTGTAACCCTAGTGATAAGCAAGATCACTCGTATTATTTCTTAATAATATTGGAGCTTTGTGTTTATTGTTCTTACTTACATTACATCATATAATCTGTCTTCTAAGTATTACTAAGGGCCCGTTTGATAGCATCTTAGTAATTCAATTCAGCATATCTCACTTAATCGGTCAAAGGCTAACTGTTTGGTAGAAGGAAAAAAGGTAATCGAGGGCCATATGGGTTCGAATGGGCCACCTCCATAGGATTGCTCGCTGATTCAAGAGGTTATACATTCTCCTAAATACCATTTTTTTTCACGCATCGCATAACCACCTCACAAGTTGCCTCTACTCAACAAAAATTCTCTCCTTGAATCGCTTTATTTCTCTTGATCTAACAGGTAAAACCTTATTAACTTTTATAGTTTATGTTTTTTTATTCCTCATGGTGTTCTATTCCTCTCGCTAGTCCTTTGCGCATTTGACTTTGAAATATCACGGGCATGATTATACCACCATGTGTTACGAAGTAAATTGTATATATAATAGTATCAATGACTATCAAAGTGATATGCTTTCTTATCCCTAAATGTTAAAATATTCAGTATGTATTGTGTCATGCAACTCTATATCATGTTTAATTTACAAGCTACAAACCATGACAAGTTCATATAAAGCCAAAAAATGGATGATAAACTAAAAGGAGCTTGTATAGAATAAGGAGTTACCACTAACATAGTAAAAAAATGGTGAAATTGATAGTTTGCTTGATAATAGAATGAAAGGACTAACACTAAAGTTTTGAGCACAAAATTTGTACTACATGATGACAATAGAATGAAAGGACTAACACTAAAGAGTTTGGGTCAATAGTAATCGACGATCGCATACACTACTTTGATCGACGGGTATTGTAGAATTGGGGAAATAGGTTATGCACATAACGTGTTTAACGAGATGTAATGTGAGGTGAGGCCTAATGCTTAACGATAGTGTTTTGATTAGTGGGTTTATTTGATTGATGTAACATGATTAACAAAATATGATTTAGGCATGATAACGTAATATGATAAATAACTTGACATTAATCCATGCATGGAATTGGTAAATTATTATTCATTAAACTTTCTTCCATATACATTAGGTTCACCCATTCTTGAAGTATTTATCTTAATTTATTAGCAATAGCTAAACTAAAGTTGTTATAGTAAAATATATCCTGGCTATTCTCATTGTGTGCAGAAGATGAATTATAAGCTCACTAAAAATGTGTTGCCTCAACATGATGTTTTTCTTATTTTGTCTATGTATACTTTTTGGTTTTGGTCCTGTCACTTTTCTTGCGTAGGTGGTGAAGGTAAATTTGTAGTAATCTATTTTGTTTACATTTGTTTTACTTACGCTTCTAATATGTCCGATGTCTCATTATTAATATGGCCCATGCATGCATAAGGATTGTTTATTATTGCTAAATACTTCAAATTGGTTCCACAGTTAGTATGTTAAATAACACATAATGGGTCCCCAAGGCAATGAATATATGGCTAATCTCTCAGAATCAAATTGTCGATGAGTTATTTTTAAATGCTTCAACCTAAGATTTAGTTCGTAATTTATATTGTTTTATGATCTTTCGATAAGACTATTTACATTTTTTTAAATTCCAACATTACTTTATTTATATTATCTTTTTATTCGAGTTAATAATGTTTTTATCAAACGGTATATTTTGTTCAATACAAAATCGCATGTAAGGTTAAATCGGTAATTTCGTGCAACTCGATTGCTCATTCAGACAAATATCAAACAATCATTTTCACTTAATCGTTCATTCAAAGATCTTGGAATCATTCAGCAACTTTGATTCATTCAGCGCTAAATCATATTTTTTATCAAACAACCCCTAAGTATATTCCGCGTGCTTATTAATATAACTCAAAATATCACTAACACAAGGTGTGTGTTTAGATCCATCACTTACGCCAAAGCGATGGAGGTTTGATCTAGTCTCAAGCCTATGGTAATCTATGTACTAGGACCGGTTAATGAGTGTTTATCTTCCATTTCCAACTTGATATATTTCATATACACTCGAGAGATGAGAGTATCCAAACACCACTTGTGAGGTGCTAGTATGTAATTTCCGTGCTTTTTATGACTTTTGCGGGGCTTATATGTGTTGTGAATTGTTCTAAACTAATGCTTCATGACCCCTAACTTATAAATTAATTGGCCAAAAGTACATTTGCTTGAGGACAAGCAAATACCAAGTGTAGGGATATTTGATAAGGATCAGAGAGCAAATTGCTATTTACAAGTGATGGCATCAGGTTTAAAAGAGTAGGGCGTCGCAACTCAGACGGCCTGGATTTGGATCCCGACGGCGTCAGAGGTTGAAGCCGATGGCGTGCCATTAAGCATAAGGTGACGCCGTCACGTAGTTGACGCGCCAAGACGAAACCCTCATCGTTGGCGACCGGCGCCACAATTAAAGAGTGACGCCGTCGCATATTGTAACACTATATATAGAATTAATTTTTCGCTTTTAGAGAGGTAGTTTTTGGAGTAAAACCTAAACCGAACCAAGGTCGCTCTAGGCAATCATGGGGTTCCATACCCTATTGTACAACAAGATATGTGTTTTACTTCATTAATTCAATCATGTCTTCAATTGTTTGTGTGTATGCTTGCATGTTCTCCATGTCTGGATAATTTACTTGTGTGTTTGCTTAGATCTATGAAACCTAGGTATTGAATATTGATTGGTTGTCTCTTATCTTAATTGTGATTGACCTAGTATTGCGATAGGTCATCCGTTGTGTTATTAATGCTTGATTAGTCTTTGTTGAACCTTAGCTTATAGTTACTAGTGGAATTGTAGGCTAAATATCCAAAGATAACCTTAGTGTTAAGTTTATGAATCCTAGAGATTTCGTAGACATTAACCTTAGGTAGCTTCAAAGAGTTAGGGATAAACGCATACCCTACTTAATCTTTAGAAACACAACTCGTTAAGAATAAGGACGTGACAATTCAACCATCAATAAGAGATAACTAGGGAGTAATAACATCTAAGTAAACACATTTTTAATCATCATAAGAGCACACAACAATAGACATAGACTACACTCATGTTAGCTTAGTTAATTAGATAATTAGAATAGTAGAGTAATCGGTAGAGTACCAACACCCCAAATCCAATACCCCGAGATTCGTAATTTCAATTTTCTGAAAAACATAATAAAGATAAAAAATAATCTTCCTCAACCCCAACCTTTGCGTAGTAACTTCTCACTAGCATTCCTATTCCCCTAGAGAACGATATCAATTCCCGATGCTTACCCTAATACTACACTACAACGATTAGGTTCACTGCCTAGGGTGTTGAAAAACTTGCTCGACGAAAAGGAAGTTCTTTTGACCCCGAACGCGCGTTGTACGCGTATCACAAGTCAAAACAACCATGAAAACATGGTTAACAGTTGAAATAACACAAACTGAGCATGAGTTTACACGTGAAAAGCCACGGTAACACATGCAAGACAAAAACCCAAAAAGTAAGAAGTTAAAAGCTTAGATCTAGGGCGCGTCGGTGTGAGTCACCGCGCGTACCCTATGCCAAAATAATCACCTTTCAACGATCTATCGATTTGTATAGGTGGTGTAAATCTCCGGTGGTGGGTGGCTGATTTGTCGGGAAAACCAATTATAGAGTTTTGTAGTATTTGGGTAACTCAAATGTATTAGATTTGAGCACCGAGATCGTTCCAAGCAAGAGATGAATGAAATTTTCAACTCACGTCGTGTGATTCGGGTTTTGAATTATTTAAAAAGGGATTTAATAGAGATTTCTAAACTACGGGGCAAGGAAAAGTAAGGGAAAGCAATTAAATCAACTAAATCTATGATGAAAACAAGAAATTCTAACTAATAGCGCAAATTATAACTAAACACGCAAATAACGTAATTATTAAAACGTAATTTAAAATGCAAACTAATCCAATTTAACTACTAAAAGTGAACTAATAATTTTCTACAGCTAAAAAGATTATTTGAAAATTATTGGCAATTTAAAACTATTTTGTTTTTGTTTTTATTGATTTAATTTGAATTTAAAACTAATTTTTAACTTTTAAAATAGATCTAAAATACTAAAAATTATGAAAACCAATGAGAAAATTATGAAACTATTTTTCAAAAATCTTAACTAACTCAAAATAATTTTCAAAACTGGAATTACATTTTTCTGACTTTTTCTCTAATTATTATGAATTTAAAACTATTTAAAACTAAATAGATGGCTAGAAAATGCTATTTAAGCTAAGAAAAATCTGGAAAAATACATTTTATAAATTTTTAATTTTTCCAAAAGCTAAGAAAATTATTTTTGTATTTTTCTGAACATTTTCTGAATTATTTGGATTAAATGCTACTTAAAAAGGCTTAAAACAGAATTTAAATGTAGAAAAATAGCAAATGAGCAGGGAAAAATATGAAAAATTACAGAAAAGTATAAAATTATACTGATAAGCTATGAAAAATAACATAAACTACTAGGGATAACAGGATAATCATTTGGGCATGAAACAGATTTGGAAAAGCTAAAAGGAAATAAGCTTAAGCTATCTAAAGGCACCTAGAAGCTCCAATAAGCTAAAACTAATCCTAAAATAACTGAAATTACTCTACTGCAACTGAATATAACCTAATAAGCACAAATTATAAGCTAAAAGCACTAAAACAGATTCTAACTAAATAATGCCAAACAATCCTAATTGCCTACTTTAAGCCCTAATCTAACTGATCTAGAAA
Organism: Chrysanthemum makinoi; assembly: GCA_910596185.1. Classification (NCBI taxonomy): domain Eukaryota; kingdom Viridiplantae; phylum Streptophyta; class Magnoliopsida; order Asterales; family Asteraceae; genus Chrysanthemum; species Chrysanthemum makinoi. The sequence continues at coordinate 157,191,092 of OU343220.1, forward strand.
AATCCTAAAATTAAAATAAAATAAGCTTGTTAACAACCACAAACCAAAGAGCTTAAATCCTAAGTTTCAGCTAAAAAGGACTAATTATGAGGAAATTAAAAATCTAAAACTAAAGGGGATTGGGAATAGAATGGGACTGATGCAGTAATAGATTAGAGTGACAATCAGGTTCAGATTAAGCCATAAACACGCTGAGCAAATGAATCTAACTATGCTACTTCCTTAAAGTACAATCTAGTTAATCCTAGAGAGCAATCTAAAGTAACAATTAAGCTAAAAATCTTCTCAAATAAGCTTAAACTAGGCAGGAAAGGACTGCTGCAGAATAAGGTGTTATGGACAGAACCATGGCTTTGCAAGCCTATTTAATCTAACAAAGTAACCTCTAGAGGGATCTATGTAAAACCATTAAAGCTAGTACTAAGGGCTGTCTAACAATCCAAAATTCAAGCAATAACTCCAAAAGATTGAACAGAAATCTTACTTAGAACACACCTGTTTGGACAGATTGGGTGCAGCAGGACAGAAACTTAAAACAGTTTTAAAATTGCAAAAGTTGACTTGAAACTTTGAAAACTATGATTATCAACGTTCTAAAAACATTTTATGAACTCACTAAACTCAGATTGAATAAACAAAAAGCTCTAGAACTCATAAAATAAGCTTTACCAAAACACACTTTAAAATACCAAATGCATTTATAACTATTTAACCATGATGGAATTTAACTGAAACTGATTGAAAATGAATAAATGATCATGAAATTCAACCATAGAACAATTTTAGAACCAGAATCGAATCAAAAACTGTTTTGACTATGAACTTTGACTTATGTTGACTATTTGAGAAAATGAATGAAAATGAGGATTAAGCTCAGAATAAGCTATGAGTGAGCTTATCTGAGCTTATAAGCTAATAACTATACCTTATCTAATCTAATCAAACTGAATTAAAAACACTTGACAAGAATTTTAAACAAAGCTTTAAACTAAATTAACTTTTATTAAAAATTTAAAGATTACGATGTTTAAAGATGAAAATACAACTGAGATTAACTAAAATAAGCAGTAATTAGACAATTAAAAGAACAAGGTAACAATTCTCCAAATGCGTGAAAATTGGACAAGGAATTCTTGTGATAAAGGAGGGCTTTTATAAGCTGATGAGGGAGCCTTGGGGTCTTCTGAGAAGCATCTGGAAGTCTAATCCACAGCTTTGATTCACCATCTCGTCATCAAACCCAATCACCACCCTTAGATCAAAATAGTGATGTGGCTCATCCAATCAAAAGACTCCAAACTGCCACCTTGGCAATCTTGTGAGTGCACACTCTCTGACATGTGTCAGGCTTCTAAAAGAGCTTTAGATTTGTGGGTTGTTAATACAAATAAGCCGTAAAAACGTTTATTTATATTTTAAGATCTTTTAATGTTTTGTCGATAACAAAAGTAAAATCATTTTAACGAAACAAACAAAATACGTAAATGGTTTGGACTAATAGTTTTCTAACACACTTACGCCTTCACATAAAACACTAAAACAAGTATAAGTGATTTTATGATTTAGATACATATGTACAACAACTAGTGTTTACATATTGGGTTAAACATATACTTAAACTAAGTATACTAAAATGGGTAAAAACTAAGTATAAACTAAAATGGGTAAAAACTAAGTATATGCTAAAATGGGTAAATACAAGTATATACTAAATGGGTAAATACTAGCAAATGGTTTTGACCCACAACCCATGGTTTTATATATACCACTTAACCAAGTTCATAGTATCCTTAAGATACATTGAACCTAGAAAGAAAACCATGGATCAACCCATGACCCATAACCAAAAATACCCATGGGCAAAGAGGAGCGTACCACGGATCCCTAGCTTTGTGCTAGCCGGATCCCTTATAGTAGGGATCCGCGGGATCCGGGGAACAGTAGGATTTTTCCTCTATAATTGAGCCATTTCTTCATTATTTCTCACCCCTTTTCAATCCCTTTCTAACACACTTTCCCCCCTGAGTTAAATCTCACTAACCTTAGATCCAAGAGATCTATGTTTGTAGTTTTGTTTTTGTGTGATCTTTTAGGTTCCTCTTAAAGGCAAGATCACCACCTTTGAAGTCGAGCAAGCTTAAGTCCATGAGTTGCCATGCTTCCTCATCATCAAGGCTACTGAAGTCTTCTTGTTGATGATTCCTTTCTTTCTTCAAAGAAGTGTAGTGTTGAAGACATTAGTGAAAGATGTCTCAAGAGTCAAGACGAAGATATTAGTGAAAGGTATCTATCGTCTATAGGATAAAGCACTTATGGTAGGTGCTTGGAAGTCAAGACAAAGAAGCATTAGTGAAAGGTGCTTAGAAGTCAAGACAAAGAAGCATTAGTGAAAGGTTCTTAGAAGTGAAGACACAAGACATTAGTGAAAGGTGTCTTGTATATCTAGTTAAAGGCATTAGTGAAAGGTGCCTTAGATGTACATTCGATATGGTGTTTCGATGTACAAGATAGACTAGTATTAGATCCAAGGATATTGATATCCTTGATGATGTTGTAAAGGAGTAGATCTCCTTTGGGATTAGTCGTTGGTGTAGTGTGGTAGTAGTTCCTTCATTGCAATGGAACTAGGTGCTTAGCCTAGTACCTAATAAAGGGTAGGCGACGTTGTGAAGGTGTAGTTCACCTAAGGTGTGAAAGAACTAGGTACTTAGCCTAGTACCTTATAAAGGGTAGGCGACGTTGTGTAGGTGTGGTTCACCTTGGAGTGAAAGAACCCGGTGGTTAGCCTAGTACCGGGAAAAGAGTAAGGCGCTTGTGAAGGCTTCTCTGCCATAAGGATATTGGTGTAGTGATTACAAACTCTCGAGTAGGTGACTCGGGGAGTGGAGTAGGGCAAGGAAGGTAACCTTGTAGCCGAACCACTATAAATACATGCGTTGTGGTTTTGTGCTTCTTACTCTTATCTTTTCATTACTTACCTTATATGTTTGTTCATCAACATTCAACACACACATCCAAATAGATTGACATAAGTCGATCTAAATAGATTAAAATGAAGTTTTAATTGGTAAAACTATTCAACCCCCTTCTAGTTTTCCACAATTGGCATCGAGCTCATACCAAGTTTCTTGAAATATCTTGTACTTTAAAAACTTGATACGATCCATGGTTAATTGAAAACTACAAAGAAGGTTTTTCATAAAATCAAACACCATGTTTTTCAAAACTATATGTTTGGATGTTGAAGTTGATAACCACATTTTTCTTTTTTACTTTTTCATTTAATTGCACTAATCTTCCTTGTCATGTTGATTAGTCAAAGCTCATACCCACCAAGCTTTAGGAGTAGCTTGGTAACAAGAATACCTTCCTTAAGAAGGTATCTTAATCGCAAAGGAGCGGGAATCGTCTAAGTGACATTGGTTGTGTCATTTGTAAAGACATTCCTAAGTACGCTAGAGGTATGATTTTCTTTTTATTTTGCTTGATAATTAAGTATGCCTATTTAGGTATTTATATGATTATCTTTTGTGCAATTACATGTTTTACATGAAGCTTCATTAGGAAGCCTTTTCTCACATAATGTCCTATTTCTCGCCTATAATCGTGTATATAAAACTTATGTTTTATTTCTTTTAATCCTAATAAAACAAAACACTAATTTCAAAATTCCTCCTTCCCTATTAATAATCCCACTCGACACCCACTTTATCCAATCCTCACTTTTTCAAATATCCCAATTTCAAAAATTCCCTCTCATTCAAAAACTTCATCTTCCTCCTCATTTCATCTCATCCGAAACCAAGAAGATCCGTCATCAACATGGTTTACATCGCGCTCGTGCTCATCGCCCTAACACTCATCGCACTTGTGTTCCCTATGATGAAGTTTACATACGGAGACATTTACTTTGTGTTGTTAATCTACATTGGGATCATATACCCAATCCTTTGTATCATCCTTAGTATTGAAATGCAATATTACTAATGATCTAGTTTATCGAGGTTATTATTATCATAATGTGTTTGTCATTTCTTTTGATTTATATGTTTTATTTTCTTTCGTGATACATTAGAAGTCATGTGTGCATGCTAAAAGAAAATGTAGGATAAAACATATTTCGTGGTATAAAACTGTAAAACCTACTTCTTTATCAAAATCGCTTCTTTACATACGCATCCATGGATCCCTGGAGGATATACTAGCCGGATCCCTTTGTAAAGGAACCGTGGGATCCAGATATCGAAAACAGTTTTCATGCAAGATTAAAAACCACTATCTTTCTAAACATAATAATCCACTAGAAAGTCAAAAAATTTAGTTAAATGTCATTGATTGTTAAAAAACCATTGTTAATAAAAATCTAGTAAAAATATTAGATTATCATAAGTTGACCACAAACATCTCCTTTTATTAACTTGTCATTCCTATAGGTTCAACTATGACGTATGAATATAAGTTTGATTTTTCACTCACTAGCGTCTACACTCCGAACATCTCTCTCAACCCAACACACCGCAATCATGTCCGTGGGTTCAATAATCTCAAAACCGCCACTTCCATGAAGGACGATTGAGACACCTCTCTACAATGCGAAGAAGGTATCAATACCTCCTTCCGAGCCATAGGACTAGAATGTCTTCTTGAAATCAAAGAGAAGATATGTCCAAGGTTCATAATGGAATTCTTCTGTCAAGTCGAACTCGTTCGTAATGAGGATCGCTCTCTATCTCTTTGGTTTTATATCAAAAACCAAAAGTTCACTCTAACCCTTGGGCATTTTTCTCACATCCTCCGGATTCCAAATCATGGACAATATGCCTTCACCGAAGATTGGTCTCTTGATTCTCTCTTCAACTTTCGTGAAGAAAATAGTCCATATTGTTCACACATACCCTCTCCGGAAGATTTAAATCGCATAATATGCAAACCTCGACCATATTACTCCGATCCAAACATTATCCGAGAAGAGTACAAGCCTCTTGCACTCATCCCACGCTAAAATGTTTGGAGTCTTAGGGGAAATCGAGAAATTCTTACCGCTTGTTGTGCTCACATGTTGTACTGTTTGCTAACACAACAACCATACAATCTCGCCTACTTCTTCATAAGGCGAATTGCAAATCTTCAAGGCTCCAAGAATAAACTCATCCCTTATGGAATGTTCTTGACAGGCCTCTATCATAATGTTATGCACTTCCATCCTCAATTTCAAAGTCCGTTGTATGTACTTGTGAACAAGATGATGGAACCGCTAAACATATCCCTCATGAAGACTTTCTTCATTCTTGATTCCACCAACACTCATCAATCACATAATGATCCTCCTAGCGAAAACACTCAAGGAAACTAGTAGTATTCTAAAATAGGATCAATTCTCTTGTACTTGTGCTTTATCAATGTAATCCAATTTCTTTCATGAAATAAAACATCTTACATTTGATATCTTAGTATTAGAACTCTTTTAGACTATCCTTGAGATATAATGCATTGTCAAGATCATTGCATACCTTTAGTAAAGGTTCTCGCTGAGCGATGGGCGGATCCCAAAGATTGTGCTAGACGGATCGCTACACTTAGGGAACCGTGGGATCCGCAAAGTAAAATGCAATTGCAAAGCATTATATTTCAAACATATCCTTAGAACACCTCACACACTAAGCTAAGCATAGTGCCTTAAGGTAAAATTAAATCCTTATCAAGATAGGTTGATCTTTCCTACTCATACATAACTCACCTAGATCACATTCTAAGACAATTGTAAATCTACCGTTTGGTCCTTAATCCACTACTCTTCCGCTCTTAAACTCACACTTCATTTTCTACTTGATCCCTCACATCTAGTCTTAGAAATCTTTCGATTATGACAAAATTGTTCATAAATCATCCTCACCTCAAAATTGATCAAAGTTGATCAAAATCTAGTTTTCTCATCTCAAAGCCTCTAGGATATTTTCCAAAACACTATCCTAAAACATAACCTGATCTCTAGGATCATTTAGCTTCAATTGACACTCTAAATCTTTAGTGACATCCTTGTTCACCCATTGGTACTCTTGAAAGTTCCAAATCCTTCCATAAATGACAATCATTAGCTACACCATTCATTACCTTCAAGTACTCAAGCATCCCTTCATTCAAAAACACTTAGGAGGATTGAAACACTCAAGATGATATAGGTCTTATATCTTAGAAACATCATTTCTACTTTTTCATAGCTGCTGAGAGGCGGATCCCTAGAATTAGCCTAGACGGATCCCTCTCGATGAGGAACCGTGGGATCCGGATGACAGTTTATGTCAAATCTTACAAAACAATCATTTCAACTTATCTTCCTAACTCAAACACTCCATCTCATCTTAAATGAGTTCCTAGATCAGTGCAACCTCTGAAGTTGACTCGTGTGCATGTCACTCATCACATTTCAATGAATTCTAGTGGCTTAAGGCTTAAATGCACTTGCCAAATCTCTTAGTTTATAAACCACCTTGTTAGGACCTCCATAGTCATCACTCTCATCCTAACTTTCAGCTCTTGCAAACTCTTGAAATCATCTCATCATGAGGAAAACCCCAAGTAGTAACTTATCCACCAAAGAACCACCCATGAAAAGTGTTATACACGAAATTTCTTCAACCGAATCATCTCCGGTCAAGCCAACAAATGATAGAATCCTTCATCATCAAATCAAACTAATTCCTAAAAGGATAGTACCCACAAAACTACCTTTGGCAAACAACACCATACCTCCTAGGCCAAACAATATCATCTCCACCAAACCATCACCATTGGTTCCTAGAGCTATTTCATTTACATCCCCACTATCATCACCACACCTCTACAATTTAGTGGACTTGCCTCCTAGGCCGTCTCATCCGCTTCCACCAACAACATTCTCCTCATTAGGAGGAATTATGGTTTAAAATCAAGGTGTTGAGTCAACACTTGCTCCGGTTTCCTTCTCGGCGTTTTCATCATATAATCCCATTTGGATTATGACTAATCATCAAAGTCAACCACCCGACCATATGGAAGTTGACACTTCTCTCCCACCACCATCATTCTTGGTTGAGTCATTCTTAAATGCACCTCCACCAATCCCTCCATCGTTTGAAGCTCCACAAGCCGCTTCACTTGATCTTTCGAATCAAGCCATTTCATTTCATCCACCACCACTACCTAGCCATGACAAAGATTGCTATCATTGTCAACATGTTGAAAGTTTGATACATGAAGTACGAGAAGACCAACGTTTCATGTTCTATCATCTCCTCGAACGCTTTGACGAGATTAAACCTAAACAAAACTTGAGCTAGAAGATTATAGTGGTGTCTTAGCTTCAAGCGTTAGGTGATCTAGAAATTCCTAGTCATGTATTGTCTATTTTCTTGTTTTTTGAGTCATGTATATCATAACTCTTGTTTATTAAATGGAATTACATGCTACTTGCTATATTTCGGAGTATGTGAGTATACTATATAATCCATATCTCTTTTCGTATTAACGCTTGTTATACCAATCTTTTGCTTGACTTTATTCATCACCTAGACGGATCCCTCGAGATTGCCTAGACGGATCCCTACTAGGAGGGAACCGTGGGATCCGTGAGACAAAAATTTTTCTTTCTACTAACTTGAATCACATTTGCAGGAAATTGTGAATTATACTTGATTTCTAACCTTTGTTTTGTAGTTATTCAATTTACATATGAAGACTTTGACATCCTAAAGATAGGGGAGCTTTATGTCAAAGCAATACATTGCAAATTACTTGCAATACTAGGTTTACAATTCGTGACATCCCTTTGCAATAATCAAGGGGAGCACATTCGTCCTCAGAGACGATATCTTTTGCAAAACTTATTTGCAAACAAACTAGATTAGTATCATTTACTTGACGCCTTAACATAGGGATGGACTCGTCAAGGGGGAGTAAAAGACGAGATCCTTTCCCGCTATTTTCTCTCTATTCCTTTTACTTTTTCCTTCACATGTTTTTCTTAAAAACAATGTGTTGCCTTCCTTCAAACACTTTTTGTTTCGACAAAAAGGGGGAGAAGAAAGTAAACACTACAAATTCAAATTTTTACGAATTTTAGATTTTTCCTTAAAATAATTTTATGTTTTGTCATCAACAAAAAGGGGGAGATTGTTAATACAAATAAGCCGTAAAACGTTTATTTATATTTTACGATCTTCTAATGTTTTGTCGATAACAAAAGTAAAATCATTTTAACGAAACAAACAAAATACGTAAATGGTTTGGACTAATAGTTTTCTAACACACTTACGCTTTCACATAAAACACTAAGACAAGTATAAGTGATTTTATGATTTAGATACATATGTACAACAACTAGTGTTTACATATTGGGTTAAATATATACTTAAACTAAGTATACTAAAATGGGTAAAAACTAAGTATATACTAAAATGGGTAAAAACTAAGTATATGCTAAAATGGGTAAATACAAGTATATACTAAATGGGTAAATACTAGCAAATGGTTTTGACCCACAACCCATGGTTTTATATATACCACTTAACCAAGTTCATAGTATCCTTAAGATACATTGAACCTAGAAAGAAAACCATGGATCAACCCATGACCCATAACCAAAAATACCCATGGGCAAAGAGGAGCGTACCACGGATCCCTAGCTTTGTGCTAGCCGGATCCCTTGTAGTAGGGATCCGCGGGATCCGGGGAACAGTAGGATTTTTCCTCTATAATTGAGCCATTTCTTCATTATTTCTCACCCTTTTCAATCCCTTTCTAACACACTTTCCCCCCTGAGTTAAATCTCACTAACCTTAGATCCAAGAGATCTATGTTTGTAGTTTTGTTTTTGTGTGATCTTTTAGGTTCCTCTTAAAGGCAAGATCACCACCTTTGAAGTCGAGCAAGCTCAAGTCCATGAGTTGCCATGCTTCCTCATCATCAAGGCTACTGAAGTCTTCTTGTTGATGATTCCTTTCTTTCTTCAAAGAAGTGTAGTGTTGAAGACATTAGTGAAAGATGTCTCAAGAGTCAAGACGAAGATATTAGTGAAGGGTATCTATCGTCTATAGGATACAACACTTATGGTAGGTGCTTGGAAGTCAAGACAAAGAAGCATTAGTGAAAGGTGCTTAGAAGTCAAGACAAAGAAGCATTAGTGAAAGGTGCTTAGAAGTGAAGACACAAGACATTAGTGAAAGGTGTCTTGTAGATCTAGTCAAAGGCATTAGTGAAAGGTGCCTTAGATGTACATTCGATATGGTGTTTTGATGTACAAGATAGACTAGTATTAGATCCAAGGATATTGATATCCTTGATGATGTTGTAAAGGAGTAGATCTCCTTTGGGATTAGTCGTTGGTGTAGTGTGGTAGTAGTTCCTCCATTGCAATGGAACTAGGTGCTTAGCCTAGTACCTAATAAAGGGTAGGCGACGCTGTAAAGGTGTAGTTCACCTAAGGTGTGAAAGAACTAGGTACTTAGCCTAGTACCTTATAAAGGGTAGGCGACGTTGTGTAGGTGTGGTTCACCTTGGAGTGAAAGAACCCGATGGTTAGCCTAGTACCGGAAAAAGAGTATGCGACGTTGTGAAGGCTTCTCCGCCATAAGGAGATTGGTGTAGTGATTACGAACTCTCGAGTAGGTGACTCGGGGAGTGGAGTAGGGCAAGGAAGGTGACCTTGTAGCCGAACCACTATAAATACTTGCGTTGTGGTTTTGTGCTTCTTACTCTTATCTTTTCATTACTTACCTTTATATGTTTGTTCATCAACATTCAACACACACATCCAAATAGATTGACATAAGTCGATCTAAATAGATTAAAATGAAGTTTTAATTGGTAAAATTATTCAACCCCCCTTCTAGTTTTCCACATGGGTAAATGGTTGAAATTACAAGGTAAATGGTTGAAAGGGATTATAAACAATAATTGGTTAATTTAGGCGCGATGGGTTGGGGTGGGATTTATTTTTATTAGTTTGACTTGTGAAAGAGGGTTTGACTGGGTGGGTAATGGGAATACGGGTGAGACTATTAATTTGATATGGGCTTGGGGTAGTGTTGGGCTGTTTTGGGCTTGGTTTTTGTTTTGGTATTTTTCTGTTTGAACTTGGACTAGATGTGTACCCAAATTAATAATTAAGGACCAAGGTTGCAATTTATGAGATTCCAAGGACCATTGATGCCAAATTTGAGAAGTATTTCCAAAGGCCACTCTTGAAATTTCCAAATAAACCAAGGGCCAATTTTGCCAATCTTGAAACTCCAGGGGACCAATGGTGTAATTTTGGGTAAGTGAGGGGTGTAAAGTGTAAATTTCCCAAAAATGATCCAAGACTTCGTATTTTGCACTTTTGAGCATCCAAATCCCATAAAACTGCATCCCCGACATCGGCTTTTGCTCTCTTCTTTCTCTCGTGCTCGGCTTTCTTCAGTTTTGGCTTTCTTTTATCTATTTTGTCATATCCGTACCTGCACATGCATAAACTCAATAAACCAACAAATATTAGGAATAAACGGCTCTTTCTTGGTTATTTTGGGTCTATTTTGGTAAAAAAATGGTATGTGTTTTAGCACATACCAAAATACCCTAGACTAGAATATTGTCGTGTCCTCACGCAATGCAATCAACTCACGCTTCTAAAACCAAAGATTTCAATCTCTTTCTACTAAATCTATGAGAAGTAGCAAAGATTCCTCAAAAGAGATTAAGAAATTCTCAATTCTAAAAACTCCCCGTTTACCTTTTAATTTACATATAGATATTACGTTTAAGCACATTCTGATTATGAGTGACGGTTTGTTGAACTTTCATGTCGATCAATAACTCCAACATTTTTCAAAAGACATTTTTAGGATCACGAAGTAGGAAACACAACTCAGCGAGGAGTGACCATAATATAGAATACATCATCCCCGATTTTCACAAGTCCCCAAAATAAGCGTAAAATCGAAATCATTGTTAAATATGACTTTAGATGCTAACACTACCCATGGAAGTTACTTGTGTAATTACCTCTTTCTCCCATTTTTCTATTTTCCTCTATTTATTTTATTTTTAGTGAGAAATGAATTTCTTCAAATTTCTCGTTTCGATAATTTTTATTCCGATAAAGATATGAAGCTAAGTCGCTAATTAGTTATCCATCTTCCCTCGAAAACCATTGCACACAAGAATGAGGTCCACATCAAGGTCCTAATTTAACACGATTTAGAGAGATATCCTTTTTATGGCTAATCAAACAACTCATCTACGAGTCCGAGACGTAAGCTTTATTTGGATATCTCCTGATTCAAAGTTTGGCTTAACACTATTTCAAAGACATTTTCATTTTTGCAATTCAGGCCCTTGGTCTTTTCAACTACTAACTCAACGGGATTACCGCTTTATCGGAAGTCTTATTATGACTTTGGATTTTCCTCCACCTTTTTAGAAGTCCATGACAACGGGGTACCGGATATAGAAAACTTTTAGTGCTTTGGATTTTCACTTTAATACATTTGGGCTTTATTTCATGTTAATTTTTGTCAAACTCCGAATCCCTCGGCTTTTATACCGCAACACGGACAGTACCTCGATGTGTACCCAACTCTCATGGGCAAGGATTCTCTAAAGAAGATAAAGAACTAACTATCATCAAAAACTTAACATCTTTAATTAGTTATTCACAGATATGGGGTGAGACAATTTTGTGGGAGCAAAAAGCCACAAGTACCTTCGATGAGCTTTAAAGAGAACCAACTACTCCACGCTTAGCATCTAAACTCATAAGTAACTCTATCATTCCTCGATCTCCGCAAATTTAAAATCCCAAATAATGAGATCCGTGGATGCTTAGCCGATAATTAAGTTATCTATGTTAAGGGAACAAGCTAGGACTCAACATGCCCGGTCAAGTCAAAATTATATTCCTATTCTCACTAGCGGAAAGTCAACAAGGTGTCAAAACATATATTAACTTAGCAAATGCTTCGTAAAATAATCTCAAGTCTTGCATTTTTAAAGTCACTTATTAGAAACTAGCAAATCTTTCAAAAGCTTCGCATATTTAAAATCACTTAGGGAAGCTTGCAAATTCTTGGCCTTGTGAGCTAGAATCGCATTTTATAGCCTCTTGTCTAGGCAATTAGCAAAGACTTTTTCAACAAAACGCATATTTAAAGTAACTTCTAAGAAACTCGCAAAGACTTTTCAATCATAAAACTAGCAAAAGCTTACAAAATTTTTTAAATTTTCACATTTTTGCATAATTTTTTTCATTTTCTAAGGAAAACGGTCATGAGAGTACACTAAGCAGAGAATAAGCAAGTGGTACCAAATCAAATAGAAGATTACCCACCCCAGACTAAAACGAAACATTGTCCTAAATGTTTAAAGGCAAGGGCATCAACGAAAATCTAAAAGCCGTTTATTAAATATGCTCAAAGATAAACGTTAGTTGATAAGATTTCGATATCGATTTCCATCAAGATCGATCATGAAACTTCGAGTGGAGAAAAGACAAACTTCGAGCACGAGAGTCTTCATATCGGAAAATCCTAGACAAAAACATCACAAACAACCAAACACGAGAAATCGAAGAGGCTAACCCTTCACGTCACTTATTAGAAAAAATAGAAAGAAGATAGAAACACTTGTTTTGTTCTCGAGTCGTTAGCTTGATCCGCCCCGAATTTATTTGTCCTTGGGGAAGCAAGTGGAAAAGATAATCTCCATCGGACTTTCGTTCAAGAGGTTTGGATAAACATTGAAACATAAGAAAGTTCCACTCCGATGAGATACCCACGATTCTTAAAAAGGAAAAGCGGTGATACCAGGGTCAAAGATGGTATCCTCACTCCAGCAAGAGTGAAGAAGAGGAGAAATCACATTATATGAGAGAAATAGAATAAATATTTTGATAACAATAACGATCAATTCTTCATCTTTAAAAGCAAATTTTATCTAATCTTTAATTTGAATTTGATCATTTAAGCTCATTGGGTGATTTTAAACAAAAACTTTGGGAGGAAGAGATGGGGTGATGTCATCAATAGCGAAACTCTTTTGAGAGAGCTGCTTTTCCCCCAAACTAAAATCTTTCTCAAGATTAAAATAGAAATGATCATACTCCGGAGGAGATATGACATGAGAGAGTTCACCGGAGAACTCCTCAAAACGAAACGAACCATACTCGGGAAGAGAGAAATAAGCATGAGAAGTGGTGCTGCCACGACTCGTCTCTTCCATATGATCGATATCAAAGGAAAACGACTCATAAGTCGTAAGAGAAAGATCGGGATGAGAAGTGGGATTGCCACTACTCTCCTCTGCCGTATCAAAAATAAAACTCTCAAATTTGGGAACATAATCATTAAGCTCGAGCTCCGGAGGATCTGACGGCTTAAGTTCAAAAATTTCTTCAACGATATCTTCCTCCGGGGTGAGAAAAGGTGACGGTTCATCGTATAACATCTTTTCTAACAAAGGAACATCTTCCCCCAGATCGCAATCGGTTTCAACAATTTCCGGCGAAATTGGATCATCGACTTCTTCCAAAACGACGTCACTTCTCTCAACCGGCGTGAGTGAAGGGGAAGAGTCGGAAGTGATATGATCAGAAATGGGAGTGGGATTGCCACTCGAAGAATCGTCATCGATCTTTACGTTCTCTTCTTCAAACGGTTCATCATCCTCACTCTCGTCAGAATCTGAATAGTAAAAGGCGGGTGGCTGACTTGGTCTTTGTTGATAATGGTGACTGATATATCTTTCTTCCTTGCCAAAGACGTCAATTTGAGCACTCATAACGGGAATTTTCTCGGAATAATGATCACTCAACATAGTGGTAGAATCGTAAGGAACGTCAACATCCCATCGATAATGATGTTGGCCATATTCTCGATCGATCGTAAGCTTCTTCGGGGGTCTTCCGCATGAGATTTCCACCACCGCCAACATGATTTTGTCTCGATCAATCGTAGTGATACCATGATAAAAGGTTAGGATTTGATTAAGAAGCAAAATTCGATGATTGGGACATTTCTGTAATAACGATTTGAATCTTTCCCAAGCTTCAAATACGGATTCCTTGGATAATTGCTGGAAATTAAGAATATGTTTCCTAAGCTGCATAGTTTTCGAATATGGAAAGTATTTTGAAAGAAACTTGCAAAACATCTCTTCGCAAGTATGAATTGAATGTTTTTCAAGGGTATAAAACCAAGTTTCAACTTCGTGGGTTAAAGAGAAGGGGAAGAGATTCAATCGGACATTATCTTGAGAAATGCCATGTTGCTTCATGGATTGAGTAATTGATAAAAACTTGTTCAAGTGCTCATTTGCATTTTCGTCGTTAAATCCATAGAATTGACAATGCTGTCGAAGGAATCGAACCATATGATTTTTCAATCTAAACTTGGATCCCGGAACGATCGGTCCTCCTCGACCGATGAGTGATGGACGATAGAAATCCTCCATGGTCCGAGGATCATGGGGATCGAACGGTAAAAAATCTAAAACTAAAGGGGATTGGGACTAGAATGGGACTGATGCAGTAGCAGATTAGAGTGACAATCAGGTTCAGATTAAGCCATAAACACGCTGAGCAAATGAATCTAACTATGCTACGTCCTTAAAGTACAATCTAGTTAATCCTAGAGAGCAATCTAAAGTAACAATTAAGCTAAAAATCTTCTCAAATAAGCTTAAACTAGGCAGGAAAGGACTGCTGCAGAATAAGGTGTTATGGACAGAACCATGGCTTTGCAAGCCTATTTAATCTAACAAAGTAACCTCTAGTGGGGATCTAAGGGTAAAACCATTAAAGCTAGTACCAAGGGCTGTCTAACAATCCAAAATTCAAGCAATAACTCCAAAAGATTGAACAGAAATCTTACTTAGAACACACCTGTTTGGACAGATTGGGTGCAGCAGGACAGAAACTTAAAACAGTTTTGAAATTGCAAAAGTTGACTTGAAACTTTGAAAACTATGATTATCAACGTTCTAAAAACATTTTATGAACTCACTAAACTCAGATTGAATAAACAAAAAGCACTAGAACTCATAAAATAAGCTTTACCCAAACACTCCTTAAAATACCAAATGCATTTAGAACTATTTAACCATGATGGAATTTAACTGAAACAGATTGAAAATGAATAAATGATCATGAAATTCAACCATAGAACAATTTTAGAACCAGAAATCGAATCAAAACTGTTTTGACTATGAACTTTGACTTATGTTGACTATTTGAGAAAATGAATGAAAATGAGGATTAAGCTCAGAATAAGCTATGAGTGAGCTTATCTGAGCTTATAAGCTAATAACTATACCTTATCTAATCTAATCAAACTGAATTAAAAACACTTGACAAGAATTTTAAACAAAGCTTTAAAGTAAATTGACTTTTATTAAAAATTTAAAGATTACAATGTTTAAAGATGAAAATACAACTGAGATTAACTAAAATAAGCAGTAATTAGACAATTAAAAGAACAAGGTAACAATTCTCCAAATGCGTGAAAATTGGACAAGGAATTCTTGTGATAAAGGAGGGCTTTTATAAGCTGATGAGGGAGCCTTGGGGTCTTCTGAGAAGCATCTGGAAGTCGAATCTACACCTTTGATTCACCATCTCGTCACCATACTCAATCACCACCCTTAGATCAAAATAGTGATGTGGCTCATCCAATCAAGAGACTCCAAACTACCACCTTGGCAATCTTGTGAGTGCACACTCTCTGACATGTGTCAGGCTTCTAAAATAGCTTTAGATTTGTGGGTAAATGGTTGAAATTACAGGGTAAATGGTTGAAAGAGATTATAAACAGTAATTGGTTAATTTAGGCGCGATGGGTTGGGGTGGGATTTATTTTTATTAGTTTGACTTGTGAAAGAGGGTTTGACCAGGTGGGTAATGGGAATACGGGTGAGACTATTAATTTGATATGGGCTTGGGGTAGTGTTGGCCTGTTTTAGGCTTGGTTTTTGTTTTGGTGTTTTTCTGTTTGAACTTGGACTAGATGTGTACCCAAATTAATAATTAAGGACCAAGGTTGCAATTTATGAGATTCCAAGGACCATTGATGCCAAATTTGAGAAGTATTTCCAAGGGCCACTCTTGACATTTCCAAATAAACCAAGGGCCAATTTTGCCAATCTTGAAACTCCAGGGGACCAATGGTGTAATTTTAGGTAAGTGAGGGGTGTAAAGTGTAAATTTCCCAAACATGATCCAAGACTTCGTATTTTGCACTTTTGAGCATCCGAATCCCATAAAACTGCATCTCCGACATCGGCTTTTGCTCTCTTCTTTCTCTCGTGCTCGGTTTTCTTCAGTTTTGGCTTTTTTTAATCTATTTTGTCATATCCGTACCTGCACATGCATAAACTGAAGAAACCAACAAATATTAGGAATAAACGGCTCTTTCTTGGTTATTTTGGGTCCATTTTGGTAAAGAAATGGTATGTGTTTTAGCACATAAAAGTGGATGGAAAAGACGGCGGTGGTGGGTTTCCGGTCGTCGGAAAATTAGAGAGATGAGAGAGAGTGAAATGTGTGTGTAAAAGTGTGAGAGTTTGTGTGTGTGTGGGGTTTTAATATCCCAGGAGGGACCAAGGGTGTACCAATTCTCGAGGGGCCGGTTGCACCAATTCTCCAAACTTTCACGATAACGCTTCTCGAGATCGTTTCGACCCTAAAACGTTGTCAAAATTTCACGAAAGTTACGCCGTTAGCTTTAAAATGGTTTTTCCGTTCGAAATGACTATAAATGCGACTATTCTTGATAAAACCACAAATAAATAAATAAATAAATAAATATATATATATATATATATATATATATATATATATATATATATATATATATATATATATATATATAATATGAAAATAGCTCGTCGTCCGCTAAGGTTAACATCTCACACGTTCCGAGATGATTTCTTGTTTCTCAACCATCTAAGTTTTGAAAATGTTTCAAGATTACCAAAACAATGACACAAGTATGATGTGGTATGGAAATTTGTTTTTGAAAATTTACCAGTTGTCACAGTCACCCCGCCTAAGAAGAAACCCGTCCCGGGTTTCCTTTCGAATTGCTCATAGAGACACGAAACAGATGAGGATACTTTCGCTTGAATTCATCTTCACGCCCCACGCGGAATTCAGATTCTTACGGAGTTCCAACGAACTCTGACAATGGGGATACGACTTTGCCTAAGTCATTTGACTTCGCGGTCCATGATCTCGACAGGTTCCTCTATGAAATTCAATCGTTCATCGATCTGGATTTCTTCCAGAGGAATAACAATGGCCTCATCTGACATACACTTCTTTAAATTGCACACATAAAAACATTGTGGACACTGCTAAGTTCTGGCGGTAGCTCGAGTCTGTACGCCACAAGGCCAATTCTAGCAATGATCTTGAACGGACCAATATAACGAGGATTAAGATTTCCACGCTTACCAAAACGGATTACACCTTTCCATGGCGAGACCTTTAGCATGACCTTGTCTCCTACTTGGAATTCTAGAGGTTTCCTCTGTTTATTGGCATAGCTTTTCAGACTATCAACATTGAATCCTCTAACAAGCATCAAGAATCACCCATCATTCAGAGGAAAGGAAAGGCAATTGCTACATCCTCAGATCAATCTCATTAAAGACTGGTGCAACAAGAATCTTCCACCTTGAGTCTCATCCCCCAAAAACCTAAAAATTTGTTGATGGAAGTTGAAGGTCAACAAATCCTTACAACTCCTGAAGAAGTTGATAAATTCTTAGATGAATCTGATAGAAAAACATAAACACAAAAGTCTGAAAATCTAATCAGACTCATTGTTGCAAGAGAAACCAACCACCCTGAACTTGATGATAGAACTATCTGTTAAGAATCGTTGCTCTAGGTTTATTAGACCTTATCTAGGATAATCAATAAAGCACAATAACAATGAACAACAATATGTATGCACAGCGGAATAATCAAACTATCATTGTTATTATTAAGGTTTCTTCTTCATCATCATGTGTTCTACAAAACACATCTACGTACCCCAATCCTAGACGATCAACTCTAAGATCGTTACAATCTAACAGGATCAATGATCCTTGAGGCTAAACAACTATAAGTCGACTTAACACTAAGTCTAGCGCTCATAAACTCACCTGTAGACACACACACACACCTTGTCTTATGTTTACATTGTTTGACACTTATTAAACCTAATTCTCAGTATTCTTTATATAATAAAGATACTAGGGTTACAAATGACTACAAAGGACTAAATAATAAATACTTCTTTGCCAAGTAGGTCCCTTGTCTTTCTTTGTCTTCAATAGTCCTTCATCTTTCATGTACTTTGTCTTATCAACTTTAAATATAGTTCCCAACAATCTTCCCCTAGTTGATAATGACAAAACCAAATAAGCACAAACAAATATGTCATGAAAGATAAATGAACTTCCCCTTAAACATGCAATCATCAAGAATCTTCAAGTTGCAGCTTCCAAGTACTTCTTCCCCTTTTTGTCATAATCCAAATAGAGAATGTAAGCAGTAGAAACTTCCCTCGAGTGATGCATGTAGATGGTTAAACATTGAACAATAAGCTTCCCTAAAAATATGTTTACCGCCTCTTGAATCTTCAATTTTGTAAGCTCCTTGTAATGATCACTTGTGAAGAAAACCAAATATAACGAATTTGATGAAGAAGTAGAATATCCCAAACTTGTGTCTTATGTCTTGTGCTATCCACGTGACGTCGAACTTATACCACAACAAAAATATAAGTAGATCGCAACCTCTTGACAAAATCCTCATATTTAATAAGACACTGAGCACTACAATGTAACTCCTTTAAGTGATAGTTAACTAGGTGTTCATCCATCCACCCCTTGACCCATGAAAACTAGATTTTGCAAGTCTTCGTCAACATCCTTTAAGCATCTAAAGTTATCTTCAAAGTGTAACACCCACTTTGAGATATGATAAGAACACAAACCTGTGAAACTCAACTACAACATCAAATTAGTGATAATCAACCTTCTTCGTAATCAATAATTCAATAAATCCAAATATGAGCTTTTGACGCTTAAGAACAAATAACCAAAATCAAACACCATGTTTGACTTCCCTCAAGTCCAAAACTCCTCAGTGTTGAACCAAAACTCTGTGTGTCGCCAAAAACGAAAATCAATTCCAAAACACTGCATTTATTGTCAGATCCTAATACAACTCTTCACATCACATAAGTACTTTGCAATATTAGTGAAAAGTTGTCTTAACTTAAGCATTATTAAAACACAAGCAACTCATAATGCGACTTCACTCCACTACCTACAATCAATACCATCATCTCATCATATATAAAATGTTTTCACCGTCCCATTATCAAATTATGACTAATAATATATGAGTATGGTAACAATCAATATCATTCTTGGTTATTAAGATAAATCAATCACCCAATTATGCTCCACCAATCGAAGTGAATAGGCATGCAACTCCAATGGTGATTAAAAGATCGTCCCATATTGACATAATCCATGCACTAATAGCCCAAACATACCGCTCCAAATAATTGATGAACAAATCAAACCCTTGACACCGTGATACTTGACGCTAAAGATTAGTATCATGTGAGAACATCATTAACTAATAACTAACATCACTAACACTAACAACTTTAAAGAGTAATATGCCGATAAGAACAAGTAGTAGAAACTTTCTTTGGCGAGTAACCGTGTAGTTTAGCAAAGGACAAGTTAGCAAGCAAGCGGTAACTTACCATATAGCAAAGCTGGTAACTAACATGTATAGTGGTAACACTCAAAGCTAGCTTGAAACTATCGAAAGCGGTGGTAACAAATTAGGCTAGCAAGGGTAACCAAGAACACTAGCAGGGTAATGGTTAAACTAGCAATGGTCACTCGCGAGCTTCAGCTTGTAACAAAAAGTAGCAAGTAGCTTATCACGTAGCAGAAGATCAATCAACCATGAATAAAGATCAATGGCATAAATCACGCCGATACAATGATAAAATAATAATTCACTTCAGAGTTTGTCGTCACAAGAATTCTTGTTATCGGGAGCAACATAAAATATGAAACCTTAAAATCAAATCGACACCTCCAAAGTCGCTTCTTCAATGTTTAATAACCACTAAACATCATATATTCAACTTCCACAAAGAATTAACTCAAGTAAAACACGAATTAAGCAAGTTGAATAGCATAAAACCCTAAAAATTCAATATTATACCTCCTTCAGAGCCATATTCGACATAGTATAACTTTTATTGAGAGCTCAGACGACGCATCCTCTCCAAAGGAACGTTAGATGGGTATATAGAGAAGCTCCAGCCAAAATTTTAGCCCGATCCAACGGTTAACGAAAAAGTTATACCTGTTTGAAAACGGACCTACAGAAGCATTACGAAAATTTTCCATACTCGAATTTTTCTTCTTTTCTCCGATCTTCTACAAATAAAACCTTGAATCCTAGATATCGAGAGCCACCCGCTCTGATACCACATGTTAAGAATCGTTGCTCTAGGTTTATTAGACCTTATCTAGGATAATCAATAAAGCACAATAACAATGAACAACAATATGTATGCACAGCGGAATAATCAAACTATCATTGTTATTATTAAGGTTTCTTCGTCATCATCATGTGTTCTACAAAACACATCTACGTACCAATCCTAGACGATCAACTCTAAGACGCAGTTACAATCTAACAGAATCAATGATCCTTGAGGCTAAACAACTATAAGTCGATAACACTAAGTCTAGCGCTCATAAACTCACCTGCATTACACACACACACCCCTTTGTCTTATGTTTACATTGTTTGACACTTATTAAACCTAATTCCTCAGATTCTTTATATAAAAAAGATACTAGGGTTACAAATGACTACAAAGGACTAAATAATAAATACTTCTTTGCCAAGTAGGTCCCTTGTCTTTCTTTGTCTTCAATAGTCCTTCATCTTTCATGTACTTTGTCTTATCAACTTTAAATATAGTTCCCAACACTATCAGATAATACAAGAATCTTTAGGAAAAGACTCTACAAGAACTCAAGGCAACAAGAGAACAAACAAAGAGAATACCACATCAGGCTTGCCTATGTCAGAAGTGAAGGTGTTATCACCAACGTCAAAATTGACACTTCAACCACTCCTCCCACAATTACCCTTATCAAAGATAATGATTTTGGAAGATCTAAAACCTTTCCTAACTTCAAATTCAATTTGCTGGGTGTAAAGGAATGGGAAATGATGTTCCCCATCTTGCAAAACAAAAGGGGAAGGGCTGCCAAAAGACTTCTTCAAATTTTGGAAACCAAATTCAGAAAATTAAAGGAAATTGGAAAATCACTTAATGCTGAGCCTCTGAAACCCATTGAAGATATTCCTGGATCCAAGAAGAGAAAGAGGAAGAAAGATTTAGAACCAGAACAATTCGTTGCTGGAATTCACTATAACTGGACTCTACCTGAAGGGGTCAATTTCGTTGATGGTATAGTCATAGAACAACCTGACCAAGGCATATTCTTCTATGACATCAATAGGGATCCTGCCTTCTAAAGAGCGTCTGATATCCAAATCTATCTAACTAAGACTCTGGTGTTCTTCAGGAACAAAGCTCTACGCCATCACACACCTGAGAATGAAAAATTTATAGAATTTGTAGACTCCTTGATTAATGAAAGACCAGACAAAGACAAGCACTCTATGAATAAAGTAAAAATGGAGGAACTAGGATATGAATTTCAATGAAAAAGATAGATATATTTTGATACTTCTTGTAAGAACAGTTGTAATGCTCCCCGAAGATGTCTTCTTTATATTCTAGATTACAGTCCTACATGATCAGTTGTAAGAAGATGTTGTATTTGCTCACTTACACTGAAAAACACTTAAGTTATTTTTTCTATCCAAATAGGGGGAGATTGTTAGGTCGATTCAGAGCTCAAATCCTCTTAAGAGTATATTTGAATGAAAAAACATCCTAAGTGTATCTTGTCTCTGATGAACAATCACCAGAGAGTCATTCACAAGATATTCCTCAAAGTCTGAAGAAGTAAAGACTCATCATTATCTGAGGCAAGGCTCAGAGACTAAAGATAGGAATCAAGACCTGAATGATGGAGTCAGAGAGTGATGACAATATCTCTTCGACTCCCTGAGATCTTCCTAACCAATACTTTGATTGAATACTTAGTTACTCTTTGTACTAAGGCTTTGAAGAATGGGTGAGAAACTTCTTGAGAAGATAAATTATCAAAAATCTTATCAAACGTCAAGAAGTACTTAAGTACAAACAGTTACGCCGAAAGTAGGTTTTACAACTGTAATTAGGAATAGAACCAAAACGCTATTTGGTTTTTAGCCTGTCCAAATAGCAAGTTGCTTTTATCTCGTGAATATCCATAAACATATCCGCCTATAAATAGATCAATGTAAAGAGAACGGATTAAGCTCTCATATTACATTGTAACCACATTTTCAAGAGCTCAATCACTTCTCAAAAGTAGAACTAAGTCCTAGAGTAATACTCTATTGGTTAGCATAGTTCTTACTTAAACACCCAACATAGGTTCGGTGTTTAAGTTTAGGGAGAAGATCACAAACACACTTGTCGTTCCATCCCAAGTGTTGTTCCGCAAACACTTGGGGTATAATTCTTTGATTTATATCAATAAAGAATTAAACTGAAAAAACTTGAGTCTTAAATTTGTTATATCTTTATTAAAGTTTTTTTTTTCTCTTCATTACATGATTATTAAGCATGAACTTGGTTAGATTAACTTTCTAGTTAAACTAGCCTTGTAAAGGGAACAATGGTACCCTCTTTTGTTTTTTCAAATGTTTTTATTATTTTATAATTTTCTTTTTATTAACTAAAAGTATGAAATAGAAAATATAAAGTTTAACACATCAAAATAATTAAACTGACAAAAAATACAAAACAGAAACTGATAAAAACTGTATTTTTACAGTTAAAAAAAAGTCAAAAGAAAATATTTTATTCTTTTGAGTACTTTTGATTTAAGATCATTTGAGGACAAATTTTTTTTACATATTAAAGGATCAATTTCCACCCTCCATTTTTATTAGATCTAATGGATTATATTAATCCCAACAATTAAAAAAACCCACTTTAATCCTTTTTTTCAAATATAAATATCTTTCAAACCGTTAATCGCCCGCAATAAAAATATATATTGATGACAAAGCATTTAATTATCTTTTTCTAGATAAGCACTTTGATATACTTTCGACAAAAAAAACAATTTTTCGTGTTTTCCAATTTTTTTTTTAAGTTTTTTTCGTTTTTTTACGTTACTGAAATTTGCATGAAAAAGCATATATGATTTAACACTAATTTGAATACCACATGTGATATTAGTGTAAAATTATATATGATATGTATATCATATATGATTTAACACTAGTATCACATATGATATTACATATCATATGTGATTTAACACTAATATCACATGTGATCTTCAAATTAGTGATTATATATGATATTTCATGCAATTCAGCCAAGAAGAAAACGAGAAAAGACTAAAAACGAAAAAATACGATTTTTTCTTTTTCGAAAGATATCAAAGTCATCTCGCTATGAAAGATTATTAAATGCCGTCGCGATGGTGTAATTATTTTGCTAACGACAATGGTTTAAGAGATATATAAATTATAAAAAATATGTGAAATAATAAAATGCTTTTAATCTCAGCCATTTGATTTTTTTAGACTATACAAGATGAAATACAGAAAAACAGATATAAAATAACTCTCGTGGAGTACTTTTTGATGGGCCAAAGGTACCAATAGCACTAATCCTAATTTATATTGTAATTTCAAAATATCAGTTCCCTCTTTGAAATCACTGAAAAATGGATAATTAGACGAAGTCAAGGTAATAAACAAGTATAAATTACAATACAGTCAAGATGTAACATACTTAATCAAAACAAAATGATTATGTCACAGTTATAGCAAACGGAAAAAGGGTGGGTAGTTTAGCTTTGTTAACCAAACTAGGTAAGTATTGGCGTGAATCACTGAATCTAGACTTTTGTTGGAAAAATTTGTCAAAAAGTTTCACTTTTATTAATTTGACACAACAAAAAGCTAACCCCCCCGTTACCTTTGAAACAAGCATTTGATGACACTTTTTCAAAATGATTTTACACTCCACCACACACTGTCATATTAAACTCTTTTACCTTCACAATAAAGAGATAAAATCACCAAAACATAACACAATATCATTTTCAAATAGTACACAATGCATTAAAAGCTGTACCTTAACCTGAATTCAAATACTTTGGACCTAGAGTATGACAAGTTCAATTAACACACCACCTACTCCTCAAACAGAACATTTTATGTAGGTGCATATGCATTCACTCACTAAAAAACAGAAACACAAGTTCTATCTTCACAACAAAAAGCTTTTTACTTTTGAGACTTTGGTTATTTCTTTCTTTCACACTTTGTATCCTCTTGCTTTTTCTTCTTTGGTTTTTTTGCTTATTTTTCATTTCCATCTTGGGATTTCTTGTGACTCTTTCTATATTTCTTGCCAGAATACATCATGGTTTGTGCCAGATTGCTATATCATATCTGATTCCATTATATATCTCACTTTCAACACAAGAAAAAAAAAACACACATTCTGCTTTTAAGGTAACATATCTCTTTATTTCAATATTAGTAATGGTTTTCAATGCTTAATTATTATGAAAATCTGTTTTTTCATGCTAGCTTTGAATGGAAAGGTGAGTAATATTTGAATATCTCAAATGGGTATCTCTGTCATTTTTAATAATTTCTACAAAAACTTCAGTTAAAGGTGTTCAAGTAAGTTATGTGGTTTCAAAAATTTTAAGTTTCATTTGGTTATTAAATTTAGCTGTTTTGAATGGACTAAATTAATAGGGTCTTTTGAGGTAGTGTAAATGTTATTTAAATTCACTAGTTTTGCATTGATTCAAGAATCTTGATATGAACTTTATATAATAAGGGAGGTTGTGAGTATTAAGCTTTACTTTTTTGTGTTTCAGTTATAAAAGCTTGGATCTTTATTATGTCTTTCAAGATCTTATATATGAATCTGTTATTTCTGTGATTCTGTCCTAAAGCTGTGATTTTTTAGTTTATTTGTGATACTAGTGGATTCAACTCTGTCAAATTACTAATGCTTAATTGGGTAGTTTTGATTAAAAAATTCATAAAATTATATGAATTTCATGATGTGATAGATGTAGTCTTTGTCTAGATTTGATAAATAATATTTCATTTTGGGTACCAATTATATTTGGATTTAAGATCTTTGTAGCATGTTGAAAACATAGGTCAAGATTGGACCTTTTTGACTTTATGATAATTAAAAATAACTTTCATGATTACTTGTTTGCTATTACACTGTCAATGTTATAAAAATGAAAAAAAAAAAAAAAAACCATCTTTTTCCACATAATGTAGACCAAAAGCTTCTCATTTTACTCAAACAGGTTACTCTAGTACATGAAATATTTTAATGTTACTTATATTGTTATGAAAAAACATGAACTACCAATGTTAAAACATGTTTGTAGTGTCACAACAGAATAATGCTCTGTTGAAAAAGCTAGAAACTTGACTCTGAATTTTGTGTTTTAGACATACAACCATGTAGTGAGTTGATTTTGCTTTACTATTTGATGAAATTAGGAACTAAAATGGAAGGAGGGGTGAATTTGAGGAACTGGGCAGATCTATTGCCCGATGCACTTGGTTTGATCTTTAGCCACTTATCACTTCAAGAAACACTAACAGTTGTCCCAAGAGTCTGCAAATCATGGAACCAAGCAGTCATGGGTCCTTACTGTTGGCAAAAGATCAACATTCTTGACTGGAGTTATCGGTCGAACCCCGAGCACATTGACCAAATGCTTCGACTCCTGGTTACAAGAAGTGGTGGCTCCTTCCGAGAGATAACTGTCTCCGGCATCCTGAATGATCTGACTTTCTTATTTCTTGCAGATCAGTAAGTTACTTAAGCTCTCTTCTAACAGTTTATATTTTAAAAGATCGTTGAATTTGCGTTTTGAATGTAATTATCTTTTATCATATCTAGTGTTCGCGTATATGCTTCTGCTTATAGTTATATTATTATTGAGGGGGTGGTTTGGATTACTTATTTAAAAGTGCTGCCTTAAAAAATGAAGATACCAACGGCATCTATTCAAATGAATATATACTTTAAAATAAGTAGATAAGCACTATCAATCCAAACATTAAACACACAATAAGCTGATAAGCACATAATAAACAATCAACACCCTTTGAGAGTCAAATAATTAGTTTGAATAGTTGAATATGATACTAGCAATAACAAAGCTGATTACCTACGATAGAGAATGTATTAGAATCACTTTTTACCCTTGTTTCACTTAGAAGTGATTGTTAAAACTTTGAACAAACATCAACACTATGTATGTTGTATCATGTATTACACTTAATCAGTGATTCTGGTTAGTCTCATTTGCTAATTTTCTTTGTTTTGTTTGAATTTTGGGGCACCCCTTTTGGCTATGCTAGTGCAAGATCCCTACATACATTGCAGATTCCAAGATGTAACATCAGTGATACTATTGTGGAACAATTATCAACTAAGCTTTCCGCCGTCACCTTCATGGACTTAAGCTACTGCTGCAAGATCAGCGCTCGCGCATTATCCGCTGTAGGAAAGTCTTGCAAGGCACTTGTGGGGTTCCGCCGTAACATGCACCCTATGGACATAAAAGAAAGGCGGCCACAGGCAGAGGAAGCAATGGCGATTGCTGCCACCATGCCCAAGTTAAAGCATCTTGAATTGGCTTATAATTGTATAGACACCAAGAGTGTCATGGAGATCATTGAGAGGTGCACTGAACTCGAGATTTTGGATATTAGGGGGTGTTGGGATGTGAAATTTGAGGAAGATTGGCTTGAAAAGAGGGCTCCAATGGTTAAGGTGTTGGGACCGCATATTGTTGATCAGTTCGAGGGGCATAGTTGCTCAGATTATTCGGATACTGACTCGTTGTATGATTATGAAAGCTTGGATGATGCATTATGGGATGATGACGACGATGACGATGAGGATGATGAAGTTAGGATTGGAGGAAGGTTAGAACTTAGGTTTTATGAAAGGTTTGGTGAGAACTATTCCAATGGTTGGGCTTAAGGGATTTAGGAAAAAGAAATATTACATCCTCCTAAACTTCATCTTCACTAATATTTGGAATAAAAGTTAACACCACTTTTAGTCCAAAATGTTTATTTAGAATATTTTTAGAAGGATATAATGTTTTACTTAATTTGGGAAACTACTTGTTTCTTAGGACTTGATAAGGGTTCTTTCTTGTATGTAAGAATCTATTATGAATGTTGCTTTTAAGTTTGTTTGTCTATCTGCTGCTTTGCATTGTGAAAACTTATTTGCTAGAGTTGAAGTGAGACTATCCGAATATATTATGTTGCGTCGCAGGTTATGCTTTGAAATTGAATTGCCTCCAACTGTTCCATTTTGAAATCATTTCCCTGAAGCTAGAATGGCTTCGTCTGTTGATGGAATGCTTAAACATGCTTTGAATATGGTAATGTGACATTGGTTTGCCCATCATGCTTCATAATGTGCAAGTGCTAATTCGTTTATCAAGTGCTAGACTAGAGACATGGTAATCTTGATAGGAAAGAAGAGAGTGGCATTTTTTTCAAATACTGATTAGGTGATAATTCTACATTAAATTGCACATCATGTTTTGTGTAGTAAAATGCAAGTGCTAATTCGTTCTTCAAGTGCTATAGACACATGATACAAATCATGTTATCTCGACTATAGTACCTTATCTGCATAAAAGCTGTACTTCCTTGCTTGCTCTTGAACAACCCTAGTCCTTTCATTAGGAAAGCAAGTAATGACATATTCTGTTTTAGGCCCGTGTATTCACAGATGTACAGCAATTTTAAGAATCAAAGTGACCCCAATCTAGGGTAATAAATGCTTCAATAATTTGCACATTGTGCATGTTGAGTTGTTCCTTGCTCTAGCTTTGTTTTGGATGTTTTAGCTACATCTTTTCTCTAGGGCTAGAATGGTACACTGGTACAGTGACTTGAAGTATTACTAGTTTAAAAGCAAATGACCTAAGAAAATGTACAGTTACACAGTGCATAAATATGTGCGATTTTCATTCGTCCATTGAACTCATTGTGAAGGGTAAATTGAAAAAAAATATATATATATATATATATATATATATATATATATATATATATATATATATAAAAATTAATGTAACATAAGATGTATACAATAAGGGTTATTTAATAGTTTCTCACTATCAAAAAGAATCGAAAAATCAATTTTATAAAAAGGAGTATATAGTATTTAAAATGCAGTATATTTAAGGGCTTAAGATATTTAGGCCGAGTGTTTAAATTTGCGTTTTATAAGGTTTGAAGTCGGGTCGCTAATTTTCTTACAATCTACTTATACCTCATTTAAATATAAGTATACTTAATAACACACTCAATAAAATATGGTCACCATTTTCATTTCATTCGGTCGTCACCACCATCGAATCACCCATTTTTTACCCGATTACTAATGGCTTTTCCTTCATATAATGGAACTTGGCCAACTTTAACATGATACGGGAATTTAAATAAAAATAAATAAATAAATAATTGAAAAAAAAAAAAAAAAAAAAAATCACCATTACTTTATTTAGTTTGGTATTTCTCGTGTATAAGAAAATTATAACGTAGTATTTCAGGTTTAGATTTCAAGTTATTAAAGGTAAAGTCTTACATTTGACTTATATTTCATGAATTGTAGATGCATAGAAAAGGACCAAGGTTTTTACTTGTCTTCTATTATATTTAACTTTAAACGTTAAAATGTCATGTTATAACTCTTTTATACGTGTGTAATGCCCAACTAAGTAAGATATAAGTTGAAGTATAAGAAATATCCGTATTTGATTAATATACCCTTAAACAGCATAAATTCAATATCATATTCCCCTTTTCGTCATGAGATTGATTTTTCAATTCTTTTTAAGAGCGAGAAATTGTTAGGTTCGATTTCATATATTATGTTAACTTTTTTTTAGCAATTTGCTCATAATATAATACTATCATTGTATTAGACTTATTAACCAGTTAAGTTTGCATGTTTGGGATTATATCTTTTCATTCATTTGAAACGAAGGAACTTTCTTATTTATCCGCAAACAAAAAAAAGAAAGGATAAAAAAAAAACAATATATTGAGAACTAGATCAAGAAGATCCCATTGAAGTTACATGATGATAGTAATAAGCTACTACTTGAATACCAAAGAACATGTGTTGGAAATATAATGACAAAATAATAGTTAAAGTTGGAAGATTAGTGTTATAAATTGTAATTAGAATAGTTTAGTGTATATATGTATTAAGTATTTTTAGTTTAGAAGTCTGTAAACCCAAGTGTTGAGAGAGTTATTTAGAATAGGTATATCGTTTATCATAATTGAAACGTTGTATTCCTTGTGATGGCAGTAATTCATCTTATATATATAGGATAGGAATCTGTAATCAACAACCAACCCTTTCAGTTTTATATATCGAATTTTTAAAGGGTTCAACTTCAACCCATCTTCTTTGTTTTCTTTTATGACTACTTGACCAACAATCTTGAATCACCGTTAACTTTTTAAAAGCTAGGGTTAATGGTCTAGAAAACATACAAACTTTCCACTTTTTACTATTGTGACAATAAACTTTTTTTTTTCTATTAAAACAAAACAACTTCTTAATGACTACTATTGTAACCAAATATACACGCGGCACGTTAATTATTCACTTAATGACTACTATTTGGTTACAATAGTAGTCATTAAGAAGTTGTTTTGTTTTAATAGAAAAAAAAAAATTATTGTCACAATAGTAAAAAGTGGAAAGTTTGTATGTTTTCTATACCATTAACCCTAAAAGCTATTGAGTTAAGAATATGGATGAAATTCTTTGATCGTTTACGGGAAAACTAGATATGATATTTTTTGTATGATCTTTATGTTGAATTTAAACATTTCACAATCACTTGAAACACCAACTTCTTGTTCAAGCTTGAATCACCCAAAAATTTTGAGATATCAAGACACAGGGTGCGTTTTACGCAAAGTATTTAAGAACGGTGGACGTTATGATTTTTAATGTTCGTTTGACAAGTAACCAGTAGCTTTATCATTTTTTATTTTGGATTATTATTATTATTATTATTATTATTATTATTATTATTATTATTATTATTATTATTATTATTATTATAAAAAACAACACTTTCATTAGAAACAAACCATGGACATAAGCGTGGAGCCTCGAAACTATCTCGCCCCTAACCTTTAACAATAGAAACTAATCCTAACAAGATATGAATAGCATCACGCTACCAATATCTTGAGTTATGAGAACTTCCGGATCCGTTTAAAGAGGTCACCACATCTCGCAAGCCCTAAAGAGGAGAATGAGAAAGGGATGAACCCATATCCAATATCCGCACATTTGGCTGCGTACTTAACGCACTTACGCTTTGCGGCATCAATCACCACTCGGCCTGGCACAAAATCAATCATACCGGTTTGCGTGAGGGGGGACGACCCCGTCAGATCGACACATACATCTTGCCCTCCATCCCAAGAATAGAGCAAGATATCTGCTAGCCTTAAGACTTGCTCCCTTTTCTCCACTCAACCCGATGTCAACCTCTTTACGAGCCGAGACCCCGGATCAAGAGCAGATATCAACCAAAGTAACACGCATCATGTTGTGTCGATGTTTAATATCAATGGTGCACATGACACAGCGTGGTCTCCGTAAATATCCCCCGCGAAAACCTTGGAGCAGGCTGAGCACGACATCTGAACACAGAAAAGGGGAACACCTAGCCGATAGCATAATACGCTCCTGTAAGTCCTAGCATTCATACTTCATAGTATGTCCTAGCCAAGATATCGGAACTAGCTTCAGCCAGTCTAAGGTGTGGTCCTCCTTTTGCGAACTCCAGAGTGTCATTTGACGAGGAGATGGGCAAAATGTGGATTCAGCCATTTGGGTAACACGCTGTGAAATATATATCCACAATTTCTTCATAAGTTTGGGGGCAACTATCTCATTCGGTTACCGAGGTTAATCTCCAGCATTAAAACACTCAAGGCCTCCTAGGAAGGTCCGTGTTACAATAATTATCAGTTATGGGAGCTTAGTCTTTAGTTTGGCAGATTGGAGTCTAGATGTAAGGAATGCATAGTTCAAAGCGCCCCTTCTTTGAATATACACCAAGTCCCCCAAATATAAATGGCAGGGTTGCCAACCCTTATTGCCAATCACCAAATCCAGGCCTAGAAGCAGCAATAATACGTTCCAGAGAAGAACGCAATGCTGCATCAAATGCAACGTGAGTACGCTCAAAGACCCGAGGAGAACATGTGCGCATAGAGAAGTATAACTTTTAAATGCGGATGCGCATCGAAGGAGTAAGACACATCGGGATCCTAAGCTTAGCAACAGCGCTTATAAGCTCAATAGTTTAGCAACCCTTTTCATAAAAAGCTCACATCAAAACTCGAAGTCTATGCTAGCCGGTCCACCCAATAAATTGACCCCATGCATCGGTCTAGCAATATTGGGCGGGAAAACACCTGCAATCATGCTTCTAGGGTCTACATGTGGCCAAAAGACCTCAGTTTTATTAACACTGTAGGTGCTAATGCGGGTCCATCATCCAACATAAGCTCTAAAGCCTTCCTCACAACTAAGGTATCTCCAATAATAGTACCATCGTCAAGGTACCAAGCTTGAAGGGAAAGACTAAAGGAGTCTCTAATCTTACAATTGAAGGGATGTAACACGAGAGCAAAGAGAAGAGGTCCAAGTGGATCACTTTGTTGTACTCCATGGTGCGACCATAACGTGTGTTCCCCATAATATAATCTAGCCGGGCTAGAGTAACAAAACTCCACCCAACGCGAAATGGCAGGGCAACGCAAGCGAACCTCCTGTAGAATGACCACACGGTCCACCAAGTTGAAGGCATTTTTGAAGTCCACCAATAACATCTAGAGACCTTCCTCGCTACCTCGGTCCACAATAAACCTATTCACGGCATGAAGAATAGCCTCCCCCCTCCAGGGACCCCAACACCAAACTGGAGATCATTTAAATAACCGTCTAAGGAGTGTTAGAACATTTATGAGCTTTTTACACATTATGATTACATCTACATCACCAAATATTTTTATAAAACAAAAAAAGCTACTCCTCATTGTTGCTTTTGACAAACGCAATCAAATTATCATATGAACCCAATTTTGGAAATGAAATTGTAAATAGATATATTATTGATTGTATTTTTGTGTGATTATATAATGAGATTTTATGTTTAACTATAATAGAACATGACATGGAGAATAAGTTAACAAAACCCGAAACCTAATGGATCTTAAGCGTTTAGGCTTGGGCCTTAACCTATCATCTAACACTCCTTTGCAGTTTGAACGGGAGATTTTCGGACGTACAAACTTGATAGAATGTTGAAATCACTTTCTTCTTTTTTTGTTCTTTTCTTTTTTCCTCTTCTTTGTTGTTCGCTTGCATGGAGATGAACTTTGATTTGACGACATAATTGTATGCTCCTTCGCGGTTTCCTCCATTTTTTATGACGTTTATTTTTTATTTTTACGTCATGACTTGCTTTTCATTTAGAAGGGGCGCGGCAATTTGGTGGCCAACTTTTGTTGTCAACCATAATGATATCCAACAATAAAACAATTTGATAAGGAAGAAAAAAATATGGTTGATTGAAGGCAACTCAACATATTTTATGTGTTTTAATGGCTAGGGTTTATGAATTTAATATGAAAAACAAAATCCTAATAAAAACAATAAAGAAAAATAATTGGGATCCCTCTGGACCAAAGTAGCCGATGATCAAAGGATATCAATTTTTGTCGATGTATCTTACCTAAAGCTCATATACTATGTAAATAGAGATATTATTAAATTTGTTTTTGTGTGATTACATAATGAAATTTTATATTTATTTATAATAGAACATTACTTAAAGAATAAGCTAACAAAACCCTAAGTTTAATGGATCCTAAGCTTTTAGCTTAAGCCTTCAACTATTATGTCACAAAGTCACCATATTAGTTGCTTTTGTTTCTAGTACAATATCAACAAATCCACTAATTAGTGTAATTAATTAAAACGATAGCAATGCTCTTCTTTAACTGACCAAAAAGAGTTGCCTATAACAATAGTATGCTAGACAAGTACACGGTACCTAGTTTGAAATCACATGGCCACATGTGATTCATGCCTTTGGGCAATTTAACCTTTTCTATGATTATCTTTTTTGTTATTGGTGTTTGTCTATTCGAATAAAGAAGTAGGACGTAGTTTGTTCCTTTACATTGTGAAAAAGGTATTAATGTATTATGTCTGATTATCTTATCTATCATTTGTGTACCTAGTTTGAAACACAAATTTGAAGAGATACACAACATCCATACATCAATGTAAAAAAATATACTAGTAGTTAATTAGATTCTTTAAAAAAAAAAGTTAATTAGATGGAGAAAAAATAGCTAAGATGGGTCATAATCATTGATGTGACATGAGGCATCGAAACGTCCACACAGAGAAACGTGACCCGATTGTAACATCCTAGAATAATTGAAGTCATGTCTGGTGCAATATTGTTATATGATAACATGATTTTAGCTAAGAGCACGGTGTGGGTTGTTACAGGCCATTCCATCGTGGCAGTTTCGCCGCCCTTCGTTTGATCAGCCTCCTCGGCCGTGAAAAGTGCCGCTCGCACGACGAAGATGAACTCATATTTTTATTTTTATTTATTTATTTTTTATTTATTTATTTTTTTTAGAGATAGTGATATTGTGGAGTTTAATAAATGATATTGTGAAGGTTTTTAATAAGGTGAAGTGTTTTTATAGATAGTGATATTGAAAGTTTCTAGAAAAAAGAACATAAATGCATAATGATGAAATCTTTAAACTGAAATGAACAATTAACTAAAACATGGAAATACATAATACGCTTAAACATAAAAAACTACAGAATCTCCCTAATAAAAATAACATAAAAACATGAAATACATAATAAAACTACTAAAACTTAAAAACTAATCATCTAAGTCAAACCCTCGAACTTGGTTGGCCGAGAATTAAACTCCCCATTAAAGTATCGACACTCCATTATGTCGAATAGTTGTCTTGGAGCAGATCGAAGCCTCGTGCTTTCATCAAGCAAGCTGCCTCTTCACGCTGCCTTCTTCCATAATCTCCCTAACGCTTCATCTTGTTCTACTACCGAGGGAAGCCTCACTAACTCCGGCTGGTGGTTTTGAAAATCACTTCATGGGACTGTTTCATGGTTTTGAAACAATGGAGGTATGGGATGTTTTTCAAACCCAACGGAAAGACATTTTTCTGGTGTTGAGTAAACTTCAAACTCCAGAGTTGGAACGCCGTTTCCAAGTAGTGATTGGGGTTGGAAAGTTGGTTTCCAACTGGCTGGGAATGTTAAAATTCATGGCATTTTTTATGGGTGAATTGTGTTATTTGTGTGAATTGTGAATCTGGTAGGATACTATATATAGGCTCATATAATCCCACGAAAACTAAACCGCCAATTTAAAATTAGAATTTGAATTTTTAAAGTACCCTCGCTCCTATTTGAATTTGAATTAGCTTCCAACAAGATAATTTTGAATTTGAATTTTAAATTTGAATTTGAATTTTGAATCTGAATTTTAGAATTTGAATTTGAATTTGAAAACCACCCTTATAAATAACAATTTATAACCACCATTTTTCACATCTACATTAATTAAAAAAACACACAAATGTCTCAAACTCAAGTGGAACAAGTCTGAAGAATTGCTTACGCTAATTTGATAGAAATTTCGCAAAGCTATGATATGGAAAATAACGTTTGAAAAATATTTTTTGGAAGCGATTTATGCATATGTTCAATAATCAAACAACCGATGACCATCGCATAAAAAAATTCAATCATGGGTAAATGGACGAGATTAACGTCGATTGCAAAAGTTCAACGCATTTACAACAATAGATTGTAAGTCTCAAAATGACCACACTCATCTTGAAAAGCTAAAATAAACCCAAAGAACATTTGGTGGAAAAGAGTTTAAGTATGTTCATTGAGAGATTTGAAAAATTGCCCGAAGTGGGATGTCAAGATTAAATCCAAGAGTATGCGTTGTATTTTTTACTCGTTGTTTTTTTCCGATGTGTTTTTTTATCATTATTGTGTTATGTATTGTATTTTTAATTTGAATGAAATGAATTTAGTTTATTTGAAAATGAAAATTGAATAAAAAATAAAGTGGTAGGAAAATTTGAAATGGGTTATATTGAGGTGTTATGAATGAGGAGAATGTTTGTTACATAAAATGAAAATTCGATGCGATGTGGCCGAGTGGACGACGACGAGCCCTAAAGCTTGTCACATGAATTCCAAGTTTCCTAAGCCGTTTATTCTGAGAGTTTAAAGGATGGTGGTAAGTAAGAATTAGCAACTCGTATATTGTAGCTTTTGTGTATATAGAGCAAGTGAGATGCTCAAAATGGACAAATTATGATAACCGTATATACCTGATTAGTAGTGAATCCCCGGGTAAAACCCGTCGGATTTCTAATTAGAGTAAAGGTCGGGTCGCTCCTTAAGGTACGTTTTCTTTTAAAGCGTTTGGTAGGTTGTTGTCAAAACTTGACAATATCCATAAAATTAATCTAAATACAATATACTTCTGTCGCAAAGAATGGTCTATAGTGACAAACGAGTGTGGAATTCGCATTTGTGGATTGTTTTCAGGCGTGAATTTGGGCTGATGAATGACCGAATTTTGTTTGGATATTTATTTGGTTAGTCCTTGAAGGACCGACTTTGCAAATACAATTAAAACCTTAGGGACTATTTTTGTGGCTACAAAGGACTTACTTTGTAACGACACTTAAACCTTAGGGACTATTTTTGCCAAATTTCTATAGATAGTTATTAATTCTACATGACTTACTTTGCAGCGACACTTAAACCTTAGGGACTATTTGTGTCAAATTGCTATAGATAGCAATTAATGCTAAGGACTTATTTTGGCGAACTAAAACCTAAACTGGGCTATTTTTGCCAAGATGCTAAAGATAGCATTTAATGTTGCTTGTTAATGTTTTCTTCCGCCTTTTAGTATATACGAAGGGGAACCTCGACGCTGTGCGGGGTTTTTAGACGCTGGATTTGGAGGCGATGAATGACCGGAAAATTTGTTTTGTTTATTTATTTTAGTCCTTG
Organism: Chrysanthemum makinoi; assembly: GCA_910596185.1. Classification (NCBI taxonomy): domain Eukaryota; kingdom Viridiplantae; phylum Streptophyta; class Magnoliopsida; order Asterales; family Asteraceae; genus Chrysanthemum; species Chrysanthemum makinoi. The sequence goes on from OU343220.1 coordinate 157,227,511, forward strand.
AAGGACTATGTGCACAATTCAAACCCTTAGGGACTATTTTTCGTGGCTACAAAGGACTTACTTTGCTAGGACACTTAAACTTTAGGGACTATTTTTGCCAAATTGCTATAGATAGCGTTAATCGCTACAAATTTTATTTGGTTAGTCCTGAAGGACCTCTTTGCAAATCTGATTACACCTTAGGGACTATTTTCGGTTAAAGGACTTACTTCTTAACGAAACTTAAACCTTAGGGACTATTTTTGCCAAATTGGTATAGATACCAATTAATCCTACGGACTTACTTTGCAACCACACTTAAACCTTAGTTGTGCCAAATTGCTATAGATAGCAATTAATGCTACAGGACTTATTTTGCAACGACACTTAAACTTTAAGGACTATTTTTGCCAACTCAAGAAAAGAAACAATTAATCGCAAAATCAGTGCCCCATTTCTATAGTTAATATATATATATATATATATATATATATAGGGAGGTTAACGTGAAATAGTACCTTAAAGTAAGAAAGTGTAGGAAGTCATCTTAGTCCTTGAATGTATCATTTTTTTTACACTTGATCAAGATTAAATGAATGGCATTTAAGTAAATAACTTGAATTTGATGGCATCATTGGCAACCCCATTTATAGTGAACATGACGCACATTTTAATCCCTTTTAATACGCCATTTCTAGATTTTGTCAACCAAATTCAGTTTAAGCAGAAAAAGTCACACCCAGATAATATTAATCTCTATGCTAGATCTTTTTTAACTAATTTTTGTTGATACAAAATGATATACAACAAACTCATATTCAAACACGCCCATTAATGTATCAATATACCCTAGCTAGCTAGTATAAAGAAAAAAATAAACTGGAGTAATAACATTGATATGTACTTACTAATTTAAAACTATTAATACACCATGGTAACCATGGCAAATGATACTTTAAAAACTATTGTTAGACGACCATAATCAATATCTAACTTTTATAAATTCATACACAATCGAATCGTTATTTTTAGTTAAAACAACCATTAACTTTATACGTGAATAATTTACAACCAGATAAAAAAACTTGATATTAAAGATGTAACATTGATACGCAATCAACTACACCCACTGAACTTGTTTACCGATGATACGCAACATGTTAATAAAAAAGATGCACAATGGCCTGACGTTTGAAAGATTGTAAGTTGTCGGCGTTTTAGGACGTTGGGATTTCCAAAGACTCCGTCCATTATGCAACAATTGAAGGTTGCCGAGTAAATAACTACCGTTAGATCTCGCATATAGAGGCGTCAAAAGTCAATCACCGAAATAAAAAGGTGGTTGGGTTCGTCGGAGAAGATTAAGAATTTGAGATAATTAGTGCGAGTGTTCCGACTAGATGGTTAAGCAGTGGTGGTTCGTTGAGGTGTAGCGTGTCGTTTGAGAGAGAAAAGGAAACACGAGGTTTTATTTTCTTGGGATGCAATTAGCGTTTTTAGATAAAATTAAGGGATCATCCAATTACTAAATTACCCTCATGATGTTATTAGTAATTTACTTAATAACAATTCAAAAAATTCCACATGGCGCAACCATATAACTCCCTACACTTTTCTATTTTAACAACTAACTTACTTGAACCTCATTCTATATATATATATATATATAATAGTAATTAGAGTAAGAACCGGTGACTTTATGGCTTTGATGAATTAGTTCATTAAACTCCCAAAAAATATTTAAGGGAGGGAAATCTTGACTTATAGTTGATCTTAAAAAATGGCGAAAAAACCGTAAAGACCGAATAAATTGAAAACCGAAACCGAACCAAACCGAAAATAACTGAACCAACTAAAACCGAACCGAATTTGCTAAAATCCGAACCAAACCGAATTACTAATTGGTTCGTTTGTATGGTTTGACAGTTTAACTGAAACCGAATTCATATAAAAATATATATTTTTTATATATTTATATATATATTTATATATTTTTATGTATATTTATATATAAATAAATACTATTAAAAGGTTATCATAATATAATAACATTTTTTATGCTTGAAATATATTTTTTTGCTAAATATCTATGTAATTATTATTATTTTTTAAAATAGTGAAATGTTATTCGGGTCAACCGAAAACCAACCGAATTAGAATTAACCGAATCAACGAAAATCAATTTGAATTTGGTTCGGTTAGGTTTTGGACACCTAAAAATATTTTAACCAAATTAACCGAACCGAACTAACCGAACAACCCGATGACCGAACCGATCAACACCCCTAGTTGATATTTTGTTTAGGTCATAAAAAAGCCTCATACGGCCCAAGGAGGATCATATGGCCCAAGAAAAATCACACGGCCTAAGCAGAAACT
>OU343220.1:157229968-157322894 GCA_910596185.1 Chrysanthemum makinoi
GGTGAGATCACTAAGTTTCCACCGGCCGCTTGGTCAATGGATTAAGCTTGAAGTAGGAAGTTGACATGATCATAGAAGAGTTGGACACTAAGCCAAAGATTAATTCATTGATGAGGTACTCTATGGAGTAAGTCCTTGAATCGAGTCCATGCTTCGTAGAGATTCACCTTGACGTTGTTGGAACATCAAGATTTCATTCCTAAGCTTAGTAGTTCTCCCTGGTGGGAAAAATTGAGCAAGGAAATGAGTGGTGAGATCATCCCAACTTGAGATGGAGCGAGTCTTCCCAAGCCAATTCCTAGCTTGGTCCGTAGAGAGAATTAGAAGAGACAATCGTGGTCTCCCGAGTAGTAGCATCAAGGTCGATGGAATCGACAATTTTAAGGAAATCCTTAAGATGCTCATTAGGATCTTGAGCGAAGCCATGGAATGCACATCCGTTTTGCACCAACCGGATGGTGTCGGATCGTAGAGCCGTAGTTTGGGCTTTCGGAGAAGTTGATGGTGTTTCTATAGCCTAGGTGGCTGGGTCTTGAGTATTCACCAAGATTACAACCTCATGGCGGTCATTTGGTTGGTGGGTTGATGAGTGGTGGTTGATTATCACCTTCCATGATGAAAAGTGATGGGATTACTAACAAAGTCACAAAGAAGGGGGATAAACTACGAGGAAGCTAAAATTGAAAAAAACTTACTTGATATGAATCAAGCAGGGAACCTAGCGGTGGAAATCTAACTAGCTATTCTATTCCCCGGTAGGGCCAAAACTTAATCTGTACAGCGTGTTGAGGATTAAAGGAACTTCCTTTTAGACGAGCAAGTTTTTCAACACCCTAGGCAGTGAACCTAATCGTTGTAGTGTAGTATTAGGGTAATCCTCGGGAATTGATATCATTCTCTAGGGGAATAGGAATGCTAGTGAGAAGTTACTACGCTAAGGTTGGGGTTAAGGAAGATTATTTTTTTTTTATCTTTTTTATGTTTTTTAGAAAATTAAAATTACGAATCTCGGGGTATTGGACTTGGGAGGTTGGTATCTCTACCGATTACACTACTATTCTAATTATTTAATTAACTAAGCTAAGGTGAGTGTAGTCTATGTCTATTGTTGTGTGCTCTTATGATGATTAAAAATGTGTTTACTTAGATGTTATTACTCCATAGTTATCTCTTATTGATGGTTGAATTGTCACGTCCTTATTCTTAGCAGCGTTGTGTTTCTAAGGTAAGTAGGGTATGCGTTTATACCTAACTCTTTGAAGCTACCTAAGGTTAATGACTATGAAATCTCTAGGATTCATAAACTTAACACTAAGGTTATCTTTGGATATTTAGTCTACAATTCCACTAGTAACTATAAGCTAAGGTTCAACAAAGACTAATCAAGCATTAATAACACAACGGATGACCTATCGCAATACTAGGTCAATCACAATTAAGATAAGAGATAACCAATCAATATTCAATACCTAGGTGTCATATATCTAAGCAAACACACAAGTAAATTTAGGAATGGAGAACATGCAAGCATACACACAAACAATTGAAGACATATTGAATTAATGAAGTAAAACACTTATCTTGTTGTAAAATAGGGTATGGAACCCTAAGATCTTGCCCAACCGACCTTGATTCGGTTTAGGTTTTACTCCAAAAACTACCTCTAAAGCGAAAAATTCGGATTCTATATCACGGTGTTACAATATGCGCGGTCACTCTTTAATTGTGGCGGGTCGCCGCCATAGGGTTTTCGTCTTGGCTCTTCAACTGTGGCGGCGTCACCATGCTTGTGGCGTCGTCGGCTTCAACCTCGGCACGCGTCGGGATCCAAATCGAGGCGTGCATTGCGGCCCTACTCTTTTAAACCTAATGCGTCACTTGTAAAATAGCAATTTACTCTCGGATCATCTCAAGGCGTGTGCGCGGCGTCGCAATTAAACCGTGACGCCGTCCCCTTCAATTCCAGCTGCTTGAGTGTCTCGATTCTTGACTTTGGCCATTTTCTTTGTATATTCGCCTTTTCGTCCGAATAAGTGTCATTCCAGCAATTTGCCTTCAAGAGACCTAAAAAGTGAAAAGAACGAAATTAAGTAGTAACGGATACAAAAGTGATCAATTAAGGGCTTAAATGACCCTCAAAAGTGTACCTTTTAAATCCTTATCAGCTTGAGTCCTTGTGGAACGTGAGTCTTGGCATCAATGGGTAGTGTTTTAGGTTGTATACTATTTCGGTAGTGATATTTTTGGTTGGTTGTTCGTGTAACCTCAGTGTGAAGTTATTTTGGTGTTGTGAGTCTTACAAGACTCGTTGGGTGAAATATTTGTTGTGGCGATGTTGTTGTCATTTGTTTGGCTGCGGTTTTGTGACCATCGCTGCCACCACCCTCTAGTGGTGGTGCGGCTGTGGTATTATTGATTGATATCTTGAGTGGTTTTGAGACCGGGACACACTCGTGTCACGGTATGGCTCGTGTTAAGATATCCGCAGTCGAGGGTAACCTCGTGTCACGAATGGGATTCTTGAGACCGAGACCATGTGGTCTCGGCACTCATGGCTGTTTGGTACTCGGATTGTTGGGTTGACTTTGGTCAATCTTTTGACATTATTGATTCAAAAAGTATCCAACTTGAATATTAAAAATAGAAAAATAATAATAATACTAATAATAATAAATGTCTAAGCCGTTATGATAATGTCGTGGATTCGAGTCATGATAATTTGAGCACTTCGTAAGTCATCCGAGACCTCATGGTTGGATTGACCGCAATACTCATATGGACTATATGAGTATATGGACATTAGGGACCTATTATTATTAGAAGCTGTGACCCAAATTAGATACTTGACTTGGGAAAGCGGACTTGGGATTAGATGGCTCGAGTCAATTAGTATTGACTCGAGAAGGGTGACTTCGAAATGATAGGTCGAATGAGTTAAAATATACTATGTTTTGAAAACCGTGAGTATTAAATAATACAATTAAACGATAGTTTAATTGTATAATTTGATAAACTTTTCTTAAAAGAAATAATAGCGTAATACATTTGAGACGAGACCCGTTTTCTCTTTAAATAAGCTTAATGTGTATTTGATCGCGGATTGGTTAACGTTAATAAAGTTCTACCAACATGTTTATTTAGACTTATTGGATTGACTAATCCAATAAGAGCGATATCGAAGAGATTATTAATTGAAACCCATCCTAAGGTCTTTACATGCAACCATTCTAGATTTACTTTGAATTAATAAACGAGGCGAAGAGCGCCAATCTTATTAAGTTTACGAGCCTAATAATACTTGGCCAATCCTTCGAGCACTTTATTAACACATGGTTTAATCTATGAGACCCGACCCCTTTATGACTTATATGGCACACATATCCTTGTTTGTTATAGTCTGTGAGTTTCGCGTGGTCGGTTGTGAATGAGTTGAACTACGTGAAATGTTGTTATTACGTGTGCGTTATTTGAGTCGTCGTTCCTGGCGACAAAGCCAAGTGTTCCATTCTATCGTGATACTTCAACCTACAAGAATATTTACGTTTTATACGACCTTATTGTTGGCGACTTAGTGAGGATCGATCAGTCATATCTTTTGTTATTTTAGGTTGAGTCGTGTCATTTGTCTTTGTATTACTTGTTGCTTTGTACTATTCTCCTCTGAGTGATTGTTTGTGTATTTCCTTCGAGGTGAGTTTCATAGCCCCACTTTTATCTCTGTTTTTAACTAAATTAGGGGTGAGAAATCATGCTATTCTTTTGGACCTTCTTAAAACTCTCTTGATTTGCTTATGCGTTGACTGGCTTAGATAGATGTGTGGTAGTTGTTGAATTAGACTAGGGTAGCATGTTGATGCTATAGCGCGATGCCTAGCTAAGAATAGTATTTGTACCGATCTAGACCAGGGTAGCTTGTATTCTAGACCTTGCTACGACTGTGCTGGCTAGAGTCGCTTGGGATCCCACTTGTGTTTTGATTTGTGAATGATATGTGATTGGTTTGTTATTGTGTATCTATCTTAGTCTCGCATAGCAAATAAACTCTTACAGATCCACTACTGAATTTGTACTTAAACTTATGAACTCACCAGACTTTATCTTTGACCCTTTTAGCATGTTTTCTCTAGTAATTGATGTAAAAGCTTTGGTAATCTTTAGGAGAGCGTTTGGCGGTAATGGCATGGTTACGGATCCTTTTCACTCGATGTTAAATGGGGACCCTTTTCTTAAACTATTTTCTTTGGGATTACTTCCGTACTTTTCAAAAAATGTAAAACTTATTTACTACTAATGACTATGTTTTCAAGTTATGAATTTTGTTTATTCTGTTCGCTATGCTTGTGTTATGTGCCAATTTCGTAGCACCCAAAAGTTAGTAAAGTCTTCCGATGAGCCTAGTTTGGGGTGTTACACATTTCAACATCTGAATTGGTAGGTAGATCTTTTATTTGTACATTCTGAAGAGGATTTGATGGGCTTGAATACAGATGGACTTGATGTATTCCTTCATATGTAACTGTTTGAAGACTACCAAGGCTTTGCTTGAGTGAGCTTTCTCCCCTTAGATTGAAAAGAAGGCTTATTTGACACACTAATTTATGTGAACAATCTTGTCAGATCAGAAGGCTATATTGATGTTGTTCCCAGTGCGGATGATACTAAATTCTCCCCCAAGGAGTTGTGACCGGAGGAAAGTAGTTGTTGTCTCGGTGCTAAAGGCGCATTCTTCGTGGAGCGGATGAAGAACCCTTGAATAGAGAAAATATCCCAGAGACCATGTTCTTGATAAGAGTATATCAGTCTAAAGAGATGAGACATTGGTCATTAGGGAGATAACATCAGTTTTCAGTAAGTCAGTGTCAAAAACCATTGTTGATTGAGCTTGCTCCACTTTTGCTAAGCAAGATCCTACTGACCAGGCCAAGGATTTTGAGACTTGTGATTTAGAGCCTTGAATATCAACTAGTGTTTTGACATCTTGCTAAACATATGATTGACGGATCAAGAGATGCAATGTTTGTTGAAAGGGTGTTGGTGAAATCTTTGACATTATTGGAGGCAACCACCATCTCATTGACTTTAATCCAAATGATTGGTACTTAAGTCCGGATAAATGTGTCAACATGGTTATGGAGAGGAGAAATGGTGTCGGTTGGAATTTGTATAGTTCATCATTAGACTTAATGGCCAGTAATAGTTGTTTGAATGCGCAAAAAATTCCTTGTTTCACCATGCATCTTTTTGACTTTGTGATGAAGGCGCGAGCATATGGCGCGTTTCATTTCTTAGTTAGTTATCTTCACAAGCATCGAGAATGAAATTTTCCTGATGTTCTAGATTTTGATCAAGGGTTTTATGTGTGATGGTTCAAACATCATCAAGGTGACTTCTGGAACTTTCAGGAGGAGGGGAGGTTGGATGTGTAGGTTGGTTGATAATCCAAACTGTGGTGGAGAAACCGAGGGAGGAGGAGGAGTTATGTTGTCATCATCATCATCAAGGTTAGCATCATCGTCTCCCAAGGTAAATGGTTCTTCTTCATGAAATTATAAGAACTAGTTTGGTTCAACCTCTCGATACTCTAAGGCTACCTGAAAATTAGCAAGTGAAATAATGCATATTAGGTCTGGGTTGTTGTCTGTGGAACCCTCTTGGGAGTTTGGTTAGGTGAGTGGTGATGGATCCCCATCTTATCAGTTTTTTGGACCATATGAGGATATAGAATCATGACCAACTCCCAGGTAAAAAGTTGTAGCGGCGAATGTCCTCATCGAGGATGTGAGTGGGTGTAGTCCCATCCTAGAAGTAGTGCTTCTTCTCAAGGATATAGGACCTTAACTTTCTGAGGACCAAGTTGTGATGGACTTAGAACGTTATCAAGAGGTGAATTGTTGATTGTTGTCGCCTCAGAAGGTTTGTTCTGACCTTCTGAGGATGCGAATGAGGGGTTTGTCTGAGGATACTGGGAGGGATGTGCCAGTACCTTCTGTTGACTTTTCTTGTGCTGGTTGGGTTGAAGGAGGTAAAGTCATATTTTTAAGGTCTTTGTTGAGGAACCTTATCCTTTTCAAGGTCAGGTTGTATCAAAGAAGAGCAAGAGGCATGTGACTTGGGTTTAGTCACTCTCATTTTCTTCTTTGATTGCTTACTCACCAATTCTTGAGTTAGGTGGTATGCGAGAGCTTGTGAAATCTTTGATTGAATAAAAGTGGTGAAACCGCAGGAACATCGGGTTGGCGAGATGATAAGATTTCTCACTAAAGATGTCAGGGGGTAAACCTTGTGGAACACTCTCAATGTGTAGTTGAGCATATGCATCCCCGAGGAGTACTCAAGCATTAAAGAAACAAAGCAAGAATATGCTACATTCTTAAATCTAGGTTTATTTGAGTTTGCTTACTAGATCATCAAAAATAATTTTCTCAACATTGATTTTTATGCCAGTGATCAAAGAAAACACAATCATTTGCTGATTTTGATTGAGTTGGTCATGACTTGATATGTTTCCTCCTAAAACTTTTGTAACAAATGCAAAGATTATCCTCCATGTTTCATGAAAGAAATTTGTGTTTAGTGGCTTGAATCTAACCAGGTTTCTTGATGGAAGGGTTTGTTTGGTCGATGATGGATTTAGCTTTGATAGCTCATACCCAACTACTTCTATAAAGGGATTATCTTAATAGAATCCTAAGTAATCGAGACCATTGACTTTCATGAAGTCTTGATAGTGATGGTGAATGTTCATGACCCGCCCATGACTGTATTTTTTGATAATTTTGGTGTCGTCATCAATCTTTTCAACTTGAGCGATATTCTAAAATTCTCTTAAGAGATTTGTGTATATTATTGAAGGGTTCTTTTAAAGCATTACTCAAAAACGTTGTTTTAAGTATTTGACAAATGGTTTGTAATAAGAGAATTGAGGAAAGGTATACCAAAGCGACATTGTTGGCATGAGTATCAACATTCGAACCCATCAAAATTGGTGATGAGTGGTGATTTCTTGATAGTATTTTGGGGAGAAGGAGATGAGGATGCCATGATATGTGTTTGTGTTTGAAAAAGTAGTAAGGAATCTCTAGAAGTTGATTGTTAGGGTTTTGGATAGTTGTGAGAGAAGATGAGGATTTATAGTGGGAGGTTTTGGTTATGTTTTGAAACACGTGTCAACCATCCCAGAAACTAGGGATGTTTTGACCAAAATTCAATATTTAATGAAATTGATTTACCAATCAAGGCATTGAATAACAAAATACTTAGAGAATTTAGTTATGTTTTTGTTAGAAGATAACCTCTTTAGGGATATTTAACATTTATCAGAGGATCGTGTCTCATGACTTTGGGATATCGTATCGGTCTCGATGATTAATTCATCGAGGATGATTTAATCAATGTTTAATCATTCCAAGTTCAACCTTCATCCTGTTGAAGGTTGGTTAGTCCAGAGGTTTAGTGAAGATGTCGCTAATTTATATTCATAGGGTATGAAGTGAAGCACGATATCTCCTTTCATGATATGATCTTTGATGAAGTGATATCTGATATCAATGTGCTTTATCTTAGAGTGTAGGATTGGATTTTTGGAGATAGCTATTGCACTGGTGTTTTCACAATAGATTGGTACCATTTTGTAATGAATATCATAGTCACTGAGTTGAGTCTTCATCTAAAGCATATTTGCACAACACCTGCGACTACATATTCACTTTAGTGATTACATTCTGCCGACTATTTTTCTTGGCACTCCAATAAATCAATTTGCCACCTAGCATTTGACAAATTCAGAGGTACTTTTTCTATCCATATTGCAACCATCATAGTCAGTCGAGTATCCTTTGAGATCAAACCACGAGCATATAGGATAGTACAACCCAAGACTTGGAATGCGCTTCAGATATCTTAGGATTCTTTTGGTTGTGGTGAGGTGTGATTCTTGTGGGTCGAGGCCGGTATATAGCATATAAGCACACAACAAATTGTATGTCGGCCTTGTGGCGGTTAGATACATTAGTGACCAATGATTACTGTGAAGAGTTTGATTCACAGATTTTCATAGAAGATCTGGACCCAAATTGTTTGGTGGTACCATAGGCGTTTTAACAGACGAACACTCAGAGATCTCATACTTTTTCACTTGATGTTTCATATATATTTTCTTGACTGTGGTAATTCCTTCTTGATTTTTGATTTGAAGTCCAAGAAAATATGTGAGTTCTCCCATCATGCTCATTTCAAACTTCTTTGTCATTAGTTTGTCAAAATTTTTGCAAAGATTGAAATTGGTAGAGCAAAAAATGATGTCATCAACATATACTTGGACAAGAATGATGTCTCATTTAGTTTTGTAGATAAGCGGTGTTGTCTATCTTACCTCTGAGAAAACTTGTTTTGGATGAGGAATGTTGACAGAGTATCATATCAAGCTCTTAGAGCTTGCTTAAGTCCATAAAGGGCTTTGTGCGGTTGTAAACATATAGTGAAACTCACTACTTTCAAATCCTAGTGGTTGTTTGACAAAACTTCTTCTTCGGTTTACCATTGAGGAAGGCACTCTTGACATCCATTTGGTAAACTTCAAAGTTCTGGCGTATGTTACGTAGGCAAGAAAGATTACACGGCTTCCATTCTTGCTACGGGAGCAAAGGTTTCATCACAATCAATTCCTTCTTGTTGATTGTAACCTTTAACTACAAGCCTTGACTTGTTTTTAATGCGGTGCCATTTTATCAGTTTTGTTCTTGAAGATCCATTTTAAACCAATGGCGACATTGTGAGGGCATTTACAAGAGTCATGACTTCGTTTCTTTCAAATTGTTCCAATTCATCAATCATTGCTTGTACCCAACTAGGATGTTTTAATGCTTCTTTAACATTTTTGGGTTGATGGAAAGGAATTTGTCAAATAGACATTCATTGGCGAAGCTGTGAGTTTGGTAGCCATACTCCTAGTAAGCATCCTTAGGGTTTACCAATGATGTTTACAAGTTCAATATCGATTTCTTGTCCATCTCTTCTAAGGAGCGGGATATGATCCGGAACTTAGATTCGATGAGTGAATTGAGGTTGAATAGTTTCGAGCAGGAATGTTAATAGTAGAAGCTGTTGGTTGGATGTCTCTCTTTGAGACATATCGAGAGGTTGAGACTCTATGCGTACAATCGCCATACTCTGCGAAAGTATTTTGTAAAACGACCATTGATATGCGTCATAGCGTTCGGGTCAAATAAACTTCCTTTTGTCGAGACAAGTTTTTCAACACCCTAGCGGTGTGAACCTAATTGTAGTGTTGTATTAGGGTAAGCCCGGGGAATTGATATCGTTCTCTAGGGGAATAGGAATGCTAGTGAGAAATTACTACGCTAAGGTTGGGGTTGAGGAAGATTATTTTTTATCTTTTTATGTTTTTAGAAAATGGAAAGGTACGAATCTCGGGGTATTGGATTTGGGGTTGGTATTTCTACCGATTACTCTACTTATCTAATTATCTAAACTAAGGTGAGTGTAGTCTATGCCTATTGTTGTGTGCTCTTATGATGATTAAAAATGTGTTTACTTAGATGCTATTACTCCCTAGTTATCTCTATTGATGGTTGAATTGTCACGTCCTTATTCTTAACGTGTTGTGTTTTCTAAGGTTAGATGCGGTTGCGTTTATCCCTAACTCTTTGAAGCTACCTAAGGTTAATGACTACGAAATCTCTAGGATTCATAAACTTAACACTAAGGTTATATTTGGATATTTAGCCTTCAATTCCACTAGTAAATATAAGCTAAGGTTCAACAAAGACTAATCAAGCATTAATAACAAAACGGATGACCTATCGCAATACTAGGTCAATCACAATAAAAATAAGAAACAACCAATCAATATTCAATACCTAGGTTTCATATATCTAAGCAAACACACAAGTAAATTAGCCGGACATGGAGAACATGCAAGCATACACACAAACAATTGAAGACATGATTGAATTAATGAAGTAAAACACTTATCTTGTTGTAAAATAGGGTTCGGAACCCTAAGATACTGCCCAAGACAGCCTTGGTTGGTTTAGGTTTTTACTCCACAAAACTACCTCTCTAAAAACTGAAAAATTCGGATTCAATATATAGTGTTACAATATCGACGCGTTACTCTTTAATTGTGGCGTTGTGGTCGCCGCCGTTAGGGTTTCGTCTTGGCCACGTCACTGTGACGCGTCACCTTATGCTTGTGGCGTCGCGTGGCTTCAACCTCGGCGCCGTCGGGATCCAAATCTAGGCCGTCCGAGTTGTGAGGCCCTACTCTTTTAAACGATGCCGTCACTTGTAAAATAGCAATTCGCTCTCGAATTCGTCTCCGAGTGTCGCTGACGGCGTCGCAATTAAGCCGTGACACCGTCCCTTCAATTCAGCGACTTGAGTGTCTAGATTCTTGACTTTGGCCATTTTCTTCGTATATTCGCGCCTTTTCGTCCGAATAAGTGTCATTCCGGCAATTTGCCTTCAAGAGACCTAAAAAGTGAAAAGGAACGAAATTAAGTAGTAACTGATACAAAAGTGATCAATTAAGGGCTTAAATGACCCCTCAAAAGTGTACCTTTTAAATCCTTATCAAATATCCCTACACTTAGTATTTGCTTGTCCTCGAGCAAATGTGCTTTAACCAATTAATATATAAATTAGGGGTCATGAAACATTAGTTTAGAACGATTCACAACACATATAAGCCCTGTAAAAGTCATAACAAGCACGGAAATTACATACTAGCACCTCACAAGTGGTGTTTGGATACTCTCATATCTCGGGTGTATATGAAATATATCAAGTTGGAAATGGAAGATAAACACTCATTAACGGTCCTAGTACATAGATTACCATAGGCTTGAGACTAGATCAAACCTCCATTGCTTTGGCGTAAGCACCTAGGAAAAACTATCCAAGAGGTCTTTTAACGGGTTGTAACATTAGGCTTATAGTAGGGAAACAAAGGGTTTGGTGGGATAGGCGATTTAGCGGTGGCAAGTCAAAAATCTTTATGCTACAAGCATGAGAAGAATGGCGTTGCTAAACCAAGACTCGACACTCTAAACTCTAGATAAATTGAAACAAATAAACATAAATTTAAAAATAGATGTAGGATGGTAGCGTGCTTTGCTTTTTTTTTTTTTTCATACACTTTTACTCTACCATCCTCTACGATAACATCAAAATAATAGTGATTTATAGGCACATCTACATTTGAGTTTTATTACTCTAACACTAATTTGACCAATTGAAAAGATCAAAACACTTGGGGTATTATTACGCATAAATAAAGGAATTTGAATTTAACGTTCCTTCCCGTCATTTCATAAAATTTAACTTTTCCCATATGAGTCCCAATCGTCCCAGCTGTGTGTACAAATGATATGACTCGACTTAGCAACTTATGCAAGAAACTAGATAATTGAACTAACGGTTTAGTATGATATCAATAATGCACTAAAAGTGAGTGCATACAAGGTAGGATAAAGGCGATTTGGGTGTACATTTGGGGTGGATTGTAAACAATGCTCTTCATTGATATTCCGGAAAACCGAAACATCCGAGAACATGAGATACTCGAGGGGTTAACTAGGGGTAAACTAAGGATAGTACAGCTAAAGAGTGGGGAATTACTCAACGATGTGAAGAAGTATTATATTCGGTATCAAACAAGGGTTATCCTAATGCCTCTTATCATTTAGTTATTCCTAACTACACAAGTGTAGTCTCACTAGCGATCTCGGAATGCATGACAAAACAAGTTCTAGAATCTATTATACTGGTACACTGAGCATTAAAGTGGATGCTTTAATTCCTACAAATCTAAGGGCGATCTTTATATTGTGGGTGGAATTTAAGTGGTAAAGGGTTTTTGTGCTAGTCATATAACTTCCTATCCATGAGGCGCTTTATTAAGACTAATGGCCCACTCCTATATGTCATAAAAATTTTAAATTTGGTGCCAAAATTACCCTAACAGATATTTCTCATGGTTTATTACACAAATGAAATTGGACAAAGCAAATAGTCAAGGATAAGCATAGTTTCAAAGTTCCGTTTTATTTTCCCTCCCTACACTTAAACGAACATTGTCCCCAATGTTCCCCGAAAGTATCAAAGTTATGATAATGGAAGGTAATTAAAAGAGAAAGAAACTAGTACTCCCACAGCTCGGTAGGATCCGTGTGAAGTAGTGGTTAAATCTTTCTTCAAGAAGAGTGTTTGCGTGAAAAACTTCTTCCAATCTTATGTATCTTCTTCTTGATAAATTAAACCTGCACACTTGAAGAAAACAAGCGAAACCTTCATGAAAAATTGGCGCAAATATATATATGACTCTACTAAACTAGGATATAATGCTTGAATGGATGTTCTGATTTTCGGGAAAATTAAGACCGGAAAATTCCAAAATTTATAAGTAGCTCGAAAAGCGAAAAAGTACTAAGCGTTTTACGCTCCTCGGCACCCCGTCGGTTGACTACGACTAGCCGGGTTATTCTGACAGCCGGTGCGATTTTCTGGAAAAATTCTAGAAAATTTTTATATTTAGAATCGGGAAAAATTTCGCAAAACATCCATTATGACTCGATACAAGCATTTGACTCGAACAAACACACATGGATATCTTTTTAAATAATCTTAATTCTCATGTTCACGTTCTTTTTGAAAACGTGTGTAATCCTCCCTACACTTATCCCTTATGTAAAATACCTTTATATGTAATTAAGGCGAGGTTAAAGACAAAATAAAGCATTTTTACAAATTTAAACATGAGAATAAACGATCAATAAAAAAAATATGCGACACATAAATAGACAATCCATCCACACATGTCATAGATAAATCACACCACATGCAAATATACATACACACCAAATTATTCAAAGTTCAGCACAAAGTTAAGATAGCCTAGATTATTACATGCCCAATTAAAATTGTTTCAACAACCAACCATTCCTAACCATAAACAGTCCGTAAACAAATACATGAGTCACTGGAGAGGGGGTCCATAACGGTAGTCATAACCAGGAGGGAGGTGGCCCAGATATCCATAAGGCGGGTAGTCCTCCTCCCGCCTGGGAAATGGATCAATCTAGGTGTGGGTCCACGGCCCGATCATGGGCAGATGTTGCATCTGTCGCGGTATGATCATATGTCAACCTAGCCCTCGATCACAGGTGCGCCATCCATGTCCATACGCCCCATCCGCTCCCTAGTGGGCTGCCAATCTCCCTGGACATGTGTGCAGAGCGTCAACGGAGCCTCCGCTCCATCCCCCTTTGGTATCGCGGCATCGGCTCGTCATCATCGTCATCATCACCAACACTGATGTCGGGCTGAACACGAAACCATGCGTAATCCCTACCATAATCCATGATGACATCCATTGCTTTTAGGGACTTAGCTCTGACGACCCTTGGTGCTACCACTACATTAAGGTACATGGGTACCTCCCCGGCCAAGATGCCAAAGGAATGAGCCAACCGGGTGATAGGCATACCACCATATACCCTATCCTCAATCCTCATACCACTAGCGGTCCTTAGTGTCGGCCAACGAGAATGGGATGTTACGATGCACACCGACCCAACATGCAGTAGAGATAGAATAGATCGGTAGAGAGTGACGATGACTCGTGCCATCACCCGTTATAGTGAAAGTGGCGGGTGCACGAGCCTAATCCTTGATCCCGGATCTTTGGTAGAGTACTCGGTGACATACTCCCGTTGGCTATTGTGTTCCAGCTGAATTCCCAACATGTCATCCCTATGGGTAATCGGTTGCCAAGTTAGCCCTAAAAACATTGCTCTCGGCATCCCTTGCGACACGGTCACACTCTCCTTCCAAACTCAAGTATCGACATAGTCCTCCATTCTCCCCCAAACCTAAATCGAACCCCACGAAACTCAATTTTATCCCGACATGGATTAATATCCATCAAATAAGATGTGTGAAATTCATGAACCAGCTAATACGCCTACGGGCTCCGCATCATCTAAACAACCTTTCCCGGGATCGGTGAACTTATCCCTCCTAAAAGCTGTTCCAAAATTCCTTAGAGATCATGCTCCTCGAAATCCCCACTCCAGCCCCTGAATCAATGGTTTGATGAAGCAATTAATTATAACGTTTTGGCTTCCTCAACAAATACTCCCCACCCAGCAATTGTGTCAGCCATGTTCTCCTGGGTACTAGAAGACTGTCCCCTAGTTCTCTTCATTCTTCTGCTCATCTGAAACAGGAAATCAAATAAAAGGGAAACAAATGAGTAACATTTGTGTTGTTAGGATGACATCGAAGGTTACAGCAATGACAACATAAGCTGGCCAGTGACAGGACAAAATTTATGAATCCAACATTTGTGAGGGAAAAATCCATGTTTTTAACCATAACCCTTGACCTAAACACCCTTGTTGCAGCAACAATGGTGCATTGGCTAGGTGGTTTTAGTTCCTAAGCCGGAAGGCTTCCAAAATTAACCCCATATGATAACACTACTATTAGCTAATCTTAAGCCTAATTAACAAGATTCATGGGCGACATTTAGCATAAATCAAACCAATTGGGGATTTTCGGTTGAAAGAAAAATCAAAATGAGCATGAAATAATTGACTAGACAAAGTTCAATGTAAATTACTTACATTGTGGAGATTGACGCAGAAAAATAGTGAATTTGATGTGGAAAACGTGAGTGTGGTGTGTGGGGCGGATATAATGTGTAGATTAGAGAATGAAAGGGATGGTTGGTGTTTTTATCCGTCTCGATCGGCTTAGTGGCGGCGTCACTCTTTACGTGTGATGGTGTCACGCAAAATTTTGCAAAAGAAAATGGTTTTGTTAATCCATGGGATAAAAAATCTGATTACTATTTTTGACAAAGATTTTGGTTCTTATTTTAAGATTTATTTTGTCAATCCACCCACAATCTCCACGAAGGTAAGCAACACATATGTCAAATTGCCTTTCAATTGTGATTCTAGAAATACCGAAGTATTGGGGATGAGGATTCTTTGATCCTGGTTTAAAACCGAAAGTAACTTTTCCTAACATTTGGAAAGTCGGGAAGTGGCACGTGCACCTTTCCAATAAATATGTTCTTAGAAAACGCGAGTGTTGAGGCAAGAATCCAAACAAGGATGTGATTCCTTGAGGGGGTTGCACCTTAATGGAATTGGAGAAGGTTTGGGAGTCATCCCAGCGTGTTCCGCTCGAGTATACCTTTTCTATCTTTTTAGGTATATTGTTCTTTGTAATTTCTTCACGTTTTCACATGAAGTTCAGCTAGAGTCCCAAAAGTGTCATGAGTTTTCCGCATTTGAGCTTCGAGGCGTTTTATTTCCTTTTCTTGCTTGTGGAGAAATTTCAACATTATGTCCTCAAATTCATCTTGCCGGTATTTTCTTGGGAGCAAAAATTCCTTGACCGCATTCACATGCTAATAAGCATGGGTGGTTACTTCCATTAACTCATTCACTTGCGCCTCCATACTCATAGCAGCTTATACTGGGAATTTAGCCGTTTTCCTAGACTCTGGAATTTCCTATCCTTCCTCTTCATATTGAGCTAGGTCTTCGATGACCTCCCAACATGCCAACCTGAGGTTACTTAGCCTTCCACCCGCATAATCAATGGTTTGTGCGGAGGGAGGGGCCGCGTGATCATAAAAGAGTTGGACTTGAAGCCAAAGATCAATGCCGTGATGAGGGACTCTATGGAGTAAGTCCTTGAATCGATTCCATGCTTAGTAGAGATTTACCTTGACGTTGTTGGAACATCAAGATTTCATTCCTAAGCTTAGTAGTTCTCCCAGTGGGAGTAAGAAGCGAGAGGGTGAGATCATCCAACTTGAGATGGAGCGGGAAAGTCGCTCAAGCCAATTACTAGCTTGGTCCAGTAGAGAAATTGGAAGAGAAATGCGTGGTCTCCCGATTAGTAGCATCGAGGTCGATGGAATCGATGATTTTAAGGAAATCTTTAAGATCTTGATTAGGATCTTCGCGAAGTCCATGGAATGCACATCCGTTTTGCACCAACCGGATGGTGTCGGATCGAAGGGTCATAGTTTGGGCTTGGTCGGGAAGCTCAATGGTGTTTCTATAGCCTAGGTAGCTTGGTATTGAGTATTCAAAAGAGTACGGCCTCTTGGCGGGTCATTTGGTGGTGGGTTGATAAGTGGTGGTTGATTATCACCTTCCATGATGAAAAGTGATGGGATTACTAACAAAGGTCACGAAGAAGGGGATAGACTATGAGGAAGCTAAAATGAAAAAGGCTTACTTGATAGGAATCAAGCAAGGAAACCTAAACGAGGTGGAAATCTAACAAGCTATTCTATTCCCGGCCGGCCAAAACAATCTAGCGTGCAACCGCGTTGGTCAAAGAAACTTCCTTTTAGTCGAGCAAGTTTTTCAATACCTAGGCAATGAACCTAATCGTTGTAGTATAGTATTAGGGTAAGCCTTGGAAATTGATATCGTTCTCTAGGGGAATAGGAATGCTAATGAGAAATTACTACGCTAAGGTTGGGGTTGAGGAAGATTATTTTTTATCTTTTTATGTTTTTAGAAAATGGAAAGGTACGAATCTTGGGGTATTGGATTTGGGGGTTGGTATTTCTACCGATTACTCTACTTATCTAATTCTCTAATTATCTAAACTGATGAGTGTAGTTAATGCCTATTGTTTGCTTTATGATGATTAAAATGTGTTTACTTAGATGTTATTACTCCCTAGTTATCTCCTATTGATGGTTGAATTGTCACGTCCTTATTCTTAATGCGTTGTGTTTTCTAAGGTCGTAGGGTATGTGTTTATCCCTAACTCTTTGAAGCTACCTTAAGGTTAATGACTCTGAAATCTCTAGGATTCATAAACTTAACACTAAGGTTATCTTTGGATATTTAGCCTACAATTCCACTAGTAACTATAAGCTAAGGTTCCACAAAGACTAATCAAGCATTAATAACACAACGGATGACCTATCGCAATACTAGGTCAATCACAATTAAGATAAGAGACAAGCAATCAATATTCAATACCTAGGTTTCATATATCTAAGCAAACACACAAGTAAATAAGCGGACATGGAGCACATGCAAGCATACACACAAACAATTAAAGACATGATTGAATTAATGAAGTAAAACACTTATCTTGTTGTAAAATAGGGTATAGAACCCTAAGATACTTGCCAAGATAGCCTTGTTCGATTTTAAATTTTTACTCCACAAAACTACCTCTCTAAAAACTGAAAAATTCGGATTCTATATATAGTGTTTCAATATGCGACGGCGTTACTCTTTAATTGTGAAGCCGTAGGGTCGCCGCCATTAGGGTTTCGTCTTGGCCACGTCAACTCTGTGACGGCGTCACCTTATGCTTGTGATGCCGTCGGCTTCAACCTCTGACGCCGTCGGGATCCAAATCTAGGCGTCCCGAGTTGTGACGCCCTACTCTTTTAAACCTGATGCCGTCACTTGTAAAATAGCAATTTGCTCTCTGAGTCGTCTCAAGATGAGTCGCGACGGTGTCGCAATTATGCCGTGACGCCGTCCCCTTCAATTCCAGCAGCTTGAGTGTCGCAATTCTTGATTTTGGCCATTTTCTTCGTATATTCGCGCCTTTTCGTCCGAATAAGTGTCATTCCGGCAATTTGCCTTCAAAAGACCTAAAAAGTGAAAAGGAACGAAATTAAGTAGTAGCGGATACAAAAGTGATCAATTAAGGGCTTAAATGACCCTCAAAGTGTACATTTTAAATCCTCGTCAACCATTTTTGCCACATTTGTAGGATTCCGTATTCTGTCCAGCTTTAAAACCAGAAAACTTTGACTTTATTTTAATAAATCTTTTTGACTTTTTAAGACGTGCTCTTTCTTAAAACTTCATATTTCAATCATTGAAGTATTCATCACTGGTTCTATTATCCACCTCATCTTCTGAGTCTTCTTGAAAATCCTACACAATGTTGTTAGAAAAAAAAAAGAAGTTGATACGGTACATTTAATATGGGTGCAGATGTCAGGGCCTTCTTGGTCTCAGGATATCTCATGTTTATTAGATTATCTTCATAGATAAATCTCCCATAAATTTCAGGTAGGTCTAGGGTCTGTATATGATTAGCATTTCTAAATCCTTGAGAGAATCGTAACCATTTTTCAGGGAGACTGGTAACAAAGCCTACATTTATTTCATGTTTGGACAGTTTAATATCGTCATTTGTTACCTCATTGAGCAAAGTTTTGTAGCGGGTGTAGGTCTGAGAGAGACTTTCAGAGTCTTTGGCTCTGAAGGTGTTATACTTAAGTTTCAGATACATGATCTTGTTTTTCTTGGTATCAGAGGGGCCTTCATATTTGTGAACCAAGTTAGTCCAGGTTTTTTAGTTTTTCTTTGGTCTTGATTGACCACCATCCTCTCATCAGTACTCCGTGCATCAGGTTTTTCTAAACCTTTAGCAGACTTGAGGACAATGGGACCTTCAGTAATACATTTAATGTAATAAGGTTCCATACCTACTAAGTAGCAAAGCATGCACTTTTTCCACATTGAAAATTTTCCAACTTCGAGTTTGGGAGCACTATCAGAATAGTTGCCTCCCTTTTTATCCACAAGTTGGGGTACATCATTTTCAGCCAAGGTAGGAACTTGATTTTAAAATGTTTTTAATGGTTTATAAATCAAACTGCTCTAATACCACTTGTTGTTCCCTTTGGCTAGTTTAACTAGAAAGTTAATCTAACCAAGTTCCATGCTTAATAATGATGTGATGAAGAGAAAGAATCTTTAATAAAGATATAACAAATTTAAGACTCAAGTTTTTTCCAACATTTAGTTCTTTATTGATATAAATCAAAGAATTATACCCCAAGTGTTTGTGGAACAACACTTGGGATTGAATGACAAGTGTGTTTGTGATTTTCTCCCGAAACTTAAACATCGAACCTATGTTGGGTGGATAAGTAAGAACTATGCTAACTGATGCAGGTTTTACTGACCAGGTTTTAGTATTTATAGTTTCTCGTTATACCTATGGTCTACCCTAATGCACTAACGGGCAGTGTACCCGGTCGTGTGTAGTGTAGTATTTTGGTAAAACTGAGGTCATCCTAAGAGCTATGTGTGTGAATTTAAACTAAGCCTAGGTGTCACAGATTTTAATATGATTTTGATATAATTAACTACTAAAGAAAATAAAAGCGATGGTTGTGATCAATAGAGGAGAGTGGTGCTAACCTAGTTATTCATCCTAATTAGTAATGTTTACGTCTAATTACTTCCAATTACTTCAGGTGGGGTCAAAGTCGCTAGGACAGCATTTGGTCAGTTCGTACTAACCTATCATCAAAGGGTCCCATTGGAGAAATCAGGTGACCTGTCATAAGTCCAGTTGTTCTTAGTCCCCTAATCCAAGTCATTAAGTACAGCTACATGCTAGATTCATAAGAGTGAGTGCCCGGGCGCTAGCATCTTATACACTCACCCCCTACTTCTTAAGTTCATCCAAACGGTAGGTGATCAGTTGGTCAAATCGCACAAGCAGAAAGGGTCGTCAGTTGGTCATATCTTACCCTTCCCACTCAATCTACCTACTTAGGGTCAGTTGGTCATACCTCCTAAGTAACTAGCCACTACCGCCATTCAAAAGTCAAAACTACCGAAACAAGGGTAGCTACCAACAAACTATGCGTCCATACACTTAGAAATAATTATACGGAAGCAATGTAAACGCAAACAAAACAATTAAGAAATCATAACTAGGCCAGCACCAGAGGTGCTTAGCCGCTCATATTAACTAAAACAATTGATTCAATGTTTAACATTACGAAATACATGAATTGAAAGTAAAGAAAAGATAAAATGCTAATGCTTATCATAGGGGAGTGATTTCTCCCTTGGAGATGGCTCCCTATGCTCCTTTAGATCTGCCTTCGACTTCTACTCACGTTCACTTGGTGTTGTGTGTGAAATGGGATGCTCGAAATGCTGGAATTGGGGTACTTATAGGCCATATGGTTCGCGGCGTAACTAAAATTAAGAGTTACGCCATAACATACAATTCTTCGTATTCTGCACTAAAAATGCTGGTTACGGCGTAACTCTGTAAGGAGTTACACCGTATCTTCCATAAATCTTGGTTACGCCGTAATTGAGACAATAGTTACGGCGTAGCTTGCAGCGGCGCGGAACCTCATTTGACCTAGTTGGTTACGTTGTAATCTGTAACACCCCCAATTTCATGATACGCAGCGGAATTCAAGCTGGGTGTTACTTCATGGCACAATAGTTATATCAATAGAAAACAAACCCTAATTGAGTCATTTTTAAAAGATTTATCATTCGATTTATGTAAATATCAGAGTTTACAAAATGAGGTCCCAGTGGTTTTACAGTTTATTAAATAAGTTTTCGAATGATAATATAGCCTTCTTGAGTATCCATGCCCTTCCGTGCCATCCTCTTAAATTATGAACCTGAGATAAACATGCTAAAAGTGTCAACACAAAGGTTGGTGAGTTCATAGAGTTTATAGATAAAACAATTGAGTTCAATAGTTTGATTATTGTAATAAATACAATTATCGATGAAATAAGTAGTGGACTACGTTGTTATGCACCCATAGTCATTTGTTTAGTAATCAGTTGAACACAAGTTTCAAGGTTGGGCCACGTTGTTGCACCCATAAATTCAGTAGTTGCAGCATTTGTATCATTGCAACACAGTATATATTGCCTTAAGTCTCATGAATGCAAACCTTAACACGAACGCGTCATAATAATGATGTAAGTTACAAACATCATAATAATGATGTGAGAAACAATGCCCTCTGGTAGGAGTTTGCCATTCTCCTAGTCTTCTCAAATAAAGTGCATTTGGTTACCTATCCGGCTAACACAAATGGGGCGTCAACTGCCAATAGATCTATTCACTATATTCGCGTTCACTTGTAAAGTGATTAATGGTTCATGATATGAGGGACTTTTAGTGGCAGGTGTAAGTAACTTAAGCAATAGTAATCAGGTGTAGGTGTAGCAAGAAAAATACTTGTGTTCGGGTTTGTAGCATGTATCTTCCCACGAGTTTGAAAAACAAGTAAAAAGTGGGACTATGAACTCATAACAGTATGTAAAAGTTTAGAGTATTTGTGATAGTAAAAGAAAGTAGTTGAGCATGTATCTCCCCCAAAAGAGTTTACAAAACTGATAAATAATAAAAAATGGGGCTACGAACTCACAGTAATTCATAAGAGTTTAAAATAAATGTAAAAATATAAAACAATATTTGAGCATGTATCTCCCCCAAAACGTTCAAAATAAGGAAAAGAGGGGCTATGACTCACCTCGATGTTACAATAGTCTGGATGGAAAAAAAATTAAGTAATTTGAATAAACTGCTCCGACTCGCGACCTGAGTTGGTATGTCATGTTTTTAGTATTCGAGTTCAAGTTTATGTGATAATGATGCTTTATCGATAGTTAGGTAACATGAAGTCTCTTCAAAAATTAACAATACTTATCATTCTTATTTTTATGGCTTGGATGATGGATAATAAATTTTATCGAAACCCAAGTTGTTAAATATTTTTATGTTTCCAAAATGTTATAATTTACAATTTTAAATATTTACAGTTTTTACCCTTGCACTTTCAAAAATGACACTTTAAACCCTCAACTATGGGTTATTGACAAAATCATCCCTTGTATAATTAACTTTGAAGAAATTACATTTTTAGTCCAAGAAAACTTTATCTTTCAAAAATTACAATTTTTATACTTGTAGTTTTATAAGAAATATTCACTTGTTTTAGGCCTAAATTGACAAAAGTGCGAGTAAATAAAAGCGAGGCCTTAAAAGGTTCTTACTACGTTCTTGATCCCTTCAAGAGTTTTTATGGTGGTCTTTCTCTTAGTTCAAACTAGAAGTCTTAAGCTCTTACGGTTTGGTCGCAATGATTTTCTAAAGTAGGGGGTTAAGTGCCTTTTGTTGGTTTTGGGCGATAACAGGGCCAAACGAGGATAGATTTTACACAAGGCAAGCCAATGTTTTTACAACGAAATTGATCCTTTAAACACTTTGCTGTAAGCTCTTCAAAATGGTATAGGTCTCATATTCTAGTCATCTTTGGTTAGAGAGAAACAAGCCCGTGAACATGGCCACTTGGCCACGACGCGTTTTAAGGAAATTTCCTTTTTAACCGATTAACTTTTACGGGGTCACCTAGGGACATTGTAATATGTTAGTTAACTCTTTTTAAGTCATTATCTAACATTCTATAACTCTTATGACTCAAATTTTGAAAAGTGCACGCAAGGCCTTTTTATGAAAATCTCAGCGAGTCACCTTCTTTGTGGTTGATTATAAAAGAGACTATAAGTGATTTTAAAGAAATTATTAGGGCGTTAAAATCCTTGCAGCGAGCCCTTTAAAATGGTGTAAATCTCATACTTTGGAACCCTTTAATTAGCAAGATATTAATTATAGAAAAGGGCTACCTAGGCTAATCTTGCCAAATTGAAATTCTCGTTTTTAAACCATAAAACTTTATATCTTTTGTATGAAACCTTGTGAAATGTTGTTTAACTTATTTCTAATGTTTCTAAGATAGTTCATAATCAAATTTATCAAAAATCCCGAGTTTTTCCCATATACCTGTTGTAAGGGACTTTTGGTGTTTAGGACTTATGGCCATAATGAAGTGCCGTTTTTAAGCATGAAAACTAGGCTTTTCGACCAGGTTATGGGGGCTTTCTAGAGTGTCCTAGGTGGTGTTTACAATGGTACTTTGGTTGACCTTAATATCTTTAACATGATGTAAATAAATGGGGCACAAGTAGGGGGTGCTGGCTTGTTTTTGCGTCAAGGCCGAGCAGAGAGAAAAGCGTTTTAAACTTTGCAAGGACTAAGACTTAGGTTTGGTTTGTACTACTGATCCTATAACATACTTAATGGTTAATCCTTATAGTTTTTACCCTAGCCAATACCTCAAAACGAACAGGTTCTTGTATAATTGTGTTTTTTTTTACAGAAAGTTGTACAACATCAGGTTCTTGTTTTAGTTCTATATGTTATGAGTTTTATTAACATAACTAAGTGATGTAAGATATGTAAGAATGTTTAAAGAAAGAGATTGGGACACTTACAAATAATATGTTGCTGAAACCAGAAGAATACTCCTAATAGCTGCTAATTATTTCCAAGTACACCACTCCTTCTAAGCCTTAGATTAGCCTTTCCTTTCACTACTTAAGGTAAATTTTCAGAATATGTGTGAGTGTGGGAAGTATTGTATGGTGTGTGTGATGGATGAGACTCAAGGAGGGGGAGGTGGGGCGTTATATATAGGTGTGAGAGTGCATGGATTCCCAAAGTGCTATGTCACCTTGTATTGCAAGAGGAGGGACAAGGTGATGTGTTGCAATACACATGGAAGGTGCATGTGATCTCAAGGAAACATGAAATGGTGTGGTAAAACTCTAGCCAAGAGTTTTACCCACAACCTTTGACCATGGTAAAACCTCATGGTAAATGGATGATGTGTAAATCTATGGTGCAAGTAACTAATTGTGGTTAGGGTAATTGCATGTAGCATGTAGGAAATTAAATGGTAATTTTCTAGTTCAATTCTAACTATGGTAACAAGGGGGTTAGGCTCTAGAGGATAGTACTTAGGCCTTTGCATGATGTACCTATAGTATAGTGGTGTAAATACTTAGTTAGGTCTTCTAATTTATTTTAGATAAATACTAGTTTAAGTTTATTTAAGTGTAAATAAATATAAATAAAAGTTTAAGGTTGGTGTTTTATTGTTTGTACATAGGCATTGATTTGTTGTACTTACTAAAAAAAATATATTTTTAGGGCTTGTGCTTGAAAGGTTTGTGTAATGTGTTTTAAAATAAATACACCAAGGTTTATAATGAGTTTTATGTTAGTAGTATGCTCCTATGCATCAATGACTTGTATATTGGCTTGTAAGACTTGTACATTTACATTTTATAAAAATCATGTATAAATTAATTAGGGTTTGTGATTTCGTTAATATCTGATCATAGTTTTGTAAATTAGGGCTTGTAACGGGAAATATCGTAAAGTTAGTTTTCGTGCTTTAAGAACTTGTACATTAGCTTCAAAGTGTTGTACTTTAGTGTTGATGGTTTAATTACATGAAATCATAGTTATAATAAATTATGGTTTCATGAAAACTCCAATAGATAAAAAACGTTTAGTTTAAATGTTTAATAATCGTACATTTATGAAATAACGTAAAGTGGTAAATAAAAGTTGAAAACTTTTATACTTGACGTATAAGGAATGAACTTAAGACATTCTGGTGTTGGTGTGTACATTTATTAAGAATGTGAGTTACGTCATATTAGTTAGTTGTTGTGATTAGATAAACTGATAACGTTTAAAAAAAAATTAGACATGAAAAATGGATAAGTATTCTTTAGTTAGAGTATCATACAAGTGGAAATTTACCAGTGGTTACATAATCTTTGGGAGAGTTACGCCGTAATCTTATGTTGAGTTGGTTTTCTAAGCCACACTTTAGTTACGGCATAATGTGAGAGAGGAGTTACGCCGTAACTTCTTCAAAATGAGCATACTATGATATATCTTCAATAAATTCTCCAAATCCGCGTCTCTTTAGCTCCAATGCTCGTAATTTACCTGAAAGTGAAATATAGAGGAAAACAAGCGTAAATACATATAAATGATATAAAATACGAGCATTATCGGGAGAAATTGACACATAATATTCAGGACTATTTGATGTTATCACTAACCAATAGAGTATCTCTAGGACTTAGTTCTACTTTGGAGAAGGGATTGAGCTCTTGAAAATGTGGTTACAATGTAATATGAGAGCTTAATCCCTTCTCTTTGCATTAATCTATTTATAGTAAAATATGTTTATGGATATTCACGAGATAGAAGCACTTGCTATTTGGACAGGCTAAAATCCAAATAGTGTTTTGCTTATATTCCTAATTACAGTTGTAAAACCTACTTTCGACGTAATTTTTTGTACTTAAGTACTTCTAGACCTTTGATAAGATCTTTGATAACTTATCTTTCCAAGAAGTTTCTCACCCATTCTTCAAAGCCATAGTTGCTAAAAAGAGTAACTAAGTCGTCAATCAAAGTATTATTGGTTAGGAAGATCTTGGGGAGTCAGAGAGATATTGCCATCACTCTCTGACTCCATCATTCAGGTCTTGATTCCTATCTTCAGTCTCTGAGCTCTGCCTCAGATAATGAAGGAGTCTTTACTTCTTCAGACTATGCGGAATATCTTATGAATGACTCTTTGGTGAATGTTCATCAAATATGTTCTTAATGGGACTTGGGCATTGAATAGACCCAACAAGTACAAATGATGTTTTAAGAGGGTATTTATAACCTATCCCTATAAACTATTGTGTTGTTTATGTAAATAACATGTATAAAAATCATGCAATATACTCCTCCGTCCCATATTAAGTGTCTACTTTGACTTTTTAGAATTTTCTTGTTTAACTTTTACCTTAAATATTTTTATTTTCGTTATATAATACTTGATGAAAATTATACCAATGAAAATATATTTAAAACTCAATTCATTCATATATTTTGCATCAAGTATTATATAGCACAAATAATAGAATTAAAGGTAAAAGTTAAGCAATAAAGACTTACAAAAGTCAAAGTGAACACATAATATGGGACAGAGGTAGTAGTATTTTGTTGCGCAACTGGCGATAGCCTTTAATGAGGTCTTGTGATGTTGTTTCATTGTGCCAAAACCAGAATGGAATCATGACCTAGTGGTCATCTAAGAAGGAAAGTGGTTGATATCCGCAAAGAAATCCTGAGAACTACTAGCCTCACATAACAACAAACATCTATCTTTACTTCCTATTGTGTGCTGGAGTTATAATGCAACCTTAGGTGATCATTTGATATTTTTTCTAAATTTTGGTGGTAAACATCTTTTTTTCATATGTGTTACTAACCCTTTTTCTTTAAAAGCAAATATATATGTGAAAATTTCTAGAATATAAAATTTAAAAACTGATTTACGAATTTGGACCATAGAATTCTATGTTACCAAAAATGACATAGTGAGCAAAACAAGTTTGCTCGAACTATCTTTTGCGCATGGTGAATAAGATTATTACACGTACCAATTTTTTGTTTTACAGTTTGAATGTGAATGTGACAGATGGAGTTAGCAAGCAAAATAATTTGATGTCGATCTCATTTGCTTGCCTAAAAGTATTTGGTTGATCTAATCAGGTGTTGACACATGGATAAGCAAGCAAAAAACTTTGCTTGCCATGTCAATTTGCTCTCTATGACTATTTTGTGAAATGGATAAGCAAGCTAAATACTTTGCTTGCCATCCTAATTTGCTCTCCAAATTATTTTGTGAAATGGATAAGCAAGCAAAATACAAGAAGTCCATATTAGGTTCATACAGAATATGATTACAAATTTTACATATGAGGCACTTAATATAAGAGTCATTTATAGAGTAGTTGGACTGAACAAAGGTTACAAAAATGTGTTATATGAATTTAATGAGGGTAATAAGAAGAGATGTCACATTTTTAATGCCTTCTGTAGTTAGTTCCGAGCAAATTGTCATATCAAGCAAAACTCATTTGCTCGCCATGTTTTATGAATTTCTGAGAAAATGAGAAAACAAGCAAACTCATTTGCTCGCATAGCCCCCTTTATTTTGATTTATTTTTTTTACATAAAAGTTGGGCCACATAGTAAGTAGCGAGCAAACAACAATGGAGAGCAAATAGATTTGCTCGACATGTCCATTTTTGAAATGTGAAAATATAGTGTCAATTTTGGTTATTGAGTTTGGTATGAGCAGATATTAGTAATTTCTTTAATATATATTGTTGGATAAAACTTTCATCAAAGCTAATTGATCAAAAAGTGCACAATGTCAATATCTAAATATCTAAACACCCATATTTTTTTTAATAAACTAAATACATCGTATAGGATCTGCAATACAGAAACTCCAAAAATTGAATTCTGAATTAAACCCGTTTCTGGTAACATGTAAACTCTGAATTATATTTCATAATTAAAATAAATAATAACTATACATGAGTTTTGTAAGTGGAAACATATGTGTCTACGTAAAATGGGCTTATTCCAAGCGTCCATTTAAAACTTGTAGCTATAAACGTACATATCCTTGACTATATAAACTGGTTAAAAAAGACTCTTGTTTTGGGGGAATTCCAAACTGATAATAAATTATGGGAATGAGAAGGTCATTACCTAACCTGCAAGCTACACTATTTTGACCCATTACGCCCCATTTCACACATAGCTTGGTCTCATCTTACAAACCTGCAACACATGGAACTGAGAACGCTAAGTCCTTGCGACTTAGTGAGTAAACAAGCTAATCTGAAATAATACTTGTAATTCTAAACATGAACATATTAATATATAGGGTTAATAAACAAAAAAGTTACTAAGTTTGCCTAAATGTTCACATAAGTTACTAAAGTTTAAAACGTTACAAAGAGGTTACTCAACCTTTTGTCACCGGTTACATAAGTTACTGTCATAGTTTTAACCTTTAACCACATTTTTTTTCCTTTTTTTTGAACGACAACTTTTTAGATGTTATTATACGTTTTCATCTGTTTTATACGTTTACATGTTCTTACGTTTTTGTCTATTTTGATACATTTGTTTTCACAATTTTGCACATAGTTGTATGTTTTGTTTTACTTTTTGGGATGTAGTTTTATGTGTTGATATGTTTTCATACGTTATTATATGTTTTTGGATGTTGTTATACGTTTTCATACAATTTCTTACATTTACTTACTTTTTTATACGTAAAAATGCATAAAACATACAAATGTACTAAAGCAGATAAAACGTATAAAATATGAAAACGTATAAAAGTGGATAAAATATATAAAACATACATACTTATAAAACGTATAAAACATACAAACGTATGAAACATAAAAAGGTGTAGAAAAAAGTAAAAATAGTATGAAAACGTACAAAAACGTAAGAAAATGTACGAAAACGGAGGAAAACGTAAAAAAACCATACAATAATGTATAAAAACGTAAAAAGGTATAAAGAAAAATGTACACACACGTATAAAAACGGATAAATATATACAAAAACGTATGAAAATGGACAAAAATATATTCAAAAACGTATGAAAATGGAGAAAAAGTATGACAACAGAGAAAAGCATACACAAATGTATAAAAAAGGATAACAACATATAAAAACGGATGAAAATCTACAAAACGTATGAAAATGGAGAAAAACGTAAATAAATGTAAAAAAAGAACGACAACAGAGAAAAACGCACACAAACGTATAAAATGGATAGAAACATACAGAAGCGTACGAAAATGGACGAAAATATACACAAACATATGAAAATGGAGAAAAATGTACAAAAACGTAAAAAAAAGCACGCAAACATAGAAAACATACATAAACGTATAAAAACGAATATTAACTTTTTTTAAGGTTCAGTAACCTATTTAATAAACTCTATGAACTATAGTAACTTGCATGTAACATCTCAATTATAGTAATGACGTGAACAAGGGAACCAATATATCATCCAGTTTCCCACCATCGTAGAACAAGAATGTCACTTTTTTAAATGTTTAGTAACCCATATAATAAACCCGTTAACTTAAGTAACCTCTTTGTAACGTTTTAAACTTTAGTAACTTAGGTGAACATTTGGTAAACTTTAGTAACATATTTGTCTATTAACCCTAATATATAATATGTTATAAATGGTGTGACTTTTAGTCATTTTGCTATTTGTACATGACATATATCTCCAATTCTAAATGTCATAATCCTAACATAAGGTCTGAGCACGTGCTTCTGATTAGACGATGTGCAGTCGTCCTGCAATAAGTGAGAACTTCCGTAGCCAACGAGTACTCTTCTTGGGGCACTCACTTGTCATCGTGCTTATCTAAACTCAGGTCATCCACAAAGGAAGCTTAAACATATAAACTTGATATGCAAATTTTAAACATGGGTCATCCACAAAAGATGTAAATACTATGTTAAGCACGGGTCATCCACAAAGGATACTTGTACGAGAGTTCTACATCGTGCACTTTTTGTGCACATCGTGCACTTCTTAGGCACACTACATAACTAATGGTACATTTTCTTAGGCACCCATTATACAATTCGCATTTTCAGGATTTCTATCCATTATCGAATTTTCACTATTCACTTTTTACTATTCATCCCTTAAATTTTTTTATTATTTTACTATCATGACAAGAAAATTGATACTCGACGAACCTTCCTGACGACGTACGTTGAATCCACCGAGAACCAATTTCACAAAACCGTGTCTAAGATTTAGTTTTAGGTTTAAACGTCATTCAGGCATGCCGATATGTCCAGTTAACCTTATAAACAATAGAAATGTGTATTTCTCACATCATACGACAATTCCACAAGTTTTGGAATTTTACGTTTTCCAATTCTGCTTTTTACGCGAATTACGCGTTTTAAACCTATGTTTCTAGTTTTAACAGCGTTTAAGCAACCAGATGAAACTTACCACTCATTTTATATTTTATTATGGAGTATAATGATGAGTTTAATCATTTCTAAAAAAATTTATTTTTAGGATACCCAGTTTTAAGTTTTATGACTTTACGACTTTTAGTTAGCGATTAACGGGACCAAACTCACTCCATAAAAGCAAGATAATTATTTGAAACTCTTAACCTCCTCAAAATAACCATATGTGGCATTTTTGGTGACTAATTAGGACACATGGTATGGTTAGGATTGATCTTGGATGGATTGGTTACACATTTCAAACTTAAGACTTAAGTTTTCTTCATCTTATGACACATGTCAAGACTTAGCTAGTAAGTATGATGAATCACCACCCTTGGCACCTCCTTTGACTAACTAAAACTCATATAAATACCCCCTCCCCTCCCTCTTGGTCAGTCATACCAATACCACACACAAAACACACTTAATTTTGCTAGTTTCCTTCAAGAATTATTCAAGAGAACAAGCTCCATATCAATTCCAAAGCTCTTGTTAAGCTTTGATTGATCCAAAGTCCTTGTTCTTCCATCCTTTGGTGATCTTCCATCCACAAGAAGTGTTCTAGTAGACTTCAATTTCCTTCTCAAGTAGTCACACGTTGGTGTCAAGAGTTTGAAGAAGTTGGAAGCTAGAGATCCTAGTTCAATAAAAGCCCTAATCCTTGTTCTTAACTTCCTTTCTTTAGAAAGCCAAAAGTTGTAAGAAACCCTAACATAATCTCTTGCTCAACATCATTAGCATGTTTCTCATACTTCATTTATGCTATATATGGTCTTTATGTTATGATCATGATGTACAAAAATCTTTAAAACAAGTTATGAGAACTATATGTTAACTTAAAATAGGTAAACAAGAAAACTAGTAACATATGTTGTGAAATACGACCAAAATAGTATAACCATGATATTATACAGTTAACTACTATTAAAAAGGATTTTACAAGAAAACATGGCAATTTGAATCACCCAAAACGAGTAGACGAGTCAAAAGAAGTTAGCAAAACCATAACACCGAAACTGCCAAATTGAAACTGTTAAGGGTCTCCCCATTTTTTTTCAAGGCCTTCTGGTCTGTTTCATCAAAAAGTTAAAACATGAAAGTTGTCCAGAACGACGTTTTCCTTCGAATTTAAAAGAAGCTCGGGCCCTGAAAATGCTTAAAACAGACCATTATCCTTCAAAAAACTGAAACTGCCCTATATATAGTCTCACGACTATACTTTTGTCACAACTAAAGGCAATCCAAGTGGCCTAATGGACTTAAGCCGAGACCACAGCCACGGCTAAGGCCAAGTCTGAGTCTCAAGACCATGGTAGCCGAGACCAAAGCCACGGCAAGGCCATGGCTAAAACCTTAAGGCTTATTTACCCAAGACCGTTAACTAAGGTCTTAACCTTGGAAAATCAACACCAACACAAACCAAACGACATAACTTTATATACTTAAATATGAAATGATCATATTTATGAAATGACAAGAACTTATAAACCGCCATTATATTTTATAATAACCAAACAACCTATGGATTTCATAACTTTTAAAATGGCAAGAACCGAATTACGGAAAAAAACTAAACCTACTTTACAAACCGTATAACTATTTTGAAACTTATGATATAAAACCAAAACATATGTTTTACATTATGATAGCCCAAACGGTAGTACGTTATATATAAACTAAACACATTTTCACAAACTAAACCACTTCTATAAACAACATACACGAGTTATCAAGTGCTACATCGTGATCAATATGAAGACGTATATAGACTTGTTGATACTTTCACATCATCATTCCAACAAACCTAAGACATTTCATCATACTCTAGGATGCGAGTAGAGTTTTCTCGGCTTATCCATCATATTCGTTAAGTACTAAACATCATCAAACTCATGGTGAGTTCATAGCCCCACTTTCTATTACTTAATTGTTTTACAAACCCTGGGGGAGATACATGCTATTTTTAACATGAACACACAAACATTTGAACTGTATGCTTATCTGATTGTTTTATTGTCACTAAGTAACCATCATTGCCAAACATAAGGCCCCATATCATGAACCAGTTAATCACTATGGGTAGTGAGTGCGAATATTGTGAATAGGCCTATTAGGATTGACGAATCCCGGTTGTGCTGACCAAGTACGTTCAAACAAACGTACTATATTTGAGAACAATAGGTATAACGGCAAATTACCTACAAGGGCGAAAAACACGCCAATTTAGTTGGTACACATTAACTCTTTGGTTGCATGAGCTTAGTGAAATAATAACTGTTTTGTTTTCAAACTATGAGTGTGAGTCTATAGCTCACACTACGAATATATTGTGTTCAACAATCAAACTAAACTCTATGAATTCACTCAACCTTTGTGTTGATGATTTAAGCATGTTTATATCAGGTCCATAATAAACGAGGCTGGCACGGAGGAGCATGGATACACAAGAAGTCTATAAATTTTATTATCATTCAAAAACTCATTTTATGTGATTTGTAAACCGTGAAACTATTGGGACCTCATTTTGTAAACTTTGATATTTATATAATTTGAATGATATATCTTTTAAAATGACTCCATTAGAGTTCGTTTTCTATTGTTATAACTGTTGTGCCATGAAGTAACACCCAGTTTGAATCCCGCTGCGTATCACGAAATTGGGGGTGTTACACCCATGACATGGTTAATGATGCTTTTTGTGAGCACCCTTAACAAGGCTTGTATTCAGCTTTGTGAATCATGATATAGTAAGTGACACTCGACTATGAGTCTATGGACATAGAAATCTTTGGTAATATCTGCGTCTATAAATATATTCTAACATCATGTCAAATCTAATAACATGAAGCTAATAATCTATTACTAACCTGGGCCGTATAATGCAAGATGAATGATTCTGAATACGACTCGAGCACCTACATTATGATAGATACACACAGGGACTATTAACACAAATCTAACACATAAACATGATCATATATATATTGGAAACAAAAACCATAAACCACCCAAACTTTTATAAACACATAACAACATTTGGACATTAAAGCACATAGCAAAACTATGTTGTCAATTCTGTAACAGCCTACACTTTACCCTTTTTGACTGACTAAAACTCTAAAAAAAACTCCTGAGGCTAATTTTCCATGAAAGTAGACTCTTTTCCTTTTCCAAAAATGTATGGAACGATCCAAGAGGAGCTACGAATGATCCGGTGTGAATTTTTAAAGTTCTTATTGTTGTACTTTTTCAAAATCTAATCTTGTTGCACTAATTCGCATTTTACACTAGTTTAAATACTGGATTAGCCAAAACCTTCTAAATAACAACTGAAGTAAACTCATAGGGCTACAATTTTCTTTTTTACCTCCATTCAATCCGATAAATGGTTAATTATTTGTGACCTTCCAAAGTTGACCCAATTTTTGAAAATCTTGTTGTTCCAAAAGTGTATTTGTCCAAAACGACCCAAAACTCAACCTAACCTATAAAAAACACTTCTGTGACTTATTCTCAGCTTATCAAACATCTTAAACATTATTTTCCAACTGGTCCATAAGCAATTTCATTAATTTAATCACTAGTTTGGCCTTGTGCCTAACACGCCTTTAAAGGTTATAATAACTTATCATCATCTTCATTAATCCAGAACAACCCATAATCTCTAAACATAATCTCATAAATTCTGGTATAATCATACTCTATTTCATAATTCATGCTAATATTGGTCTACGATCATAAAACATGTTTAGAACATGATAAACATAACTAACTTCACTTTAAACATGCTTAAACTCTAAAACTTCCAATTTTTATCATAAACATGAAATCATAACTTGTGTTTAAACACTTACCAATGATGGAGAGCATGTTTAGGAGACTTATAACATCTTCAGATCAACATGGTGACATAAAAAATCAACCTAGAATCATTATGGAAGGTTTCTTCATGGTATGGTTACAGCCATTTTCCCTCACTTTCTCATGAAAACACACATCTCATACACGTGTGACTATGAGGCTTATTACTGGAATTTTGAGGTTTTAATGCCATAAGTAAAATTATGTAAAATCATGTCTTAACAATTAAATTTTCACCGTTAGTCCGTATCGTTAAACATTTTGCATTGTTAGTCCTTTTTCGTTAACTATTTGCGCCAAAAGTCCTTATTTCTTATAAAAGTTAACGAAAAGACTTTTCAATATTCTAATAGCAAGATAAAAGTTTTTTACTAAAACTTATAAAAGTCAGGGTGTTACAACTCTCCCCCACTGGATTGTTTGTGTCCTCATGAACATACATGGGATAATTATTCTGACTAAGGTTCTATCTGTATGGTTAAGTCTCCCCCGCTTAAGTTGTATTATAGTTCAAAAAAAGCCTCAACTCATTCAGATTCTTACTGTTCGATCTGATCTTAAGACTTGTCATAATGTTTTCTAAGCTTACATGATATACTTACTCTTGCCCGAATATGAAACTCTTGGAATTTACTACATATCACATGCCTAATTCTAAGTAAAGGCCTTACCAGACTGTTATATGTTTCGTTGGTTTCTATAATCTTTCTGTTTCTGCTAGTAGGTATTAAGTTTGTCTATCGATTCTCATTTCGTCCACTTTCCATGGACAAGTTGTGAGTTTTCTTACTGGCTCTACAATAATACTATACTAGTTTTCTACTGGACTATGGGTTGTTCTTGCTAATCTTTATTATTGTGCTACACTGAACTCTATTGGTATTTAAGATGCCCTTGTATTCTACTGATATTTGAGTTAAAATCTAATTACTGAATCTGCACATCAAGACTGATAAGACTTATAGTTGTTCTATTCGTGCACACTGCTCATGGTCATACACTTTTTGATTCTATTTCTAACTTAGAATGTCATTCTATCTTGCTAATATTCAGTCTTATCTACCCATACTGTTCTAGAAATTTCCTTGAGACATCCTATGATCTTAATAAATCCATGTTTTATGATGTAAGTATTATCACGTTGGTCTTGCGTCATAATACTTGCATCACAAAAACATGCCTTTATTGATATCATATTTTACCTCGATTCATAACTAAAACAATCTATCTATATTCATGTGCTTCTATAATCTAAATCTGCTGTTATATATGCACTTCAGTTCATGCATTCTGCTACTAATCAAATACTGGCGTGACAACATGGTTGCTAGTCATAGCATACTATGCATGCTAAGTCTAATTCTGACATTCTACACTACTAACCTGGTATTATATATATTTCTGAAGTTTTGGTGTTATTCATGGGTCATGTTGCTCTGTTTCTATCATTCAACTGTCTATACATTTCTACTCGTGATTTATGATCCTTATCATGTACTAGGATACTAAACATGGTATAATAATGCACTACCTTTATGCATTCTAACTTTGTTTCGCTTACTGGGTGACTATATTACTACTGGTCATGACATAAATAATATACTATATCCAATTTTGACTCCTGAATCATACTGTTACGTCTATGATCCTGTTATCATGACATTTCTAATCATACATTTCTACTCTTACGACATTTTTAACATGCTAAACATAATTATAATGCATATCTGCACCTAAAGCTTAAAACTCTAAGGCCAATATAGGACTATGATTTAAATCTAATACCCTCCATATACTAATTAAGTTTATCTATAGGTTTAATTAAGGGTACATGTACTCGTGTTGAAATCTTTTCTCGTGATTATCTAAAATCTAAAATTTGTCTTCACTTCATTTCCATAATCCTTTTCCTGTAGCTTGATCAACTCTGGGAATACAAAACTTCCTAATATGTATTTGTTATGCCATATTCTGAGTCACTTCAATACCGAAATCTTTGAATCTGAGAACATACTGAAATACATGACTATAATGCAACATACAAACATTAAACACATAAGCATTCTAGTAAGCTTCCTGGGACATCTCATGATCTCAATAACTTCATGTCATATCACATCAATATTATTACGTTGATTAGACTTCATAATAATCAGATCATATAAACATGAACTTATTGCTATCATAATTTACCCCAAGTTACAAACTAAAACGTATCTACACAATCTTATCTGAAGGTTAACTATATGTTATTATACTATCAATGCATACCGATTCTATATGCTTTCTATGTCGTGAATATCTGATTCATGATAAAAATCCTTATCTAAGGTATGAAAACATGCAAAGCACTACATGACAATACATGATTCACATAATCTGATATGCATCGCTAAACATGACTATCTAACTAATAAACATGAACTATATACATATAAACGTATAAATAAGAGATACAACTAATTCTATATGCAACAACGAGCAATCGGTTCAAGTCTAAGCATCATCTACTAACGGTGTATACTTAAATCTTTCAAACCATCGCTCTGATTCCAACTTGAAACACCCATAATGTTTTTTAATTACTAAATACATCATATAGGATCTGCAGCACATGAAACTGCAAAAACTAAATTCTGAATTATATTTCATAATTAAAATAAATAATAACTATACATGATTTTCGTAAGCAGAAGTATGTTTCTACATAATATATATAACTAAGAATGGTAAGTCCTTGCGACTTAGTGAGTATACGGAGCTAATCTGAAATAATACTTGTAATTCTAAACATGAACATATTAATATATAATATGCTATAAGTGGTACAACTTTTAGTCGTTTTTCTACTTGTACATGACATATATCTTTGGTCCTGAATTTCATATCCCAACATAATGTCTAACTACATGCTTTTGATTAGACGATGCACAGTTGTCCTACTATAAGTAAGAACTTCCCTAACCAACGAGTACTCTTCTTGGGTCACTAACCTGTCATTGTGCTTATCTAAACTCATGTCATCCATAAAGGACGCTTAAACATGTAAACTTGATATGCCAATTCTAAACATGGGTCATCCACAAAGGATGTAAATACTATGTTAAGCATGGGTCATCTACAAAGGAAACTTGCGAGTTCTACATCGTGAACTTCTTATGTACATCGTGCACTTCTTAGGCACGCTATATAGCCAATGGTGCATTCCTTAGGCACCCATGACATGGCTAATGGCGCTTTTGTGAGCATCCTTAACAAGACTTGTATTCGGCTATGTGTGAATCATGAAATAATAAGTGACACTCGGCTATTTCTGAGTTCATAGACATGGAAATATTTGGCTATATCCGAATCTATACATATATTCTAACATCATGTCAAATCTAATAACATGAAGCTAATAATCGGTTAGTCACCTGGATCGTATAATGCAAGATGAATGATTCTGAATACGCCTCGAGCACCTATATTATGATAGATGCACACGTGGACTATTAACACATATCTAACACATAAACATGATCATATATACGCTGGAAACATAAACTATCCCAAACCTGCATAAACATATAACATCTTTTGGACATTAAAGCACATAACAAAACCATGTTGTCAATTCTGCAATAGCCTGCACTTTACCCTTTTTGGTGACTTAAACTTTGATTTAGCTCATGAGGCTAATTTTCCAAAAAATTAGACTCTTTTCCCTTTCTAAAATGTATGTCACACTCCAAAAGGAGCTACGGTTGATTGGGTATGAATTTTTAAAGTTCCAGTTGCTACACTTTTTCAAAATCTGACCTTGTTGCACTAATTCACATTTTACACTAGTTTAACAATTTAAATAGCCAAAACTTTCTAACTAATAAAGAATAGACTCAGAGGGCCACAATTTTCATTTTTACCTCAAGTCAATCCGATAGACACTTAGTTCTCTATGATCCTTCAAAGTTGACCTAATTTCTGAAAACCTAGCTGCCCCAATCAATACTAGTTTAAGTCTAACACTAACTATATTAATTTAAGTATAAAAAAATCCTCATACATAAACTAATTAAACTTTAGCCCACTAAGAATTGCCACTATATCATAACAATTTCCACCTTAGTAACTCTATATCGATGCTCAACATCTTCATTAAATGTTGAAACCTCGAACCAAGGAAATTCTTTTAAACGAAAAATTGGACTTTAGTGAATATCCAAGTTAGCTTTCTTAGACCTCCTTCACATTTTTCCTTTCAGCAGCATTATCATATGCACCATCTTGACGAGGGCTCTTGTTTCCTTAATGTGTAGCCCCACCTTTGCACTAAGGTGTACATGATCCTTTATCAAGCAGTCCGTGTTGTGTTTCCTTCAAATTGTTTAACCTCCAACTTTTTTTGAGCCACTGCACCATCATAGTTACTATCCTCAATAACCTCATCTTCACGATTTTCTTGATCTCCTTGTAGTTTCACGTCAAACCAAACACGTTTTTAAACATGGACTCCATGGAATCCTGTTTTTACATCAAGACCAAGTTTCTTGAACCTAACTTGTTTAAAACCTCCATGATTTTGTACAACAAACCCATCGAGCCTTTTGATGTTAAACCTAGTACTCGTACTAGCCATTCTTCTTTAAACCTTGCTATCATCTCGAGTGAGTAATCTCATAGAGTTGTTGTTTCTAGCAGCAGTTTTGGAACCTCCTATAGGTCTCAGTCTTCTAATTTTACATCTAATGTGGCTAATAAGGGAATTTTTAGAGGCCTCAAACCTCTAGGTATGCTCCCAGACCACCTGATATGTTCAGACATAATGATAATAATACCAGAAGATAAGCTGGGGGTCCTACTCAGGTTTTTGAGCATTGTGGGTTTAATGGTCACACTGTTGACAGATGTTTTAAATTGAGTGGATACTGTGTTGATTTTGGAAAAAGGAATTCTAGGCAGAATTTTAAAGGAAAAAGTGTTTCTAATAACAACTCTGTTGGGTCCAGTTCTTCCTCTGGTTTTATGGATGAACAATTATCTACTCTTATATCTCTTATCAAGGATAATTCTATTAATGAAATGGGTGTACATGCAAATATGGAAGGTACTATCTTTAACTCTAGCAAGACTTTCAATGCAAACTTTGACAGATTTTTTTGTTCAAACAGTATGATGCATTTCAATCATATTACAAATGGATTGATTATAGATTCTGGAGCAAACCAGCATATGACATACACTAATAATTTTTTGGTCAATGTTTTTGATATTTCTCTTTAAAAATTAAGGTCTCTCATCTCTTTAAAAACTTGACTTTATTTGATGTGTTGGTTGTGCCTGAATACCGTGTGAGCTTAATGTATGTGGATAAGGCTTCTAAGGATAGTAAACTGATTATTGCATTTAATGAGGTTAACTATTATATCTTAAATCAGGATTTGAACACAGAGAAAATATAGGGGACTGGTAGACAATCAGGTGGTTTATACTACTTTAATGGAAATCAAGGTAAATAACTTATAAGTTCATTTGTTAATAATGTTTGTTTGTTTTTTTATCTAAATACAATTGGCATTGCAGACTTGGTTATCCTGCGGTTCTCAATGTCTTAAAACTAAACCTGTTGTTTGAAAACAATGAGTCACATACTGTCTGTGATATTTGTTAAAGGGCTAAACAAACAAGGGAACCAATTCCTCTAAATGATCATGTTTCTATTTTGGTTTTTTACAACTTAATTAAAAACCACTTTAAAAAACATATTAAAATCTCTTTAGGAGTGACAATGGGACATAATTTTTTAATCAAAGGTTTACTGAATTTTGTGAACATAATGGTATTGTGGAGAGAAAACATAGACATCTTCTTCATGTTGCTAGATCTCTTCTTTTTCAGGGAGGGATTCCTTTGAATATTTGGACTGAATGCATTCTAACTACTACCTATTTGATCATCAGATTACCTACCTCTGTGCTGGAAAATCTCCTTATGACCTTGTTTATAATAAAACACCTTTTCTCAAGTATTCAAGATCATTTGACTGTCGTGCCTATGCTACTACCTTAAACAATCATGATAAATTTGGAAGTAGACATGAAAAATGTGTCTTAATTAGATATTCAGATTTCAAAAAAGGATACAGGTTGTTTAGTCTTGATAATAAACATATTGTTTTTTCCAGAGATGTAAAATTTTTGAGAATATTTTTCCTTTTAAACAAGAATCTGATAAAACAAATGATCAATCTGTTCAGGACTTAAACCTTTTGAATTTTTTC
Source organism: Chrysanthemum makinoi (assembly GCA_910596185.1). NCBI lineage: Eukaryota > Viridiplantae > Streptophyta > Magnoliopsida > Asterales > Asteraceae > Chrysanthemum > Chrysanthemum makinoi. The sequence continues at coordinate 157,269,695 of OU343220.1, forward strand.
AATTCTGACCTTTTTGATGATCTTCCTGAAATGTTTTATGACGAATAGAGAAGGAATACCAGCTCTAAAATGCATGGCATACCTCCACCTAATCTAGGTAGTTCTTCAAAACCCCAAAATAAGGGTGATGGGGGGGGGGGATTCTTAGGGTTTCAGTTTCATCTTCTAGTGAGGGCGAGAGGTCTGCAGCCTCTAAGGAATATTATATTGGTTATGATGGTGATAGATTTCAAATTCATCCTTAGGAAGAGTTTTATCAAGATGTTGTAAATCAACCACAAACTGTTAGAATATCTTCAAGAACTTCTGTTTTTTCGAGACTTTTTTTATGATTTTATTATTGATTCTAAAGTCAAATATGGTTTAGAAAAATATGTCAATTATTCAAATTTGTCTAAAGAAAATTTTTGTTTTGCTTTTGTACTAAATAAAAACATTGAGCCTAAAATGTTTTGGGAAGCTTCCAAGCATACACATTGGAATGAGGCTATGAATGCTCAAAATGGAAGCTCTCTATAGGAATAATACTTGAAATTGGTGATCTCCGTGATGGGAGAAAAGAAATTGGTTGTAAATGGGTTTATAAGATCAAATATAAGTCTGATGGGGAAAATTGAAAGATTTAAGGCTAGGTCAGTTGCTAAAGGTTACAATCAAAGGGAGGGAATTGATTTTGATGAAACCTTTTCTCCCGTTGTTAAAATTGTGACTGTTAGATGCTTAATTAACTTAGTTGTGCATAATAAATAGTCTTCATCTCAAATGGATATTCACAATGCCTTTTTATTTGCGATTTTTTCTTAAATTGTTTACATGTCTTTACCACTGTTTATTTTCCATATGATGAAAAAAGAGTTTGTAAACTGGACAAGTCTTTATATGGTTTGAAACAGGCTCCTAGACAGTGGAATGCTATACTTACTTCTGCATTTATAGAAAATGGATCTATTCAAAGTAAAAGTGATTATAGTTTGTTTACTAAGTCTAGTGGGAATGATTTGTTGCTATGCTTGTTTATGTTGATGATATCATTGTTATTGGAAACATTTTACTTGAAATTAACAAGTTTAAGGAGTTTCTTAAGACTAAGTTCATGATTAAAGATTTAAAAAAGTTCAAATATTTTCTTGGCATTTAAGTCTTAGAAACACCTAACTGTATTTGTTTTTCCCAAAGGAATTACTGTCTTGATTTAATTGATGAATTTGGTTTGCTTGCTGATGAACCTTCTATCATTTCTATACAACCTAATGTTGCATTGTCTGGTGAACCAATTGCTAGTGATCCTAAACTTAAAAATGTTACAGAGTATCAAAAATTGATTGGTAAGCTTATTTACTTTACTACTACCCGACTAGATATTGCTTATACTGTCTCTTGTTTTGGTCAGTGCATAATCCTCTAAAGTCTCATCTGGACATTGTTCTTAAGGTAATGAGGTATTTGAAAAGATTTCCAGGTAAGGGTTTAAATATGTTTAAAAGTTTTGTATCTAGTATTAATCTTAAAGCATAATCAGATGCAGACTGGGCAAGGTGTATTAATACTAGAAGATCTGTAATCGGGTATTGTGTTTTTATGTGTGGATCACTAGTTTATTGGAAAAGTAAAAAACAAAGTACCATTTCTAAGTAATCAACAAAATCAAAGTATTGATGTCTTGCTTCTGTGAATTCTGAGATCATTTGGATCTTAAAATCTTAAAATATTTTAAGTGTTTTAACTAGGGGTGGAAACGAGCCTAGCCGAGCCCGAGCCTGCCAGAGCTCGAGCTCTGCTCGTTTCAAGCCTTAAATTTTAACATCGATCTCGGCTCGTGATATGTAATATAGGGTCGGGCTCGGTTCGAGCTCGGCTCATTTATACGATTTGGCCATGTAAAGTTAAAGCTTGGCTCGAGCTCGAGATCGGCTCGTAATATATCTTTATTGAGCTCGTTAATAAGCTCGAGCTCGGCTCGTACATATACTTAATACTTAAAATATGATAATTTCGTTTAGGCTCGTTTAGGCTCGCGAGCCCAAACGGTCTTTTTATGTAAAGCTCGGGCTCGAGCTCGATTAATAAACGAGCTGCATCTTAGGCTCGAGCTCGGGCTCGAACTCGTTTAGGCTCGACTCTTTCGAGCTTTTTACCGATCCGATCCCGAGCTTTTCACGAGCGGCTAGGCTCATTTCCACCCCTAGTTTTAATCTTTTACCTGTTAAGGTATTTTGTGACACTAAGGTATTTTGTGACAATAACTCAACAATTAAAATTGATGCCAACCCTATCTTTCATGAAAGAAATAAGCACTTAGAAATTGATTTACAATTTGTTAGAAAAAAAGTGGTTTATGGGGTTATTGAGACTGTAAAGATATATATTGCTAATCAAATGGTAGATATTCTAACAAAAGGGTTGGATACAAAACAACATAATCAACTGTGTTCAAAGTTTTTAAATGGTCAATGTACTTCTTGTGTCAAGTTATCAAAGACCAAAGAATTGGAGTACATATACTTGAGTCTTGCCCTAGAAGACTGTTAATACAATTCTGGGCGCTTCTCCTACGAGGATTAGTGTAAGCTAACTCTTCGGAGAATAGATCTTGTATTAAGTGAAATCTTCGATTGCTAGCTGCTAAGAAAATTAACACCGTTAGTCTCACCACGGAACGGGGTTCCGCGGTCAACCGTGAGAGTAAGCGATAGTTTTTAGAGAGATGAAGTGAATTCTAGAGAGAGAGAGTGTGTGTAAGTTACCGTTTGAATAGAGGTGAGACCCCTATTTATATGGTTGACCTTTCTGTCGTGTTCTCAAGGTCACGGGTCTTGAGAGTGACAATTTGTGACGTAAGTCGCGAGCTTGTCCGCTTGTTGTGATGGTGATGTTTTTGGGGGAGTTGTCCCGCTTTCCTTTTGGGGACTGCGAGGTTGCAGTACATCCGACCTAGGGAAGATTTCTTTCCCTTTACGTGGGGCGCGGTTGTGTCCTTGCTCGACGCGCCGTCTCTGCGTCCAGGAGCGGAATGGCTTAGTGGCCATTGCCGGGGTATGTATTTGGTCCGCGACCGAACTATGTGGGTTCCGGGAGTATTACATACTCGTGCTAAGTCCGCGTCTGACCCGTATTGGTGCCAGGGGGGTCATACGTGATCAAGTCCCCCTAGTCTAGTTGTGCTTGTTAGTCGATTGCAAGCACCGCTAGACTAAGTTTTCTCGTGTAACCGCGGTTGGGTGTATCGTAGGAAGACCTAACCGCGGCTGCGTGTGTTTTCCACACGTGGCAGGGTGTGCGTTACATTTGTCCCTTGGGATTCGCGAACCGCCCTCAGCCGCGTATTTTCGGACCTGATGGGGACGTTTTTGCTTCCATCTCGTTCGTTGATCTGGACCGATCTGGGCCGTTAGTTACGGGCCGGTGACGTGGCGTGTTGTTGGCCGTTCGATTTACCCGTCAGTTTTACTTTTGGGAGAGTATAAATACCTTTCTTTTTTACTTTATTGGTTACTGTTGCCATTTCCTCTTCGCAAGTAAAAAGAAAACGCTCTCAAGTTTTGTGTGCTCCTTCCTACTTTATCGGGTTAGGTTTTCCTCCTTCCTTGTAGTTCAATGGCTAAGAAACTCCTAAGTGACTTTACCTGTAAGTTGTCCCAGAAAGATTTGAGTGATTTTTGTTCTAGATATCATATCCCTTCGACTGTTCACCCTCTTCTTCCCGGTCCTAACGATACCATAAAGGATGCTCCAGAGGGTAAGATAGGAGTGTACACTAGGTTCTTTGAACTTTGCAATTTTAGGATACCCCTTTCCGCTTTTCTGTGTAGGGTTTTGGAATATTTTCAAATTTATCTGTCGCAGTTATCTGTACTGGCCGCCGCTAGGATTAGTCACTTTGAGATCCTTTGCCGTGCTCACGGTGGAACACCCACCATGCCTTTATTTAGGAAATTTTATTATTCGAGGATGAAGGATGGTTGGATGACCCTAGAGAAGCGTAAGGGTCCCAAGTCCTTGATTGTTCCGGTGTGTTACACCGCTCCTTTGGATTCTGTTAAGAATTGGAAGGAGTTTTTCTTTTGGGTTGACGCGACCGTTTTCCCAATAGCAATCTCGTGGAATGAGAAAGTTTCTGTTGACCGTGATCCACCTCCGACTGACGACGATATTGACCTTGAGTTATTGCGTCGTCTTGACACGATGCGTGCTCCTTTTAAGAAGTTGCTGGAGCCCTTTCTTTGCGTGGTTGGCCTTAGTCGTGCTGGGATGATACTACGCGCGGCCTACCTTTATGGCCGGATACCGAGGGTGGGTTTTTCCTTTTAGGGTTTGCCGCGCCTTATTGTCTTTTTTCCTGTCCCCGTTTCTTTTACTAACGCATGTGTTTTGATTTGTTGTCCTGCAGAGATGTCTTTGTTTGCCTTTATTAATCAGCCGGATCCATTCGAGGTGACATCCGGTGAGAGGACTCTTCAGGAAGGTGAGCGGTCATTACAGGATGAGACTGCTAGTCGCGTTATCGAGCCTTCCGAGAATGTCATCACCTTAGTCCAAGAGACTATTGTGGATAATGTTGAAGCGGCTAAGGCTAGTAAGGCAGCTGGGAAGAAAAGGGTTAGAGTTGCGGTTCCTTCCAAGCAACCGGAGAAGAAGAGGCTTACTTCTGTGTCGGCAAAAGATGCCGGGTCCACTGCTGGTATGACATATTATGTTGATTTTTTTTTTAATGTGCTCTTGTGATGGAGCTCAAGTGTTATTATGGTATTATGCAGGGGATTCGACCGCGGGATCTGCTCTTGTGATGGAGCTTCGTGACGAGTCCGATTCTGGACCTATTCCGCAGGAGGTGACCCATATTTCTTCTGAGGCCACTCCGGACTTTCAGGCTAATCCGGATTCTATTTCAAAGACATCCACCCTTGCCCATCAAGAAGACTTGGATGTAGATATGTCGGTCCTTCCCACCACCCCCGTGCAGAAGAGGGTGCTTTTGCGGTCGAGTCTCCGCCGCAGGACCAGTCTGTTCACCGTCCTGCGGCCTCGGATAACGACTTTTACGAGTCTCTATCCGTGGAGACTGCGGAAGAAAAAAATGTTTATGTTCCCAAGTGGTTGCCTACAAATGACTTCCGGATGAACGATGGTTGGGTCGCTAAAGCATGCTGGACAACCTTGCTACTCCAGTTACTTGTCGATGTTACGCAACATGCGCATGCGGATTTGGAGCAATATAACATTGCCACTATGCAGCAAACTTGTATGTCATCGGAGGTGCGTCTGCGGTTAGAGTTTGAGTTGAATCAGACGAACAGAATTTGAACAAGAGACTTGAGAGGAGGGATGCAAGGATCGAGACCCTAAGCGAAAGTGAGTTGGAATCGGAAGCTGCGAGGCGAAGGGTCTCCGTGAGCGTGTTGGTCGGCTTGAGTCGAGTCTGAGGAGGTGAAGAGATTACGGGGGCGTGCGCGCGTGGAGGGCATGATTGCTCCTAAGGACGAACAGTTGGCTAAATTGACCGTTGATAATGCCGAGTTTGAGGGGAAAGTGGCCGGGCTCACCTCTGTTTGTGAAGAGCTCAAAGGGCAGGTTAAGGATGATGGGTTGTTAGAGGGGAAATTGAAGGAGTGCGAGGAGAGAGTCCGTAGTGAATATGATTATCAACTTGGACAGTTAGATCAGAGATTGGCGGACCTCAACCGTGACTTTGATGAGGACCTATTCCCGAGCACTCTTGTGGCCATTGAAGGTAAGAGGTGGGTCATTGGGCATGGTTTCCGCAGGGCATGGATGGCATTCAAACAATCTGAGGAACTTCAGACGCGGTTGGGGGATTGTATTAGCAAGGCGATCGCAGAAGGTTTGAGGCAGGGTTTGGAGGCCGGCGTTGTGCATGGGTCCAAGGGGGTTAAACTGGAGCAAATTAAGGCCTATAATCCGCGAGCCAAGGAGGTCTATCGCGAGTCAGTGATACGTCTTAGTGACGTCCCTTTCCCACTCCTTGATTCCTTGGAAGCTTGCAAGGATTCTTCATTAGAATTCCTTATGTCGCAGCTCGTGTTAACAGTGGAGAGGCCAGGCGGCTCGGGAGAATTTGCTTTTAATCCTCCGGTGGAGGAGGAAGTTGCCCTTCCCAATTCGCTGCTCCAAACTATTACTAGACGCCCACGCGCCATTGCCGCCTATAAGGAGAGGAAGCACCGGGCATATGGTAAGAAGTTTGATGTTTGGAACCCGGAGTTGCTTGTTTCAGAGGTTGAGCACCAGGTTACTGCTACTAGAGAGCTTTCCCTAGTGATTGTTCATCCGGGACCAACCCCTTCCTCCGCGGTCACCGGCCCTACCGGGGAGGATGAAAAAGAAGAAGAAGAAGAAGAACAGCGGCAGACGATGACATGTTTGACACAAGTGTTCTTGATGGTGCCGAATGTTTGAGTTGGTCTCTTGTGCGGCATTTAGACTATGCTGCCTTTTGCCATCTACTGAAGCTTTTACTTGTTATTTTTGTTAGGGTCGCGATTGCTGCGATGCCATTTTTGTAATCCGGGTGTGCCCGTGTACTTGTAAAAGTTATGGACTTAATGAAATGTGTTGGTTGATCTGTGCGCTTGTTTTTTTTTTAGTTGCCGGACTTAGTTATTCCGGGCTTTGGGTTTTACCCTTTGCCGTACCTTAGGGGTCCGGGATTATCAAACAATGGACAATGGGTTTGCAATACCTCTTACATGCACGAGTCAATTTTGAGGTTGCTCGTCCTTTATGTGCGTACTGCTGTCGCGGTTGTGAGAATCATGCATAAGGTGTAAAACTTTAAAAATATGATTGCATATGTATTTTGGAAAATTTGTAGAGCGGGCCAGGCATCTACGTTTCATTACTTAAAAAACGTTACAAATAGAAATAAGAAACATGAAAAGTTAAAGTCCCCTGTTGCGGACCGATCCGTGATCAACTTACAAAAGACTGGGGAAACCTACCTTCGCTTAGATGTAACATTTCTTCAAGTTGCGGACGTTCCATGTCCTCGGGAGTATCTCCCCATCCGCGGCTCTGAGCTTGTATGTTCCATTCCCTATTGCCTCCATTACTTCATATGGCCCTTCCCATTTGGGCCCCAGCTTTTCGGTGTCCTCCGCTCTCGGCCGTTCTGCGATAGACAAATTCTCCGGGTGTGAAGGTCGAGCTTCGTACTTTGGCGTTGTAGTACCCTTCCATCCTTGCTTTGCTGCGCGCCTCTTCAATGGCCGCGGATTCTCGTTTTCTTCCGGGATGTCGGACTTAGCGAAGCTCTTGGTCATTGGAGATTTGGTTTATGGCCGCACATCGGAGACTTGGCATTCCAATTTCTACCGGGATAACTGCTTCGGTGCCATATGTGAGGGAAAATGGGGTTTCGCCGTTGCTTGTTTTGATCATGGTTCGTGTGCCCGAGCACATGCGGCACCTCTTCCACCCAGTCTTTACTTCCCTTCTCCAATCTCGCTTTGATGCCTTCTCCCAGACTTTTGTTCGCGCTTTCGACCAGTCCGTTTGCCTGCGGATGTTTCACCGATGCAAACCGTTGCTTGATGTTGAGCTTCTGGCACCAGTCCTTGAATGGGTTATCGCGGAATTGCTTTCCATTGTCCGCCACTATTTCTCCCGGCGGCAGACTATATTGTCCCAAACAAATTTCTTCACTTGCCTTCCTGTGATGGAGGCTAAGGGCTTGGCTTCGATCCATTTAGTGAAGTAGTCTATTGCTACAATCATAAACTTTACCTTGCCGGGGCCTTCTGGGAAAGGTCCGCAGATGTCTATACCCCACTTGTAAAAAGGCCAAGGAGAGGTGATTGGGGTCAGATTTTGCTGCGGATGTTTTGGTACCGGACGGTGGACTTGGCAATCTTCGCACCTCTGTATTAGCTCTCGCGCATCCCTGTGCATCGTCGGCCAATAATACCCGGATCTAATTGCCTTGGCTACCACTGCCCTTGGACCGGAGTGCATGCTACACGACCCTTCGTGGATTTCTCGCAGCACGTAGTTGGCTTGAGTGGGGCCTACGCATCGGAGCCAAGGTTCTAGGAAGGATTTCCGGAACAGGATTCCGTCTCTCAATGCGTACTTCCTTGCCTTGATCCGTAGTTTCCTTGCCTTGTTGTCATCCGCCGATAGCACTTCTTGGGGTTAAGTTTCATGTTGATGTTCCTTAGGGTCTTGTACTTCTTCCTCTGAATGGCTCTTGATGACTAGATCGTCAACGTACACTTCCAGATTTCTTCCAATCTGTTTCTCAAACGCCTTATCCACGAGCCTTTGGTATGTGGCGCCAGCGTTCTTTAGACCGAAAGGCATTTTGGTGTAACAGAAGATGCCTTGGTTTGTATGGGAATGTCTTTTCCTCATCCCCGACGCCATTTGTATCGGTGATACCCTTTGTACGCGTCAAGAAAGCACTTGAATGGATATCCGCAGAGGGATTCGACCTTCCAGTCGATCTCCGGCAAGGGGTAGCAATCTTTCGGGCAGGCTTTGTTTAAGTCCTTGAAGTCCACACACATTCTCCAGCTTCCGTCACTCTTTTTGACGAGAACGGGATTAGACAACCAATCGTGGTAGTGTACCTCCTTCATGATCCCCGCTGCCACTAGCTTGGTAACATCTTCATTGATTGCTTTGTTTCTTTCGGGGCTGTCCCCTCTTCTTTTGTCGCACAGGTCATAACCGTTCGGACGTTCAGTTTGTGTTCCGCGATTCTCCGCGGAACCCCAGTCATGTCGGAGGGTTCCCAAGCAAAGATTTCCAAGTTATTCCTGAGCAGATCGCAGTGACTTTTCTTCCCCTGCTCGCTCAGCCCCCCTCCCATGGTGACCGTTTGGTCGGGGAATCTGGGTTGATTGCCACTGCGACTCCTTCCTTTCGCTTCTGCGGTTACATGGTAAGGTTCTGGTTCCGCAACCATTCTGCATTCAACCGGGACAACCTTGTCACTGTGCAAAGTCACGACTCCGTTACAAGTAGGAAATTTCAGCATCCCATGCGCCGTGGATGGCACTATTCTCAACAGCCTAATCCCTGGCCGTCCAATTATCCCATTGTAGGGAGAAGGAGATCGTACCACCATGAAATTCATCCACGCAATGGCCGACCTCTTCGTCTCCCAACGTCACTTCCAAGAGGATCTGCCCTAGCGGCCATGAGAGTTCTCCGCTGAAACCCAAGAGTGGTGATGAAGCAGGGATTAGTCTTTGCCGATGTCAGGCTTAGCTTGTTGAAGCAATGTTCGTATAGAACTTCGAGCGCTTCCATTATCCACGTACATCCTGTGAATTGTACACCCTTCTACGTCCGCCTTGATTACCGGTGGGTGGTCGTCCCTAGTCATCTCGGATATGGGGAAAAGATATTTCCATATTCAAGACCGCGTCCGAACCCGGCTTGGGCTTGACCGCCGTTGCGGTGTTGACCATGTATATGGCGTGGACTTTGTCTTTGGTCGCGGTATCCTTCTTTCGCCCTTGGGCCGCCATTCTTCTGCGCCCCATTCTTGATCTCTTTGACCAGATGCGCCCTGTCCGGATCTGACTGCTTCTTCTATATGTTTCTTCAACTGATAGCATTCGTCCGTGTTGTGCCCTTTTTCTCTGTGGAAGTCACAGTACTTGTCTTTATTCCTAGACTCGACCGGACTGGACATTGGCGGGGGAGCTGTGAACTTGACCGTATCCATGGCCAGGATTTCTTTTGGCGTTTTTGTGAGGGGGGTGAACCTGTCCCCTCTCTTCTTCTCCGGCCTTAAGCGGGTCTTGAACTCCCCTTTTGATGCGTGCCAAACAGTCAAGCTAAATCACACAAGCCCGCCACTTGTGAATGGCGGACCGTAACCAGCTTAAAACTGCTAAAGCACGAATGCAATGAAGATCTGAGGAGTATAGTGTTTCCCCGGGTCGTTATGTCCCAGCGAGCTATGCAATGGATTATCAAACGTTTAGTGATCGGGAGATTTGAACGGAAAAGGAGATTTGGAATGATTATAATTAAGGAAAAGCCAACAAATAACAACGGCTTAAATGCAAATTAAAGAAAGTTAAAAAGATAAAATCTATTAAATAAACGCTATCACTATATTTAAAATTTATGAACGTTTAAAAATTAAAACTAAAAACTTACGTTTAAATAAAATTTACGTAGACGTACAAAATAAAAAATGAAATCTAAGAAATAAAAGTCCTAAAAATATGAAAAATACATTTTTACAATCCTAATGATAAAAGAAAATTTATAGAAAAAGAAAATTATTCTTATAACTAATTATCTAATTATTATTAATTAAAAACTATTTTTAACTATTTAATAATTACTTAAAATATAAGAAAATAGGAAATAAAGTTTAGAAAAATAAAATTATGAATTGGAAAAGTCTAAAATATCAAAATAGAATTTTCAAAACTATTTTTGTAATTTTCTGATTATTTTTGGATTTTCTAGGAATTTTAAACTATTAAAAACTAATTAAATTATTTAAAAATACAAATTTAACTAAGAAAAATATGGAAAAATATTTTTTTGTCTTTTTATATTTATCTTAACTTAATAAAAATGAAAAATTATTTTTTTGAAGCTTTTCTTAATTTTTTGCAATTAAAGCTAATTTAAAATGATTAAAAACTAATTTAAATAAAGAAAAATAGCTAAACATCTTAGAAAAATCTGAAAATTTCAGGAAAAGTCTAAAATAATATTTAGAAGCTAGGAAAAATGGAAAAACAGGAGCTTATTTGGAGGAATTGGAAACTGATGGCAAAAGTGCTTAAAAATAAGCACTTGAGATAAGCTAATGAGCACCAATAAGCACCAACTGATAACAGAAGCAATAATATGCAAGAAGGACCAGAATACAACAAAAAAACAACTGCTTTAAACCTCTTGAATATAAGTTGCAATGATTTGATGATATGAGCTTTTGGCTAAAAAGCAGTTTTGGGGGGTAACTTGCAGCATATGAACAAGCAACCAAATAAGCTGAAAATAGAAAACCACCAATTGGAACTTGAACAAGACCTAGCTGAGAATGTGTAAACCAAGAATTAGACCTAGGTGAGCTCTAATGAGACCTGCACAGGCTCTGCAAATTCTGCATAACCCCTGTGCAGTCAACAGTGCCCTGCACAGGGGAATCAACACCATTTTTACAAGCTATTTTGAGCTTTTAGAAAAAATTGCAAAAATCCACTAAATTAGACATAAGGAAATAGACCAGTAATACTTACTAAAACCACAAGTTTTATAGGTAATGACTCAGAAATGAGTTCAATAAAAATCACTCTAGATGGCCAAAAACTTAGCTTTTGCAATTTTTGACTTTTTCACAAACATGGACAGTTGACCAATTTGAGTTTTGATCTAGAATTATGAACTGAAAATGGTATCTTATGATGAAATAAGACTAAATCAGGCTAGTTCTATGAATTTGATGCACAAAACAAGATTTGGATTTGTAAAATTATCAACAGTTAAGCTGCTAGATTCCATGAAATGGAATTTTGACTTCTGAGCTAAAAAGGCACAAGGGAGAGACTTAAATGAGTTCAATTGAGTTAACCAAACTTGAAACAACAAGTCCTAACCATTACTCTATCCTCTAGCACAGTTTAAGTCCAAAATCCAAACACCCTTTTTGAAACTGATATGCAAATGAAATCTGAACTAACCACTGATCCAGTTTGTTTTAATGATCAAAATAAACTTACATGACAATAATACAACTACATAAACAAGTGAAAACTAGAGGTGACCACAGAAACAGTTACAAGCTAAAACTGCAAATTTGATTGAAAATGTAAAAGTGAAACAAGTACTCACATGTGTCCAGCTTATGCAGGCCAACACCAAACACACAACCACTATATCCTACTCTATTTAAACCAATATCAACATCTGCATTGCCCAAATTTCAAATCCAAGTTCCATTGAGTCTCAGGTTGACTTTTGTTGACCAAGCATCCAAGATGTTTGAAACTTAATCATAGGCTTATCAAAAGCATTCAGCAGCTTAGACAAGCTTATTTGCACTTAAATAGAAGCTTTTAAAAGCTTGATTGAAAGAGTTTGAAAATGGATTTCTCAACAGTTAACAACAAAACATAAAACCAAACCAAATCTGTGAATTGAAACTTAAAACTACCTTACAATGATTATCCAACCAAAGTTAATACATGGAAACTGAAATCACAAGATTTTGACTAAACTACAACTTTTACTTAGAAAAACGACATTAAAGAAAATTTTTAAAAACTAGCTACTACTCTAGACTGCTTCTTTCTCCTTTCTTTTATACCCATCTTCCTTTCTCTCTCTTTCTGAACAGTTCCCACCTTCATTTGAGGCCCTAGGATGACTTGGAGTGAATCTTGGCCATTTAGCATTTTTGGCGGGAAAGAGGACATATTGACAGTGGTTGAGTTTGAGTGTGGGTAAGGGTACATTTAATGTATCTTGGATTGTAGGAGAGGTGGGGGGGACAAGTTAGTGATAAGGTGAGGAGGGGGGTGGGTATGTTGAGTGTTGCAGGGTGAAACAGAAGCAAGTGGAAGAGGGTGAGTGGTTTGGCGCCAAGGGTGAAGTCAACCCATATTTGACCGGGTATTAATAATTGGAAGGGGTCAAAAGGGTTAAGTGACAGGGGGTCCAGAATTGGTAAGGGTCCAAATGGGTTTTAAAGGCTTTAAATAATACAAGGACTAGTTGTGCCATTTTCTGAAAATCAAGGACTATTCCTGCCAATTCAACAAAGTTATTTCAAGGGACCATTAATGACAAGTTTCCATACTACAAGGACCAAACTTGACATTTTTCAATTTTCCAGGGGCCATTTTTGCCAAATTTCAAAGTTGAAGGACCAATTTTGTAATTTTCTCAAACTTTTATATTTTTCACCAAAGGACTAAATTTGACAACTTTTGATTTTAAAAGGACCTTTGGTGACTTTACTTTTGAAATTATGTGCTCAGGGACTGTTTTTGACAACTTTTGAAACTTGGGGGACTAAAACTGCAATTTTTGCAAATTTGATATGTTTTTCATCTGATTTTAATATTTTTGCTTTTAAAACACATAAAACACTGATTTGTGATATTTTGATCATTTTGATGTGTTTCTGAGTGTTTTCAGATGATTTTGCAGTTTATATTGTACAAAAAATGATGAGTATTTACACACTCATCACCTTTTCTTTCAAAGATCTGGATGTTTTTCTGTCCTCCCTCTTGGTTTTTCCACTGGGAGTGCTTCTTCTTTGACTGGTTGGCCGCGGCCACCTCTCCTCTGAGAAATGCTTTCACGACCTTCCACATTTCATCCTGCGACTGGGGAATATTGTCATTGAGCCTCCTGATCAACTCCGGGTTTGTTATCCCGTGCATAAAGCCAGACACTCTCATGCACTCGGGGGCTCCCTTCACATACATGCTTTCTGTCTTGAAGCGTTCCACGAATGCTTCTGTGGATTCCCCTTCCCATTTGCTTTATATGGTGTAATTCAACAGGGTCTTTTGTATACTTCTTCTGCTGTAGGAAGTACGAAAGAAAACTCGATCTTAGTTCCTCAAAGTTGTCAATGCTTTCCGGACGCAGTTCATCAAACCAGCCGCGGGCGTGTCCAACGAGGGTGGAGTTGAACATGTGGCACCAAGTGGGCATGGCCCATCTCTCCACCTTGGCCGCGGTCTGGAAGATTTTCAGATGATCCTCCGGATCTCCAGTCCCGTCATATGTCCTGATGTGGGCTGGCATTCTTGTTCTGTCCGGGAACTCGAAATTCCGTATGCGACGGGTAATGGGGTCTGTGTCGGCCACGTCATACGGGGAGTAGAGGTCGTCATCTTCCCGTTTCTTGTTTTTCGGGGTGGACTTCCAATATCCTCCAGTGCTTTCCTCGCTTTCCGGGGGAGATACTTCCCTTGTCCTGCTCCGGCACGAGTGGTATGTTTCTCCTCTGCCTGAATTCGAGTGGGAAGCATTGCCTTGGGTAGTACTCCGGCTTCGTTGGTGTCTATCGGCCGAACCTTTTTCGTTCAAGTCCCGTGTACTTTGCTTTTCTGCTTCTTTTTTGTGTCGCCTACGGGAAGTGACCTTTGACTGCAGTCTGGAGAACACGGTTGGTCTTTGGTCTCCAAGTCTCGTGGACACATGCGGACGTTCTTTTTCCAGTCTTGAGAAGACATCTGGTCGCAGCCTTTTTGTTTCCCGCCGGCCTTTTTCTCTAGAACACCCATCATCTCGACTGCTGAGTCTCGAGAAAACACTCCGCGACTTGGAATATTCCGAAGGATCTGATCGGGCACTAGGACTGGCTTCGCGCCTCCTTTTAGGTGCCCGTTTTCTTTCGGATTCTGGCCGAGCATTCCGGGCGTGTTCTCGAGATCTTTCGTTTCTAGTCTCATCGTCGAAATCTAGACGGGTTTTGACCCGGTCTAGTTTTTCCTGATGGACCTTTTCTGCCATGAAGGGCAAGATTTGATGGTAGTGCCTTTCGCAGAACTCCCTTATTGATGCGTCTGTCGCAGCATTAGGGCGGTATTGTTCTGTGTCTTGCACTTTCTCATTTCCCCCCGTGTTTCTGACCGTGGACGGCTCAGGGGACGGGGAAGGGTTCTCTGCCAGATTGCTCATTAGAGTTTTTTTTTAAAAGGGAAACGCAGTTGTGTTACTGGTCCCACGGATGGCGCCAACTTGTTAATACAATTCTGGGCGCTTCTCCTACGAGGATTAGTGTAAGCTAACTCTTCGGAGAATAGATCTTGTATTAAGTGAAATCTTCGATTGCTAGCTGCTAAGAAAACCAACACCGTTAGTCTCACCACGGAACGGGGTTCCGCGGTCAACCTCCGGCGTGAGAGTAAGTGATAGTTTTTAGAGAGATGAAGTGAATTCTAGAGAGAGAGAGTGTGTGTATGTTACCGTTTGAATAGAGGTGAGACCCCTATTTATATGGTTGACCTTTCTGTCGTGTTCTCAAGGTCACGGGTCTTGAGAGCGACAGTTTGTGACGTAAGTCAGCTGCAGAGCTTGTCCGCTTGTTGTGATGGTGATGTTTTTGGGCGGGAGTTGTCCCGCTTTCCCTTTTTGGGGACTGCAGGTTGCAGTACATCCGACCTAGGGAAGATTCCTTTCCCTTTACGTGGGGCGCGGTTGCGTCCTTGCTCGGACGCGTCTACTGTCCGCGGAATGGCTTAGCGGCCATTACCGGGGTATGTATTTGGTCCGCGACCGAACTATGTGGGTGCCGGGAGTATTACATACTCGTGCTAAGTCCGCGTCTGACCCGTATTGGTGCCAGGGGGGTCATACGTGATCAAAGACTAATAACACAACTTAGCCGATTTGATATTTCTCTCTCAAAACACACATACCATCTTTCATTATTCTCTCCATTTTTTATCTTTTATCAATTTGCTGATTCAGTCAGTTTTGTTAGTAATAAAACGATTATCATACTTAGATAATAGTCCAAAGCCTGAGTAGCAATGGTGGAATTTGGTTGGTTTGGTTGATTTCTGATTAAGATCAAAACTTGTGATCTTGTAAGTTTGATATTCAAGAACTATTATTCTTTTGATATAAAATTTGTTCATAGTTTGCTCATATAGCGTTCAATCCATGGTGTTGTCTCAATACTATATGAACACCATGTGTAACAATATTACCTTTATGGGGAAATGATCGCTACTGTTAACAACAACCAACTTGTCTACTGCCTTTGCTTTTGTGCATTTTCTCTTATTTTAACCCATTTATCTACATCTTAATTACGGAGTATTATTTTAGCACCTTTTCATCACCAACTGAAAAGGAAACAACCAAATAAATGTGAAAAGAAGGGTGACATCATGCGATTGAATAAGAAGAAAGGGTATGAAAAATAAAGGACGAATAGGCTTGCGACCGCAGACAAGTTGGTTGCAGCAGCAACGATCATTTCCCTACCTTTTTATACACTCAAAATGTACTAATGATATGGTGACATTGATAAAATTTTATTATGGTGACATTATTCCCTTTATGCTTCAAAATTCAAGAAAAAGAAAAGTGTAGCCCTACGTTAATTACTAATTTATGCAGGGAAGCAAAGAATTCGCAAGCCAGCAAGTCAATATTGGACAATATAACGGCCTAAGTTCGAATGTGAGTTGGGTTTATTAAGGTTTCTAGTATCTTTTATGTTGTACAGTAATATAAATACAGAGTGGGTCTGGTAATCAGACTTAGGTGGCTACGTTGAGCAGCCTCTCCTAAGCCACCTCGTCAATCCATTGCCACCACCCTTTTATTGTTTTTTTTAGCTAGAGGTGTGGGGCCCAATTAGTTTCTCGGCTCCCTACTAATTTCTTGTAAATTATATGATTTTCTAATGAAGTGATGTTTTATATAAAAAATAATAATAAATAAAATCAATAATAATAATAATAATAATAATAATAATAATAATAATGCTTCGCTTTTATTTTTGTGTTTTTTTCTTTTGTTGTCGGATGTCGTCATCAAAATTAATTATTTGCTTTAATGTTTTTCCGTTGCTATCACTTAATTTTACTTTTGCTGCTGCAGATGAAGATTTGTCTCCGCCTCCTGTCAAGCATCAACAAAAAATTTATTGCTTTAATGTTTATTTAGTTTTTTTAATTCAAATTGAGTTTTCGTGATTTCGCCGCTAAAATTGCGAAAGAGTATTAGACAATATAACAACCCAAGCCTGGATGTGGTTTTGATTCATTAAAATTTCTAATATATTCTGTCGTAGTGTTTGGTATGGCGTAATCAAAGATGTAATGGAAAACATTATTACGATGTAATGAATAAATGTTGTTTGTTTACATTTATAGAATGTAATAATTCATCACAAGTAATGACCCATTACACCAAAACCATTCCTTAGAGGGAGGAATTTTCAAATGCTTACTCTTATTTTGGTGCTTACCAAGGGACAAATCCTCACCATCCATCTAGTTTGATCTAATGGTGGGGATAAACCTAAGATTTAATATAGAAACCTAAGTCCATGTTTTTTTCCTCATTTTTCTTTGTCTTTTTGTCTTTCTTATTTATTAACATTTATTTTTCTTTTCATTCTTTTTTTCTTTTTTTTTTGTTCCTTTTAATATTCACGTTTGTATTTCAAATTCATGGCTTTTTTTTTTTTTTTAGTTCACTTTTGTTTTATTATTGTTTTTTTAATTTTAAATTCACTTTTTTTATTCAAGTTTTTTTTCCTTTTCATACGTTTTTGTTCGTTTTTATTCGTTTTTATATGTTTTCGTCCGTGTTCATATGTTTTCGTCCTTTTTTTACGTTTTCGTGTTTTTCATCCGTTTTCGTACGTTTACATCCGTTTTCTGACGTTTTCGTCCGTTTTCTGACGTTTTCATACGTTTATATACGTTTTTGTCTGTTTTTAGACATTTTTGTCCGTTTTCGTTCATTTTTAGACATTTTCGACTGTTTTCAGACGTTTTCGTCCGTTTTTATACGTTTTCGTCTGTTTTCATACGTTTTCGTCTGTTTTCTTACTTTTTCGCCCGTTTACGTCCGTTTTCATACGTTTTCGTCTGTTTCTTACGTTTTCGTTTGTCTTCATACGTTTTTGTTCATTTTCTTACGTTTCCGATCGTTTTCATACATTTTCGTCCGTTTTCTTTCGTTTTTCATACGTTTTCAGAAGTGTTTTTACGCTTTCATACGTTTTTGTCTGTTTTCTTACATTTTCGTCCGTTTTCTTACGTTTTCGGCCATTTTCATCTATTTTCATACGTTTTAGTCTGGTTTTTTTAAGTTTTCTTGTATTTTCGTCCGTTTTTAGACGTTTTCGTCTGTATTGTTACATTTTCATGTATTTTCGTCCGTTTTTATACGTTTTCGTCCGTTTTCAGACTTCGTCATCCGTTTTTTAACGTTTTCATCCATTTTTAGATGTTTTCGTATGTTTTCATCTGTTTTTATACGTTTTCATACGTTTTAATCCGTTTCTATACGTTTTTGTCTATTATTATACGTTTTTGTCTGTTTTTAGACGTTTTTGTCCGTTTTCATACGATTTTATACGTTTTGCATTCGATTTATACGTTTTTGTCCATTTTAAGATGTTTTCATTTTGATATTTGTAAGTGACGCTTATTTATCTCTTGTGATATAACACTGTAATGAAGATGAAAAGTATTACATTCTTCATCATGTATGTGTTATCAGTTGTGATACTCAACTAAGAATGTGATGGTTGTGTTTTTGAAAATATTTAGGAAGATTTTTGTGTTTTATGATATTATGAAATATTAGAAAAGTTGTTCAATTGAAAACAAGAGATGTTATGATACTTTTGTTAAACTTGTGATGGATTTTTCTATTTGAAAATATCTATGGTTGAATCAGCAAACTAAATAAGCTATGGTTGAAGATAGCACACATCTTTATAAACAAACTGAGGAAACTCAAAAACTTGTGATATCACAGGTGATATCACCTCACTTGTGATATCACACGTGATATCATGTATGATAACACTGTTGATATCACCTGTGATATCATGTGTGATATTACTGGTGATAGCATGTGTGATATAATAGTTTATATCACTTGTGATATCACCAGTGATATCACCTGTGATATCATGTGATATCACAAGTGAGGTGATATCACCTGTTATAACATGTGTGATATTACAGGTGTTTGAGCTTACTCAGTTTGTTTATAAAGATGTGTGCTTTCTTCAACCATAATTTCTTTAGTTTGCTGATTTAATCACAGATATTTTTAAATTCTGCTATAAAACCTATCGAAACATGCACAATGTATCCATTAAATAGAAAAATCCACCACAAGTCTAACAAAAGTTTCATAACATATTTTGTTTTCAGTTAAACACCTTTTCTAATATTGCATATTATCATAAAACACAAAAATCTTCCTAAATATTTTCAAAAACACAAATAAGAAAAATGAACAGAATCATCACAGTAATATAATAAGTGATGTTTATTATCATTTCTTTCATATATACTTGGTAAAATACTAAATTCTTATCACATTTGGTATGAATTTAATATTTCACATTCTTAGTTAAGTATCACAACTGATAACACATATATGATGAAGAGTGTAATACTCTTCATCTTTCTTATAGTGTTATATCACAAGAGATAAATAAGTGTCACTTAAAAATATCAAAATGAATAAAAAGGAAACAAACTATGAAAATAGAGACTTGACATATTCTCAAAATCAAACAAGTGTTGCATTAAATTAGCATTTTTTTGAACAAAATAAGAATTCACCTAAAGAGACTTTAACCCCTTTTATTTCTACTAAGAGTATAATATCACAAGTGATAGATAATATTGGTTACATTAAAAAAATATGCGCTTGTCAATTGCGATGAAAGACACAAAAACTATCTTGTAACTGAAAATTATAAAAATATTAGAAAACACATAGGTGATAATATATAAGAATATACAGAGCAATGAAATATCTTAGGTGATATTAAAGGTTAAAAAACATACTTGTTTGTTTATGAAACATCACAGTGATATTAGACATTAACTTTTTTATAATAAAATATCACAATTGATCTTAGACATGTAATATAATAAAGTTTAATAATAAGCATGAAAACATATAAAAATAGATGAAAACGTACAAAAACTGCAAAAACCGGACGAAAACGTATGAAAACGGACAAAAACGTATAAAAACGAACGAAAGCGTATAAAAACGTATGAAAACGGACGAAAGCGTATAAACCTATGAAAACTGATGCAAACATAAGTAAACAGATAAAAAGGTAAGAAAACAGACGAAAACATATTAAAACGGATGAAAACGTAAGAAAACTGACGAAAAGGCATGAAAACGGACAAAAACGTGAGAAAACGGACGAAAACATAGGAAAACGGACAAAAATGTAAGGAAACAGGCGAAAACTTAAGAAAACGGACGAAAACGTATGAAAACGGACAAAAACGTAAGAAAACAGACGAAAACGTATGAAAACGGACGAAAACGTATGAAAACGGACGAAAACGTAAGAAAACGGACGAAAACATAAGAAAAGGTAAGAAAACAGACGAAAACGAACGAAAACGTAAGAAAACAGACAAAAACGTATGAAAACGGACGCAAACGTATGAAAACGGACGAAAACGTATGTAAACGGACGAAAACGTATTAAAACGGACAAAAACGTAAGAAAACGGACGAAAACGTAAGAAACAGCGAAAACGTAACAAGGCTGAGACGAGCGTAACAAAATGGACGAAAATGTATGAAAACGTAAGTAAACAGACGAAAATGTAAGAAAGCGAACAAAAACGTATGAAAACGGACGAAAACGTATTAAAACAGACGAAAACGTTTAAAAAGCGGAAAAAACGGACAAAAACGTATGAAAACTGACGAAAACGAAAAAAAAAAAAAGTGAAATTAAAAAAAGTGATTAAAAAAAATACAAATAATGAGAAAATAAATATGAAAGATAAAAAAAAAAAAAAAAAAAAAAAAAACGTGGACTTAGGTTTAGACATATTAAATCTTAGGTTAATCTTCACACTTAGATCAAATTAGATGAAAGGTGGGGATTTATCCCTTTGTATGCAAGGATTTTTGAGTATGCAAAATAAAGTGCCTCTCCTTAGAGGTCCCCTACTTTTTTTTCATTACATCTTGTAATGAAATCAAAATTACATAAAACTCCATCATTAATTAACCACATTGAATAAACTTTATATCATTAATGGGTATTTTAGTCTTTTTATTATCGATTACATTACGTCTTATCATACAAACCAAACATGATTAATAACTACAATAAATCATTACATTACACTCTTCATTGCATTACATCGTTTATTACATTAGGTTGACATTTAATTCCGTCCTACCAAACGGCTACATGTTTCACTATAAATACATATATCAATAATAAAATACCGTTTTCATTATTTAACGGTCAAGACCTAAAAAAAAATGAAATGTCTTCACCGTTTAATACACGTTTCATAACTCTACACAAGTCTTCGCAATTTTTAATGGATCATCAACGAATCCTTACGGATTTAAGAGCTTTCTAATCATGGGCACTTCGTATATACGGTGTAACGGAATTATTTTAAGCAAACTTTAAGCCTTGTTTATAGGGCTAAATATTAAAAAAATTACTATACTTGACACCCTTTCCTCTTCAGGGTAGCGAACAAATTTTTTTGCTTCCGTGTGTAATTTACTTTCAAATTCATCCTCTTTAGGGTATTTTGCAAAAAAGTATGACATTTTTGCCCCTCTTACCCACAAGAGCAAATGATGGCAAGTATGATATTTTTTTTTTTTATCATTTGCCCTAGTTTTTATTATGTTAAATTTTGGATATGTATTAAGATAATTTATTTAATGATTTATAATTGTGTTAAATCTATGATAAAAATATTTTGTTTTATCATTTGCCCTAATTCACTTCAAGTTGTTTAACGCTTGGCGTTAAACCGAATTAGTTTAACGCTTCGCTAAATTAGGATGAATTATATCACAACCTGAAGTACTTGCATATAAATTTCTGTTCGTCACTTGTTGAAGCATAGACTAGAGGGTATACTATGACTAGATTAAGGGTGTGTTTGTTTGATTAAGATGTTACACATCAGAACTGACTACAGCATCTGAATCGACTACCACATCTTACTAATAAGAGGTAGCTATAATGTCTGAATCTGAATGAAAAAGTGTTGTTTGTTTTTATAATTGTCCGAATGATTTTAATTTTCCCTTTTTAAGTATATATTAAATTATTACAAATACGATTAATAAGTAAATAGTGTAAACTTAAAACAAAACATTTTTATCATAGATTTAACATAATTATAAATCATTAAATAAATTATCTTAATACATATCCAAAATTTAACATAATAAAAACTAGGGCAAATGATAAAAAAAAAAAAGAAGTATCCTACTTGCCTCATTTTAACTCTTGTGGGTAAGAAGGGCAAAAATGTCATACTTTTTTGCAAAATACCCTAAAGAGGATGAATTTGAAAGTAAATTACCCACGGAAGCAAAAAATTTTGTTCGCTACCCTGAAGAGGAAAGGGTGGCAAGTATAGTACTTTTTTTAATATTTAGCCCTTGTTTATATGTATGATTTTGGGCCAAAGATGAAAACGTTGGGCCACCAAAATACAAATTAAGATAAGATATAAATTGGGCTATCACCCATGTATTTGCCACGTTAAGGCTGTTATATATTGTTGTTTCGTCAATAGTTATTAATTTACAAATTTACAATGGAAATAATTTCAGTTTTTAAAACTGGGTAGCAAGTTGAAATGGATGTCACGTAAACCATATTTGCTCATGTCGGATAAAAGCTCTCTGTACGGTGGCGCCATAGGCCCATGGCGTCAGAACCTCCACCCGGCTCACGTTATAGGTGGTGGCGCTAATGGCGGACCTTAATGGAGGCAAGGGAGGGTTCCGACCCTTCCAAATTTCAAGGTTATTAATATAAAACAAGCAAAAGTTCAAGGGTAATTTAAGAAATATCAATTATCATCTGACAAAAAACTTGAAAACTAAGGGTCCGTTTGGTATAGGGGTGGGGGAATAATGGTATGAGTTTGAAACCAAATGTGTTTATTTGGTTGAGTGGTTTTGCTAAACCATTCCCGTGGGCCCTACACATAATATCCATAGATCCATACCACTTGAATATGGTGGATTTTACCAAACCATTCCCATAGGCCCACTCACCTCACTCTTTTAATTCATATTTATCAAAAAATATTCAAACCCAATTATATAAACCAAACAACATTTTTTCAACTATCAAACTCATTTCCATACCACCATATTATCATACCAATATCCATTGTGATTTCTTTAAGCAAACCAAACGGACCCTAAATGATGAGTTGTATTTTACTAGTTATTTGTTACTATTAGTTATTACTGTTCTTTTACAATTTATATAGTTGAATGTTCTTTATACATATAAAAACTTATGTTTCGGCCCTCTCAACGAAAGTTCTCAAGTTCCGCCACTGGGTGGCGCCATGGCCTCGGCACGAGTTATAAGGTTTTTTATTTTATTTTATTTTTTATTTTTTAAATATACAAGCAGTGCATTTTTGTATTTGTGTGTTTTTTTGGATCGTGTTTGTATTTATTGAGTTTGTGATTTGGGTTATGTTATTGTTACCTTTCTAGCTCACCTAATTTTGTACTTTAAACAACCTTTACTCCTCTTTTGGCATCTTGTTTACAGTAGAACACAGTTTTATCAGTTTATTTTGTACTTTTTACCAATTTAACACTTTTAACTTGTTAAACTTTATATTTTTGTTTCACACATTTCGTTTCACAGTTTTATAATATAAACTAAATTATAAAAAAAACAAAACAACAAATTGGGAAAGGAGGGTTGAGTTCTAAATCTATTAGTCTTTCAATGTAATTTGTTACGATATTAGTCCTAATAAAAATAACCTTTCCCTATTAGTCTTTCAATGTAATTTGTTATGATATTAGTCCTGATAAAAATAACCTATCCCTATTAGTCTTTGTTATGATATTAGTCTTTCAATGTAATTTGTTATGATATTAGGGTTCGTTTGGTTTGTGGATGGGTTTAGGATTTGGATTTAGATTTGGATTTAAATTTGAATTATGATTTGCATTTGATATTAATGATGGGGGAGAAAAATATAATTGTTTTAAATATTACTACCTCTATCTCGCAATAATTGTCCACTTTCACCTTTTTAAGTTTTTTTCATTCAACTTTGACTATAAATATTTTTATTTATGTAATATAATACTTAGGGGTGACAATTTTCGACACGACACGATAAACGACACTAACCCGACACGAAGTTAAACAGGTTTGAGTTGAGGATAAACAGGTTTGGGTCAAAAATAGGTCAACCCGTCTAACCCGTTTAATAAACGAGTCGTGTTTGGGCTGAGTAAATATTAAACAGGTTAACACGTGAACTCGTTTAAGTATACGAGGCTCTAAAAATAAAATATATAACTTGAATTTTATGTTAGATTTGGATTAAATGTATTTGTTATGTACTTAAATGAGTGAGTTACGATTATAACTCGCATATCATTGAAATTGCCATATAGTTATTTGTATGTTATTTAAACTAGTTAAATCAACAAACTGCCAACCTTATTCATCGCTTGACCTATTTACTTAAACATGTTAAACGGGTCAACGGATTGCACATGTTATGCATGTCTGGGTTAGGGTTGAGTTTCTTGACACGATTAATAAATGGGTCGTGTTTGGGTTAAAGTTATAGTGACTCGCCAACCAGCAAACCCGAATATGTCAACCTGAACACGACTCGATTGCCGCCCCAAATAATACTTGATGAAAAATATATGAATAGATTGAGTATTAAATGTATTTTTATTTGGTATAATTTTCATCAAGTATTATATAACACAAATAAAAATATTAATGGTTGAAGTTGAACAAGAAATACTCAAAATAGTCAAAGTGAACAACTAGTATGAGACGGAGGAAAATATTTGTTTTGTAAATAAATATAAAAGTGAAAAACAATATATTCTTCTATTATACTAAAAGGCGTACATGGGTACTGTACCAAACCACACATAAATGCAAACTTTCATGGTTACCGTAGCAAAACACACATTAAATGCAAAGTTTCACAATTTGGCAGAAATAGTCCCTGAAATTTAAGTGGCGCTGCAAAGTAAGTCCAAACATTAAATGCAAAGTTTCACAACTTGGCAAAAACAGTCCCTGAGGTTTAAGCGTCGTTGCAAAGTAAGTCCAAACATTAAATGCAAAGTTTCACAACTTGGCAAAAATAGTCTCTAAGGTTTAAGTGTTCTTCTATTATACTAAAAGGCGTACATGGGTACTGTAGCAAACCAAACATAAATGCAAACTTTCATGGTTACTCTAGCAAAACACACATTAAATGCAAAGTTTCACAATTTGGCAGAAATAGTCTCTGAAGTTTAAGTGGCGCTGCAAAGTAAGTCCAAACATTAAATGCAAAGTTTCACAACTTGGCAAAAACAGTCCCTGAGGTTTAAGTGTCGTTGCAAAGTAAGTCCAAACATTAAATGCAAAGTTTCACAACTTGGCAAAAATAATCTCTAAGGTTTAAGTGTCGCTGCAAAGTAAGTCCTTTGAAGCCAATCCGCTGCATCGCGCGGGTTTCCACACTCATTATTATTAAAAAAGGTAATAAAAAGAAAAGAAGAAAAACATAGTTAAGATCGGTAGGCCCTCATTTTTATTACTAAAAGACAAAAGTTTAACATTATTAAATGGCAACTCATTTAAAATCCTACCATGCCACCACTAAGGTTTTGTACATGTGGGATATGTATCCTTCATCCCTAATCTAGAACCAACCAAACATCTATAATCTACCATCACTTCTAAACCATTCTAAAAACACCCCAACCAAACGGACCCTTAGCCTTTCAATGCAACCTATCCCTATTAGCCTTTTAATGTAATTTGTTATGATATTAGTCTTAATAAAAATAAATTTTGATTTAAATGTAATGTTTTGTTTCTTTAAATTATGTAATGTATTTAATTTAATGTGTGGTTTTATTTAATAAATGAAAAAATAAAAAAATTGTGAAGATCAAGATGTTTTATAACTTGTGTGATGAATGAGGTTATTTTTGCATTAAGTTGTAGATCTTAAATTATATGGATGAAAAACTGATGTAACAATATTTTTGCTCACTTCATTTGTTGCTTCACTAGGCCAGGAGAGTTGCTGGAGCTACTCCTTATGAGGTGAACAATGGCTGGTGCCAAAAAGCATCCGGGGTCATGATGTTCCCGTTAATCTACACATTTTTTGTGGAAAAGTGGGGGAAAAAATTAGATACTATCGTTAAACAAGTAGAAGGCAATTTTAGTTTTTCTAACATTTGTCTGTATATGTTTGGAATAGTTTTGAAAGTTCTTTTTACTAATCTATATCATTTAAAAAGTTCTTTTTACCAATTCTAGTTGCTCGTTTGCTTATTTTACGCAAAACATTGGCTAGCTTCAACTTTCGGTCTAGATATTCTTATGCTTGTTAAAAGATTAACATAAGCCACATGTTAGTGAAATAATCAATCACCCTACGTCACTACCTAAACGATTAGGCTGATAATAAGGTGACAATGAATGCGTAATAGTAACTACTATTAAAGTATTAAACCAATAATGTGCTTCCTTACTAGATAAGGTTTCTTAATTGACTTACGGGGTGTTGGGCTTTGATTATCACGTTTAAAAACGTGGGTACAAAATGACGTTTTGCAAAAGTAACCTCCCACCTCTAATTGTAAAACTAACTTTTGTGCCAAAAAAAATAAGATTATTACGTTTTGAACCAAACATCAAAAGTTGTTTATTCACGTTTTGAAAACGTGATAATTAAATAATCACGTTTTGAAAGCTTTGCCAAACACCCTCTTAAAGAAATGATTTGACCAATAGTACGTAGTTTAAAAACTCGAAAAAGTTCGTTTGGTTGGACAGAATGAACTATTAAATGAATGAAATGAACGATATAATGAAATATATGATGTAATGTAATAATTCATTATAATTTTTAATTATGTTTGATTAATATGATAAAACGAAATGAAATCAATAAAAAATTACTAAAATATCCCGTTGAAGAAAATAAGTTTCTTTTATGTTGATAAAGGATTTTTGTGTAATTTTGATTTTATTTTACCACAGAATAAAAATTAAGAGACTTTTAAAAAATCAAAATAGTAGTTTTTAATATAATGAGTGATTCCTTGTAAAAATAGTTCCATTCGATAATTCTAAACAAATAAGTTTTAATCATTTTATAGTAATGATTTTTTACATTTCTTTTTTAATTATGAAGTATCAAACACTATCTTAATTATCTTTCTTAACTTTATGTTTGACATGATTGCAACCATTAATTTTAGGACAATCCTAGTCACGCTCGTTAATATAAGGTAATTACTTTGACAAATCAACGTCATTTCCAGTTTTTTTTAGCGTATCAATTCCGATAAATATAAAACACGGTGCTTCAAAACAAATAATGTATAATAAGTATTTTCTGTATTCAATTAAATTTAGAATAAACAAAACAACATTTAGCAAACAAATAATATATCATCCAACACCAATTTACACGAGTGTCTTGCACGTTGAAGTATTAGGATCCCACATAGCAGGCAACAAGTACTTACGACCTTTCACACCTTGAGCATTATAGCTAGCTTTAGTCGTCTTGTCAACCAAAACATTGCCCGGGTAACCTGGAAACGCACCCGACCCGAATATCCCGGTGCAAGCAGTAACAGCTTCCAATGGGGCAGTAGCGGGACCTTGAAAATACCCGCCATCAAACGGGTTTGTCACGGTTCCTGCTAGAACCGTAGCAATGTTAATAATCATACCATCTACCCCAATATCCTTGTTTGGAGCAACCAAAGGCGGAATCTTAGGGCCGAAAGCGGGTAAAACAAAGGGCCAAGCACATTGATCAGGACACTGAGTGATCGAGTTACCAACCCATGCGTATGCAAAGTTATGACCTTTGTTTATACGGGTTGAACCGTGTGTGCCACACCGGTTCATGCAAAAACCGGCTACAAGCACATCGGAAGATGTTAATACTAAGCTTATGACATTAGGCCCTTTGTTTTTAGAAGCTAGGTTAATAAGATGAGAATCTTTAAGTGATTTCCCAAGTGAGCATTTTTCGTCGATTATTTGTTTTCCTAAGTGGATACTTCTGACTCCGCCTTTGTAGTTCCTGGTGGTCTGCCACCAGGACGAGGCGGAGGGTGGCTTTGGGAGTACTGGAGTGTTGAGTGATTGGATAAAATCGGTTATTACATTCTTTTGGACGGGTGTAAAGTGTCCATACCAAAGGAGGTTAATGGTTATGTTGCCATGAAGGACGGATCCTTTGTGGTATTTAAGGATAGTTGCTGGTGTTTGTACTAAGGCGAGTTTACGAGGGATTGTGGCGGAGCATGGGTGGATTATAGTGGAGATGAGGAGGAGAGTAGAAGCAAAGAATAAGATGGATGAAATGCTATGCATGGTGTTGAGATGTGATGGTGAGTGTGAGTGAATGAAATGTGTTTGTGTTTTGGGGGTATTTATGTTATTAGGGTTTAAGGGGAAAGAGTGGCGAGCATGTCAAAAGAAAGTAGAAAACGCGTACCATTTGACTTGGTTGGTGAATGTATACATCAATAATATGCATGCATATTTGTTTTTTTAGTAGATAGTTTATAATAATGAATATTAAAGATCAGCTAATTCAAACATGCATGATGGTAGAGATGTTTATTATATGTTTAGTTCAGTATATGTCGCAAAATGAAACACAGAGTAGTAACTTTGTTTCAAAAAATTTACCAGCTAAAATTATGAACGAGCATAGCCACACACCAATAATGATGAAACACCTGTTTATCAATGTGTATACGGAGTACATAGGGATAATGACAAAATTACCCAATTTTTCAAACCTACTTTACAAAATACCCAATTTTATACTCAAAAACTCAAAATACCCAAAAAAATCCACAAAATTTGAGACTTTTGCGAAATTGAAAAATATATCAAAAAATTTTGATATTTTTAAGAAATATCGCAAGCCTTTGCGAAATTTTTTAAAAATATCGAAAATTTTCGATATTATTAAGAAATATCAAAAATTTCCGATATTTTTAAGAAATATAAAAAATTTGCAATATTTCTTAAAATTTTTGATAAAAACCGGTACCAGGCATTTGTGTTTGGTGAATTTGTGTGGCATGATATTCGGTTTGATATACATTTATAAATGAGGTAGCATGAATAAAATTGCTTTGTTGATTGCTTCCTGTAGTTGATAATTGCCTACCATAAAACTAGACTCAACAATACAATACGTAACAATTCTACTACTTTTAACAACAAATTCCATAAATCCATTGACTCCCAAATCATCAAATACCTCTACAATATCATTATCCGAATTGTAAGTTACCATAAAACCACTATTAGCATCGATTTCTAGCCTCTCGGATACCGCTTCTAGTAAACATGAATATGATGACAACAATGGTAAAATTAGTATACACTTTACACAATTTAACTGCATATACTCCAACACACCATCCACTTTTTCCCATGTACCTCCTTTACATTACCGTATTTTGACGGTTTCTTTGACGGATTTCATGGCAAAATTGAGTTTTTTTTTGTGAGAATTTGAGTTTTTTTAGTAAAGGGAGCTAAAATGAGGAAGAACTAACAATAAAACACGTTTTATCCACTACCAGCATGAAAATCTCGCAAACTGACGAAAATCTCGCAAGTTTTATCCATAATTTTGTGAATTTTTTAACATATATCGAAACATTTGCGAAATTTTTAAGAAATATCGCAAATTTTTTATATTAAGTAAAAATATCTCAAATTTTTGATATTTCTTAAAAATATCGCAAATTTTTGATAATTCTTAAAAATATCGAAAATTTTCGATTTTAATTTCGCAAAAAGTCTCAAAATTTGCCCATTTTTTGGGTATTTTGAGTTTTTAAGTATAAAATTGGGTATTTTGTGAAGTATGTTTGAAAAATTGGCTTTGTTCGCATAAACTCATATGGGTTAAAACCAGTGTTGGATTCAGAAATTAGTCAAAAGTTATGCACTTTTTAACAATCAGCAGATAGTATGCACTTCATGTTAGATTTAAGATTTTTGTTGAAAACAACAAACATTTTACATTTGTCGAAAGGGTATCTATGTACATACTCTCTATGTCCCCTGATTCAAAGAAATTTAATGCTATTTCAAATGTAGAGTTTTGGTTAATAAGTGGGCATCCATACAATATATCTTATGCTCATTTATATACACTGTTTGATTCATTTAAAACAACCGGTGTCACCGTGTCACATTGTAAATTGTTAGGACCTCATTACTTAATGTTCAGTAACTAGACTTCAAAGACAATTAATACGTATTCATGTACCAGCTGGACTGCTTCAATTATTGGTCAATTCAGTACTTTAGTCGAACCTCAACATCTCGACATCCATAATGTTAAATTAAAGAGTGGTTTAAGGCTTTAATCAATGAAATACATGTGGTTCTCCGGAACGCTTAGTGCTTTTAATTAGCTACTACTACTAAAGATGACTATTCGATGCTAGCTTTTAATCATTTCTAGTTGTTGAAAAAGTAATATACCAATTAAAATATTGCTAAAACTCACCAAACATATGACACGATTTTTAATCGATATGAATTTTATGGGTGGCTTTGTGACCGGGGCCTTATAAGCAGACCCACCAGGGCCAGGCACCACTATACTACACGACATGGATTAGTTTCTCAAAAACTATTGATGTCTACTAGACAAAACATGCATATTTTTTCTGGCCTTGATATTCGATAAATTTGGTCGTCTCGGTTCATGGACTCTAAATTACAGTAATTTAGATATGATGAATTCATCGATCCTATATATATAATTTGGGTCGTCCTTGGCTCATGCATCAGAAATTGATATAATTTGGTTTTGTTACGAGTCCTTTCGGATACATATTTTCCTACAGATGCATGCTTGCCTCCACTGTGGTGAGTGGGCAAAGGGTCCAAAAGATACGTGCAAAGCGAGTCCGGATATCCAAGACTTCCATTTTCCCTCGTGTTCATCGATTGGAAATAGTGAAAAACTAAGCACTACGTTGAGACATGACATTAAAACCCGTAAGTATAATTTTATTATTAATCATTATTTATATTGGTAAAAATCCTATATATCCTAAACTCACAAACCGAGCTTGTAAATATTCCTCTAATATTTCCCGCAGTTCGAATGACGAAATCGTGAAAGCTCATACTGGAGTAGTAAATTAGACAAGAAAAAAAAAACATAATAAGAATATAACTTTAGTCGACTCGTAACATAACCGTACCAACGGTCGACTTTAGTTCAATGGTTGGCTAAGTCGACTGGTAACAAAACCGTACAAACGATCGAATTTAGGAACTGATACCAACGATCAACTTTGGTTGACTGGTAATAAAGCCGTACGAACAATCGACTAATAAACAAACAATAAAACAACTATAACTTCTTTTTTTCAACAATAAAACATAAACATAAATTTTCAATAAAGATTCTTAACCGTTAAAAACCCATTAAACCATGACATTAGTGCCTCATCTAAATTATTATTCTTCTTGTCGTATTAATATTAACAACCACCACTTTGAGAAGAAGATTTTATCGTCAATGACTTCAAGAGAAGCCTCCTGAGTATCCAATCCCTTGACAACTTTCTTATGTTTTTCTTCTTCTCATTGGATTTTGATTCTCCACTGGTTCCTTGCATTTTGTTTGCGTTTGGTTGGGATTTTTAAACCCTAAAACTGTTGAAGGATTTAGATATGGAAAGGGTTTTGAGGATAAAGATTTGGTACGGTAAAAAATAAATTGGTTTTCTTTTTTTTTTTTTTTTTTTTTCTTTTTTTTTTTTTATAATCAATAATTGAGGGGTTAGGTTTGACGGGCGGTTTAGATGAGACGGCTCAACTTAGTCACATAGGTCTGAAATCTGACGATCAGACTCGCTCTCATATCATGTTTAGAATATTAAAACGCCGTAAGTATAATTTTATTATTAACTATTATTTATAATTGTGAAAACTCTAAATATCCTAAACTCACAAATCAGGCTTGGGCATATTTCTCTAATTCTTATAGCACCTTAAATTACTATACGAATAAGTTCTTTCTAATAATATTTGACAATATCGGGGATCGGATGATGTATGGTAGTGGTTGGTGGGGCAATGATAAGAGGGAACATATGCTAATGGGGTTCAATAAAAAACGGTGCGGGTTTTGGTAGCCCAACATTTCGGGAATAAAGTGTGTAGCTACCGACCCACTTCTATAAACCATTCACTTAAATAAATGGTTTGATGTTTACAGTTGTATCCACTCAAAGTGTTACGTAGCTATGATAAGATAAAAAAATTTAGAAAAACACGATAAATGTATATATTGTATAATTTATTTTTTTAGAACGAAATTTTTTTAAAACCTATATATACAATTATGAGTTTTTAGAAGGATATATATGCAATGTCTTCAAAATATAATGAGGCAAACTGTTTAAGTTTATATTTTATGTTCATGTAACGTAGGCCATTCAAAAACCTTGTTAAATGTTATTTGTCAAAGAATTACAATATAATTATCAATGCTAATGATAAACAAAGTAATTTGAAATTGGTTTTTGTTTTTATTAGTCAACCTAATTGTTGAAATCACTCCTAAACCTTTATTCAAGTGTTAGTTACTCATATGTAATAGGTAGCTTATTATTGCCTTTATGTTTGTTTAAGGTTTAGCTTATGTAGAAGGCCCATAAGCTTAGGCCCATGTCCATTAAGGAAAAGGGAAGGAGTGAGAGTGTTGCCTAGCTCCTCCTATAAATACTCTTGTAAACCTTCATTTGAAGGTTGGTTGTTCAATTTATTTCTTTCACATACACTCTACGCCTAACCTTTCTTTACTTGTACGTGTGTGTGTGTTTGTGTATTGTTCAATCGCCTCTCTATCTCTTTCTATTAAGCTTGTGTTGTAAATCTAGTGACCTAACAGTGGTATCAATCGCCAAATAGTTGGGTTAACACTTTGTTTTGAAGTTTTTTTTGAAAATATTTTGTTTTGGTCTGCGTAAAGCGTGGTTAACACTTTGGTTAAGCTTAAAACTCGTTTTTACACTTTTTAATCAAGATTCTTGTACTTTCAACGTTTTAAGGTGTTAAAATACTTGTTTTTGGCAAAAAGTTTCAAACTTTACGCGTGGATCTAAGTTTTTTAAGCTTGTTTTTGTTAGGTGGGTGTCGTTCTACGCGTAACCCGTTTAGTGTTTTGGTTCATCAAGTTTCACACTTTTGTGTTATTTTGGTGATATTGAAGCTATTTCATAACAAAAATTTGGTTTAGAAACAAATTTGGGCACAATCATTTTACGAGTAATCTTACGCGTATCAAAACCCTAATATTACGCGTAAGTTATTCCTTGGTTTGATCTTCGTTTTCGTGGTTTACTCCGTGTGTTCTTGCTTGGATAAGCACGAAAATCGTCGACTTTGGATATCTTTTGCCTTTGTGATAGTGTAAAAGATCATTTGATAAAACCTAAACTTACGCATAAGCATAAAGCTTAGGCGTAGAAATCCTACGCATAAGATTCATCTTACGCCTAAGCCTAGTCTTACGCATAAGGTAATCCTACGACTAAGTTTCTACGCCTAACTTTGTGTCTACGCATAACTTTAGTGTCTTTTCCCTACTTACGCGTAAGCTAAATCTACGCGTAACTCTTGATTGTTTCGCGTAACTTTGGTGTTTTTACGCATAAGTCCTACTTGGTTTCTTGTGATTTCTACGCCTAAGGACACTTCATCAACAAAGGTTCATTCGACTACAAAGATCCATTTTACCAACACAAGTTTTCAACATGTCACAACCACCATACTCTAACTATTTCCCTTACACTTATTCTCAGCGTCAACAACAACTAACTCCACAACATCAACAATGGAATCAACAACAAGCAATTTATCAACAACAATTTAATCAACAACTTACTCCACAACTTGCAATTCCACAACCTCAAATGGTTCAACCACCACCAAGTCTTCAAGTTCAACCCTACACAAATGAATTCAATCAACATCCATCAAGGAACACTATGAAGGAACCCACTTGGTTTGCAAAGATGTGTGAAGCTTTAAGCGGCCAACAATCAATTCATGAGGCTGGATCACTTGATAGACCTCAATGCTCACTCCGAGGAAACTACGATCAATGGGTGATAAGGTTCTTTAGGTTTTGTGATCTGAAGAAGCCACATGGAAAGTTCTTAAAGAAGGTTATTATGGAAGGTCCATTTGGATGCCTCTTGTTCATTGTACCAGCCGATCCAAATGCTAATCCACCAAGAGATGAACAATCCAACATTACTCTTGTTGCGACCTTGAATGCAGAGGAACTTCTACACTATGAAAGTGATGAA
Source organism: Chrysanthemum makinoi (assembly GCA_910596185.1). Taxonomy (NCBI): domain Eukaryota; kingdom Viridiplantae; phylum Streptophyta; class Magnoliopsida; order Asterales; family Asteraceae; genus Chrysanthemum; species Chrysanthemum makinoi. Next base: position 157,303,790 of record OU343220.1, read on the forward strand.
CTTGCAATGCAATATATCCTCTTAGGATTACCTAACCCAATTCTTCGAAGTGTTGATGCTCAAAAGGCTGCAAAGGAAATGTGGGATCATATTCATCTTCTTATGGAAGGATCTGCACTCAATCGGGAGGATATGGAATCCAAAATTTACTTGGCTTATGAACACTTCATGATTGAACACGGAGAGACACTAGAGTCTTATCATCATCGTTTTGCAGACATCATCAATGATTTGGATAAACACAACATCATCATGCCAAGCATTGCAGTGAATACTAAGTTCCTGAGTAGTCTTGGTCTGAATGGGAGAAGTATGTCATTTTTCTCCGTCAAGCGAAGAATATGCATCATTCTACATATGGATTGTTGTACGATTACTTGAAGCCTCATGAAAAGGAAGTTGATAGGGAAAGGATTCTCCGTGCTCAAATTGCTCCACCGACACATCCGGAAAATCAACAACTTGCCTTATATGCTCAAAGCAGTTATTCTCCTCAACCAGCAACTCAACCAACTGCTACAATCACACCATATGATCCTTCACGGCCTCAATCTCAACAAACTCAATTGGTTCCATACAACAACAACAATGCTCAAGCACTTGTCAGTGAAGCTAATGAGGACATCGATCCGTTCGAAGCATTGCAACAAGGATTTGCTATGATTGCTAATGCCTTTAGCCGTTATACCAACAAATCCAACAACCGTATTAGTTCCTCATCTAACACAAGGAATCAAGCATTTGTGAACAATGGGCGAGTTGAAGTTGAGAATCGTGGTTATGGTCGTCAGATGGGCGGTGGTCAAGGGTTTAATGTTGTGGGTAGGAATAACAATAGAGCTCAAGTGGTGGAGCAGGGAAATGCTCAGAATGGGTTGAATGGTCTTCGATGCTACAACTGCAATGAGAAGGGACACTGGCTAATGCATGCCCAAAGCCGAGGACAAGGCGGAGTGCTTATCACAAAGAGGCTCTTCTTTTGGCTCTTAAGGATGAAGCTGGTGGATCTCTCACGGACAAAGAAAACGAGCTTTATGGCAAATCTTGACTCGGATGATGATATGGAGGACTTGCGGGCCAATGCATTTGTTATGTTGATGGCTAATATGCATGAGTTACACATGAGTGACACAGGCCCGGTGTATGACAGCGATGGCTTGTCTCAGGTACCCGAACAAACCATATTTATCTCTGATCTCATATCTCCGCCAACATATGAATCCGGCAAGGCTCAGAATGTTCAAAATGAGTCGTCCACATCTCATTCCGGCGATTTTCAACTAGACCCCGTAGTTATATTTGACGATCAAGATGACCAAGCGGTTTCCCTTGATAATCAAATTGACTCCGTGGTTATACTTGAGGATCTCAGTAATGATCATGTTGTGACTCACGTTGAACACGCCGAACTTTTGCCTCATTCAGATTTTGCTCGTTTAATACAAGACCAACAAACCATAGTGGAAGAATGTCATGCCATTAATCAGGACTTGAAAAGCAAAAATGCCTTTGTTAACCAAGGATTTTGAATGTTTACAAAAGCAACTCAACTTTTCAAAACTCAAGAAAAAGCGTGAAAAGGTTTTGAAGCGACCTTTGCCAAATCTCATCAAAGCGAAAAATATTTAGAAAGGCAGATCGTGATCTAGCAGCCAAAGAATGCTTTGTTATGCGAAATAGAACAAGCTGAAACATGAACATAAAAAGCAAATTAACGCTCTCACCTTGGAAAATCAAAAAGCTAAGGGTGAGTTGTTAACTTGTCAAAAACAGTTCTCTGCATACAAAAAGCATTCAACGAAGCGAATAGATGATCATCTTGAAGAAATCATCGGCTTGCAAAACAAACTTAAAGAGTTTAAAAGCATTTGTTTACAAACATGGCGAGTCGGTCCGACCATTGAAAAGTTTACTTTAAAACCAAATCAAATGGATATGGACCGAATCTTGCTGATTACAAACCTAAGCTTTCAATAAAATCATTCAAACCAAATCACGAAGTTTCGGTCGAGAATATAAAATTGATAATTACATTTATGAGTGTTGTTGAATATCATCGTCAAGAGGAATTAGATCACGAGAAGGCGAGTCGATCAAAATTAGAAAATGTTGTTTACAACAAACCTTTTAACTATTCAAAAGCGGTCACTTTCGTCACACCAGCAGATTCTTCTAACACACCAAGGATTATCATAAAACGTCGAGTCTTCTAATGTTAGTCCCAAACCAGATTATGCACAAACTTATGGTCCTTTACCTTCCATCAGTGAAGTAAACTCAAAACACGAAAATCGCAAAATTCTTGATATTTTGACCTTTTCATGGTGACCTCAAAACTTTACAACATGAGATAGAATATCATTACGAAATCAAAGTTCAACATTTTCAATAAGCCTCTAGCGAGAACAAAGAGACATTTTTGAGAAAAATCTTTTACCAAATGTTAAAAATTTGAAAAGTTGTGCATTGTCTTGGGAAAGGGACTTTCATAAGGAACTTGGATAATGAAGGTCGTTTTAGAAAAGCGAAACATCTATTTCTAATACTAAGCGTAAAAAAAGCTGTTGAGAAAAGATGTTGATCGACTCTTGGAAGATGTCATCTGTGTTGATGTCCATAATGTTGTGCTATTGAATTCTTTGTCATATACATTTGATTATATCTCTGCGATCTTTGTTGATTACGTGGTAAATGTTGAGAACAACGATAATGTGCTTGGTCGAGTCCTTAAAAGTTGAAAACAAACGATTGTCAAGCGAACTTTCAAATGCAATACGTCGTCTTAATTGGTGTCAAAAAGATATTCACGATCAACAACTTGCTTTTAAACACAAAATCGCCCGATTCGTGACAAAACTTACGATCCAAAATTGAGCAAGCTGGATGATCAAAGCGTGTCTTTTAAGTGTCAAATCTCAAAATATGAACAAGAACTTGTAAAAGTTAAAAGGAATATGGTGTCATATTTGATTTACTCAAAAGACTCGTGATGAAGCATCAAATGAACTTGATCATTATCTTGCACACACTAAGGAAGTTATGCATTTTCTTTGGAAATATTAGATCGAAAATCAAGATCGATTCACACTATCTTCAAGTTAAGAGAAATGTTAGGAAAGTATGAACAACTTCCGCCTACCGTGATTAAGAGAATAGCACCGGTAACACTTAGTAATCATGAACCTAGAATCCCTACTGCCAAATCACAAGTTGCTAGCGTGCTTCCTTCTCTTGAAAGCGAGGAATAGTTCGTCTTTTCCAAGCGTCCGCACTTCACGGCCTAGGAGCACTACATGAAGAATAGGAAGTTGCGACCTAAGAAAAGATCAATAAAGAATGCTAAAGTAGAAGAACACCCTAGGACTATGAATAAGACTCACGTTGCTTCCACTATAGATATTGCGTCTGGCAAATGTAATAGAAATAGTGATGTAAGGAATGCTAAACCGTTAAGTACTTTTGATATTGATCGATGCACCTTGTGTTATTTGTGGTAAAAGTATGAATTCCGATTGTCATGATAAATGTGTTGCTAAAGCTATCATCTCTCGTTTAAGGAATCCTAAGAACAGGAATACCTCTAGGCCCACTAATCTTTCTAAGTGCATTGCTTGGTAGACGCCCTCTTTAGATTCTAAGAAAGCATTCTTTGTCCCTGTAGCTCGGTTTCACCTCCTAGGAATGTAGTACCACCTAGTGCATTCACTAAGACTAAAGCAAATACTAGTTGGAGATGGCAGAAATGGATATATAACACACTAGGATTTAAATGGATACCTAAAGCTATTGTTGTTTGTATGTCTACTATAAGCGCTCGGAACCCTCTAACATTTGGGTTCCACATCTACTTCTATTCCATTAGTGCATTATGTAATGCAGGTGTCTGAGATCATTCTCTGGATTGTTGATAGCGGATGTTCCGACACATGACAGGACAACCTTAAAGCTGTTATCAAACTTTATTGCAAAGTTCATTGGCCTGTCGGGTTAGGGAATGATCACTTAGCGGCTATCATGGACTCACGGAGACTATATCAATGGGAACATCGAAATTAGCGGGGTTTATTATGTGGAAGGCCTCGGTCACAATCTGTTTTCGATAGGTCGGATTGTGATGGAGATTTGGAGGTTGCTTTCGGGGAGAAAACTTGTTTCATTAAGTGATCTACAAGGAAAGCGACCTTATATGCGGCTCGCGTAATTCAGTCTTTACACTATCTCTATGCAAGACATGGTTGCTTCTTCTCCCATCTGCTTACTTTCAAAGGCAACATCAACAAAATCTCGGCTATGGCACCGTCGTCTCTCACATCTAAACTTTCAAACCATCACCAACCTTGCTCACAAACTAGTTGAAGGACTCCCCGATTTGGTATTCTAAAGATCACCTTTGCTCGGCTTGTGAACAAGGCAAAAGCACTCGTGCTCATTTTCCTTCAAAGGTGGAACACGACTCTCAGCATGTGCTTCATCTTCTTCACATGGATTTGTGTGGCCCGATCTTGCGTGCAAGCGATCAATGGCAAGCGCTACATCTTAGTAATTGTTGATGACTATTCACGCTGGACTTGGGTCTACTTTCTTTGAAGCAAAGATCAAGCTCCACGGATGATCATCACCTTTCTCACGAAAATACAAGTTGACTCTGAAACACCGTTCGACAAATCGAGAACAGAGGAGGCGAATTTGTTAACCAAACTCTTCGTGAATTTTATGAGAAAGTGGGAATTGACATCGGACATCTATTGCACGTACACGGAACAAAGCGGAGTTGTTGAAGAGCGAAACGAGCGTTAGTGGAAGCTGCAAGAACAATGTTAATCAATGCTAAACTTTCAGATTACTTATGGGCGAAGCGTATCTCTTGCATGCTATACTCAAAACCGTTCTATGATTACAAAGCATACAACAAAACACCTTTTCGAGCTTGTCCACAGCGAGAAAACCGAATCTCAAACACTTTCATGTATTTGGATCTCTTTGCTATCCGAATAATGATCGTGATGACTTTGGAAAGCTCAAAGCCAAAGCCGACATTGGAGTCTTTATAGGATATTGTGATAATTCTAAAGGTTTTCGAATCTGGAATCGTCGAACAAAGGAGGTTATGGAGACGATTCATGCTCATTTTGATGAACTTCGGAAATGGCTTACGAGTATACTGACTTGGAACCGGTCACAACCGCTTAAACTTCCCCAAACCCCATCATCAAGTGAAAAAGCCCCGACTTACTCGTCAACAAATGGAAAGGTTATTTGCTCCTTTGTTGGTGGCGATATTGATGAGCGTGCTCGGTGTATCCATTTGTTTTTGCTCAACGATAATACTCTTATACGATACACACTGCTACAACAACTACGGTTGAAGAAGCACCACCGATTGACTCCAACACAGCGAGTTGAACAAACCGCTTCCAACAATGATGAACGGTGATGATGTTACGAATGAAGTACCCCCACTGCGATTTTGATCCAAATCGTTCTTTAACCCGTTTGCTAATGAGGCTGCGCACGGATGTCGCGGAATCTTCAACAAGCCATTTGAATCCTCAAAATCTGCACAATGTATACCAACATCAACCCTCTACACATAGATGGACAAAAGACCATCCTCGGAAAACATTATTGGCAACCCGAATCAACGGTCGTTACAAGACAAGCGTCTTCACTCGAGATGGTGAACATTGCATTTATGCACTCACATGTCAATCTGAACCTAAAACATCAAAGGCTTGCAATGACAAAAGACAACTGGATTGAATCCATGCAAGAAGAACTCAACCAATTTAATCGTCTTGAAGTATGGGGCTGGTTGAAAGACCAACGAGGGTCTCGTCATTGGTCTCAAATGGATTTGGAAAAACAAATTGGATCTTTGAAGGAAGCGTTATCGAAATAAGTCGCGTCGGTGGCTAAGGGTTATCGTCGGGAAGAGGGTATTGACTTTGAAGAATCTTTTGCTCCGGTTGCTCGTCTTGAGGTACATTCGGATATTTCGCGTTAGCGGCTCATATGAATATGACGGTCTTTCGGATGGATGTCAAAGCTGCGTTTCTCAATGGACAACTTAAAGCGGTTTATGTCGGCCAACGGAAGGATTCGTTGATCCGAGTTCCCGAATCATGTCTACAAAGCGAACAAAGCTCGTATGGTCTCAAACAAGCTCCTCGGGCATGGTGCGATAAGCTATCATCTTTCCTCATTGCCAATAATTTCACCAAAGGTTCGGTTGACCCAACTCTTTTCATACAATATCACGGGGAACATATCTTAATTGTTCAAATTTATGTGGATGACATCATTTTTGGGTCTACACATAAAAAGTACTCAATCGCTTTTGCAAAACTAATGAAGAAAAATTTTGAAATGTCCATGATGGGTGAACTTACGTTCTTTCTAGGACTACAAGTTCATCAATCACCCGTGGTATTTTCTTGAGTCGGTCCAAATATGCCCTTGAATTGTTAAACAAATTTGGAATGCAAAACTGTGACACCTATGCCACACCAATGGCTCATACCAAGAAGCTAGAGGCTGATTTACATGGGAAATTGGTGGACCCTACAAAATACCGTAGTATTATTGGATCTCTCATGTATCTAACGACTAGCGGACACGATATTGTCTTTGCTTTGTATATCTTTGCTCCGTTATCGGTCGCGACCAAGCTGAAACCCACCTCTCGAGGCTAAAAGAATCCTCCGATACATCAAGGGAACCATTAATTTGGGGATCGGTATCCAGAAGGATTACGGTTTTGAACTAATAAACTTTTGGAGGCGACCCGCGGGATGCTTAGATTCACGGAAAAGTACTTGGAGCTTTACAATTTCTTGGTGATAAGCGGTGTCATGGCAATCGAAGAAGCGAGGATTGTACATGTTGTCCTCAACGAAGCGAGAATATGTAGCCATGTCGTCGTGTTGTGCTCAAGTCATTTGGATGAGAACACAACTCAAAGACTTTGGTTACGTATTTGAGAATCGATGTCTGCGACAATGAGTGCCATTGCGATCTCGTGCAACTTCGATTCACTTTCGAAATCAAAGCACATCGATCTTGATATCATTTCATCAAGGATCGCGTGGAGCAGTGCTTGTTGAATTATATTTTGTGGAGTGAGAATACCAATTGGCGGATCTTCTCACCAAAGCCTTGCCTCCGCTAGGTTTAATGAGTTGGTCCACCGGATTGGTATGAGGTGTTTGACTCAGAGGAATTGGATGACCTCCTAAAAGCAGTCTTAAAACACATCAAACACCAAAATCTCTTTTGTAAATATTATTTTTCAAAAACAAAATACAAAAATATAAAACCCGATAAAACAACAAAAATATTCTTCTATCTATTTTTCTTTCAACATGGCAAGTACATTTCTTCCGTCAACACTCTAATCTTTCAAAATTCAGTATTTTTCCAGATCAAGTGTTGAGGGAGAAAATAACATAACTGTTTCAAAACATCGTGTACTTGCATGTTACTCTATTCGGTTGTTTCTTTTATCAATGGTGGTAAACTTTTACGGTTCAATGACACTCCTCGGACTAAAATTTATAACCTTTCATTATTTTCTTAAGTCGATGGGGAGTGTCGTCAAAGTTTCTTTCTTAAAATCTTTGTTTGGTAACCAAAATGGAAGTTAAATGGCTTTGGATGAAAAAGGAAAAGGTGGAGGGACCAAAACTGTCAAAACTTTAAAGTTATTTTAAATAAAATACCCTACCAACCTCATTAACTTCATCACATTTATTATCTTACCAAACATAATCCACGATCCATAATCGTTTGACAAATCCGTGTTTCAGATCATCAATTTGTAAGTGATTTTGTGTTTATAACAAGTTTTTAAGCAATGGTTTTGAATTTTCAAAAATCCAGCGGTTTAATCTTGAGATATTATCACTTTTGTGTCTTCTGGCGTAAGCGTATGAACACAAATCATGAAAGGGTGTTTATGGTTAAAAGGGTTGTGTCAAAACGTTCTTAAAACATCAATGATACTTATTTAATCATCAAAACACCCGAAACACAATTGATTGATTTGAAAATTAGGGTTTATCGTGGTTTTGGGTATTTTCAAATGTGATGTTTTTGGTCAAAAGATTGTTGTGTAATGTTAATATCATGTTGAATTGATGATATCCAGGCCTATAACAACCCGAAACACTAATTGTTTAGAATTGGAATTTAGGGTTTAATGTTCTTAGGTTTGGGTATTTTTGATTCACTGACTTTTGGATGTTAAAACTTGGTTATTAGACTCTCACAACACCTAAGACCTACCAGAAAAACGTTTGGTGCAATTCCTATGGCTAGAAATCATATGCGTAATTCTTAAACTCTAGGGTTTTGACTTGCGCGTATGACTTTCTGCGTATCTTAAATGAGTTTCATGCCATGATCTGTTTTAAAATGAATATATGTGTTAAGATTGATGATATGATGATTTTATTTCAGGCTTGCTACGCATAAAACTTAGAATCAAGGTCTTTGTTACTCTACGCATAAGGATCACCTTACGCGTAGAAAGTTATCGCGTAAGAGAAATCTTTGCAGCGTAACATTGCAGCGTAAGGTTCTACAATGGGACTACTGGCGTATCTGTGAAGGATATGCGTAAGCGATGACTCTACGCATAAGGTCTACTCTTACGAGTAAGCCTTACGGCGTAAGGTTTTATATCGCCTCTGGCGTAAGCTCTCGCATAAGGTTCCCTCTTTTCCTCGGCGTAACATTTCTTGGCGTAAGTTAAGGATCCTACAGCGTAAGCTTGTGCCTACGCATATAACCCACTGTTTCGCATAAGCTACTATTCCTACGCATAAGCCTTGATCAAACCTTCGTTTTGAATTGTTATGCGTGCAAACTTGTAAATAAATGAATCATAACGTCACGAATCCAATAATGTCACTAATAAACTTAAGCGTTTGATATGTTGTGAACTATAAGTGATAACATAAACTTTAAAACTTAAAGTTAACTAACTCACGAAACATTTCACGGCGTCATTGGACTATTGGACAAACAAGTGACTTAGGACTCGTAACAATCATTGACATTGTACATTCAATAATTAGACAATAAAACCTTCCGTTGACTAACATTATGTCTTTCGATATGTTGGTTCTTTTGGCTAATGTTATTTGAGATCCGACATGGTTGCTCAAATGAATGTGGATGCACGAGGTTCTCACAATTCTTGATATCTTCCCTAATGGCTATCAAGAAAGATTGTAAGAACAATCTCGAGTTGACTTTGAAACCCTCACATGCTCGAGAATCTTCTTGCTTGATTCTTGTGGATATTCTTAAGAATCATCCCTAGAACATGCTCTCACACTCTGCTCACGATGCAGGAGATCTACATACAACAATTACGGAATTCAATGCAAAGGATCAAAGGTCAAAGTGCGGTGGCTGTGGACGTTAAATCACAAACAAATCACCATCACACATGCAGATTCTCGGGCGTTCTTCTTATTCGACATCGAGCCAACCGACTTCTATGCCACACCTCTTGAAGAGAGCATTTACGCAATTTCGATGGATATTGGCTATGATGAAGCTTCGGGAATTATCACTAAGCATTCTCATGTGGAGCTTAAGAACATTCCTCAACCGTGGAGAACCCTCTACATCATCATCACCAAGTCGGTCTCGGTGCGTGGCGGTGGCTATGAGCATCCCAAGCTCATGTAGCTGCAAATATTTTGGTCATTAATCAACAAGAAGGACATGAAATTGAAGCTCGATATGGGATGACATGATGTCATTTCTCAAAAGCTTGGCTCAAAGATTCCCTATATCGGATACACAAATTGTTGATCGAGAGCACTTGGACTTCATCGATATTCCCGAGAGGCTCAATGACCACGACAATCCGACATGTTGGTGAACCCATCCTATCGGTCGGAATCAAGGAATCGTCAACAAAGAAACGGTCTTTGTGTTGCACGATCACCTTCGACAAATGAAATCAAAAGCTTGAAACATACAAAAGGTATCAAGTAGCGATGAGAAGGCAAAGTTGGTCATCTTCGATGAAAAGTCTTACGGAACACCTATAAGGAGAACGGAGAAGAGGAAGTCTTTGGAAGCAGCTTGAGAGTCAAAGGATGTTCCCAAGGAGGAATCCTCCAAGAAGGGGACAGTTCCCTCAAGGAAGCTGTTCCTATTCCTATCAGCACGAACCATGAAAAGCTAATGGGCGAGGACTCGGAAGATACAATCGGATGAAGAGACTTTCTACTCACGAAGCTGCAAAGATGAAACTCCGGTAGCTAAACCTCCAAGTCCACCGGTGACAAAGGAAAAGGGAAGACTTCTGTACTTGTGCCTTATGAAGAAAGCTCAGATGAAGAAGAAGAGCAACTGGATATTTCATACTGGAAGAAGTTCAAATTCCTTAGACTCCAACACGTGGCAAAAGAATTTGCAGAAGATCAAATGGGTGGCCGGAGGTCAAGTGGTCGACTCAACCTTCACCAGATCACGATGCGGTTAATCAACCCGATAAGGGATTTGGTGCCACCACTTTGGAGCAACAACAAAACGTGGAAGAACTATTGATTATGAGTTTGAGGAACCGACAAAGAAAAGTGAGGAAATACACAGAGATGAAACAAAGGCTGATGACAAGGCTATGTCTAAGGAGGAAACCTTGAACCGCCTAAGGACCCCGAGTCTCCTCATGTCTCCTCCTCATCAGATTCATCTTCTCACTCTTCACCACCACCATCAAAGAAATCAACTAAATCATCATCCAAATCGATTGAAGAAGCCAACTCCATCTTGGATCTCTCAATCTAAGAATCGAATCAAAGGCTGTCAAAAGAGTGAGAAAGAAAGATATGCTCTATAGAAAGTTGAATTTCATTCTTTGTCGGATAACATATCTTCATGATGAGAATGACAAGATGAAAGTTGAAAGGGAGTATGTCCAGAAGCTTATGAAGGATGATCTTCAAGGAAGCATGGACGAGATGATCAAAGGATACTCTCACAAGTTCTTAATGGAGGTCATTCGAAACTGACAAAGGAGATGTATACCGGACAACTTTATCCGAATCTCTTACATTTAGCCAAGCAAGCCATGAAATCAACTCCGATGAATTTGAGCATCAATTCAGTTGAAACTACAATCTTCTCAGATGATGAATTGGTGAACCGGCTGGTAGCGCAAATGTCAAAAGCGGCTAGCGTTTTTGCCTCCATGAAGCTAAAGTTGTTTGAAGCATTCTTTGGAATACCAACTCAAGTCATCATTCGAGAAGAAGGCGTAAGGCCTAAGCGTTCAAGAGATGATGAAGACAAAGATCAAGATAAGGATAAGAGCCTAAGCACAAAGAAGTACGGTGAATCATCCTTCCATTCGGATACTCAATGCAACCTCCACCACAGCGGACTCTGCTCAACAAAGATCTCCTCCTCCGCTCTTACGTAGATAAACCTCGGGATTCGAGACACCACCGGACTCAGCGGTGATCACTTTGAGTATACGGGTGGTGGCGATGAGGAATACCATGAGCCCCAACAACAACCCGCCTCTCCCGACAAAGTTGAAACCGAATCCTCATCTAGGCCTAAAAAAGAAGAAGAAGCCCAAAGTTGGCGTCCTATCATGGCTAGATGAAGATAACACAGAGGAATTTGAATGGTTTTCTACACTTGTTAATTCCACTCCTACCTGCTGAAGGTCAAGATCGGTAGAGCGGTAATACATTGGAGCATGCAAAGATTCGCAAGAAAATTCCGAGTAAAGAAGATGGCGAAATCGAGTTGCGGCGAATCAAGAATGAAGCTTTTCAACTGTGGAAAGATAGCTCGAGAAAGTGCCATGAGGTCGAATATCACCTTGACAACATTGCTCGAGCTATGTCTAATAACATGGATTGGCTCAACCTAGAAGCAAACATCGACTTTCTGGCGGGACAACCCTCCATATTACACGGCGGTCTAAACCACTACCAACGATTGGCCAACAAATCGACCTAGGATCCCATTAGATATTTCTTCAACAAAGACTTGGAATTTCTTCTTCCGCGGTGGCGATGGTTCAAGGAAATCGCTACATCCTTGACACTTCCATTCCAGTGACGAATACTCAAAGCGCATAGCTATCGAGGAAAGAGCTAATCACTTGTTCTCCAACAAAGTGGAAGCATACGACCGAGATGCAATGTACTGGATTCATCATTGGCGGAGCGCCGAAGAATCTACTCTGAAATTGCCAGGTTGAAGTCTCAACATGCGGTGTTCATTACTAAAAACATCGTTGCCATCAAACACGTTGATCTTTCGTCCAAATGGGACTACACATTTCTCAAGAATATTGTGGTCAAAAGACAAGGCGAAAGGGATTATGCATTCTCTGAAGGTGACTTTGAGAATTTGTCTATCAACGACATCGAAGACATGTACCTTGCCAAAGTACAGGGGTCGTATGAGACAATTCTCCAGCGAAGTACAAGCGTGAATTCATCAAGTCGGTGCTCATCTTCATGGGCGCATAGTTATCAAAGAGCGTGTAGAAGATCTCCGGTGGCGGTTGAATCTTATCGGACCGTGTCAACTTCACTCCACAGCGGCTTGATCTTCCCGACATCAACCGGCTCTCACAATTACACTCATCGGCAAACCATTGGCGTCGTTTACGCGGTGAACTTCAAAGAAATTGCTTGATGGCGTGCAGAGATCTTCACAAGTTTGGAGATCACACTTTGAAGATGGTTAGGGGCGGATTGGCTTACGGTTGAAGGATATACATCAAAAGATTGGGTCTCCTAAGCGATGGAATTCTCGGGATCGAAGGGATGTGAAGAGGATCATCACGATGATTGATGAACGGTTGTATAGAAGGGATCGATTCAGAAGATTGGAAAGCTATGTTGGTGCGACCCGGGAGAAACATCATCGGCTTTCAGCGCGATTCACACTCTGGCGACATCTGGACTACACGGTACCCTTGAGCTGCTTCTTTCATTATAAATTTGGATGTATGATTTATTATGTCTATGGCTTGTGCACATATTACAGTGTACAACCCGTACTTGTAAATAAAGGACCACGTGGTGCAGCTTGATTGCCACAATCCTTATAAAAGGGGCGAAAGCTTCTTACTTTTGAGTAAAACCTATCAAACCTTTCACTTTTCAAGGTTTTGCTCAAAAGAACAAGTACTTTCCCTTATGATTTTCAAAACCTCAAGCATTTATATCACTTGTTGAGGGAGTATGACTTAAAACTTTGTTCACAAATTGTTCACAGTGGTCATTCTTCCAATACTTTCGAAATGGTCATATTTATTCTCAACTTTTCAAAAATAACATTTTATATGCCATTTTTGAGAGGGAGAAAATACGTGATAAGAAATATGTTGTGTTTTGCTATATGAACTCTTGTGTGAAAAGACTTTAACCAAAAATTGTGAGATCTTAGCGTTAGTAACTTCGAAAAGACTTGTCGGGGCGGGTAATAATTTCAAGCTAGTTAAGCTAGTGATGTATCTTTAGCGTGTCTCATAATGAGGACTTGTCGAGTAGAATGTACCATTCGAGAAACTCTTGGTAGACATGAACTTTGACGGGTTTGACAACCTTTCGAGGGTTGTCCACACCTTCAAGATAGTTATTAGAGCTAGTTGTCACCTAAAAGTTGACAATGTAACTCTTTAACTATGCACGTAACCGTGTCTCGCGGGGAATTGTCTATCTTGAGTCGATCAATTCAAAAGTCGGCGCTCTTTCCTCCTTTGTGCGATTTCTGTCAAAACTCTAAAGCACATGTGGAGGGGGAGTATTTACGCTAAAAGATAAAACTCTCATAGTGGTTCAAACATGTTTTCATTTACAAACCCTTTGAGAGATTTTCTTGAAAATGGTTTTATGGCAATGGAGTTATAAGGTGATTAAGGTTAGGAAAAACCGTCCTATGATCCTTGAGCGGAGGATCTACCAAGGACACTACCAATAGTTAGAATTTAGAAGTCCTTAGGTATGATTGTAAAAGGAGAGAATGAGAATCGGAGAAAGAAGGAGTTGAAGAATTAAAAAGAAATGCAAAGAAAAGGGTGAAAAGAAATAGCCCTTTAGATTATTCAACTTAGAGGCGGAACAGGGTTCAATTCATATACTCTTGGTTGTCACTAGATGACACCGGTATTGAAGATTAAAAGTCGTCATGGACCCGGTGACGCATGCACTAAACCTTCTTATCCACTCAAGTTTCTCTCAGGAAGCTTGTTTCATTCTCACAGGGAACCCTACGTAAACTATCGGCTTTCTCTTAGAGATTTTTGGTATTGAAGAAGGAGACCCTCTCCCTAGTCTCCTTTCGGAAAACCAAAATGCACTATTGAGTCTAGAGCCACGAGATTCATCAAAAGATCTCTTAGGTACACTTGACATTTCATCACTTGACGTTCAACAATAAGAATTTCCGTGATACATTATCGAGTCCTTCACGAGATCTTAGCAATGCATCGAGAACATTTATGAGAGGTTCACATTTGTGATCCTCGGTGATTGAATGGAAACTCTGCCGGGTCAACATCAAACGACCACGGCGGCCGGGTTCGGCAACTCCCGTGGATTGGCTTAGTGGTCTCAAGCGGTCTACAAGTGGTGAGGTGATGCTTGATGTACCTCGGCTGACTCATCACGAATCGTAGGTGTACCGTTTACATCGTGTTATCTCACTTGTGGGACTCCGATTCGAAGCGGCCTTTGTAAAATTAGAGTTGTGTTTTCACACTATCTTTGTCAACACTCTCGAAGTTCAAACTTGTAAGTGCGGAATCCGCTTATTACTAACCGTTTTTATGTTTTCTTCTTATGGAATCTTTGGAGCGGAATGATCGTCTTGATTCTTCCACTTGTTGGACCAACAACATCATCAAAGAAGTTCTATCTTAAAGCAACACAAAAAGTCGAGAATGATTCTTCGTCAAATCAAAGAATCTACAAAGTTAAAGACTTAAAGAACTTCATCGTATGAATCCAGCGTCAAAAGAGTGTGTGTGAGCATGTTGGAGAAATGGCGTGGAACAGCTGAAGCGGAAGCGGAGAGCACGCAAACTAGATGCAGATAACAACATACTATCACTTTCATCACAAAGAACAATGATCAAAGAACAAAGTTATTGATGACGTCAAAGCATAAGCTGTTCAGAAAACTATCTCTCTACCTTTGGGGAGATGGTTCGAATCAAGGCAATTCTTCTCACAAGAAGAAGAATGTCGAAGGCGTCAAAGCTACTATTACATCAACGCCTTCACCGTTTTTCATCACCAACACTTGAGGGAGATTGTTGGAATCACTCCTAAACCTTTATTCAAGTGTTAGTTACTCATATGTAATAGGTAGCTTATTATGGCCTTTATGTTTGTTTAGGTCTAAGCTTATGTAGAAGGCCCATAAGCTTAGGCCCATGTCCAATAAGGAAAAGGGAAGGAGTAGGAGTGTTGCCCTAGCTCCTTGCCTATAAATACTCTTGTAAACCTTCATTTGAAGGTTGGTTGTTCAATTTACTCTTTCACATACACTCTACGCCTAACCTTTCTTTATTTGTACGTGTGTGTGTGTTTGTGTGTTGTTCAACCACCTCTATCTCTTTCATTGAATCTTGTGTTGTAAATCTAGTGACCTAACACTAACAGAACTTACTTAACCCGAATTAGAATTATTAGAGGAATTATAGAGGTGTGTGATAGTGCAAACGATATCATTGCACAAAGCATCCACTTAAAAAGGGTCAAAAAGATTTTCGTTTAATATTTAATTACATATAATATATAAACTAAGCTAATAAAAGTTCATTTGCATGCAATTTTCTCTCTTATTTCGAGTATAATTAATGATATATTTTTTTTCGCAATGTCATATAAAACTACAAAACAAACTTGCGCATTAGTATTAGGCTGGCTACAAGATGACACATCGCCTCACTGTAACACGCCACCACGACCACCATTCCCCACAAAAAAGAAGAATCCCATCATGCATTTAATGGTCACTATACTCACCATTTTTATTTTTTTTAAGTGTGTGGGGATATTTTATGAAATATATTTGTATAAAGTAAATATTTTTAATGGTAATGACCATTGATTCTGAAAGATGATGATAGTGCTGATGTGTTGAATAGTGATATGACGCTGACGTAGAGGTGAGGATATTTCACAAATGGTATAGATTAGAGGTGAGGAGATAGGTGACCATTATATTGTGTCCGGTCTTGGTTATTTCATCGTCATTTTTTTTTAATTCTTTTTAATCTACTATTAAGTTTGTTTTACTATCTATTTTGTTGCGTATAAACAACATTTTCGTATCCCCTCCCTATTCTCTCCTACCTCTCTCTAAATCTCCTACCTCTCTCTAAAAACTCATCCACCGAAATCCAATCATTTCTCCGTGGTCGGTTTTAGGCCGACGGTCGGATCTTTCTTGTGCTATTTTCCCACAATAAAAGCCTCACTCACAGATCTGTCATCTCCGCCGCTTTGCGTTGTTATGCGGCTGCTGCGCCTCTCGATCACCTTTCCGGATATGTTGGCCAGTGCGCCATCGATAACTTGCTGCAGCCTTGGGTTTTGATTCTAGATCTGTTGGGTTTTATTCTAGCTCCTTTTAGGATGCTTAGTTTTATCTTATGTATGTTTTACGTCTTTGTGTACTTTGTCAAGCTACATCTTTGTATGGTTGTGTCTCGCTAAAGCTCACTTTGGTGATTCCCCCCACCCTTATACGGTGTTGCGTGGTCTGTCACAACTATTAAGGTGTATGCTTTCTTTTGGCTTAACTTGTTGCCTCGTGTATTTTGTTTGACAAGCCGGCTTCGATTTTGCTTTATTCGATGTAACTTATTGTGTTCAAATTACCTCCGTTTGTGAGGAGTGAAATGAAATGTAATCTTTGTTTAAAAAAAAAAAAAACAAACAACATTTTCGTGTCTGGTTTATTATCAAAGATGACAGCTAGCTTATGGCCATATCTGGTATAAGTTTGTGGGTGGTATTTGGTTAGCAACTTTCTGGAGGGCTTAACTAATGGCAAAGTCAACGAATCCCACTTGTTATATCCAACATCAGCTTTTACGTTTTCATGTTAGAGCATCTCCATCAATAACTCAAGTTATTTTTTAACATCTGTCACGTCAGCGTCACATCAGCTTTAACATTTCATCTTAACATCCCAAAAAACACTCACGACAAGAACATATCAAGTTAAACTTTAAAATTTCATATTTTCAATTTCAACCCCTAAACTAAAACAAACACTTCATTTATTAAAAACATAACCTTAACTTAAACATATTACAATACCAAATATAAAATAACTAAAGAAAATTACAACGAAAAAAAATAACAAAACATAGCAAATACTTATTTATCATCGTCGCTCTCTTGTTCAAGATTCTTCTGCCAAACATGCTCCATAAGGTCCTGTTAGAGTTGGGTATGTGTTTTGTGGGTGCGTGTATTTTTGCCTTACACTTGTAGTATCACATCTTTCGACCACTTCTTCGTTGCCTCAAATGTGTCTGCGGATCACCCACACCGTTATAGTCACGTAATGCAAAATTTTTATCTTTTGTAATCATGTTATGCAAAATAATGCAAGAATACATGATTCTACGTATCGTGACAATTTTCCATTGACGTGCCGGTTGTTGTAGTATACCCCAACGGCCTTGAAGCACACCAAAAGCACGTTCAATATCCTTTCGGGCACTTTCTCTTCTCCTTTTAAAGTACGTATGTTTTTCGTCAGTTGTTGCCGAGAAGGATTTGTGAAAGTTGCCCATGGATAAATTCCATGCCAAGTAATACCCTGTTCATACCTAGTTCCATTGACCATATAAGGTGCTCTTGGGTCATTGTCAGTAAGAATGTCGTCGAACAACGGAGACTGGTCTAAAACATTTATATCGTTATTCGCCCCCGCCATCCCAAAAAATGCATGTCAAACCATAAATCTTGAGAAGCAACAGCTTCAAGCATAATTGTTGGGTATTTTTTATCACCCCTACCAAAATTCCCTTGCCAAGCCACTGGACAATTCTTCCATTCCCAGTGCATACAGTCAATGCTACCAAGCATTCTCGGAAAACCATGTTTTTCTTCATGTTGTTGATAAAGTTTTTGAAGACATAATTTTGAAGTACTCACACCCATTTGCAAGTATTCATCAAATGCATCGGGTGAGGTACCCTACGCCAATTGGCGTATGGCAGACGTACACTTCATTAGAGCACTTAAACTCATTCGACCCGTACAATCGGGTGTTTGCCTAAAGTAATTAAAATGATCTGAAATATTATCGGAAGTATAAGATTCAATACCTTCAATTATTTGCAGGAATAGTTTCCGGCTCATACGAAATCTTCTACGAAAATTCCGGTTTGAATACTTACAACCTTGAACGAAATAGTCGTTTGCGCAGCGTTCTTCTGCAATCTCACGTTCACGATATATATGGGTACGAGCACGAGTAGGAGGTTGAGATGCTTCTTCTTGTTCCAACTGTTGGTGATACTCGTACGCGGATGCCATAAATTAGAAGTCAGTTTCGTCATCAACGTCTGACCAATGCTGAGGAAATTCATCAAATTGATTCGGATCCATTGTGAACGAACTTGAATTTGAATTATGGAAGTGTGAGAGGAAGTATATATATTGTGAATTTGAATTATTGAAGTGTGAAAAAAAATAGTGTTTTAGTTGGGTATTTATAAAGGTAAGAAAATGTTTTTGATTTTTTTTAAAAAAAAACTAGCCATTTAGGGGCTAAAATGTAAATTTTTTTAAACCCCAACGGTAACTAGCCGTTTGAAGGGGGTGTTTTGTACTTTTTTTTTTTTTTTTTTTTTAGTGATTTTTGCTTTGTTGGGGCAATAGCAGCACACACCGCTTTAGCGCAAATAACGTCGGAGGTCCAAAGGATAACGCCACCTAACGCCCGTTAACGCCCTCCTAACGCCCGTCAGGCCGTTATTGATGTGCATGCTCTTATAATCGGGGCCATCTTTGAGGTATGTGTAAGGCGAGCGATCGCTCAGGGCTTTAAAAAATTTAAGAGCTTTAAAATTTGTCCTGTTAATAAT
>OU343220.1:157322994-157521326 GCA_910596185.1 Chrysanthemum makinoi
TCAATCATACCTGATATTTTCGTTTGGTCAATCATGATCCTGAGTGGTCCTCATCTAGTTTGGTTCGATCAATCATGGGAGTGTCAAGAGGGTCACTTGAATCAAATCCAAATTTCTTTAAGATCTCAGATGCATATTTAGATTGATTTATGAAAATGCCTCTGGGACTTTGTGAAATTTGTAGTCCCATGAAAAATGACATTTGTCCCATCATTGACATTTGAAATTTTGAACTCATTTCATTGAAGCGGTCACATTCATTGGGGTCAGTCGAGGCAAAAATGATATCATCAACATAAATTTGAACATGAATTAAATGTTTGCGACTTTTCACGGTGAACAATGTTGGATCAATGCTCCTTTCTTTGAATCAGTAGATAGAAGAAACTTTGATAGCGTATCATACCATGCCCTTGGAGCTTGCTTTAAACCATCTGAGCCTTCTTCAAACGATAAACGTGGTAGGATGTTCGGATTCACAAATCCTTCAGGTTGGCTGACATAGGCGACTTCTTTAAGATCTCCGTTCAGGAATGCCGTCTTCACGTCCATTTGATAGACTACCATGTTCTTACTTGCGGCATTAGCCAAAAAGATTCTAATTGCCTCGATTCGAACAGCGAGAGCAAAGATTCTTCAAAGACAATACCCTCCTCTTGACGGTATCCTTTAGCAACTAATCGAGCCTTGTTCTTCAACACATCACCATGCTCATCAAGTTTCACTTTGAAGATCCATTTTAGAGCAATAATCATAGCACAATCGGGCGGTACTAACTCCCATACATCAAGTCGATCAAACTCATGAATTTCATCTTGCATGGCATTGAACCGGCTATCTTCATTCATGGCGGTTTTAACATCTTTTGGTTCGATCTTAGAGATGCGAGTTGAAGAAGCACCATAAGGCATCGGTTGCAAGTTGTTTCCGTGTTGATCTTTGGGCGAGAAGGATTTCCAATGATGTTGTCTAATGGATGATCGTGAGTCCATTTTCGGAGGTGTTCATGTGGTAGTTGTTGAGGGATGAAGTAGCGAGTCGATGTCTCTGAAGAAGATGGTTGATGAAGATTGGAGAAAATATGTTTTCAAACGGAGCATCTTGAGGAGTAGCAAAGGGATTAACTTCATCATTGATGCCAGAAGCAGTTCCATGATGTACATTTGAAGAATGATGATTTGTTGATGAGACTGAAGGATCAGCGGCAGGTGCTTCTTGACTTAATGATATTGAGGCGAGGATTGACTTCATTCAGGAATATGACGATCTACATTGTGAATCAACACCTCATTAGTACTTGGATCATAAAGTTCATCAAACATAGGATCAAACAATTTCTTTAAATCATCTTCGGATGGAGGTACATATGGAGTTTCTTGAGAAAAGTTTGGAACAAGGGATGAACCAATGGACTGTTTTGAAGTCTGAGGGTTAATTGGATTGTCGAGCCATTTGACCGTCGACTCATCAAACGTAACGTGAATTGTTTCCATGATATTCGGGTTCTTTTGTTGTAGATTCGGTATCCCTTTTTGTTTGGTGCATACCTACAAATACTCCAATGTCTGCTTTAGCTCTAAGTTTGCCTAAGTCTTGACCCTCATTAGTTGGATAACACAATGCACCAAACACACGAAGGAAAGAGAGATTAGGTTTTCGGTTGTGGACAAGTTCATATGGAGTTTTTCCATGAACAGTGTGAATCAGGAGCGATTTTGTGTGTAGCATGCGGTGGCAATAGCTGACCAGAGAAACATTGGAACCTTAGAGTAAATCAACATTGTTCTAGCGGCTTCTACAAGAGTTCGATTTCGTCTTTCAACTACACGTTCTGTTGAGGAGTTCGTGGAACACTTCTTTGATGGCTGATTCCAATGCTTTCATAAAATTCACTAAGTTGTTTGTTAACAAACTTCGGTTCCATTGTTTGTCCGGATAATTCTGGTTTTGTTAAGTCGAACCTGCGGTGTTTGATGAGTTTGATGATGATATCGGGAGTTTCATCCTTTGTCCTTAAGAACTTGACCCAGGAGAATCTAGAGTAATCATCAACTATAACTAACACATATTTCTTCCCAAAGATATTGCACTCATTGGTCCACATAAATCCATATGAATTGTATGAAGAACTTCTGTGACGAGTTAGTAGGTTTGGGTTTATGGGCATACTTCTTGCTTTTTCCCAATTGACATGTGAACAAAGATGATCCTTTTCATACTTTAGTGAGGTAAACCTACAACTAAGTCCTTTCTGGAGAGATCATTGATGGTCCCAAAGTTCAAGTGATTGAGACGACGATGCCATAACCATGACTTTGTTTTGGAAGCCTTTGACAACAAGCAAATTGGAGAAGACTTCATCATATCATCGATAGAGATGGTGTAAAGATTTGAACCACGAGTTCCTCTTAAAAGTTCCTTACCATCAAGTTCTCTAACAAAACAAGTATGTTTTAAGAGCTACTTCTAGATCAGAATCCGCAATTGACCGACGAGAGAGCGATTATGACCAAGACCTTAAACATAGTATACTCTAGAGATAACACTATCACCAACAACATAATCACCATAACCCATAATTGCACCGAAATGATCATTACGAATCTACTGTCGATGAATTTGCTCACGAAGTTCATGAGCCGCGACGGTCTCGGTCATATGCTTGGAGCGACTGAGTCCGGGTACCACGAACGATTTGAACGATCTGCAGTTGAACACGAGACAAGAATGGATAATGGATAATTGGGATCCCCATGCAAGAATGGGTTCCCTTGGTTAGTGCGATGATTGGAACACCACATCGAAATAGAAACATCCATATCAGTAGAAGCAATGGAATCATTGGGAATAGATGCAATCTTGGTATGCATTTGACCTATTCAAATTATGTTCACTTCTTAAGGGAATAGTTCTACCAATAGGCATCCATTTTCTAGTGGGCATAATCTTAGCGGTTTGAGAAAATGATTATTCTTATGACCAAAAGGTATCCAATAATAACCTATCTTTATAAAAGTTCTTCTTGTGGGTTTCCACTGTTTTCTAACAATCTTTCATTTTGCCTTTTAGCACGCGATTATTAGTTAACAATTTGCTTGGCATTTGATGACATTAGACAAAGCATTCACACCACATTCATGATTAGCAATGAAATTCAAGCGGACATCATTACAAGGTTTGCAAATAGTATCGAATCGAATTAATTGATGCGCCTAAAGCTAATACTAGAATCAACACGATTATTTATTCAACTTAAAGTTCCTAGGTTGGTCTTCTACTCTCTTCCAATGCACATTTTAGCTTGCGAGGTCCTATCATTCCTTGTATTGTCTTGAGACTTTGACCGCTTTCTTTAATGTCACTAATTACTCCTGTAGAGGGAATTATGGGAACATTAGTTGGTTGATCTACTTTTGCATTCTGAACTAGGCGTGCAAGGATCCGTATTACTAGAAGACACATTGATGTATACTTTCTTAAAGCCGGCCTAGAATGGTTTGAAGGCTCGGTACTAGGCATAGAACAAGGCATCACAGCTTTGCCTTTTGCACCTAAGGTTAAGGATTTAGGACATGTTGCAATTACACATTCTAGCAACTCTTGAGATCGTTTGGCACGGGGCAAGCAACCTAATTTCACTATCAAGAGGTTTGTTAATGAAATCCTCTTCGACAATCTCACGAGACATTCTAGACTATCCTTAAGGTGAGCACAGGTGATCATGAAAGCATGTTCATTATTCCTAAGATGAGGAGGAATATATTTAACGTCACAGGTGTATTTGCAATCTATGGGTGACTTTGAGACAACATTCTTATTGAAAACAAGTGGTAGTTTCCCATTTCCACTGACTTCTCGATTCTCAATTTCCTTTTGTAAAGACGTTATTTTTTAGTTGTTTTGGTCACGGGTGACTTTTATTGAATCATATAACTCTTTAAAATGTCGTTTAACTTTTTCATTTTCTTCTAGAAAACTCTCGTTTTCCTTTTGTAAGGCATTAACTAAGTTTTGAAGATGAAAAGTTTGAGAATTCCGAGAATCTAAAGGAGGAGGCATTTGGGAGCTTGTCATATTGTTCTTTTGACCCTTTAATTGAGAGATTTGGGCTTTCAACTTTCAGATCGTGTTGCAATGAGCTTGAATCTGTTCATCACGTTTGTTAATTTGAAAAGCGCATCAAACTCGGAGCATCCGAGGATGTCTTGATATTTGAAGTTTTGACATTTTTTTAAAGATGTTGATATTTTAGTTGTAAATTAAAATGCTCAACCTCTAGTTTAGAAAAATGTTTAACCAAATTGTCGTGATCATCCAGTTCAATTTTCTCAGTTAATTTAGAATTAGTTTTTCAAGCTCAATGACACGATCATGGGAGACTTTCAGGGCAACAAATAATTCATGAAATTGAGAAGCATTAATAGAACAAGTTGTAGCAGTGAAAAACACATCTTGAGCAATACATTCAGAAAATCATATTCTCATCCAGTGTATGCAAGTTCTTCCTTTCAATCTCATTATATTTTAATGCTCGCTCATAGTCACTAACCTCACTATCATAGCATCAAATTCCTTTTCCATTTCTTTAATATCTGAATTCATTCCCTTTTTAAGACTCTCAAAGTGATCTTTTAGTTGTTTAAAGAAAGGGATGACTTCAGTTAAATAACATTCTTTAGTTTGCTCAAAACCTCTTTCTCCTTGAGTTATACCGATGGGTGTGATCCTTTTATTGCAAGTTTTCTCAAAATCAACAAATAGTTGAAAGATAACATATTGACTGATTAAGGTCTTGCTTTTAGTGGCAATTGTTCTAGGAACTAGATGCATTGGTGTATTTGGAGGATACACAGTCGCTCTAGGCATTTTCCAAGGGGGGGGGTTGGTTTCAACAATATTTTCAGCTTTACCTTATCTAAATCCATGTTCCAGAACACTTGTTCGGGAGTTAACAATGTCTGAGGCTTAAACTTGTTTAAGGCAATCCAATTCTCCTTTTGTAATCATGGGGTGTGATGATTACTTTCTTTTCTTTACATTTTGGATCATCTAGTTTCTTGTTTAACTTTTCCCTAGTGATTTCATCTGATTTCTTATCTTCTCTGTCGCTCTCGTAGCAACTAGGTTTCTGTATAGGTTTAAGGATTTCCTTGCCATCATAAAGAACCTTATGAGCATTTCTAGCCTTTTTAATGACCTCTGGATTTGGTTCCTCAACAAGGGGAATGCTATGCTTATCGCTTAGGACTCTATGTTTAGTGATCATGTGAGCAGTCTGAATGGTGTTTCCTTGTACGTACAACTTATTTTCAAGCTTGTTTTTCAAGGTTTTTAGATTAGAAAAATCATTCAAAAGTTTTGATTCCTTAGCACTGAATTCTTGCTTAAGCATTTTAACATTTTCTTGAAGTTCTTGTTTTTGCTTAGCAGTTTTGAAAGCTTTTCTTGCAAGGAGTTTAACTCTTGTTTTAATACTTCTTCTCTAAACCTACTTTTTCTAATAGTTGTGCGCATTTGGTCATCCATTTCCTGCTCACGGGTGGTCAACTCAAATTTTGCACGTTGTTCATAAATAGCAACACGTTCTTTATAGGCATTGATATTGGAGATACATGACATCATCGGGGCACATGCGGTGTATTCATCAAAAACATAGTCATTGTTGACTGCAGAAGATGCATCACTTGATACAATTTCACTTTCACTTTGTTTCACATATTGATCATATGGGACAACATTGATATTACCCATGTTTTCAATATTTGATTCAATAGTTTCAGTTGATTGTACTTTGTCATGCATCTTTTGTACATCAGACATCATCGTATAGTTTTAATACCTCTGAGATGAGTTTGTCTTTGGATGGGCCACCTTGTGGTGAAGAAAAGACCTTGGGAGAAACCATTGGAGAAATGCTAGCCATAAAAATTGTGTGTGCAGTAGGTCCATCATCCACATCGAATCGTATGCATCACAATCAGTGACTTGAAAGGCGTTCGATGATTGTGACCTATCTCTGAATGGTGCTCATCCACATCACATCATAGGTCTTGGCATTGCCCTCAAAGAAACAATAACTCCTCTTCATCCAACGCACCATTATCTGAGCTTGTACAAGCAGCATCTTATCTCTAAAGTAATCAACATTCGTGGACGTTTGGAGATGTGCGTTCCTTGCAATGTGTACCTCACCACCACAGTTATAGCATTTGATCGGCTTAGTTTGACCTTGATTTCCATTTCTTCCTCGATTCTGATTACCAACATAACCTCTACCATTTCCTCCTCTTCCTTGATCATACTGTCTTTCTGGCTGGTTGCACAACAATTTTCCCATCTCGACAGTAGCTTGATTGTGTGGGTTAGAAGCTGTTCTAAGGTGGTTGTTGGTTTGTGGGAGAGAATTCATGTTTTGACTAATCAGGAGAGCAAGTTGATTAATGAAGTTACCCACGTGTGCATCAACATCGGCTTTTTTGAACTTTGGATCGGGAATGAGTTTGTGAGTTCCATCACCCATGGGTATAACTTGTGAAGCTTTAGTGGTAATCCCAATGTTTGAGTAGAAGCAGTTGAATCATTTGATGAGCTTGTCTCTCCTGGATTTGTTTTGAATTGTTCAAGAATCCTCTTTTCAAACATGGCATGTCTCTCATTCAAGAAGAAGAAGGCATAGAGCTGCTCATAGTTAGTATTCTTCAATCCTTTAGTGAGCTTCACAGTAGTAACAAATTTGTGCCATTCGGGATTCATGTTGTTTACAAATTTTGAGTTGCTAAATGTTAGGCATAGTCATTCTGATGTTCCTCATATCATTCACCACTTATGAAATCTCACATAGTACTCATAGACACTTTCATTTGGTTTCATCTTGAAGTGCTCAAATTCATCATACAGTGTAATTCTCGGTCTTCATGATTAGCTCAGAAACGAGAAAGAAGCATCTTGACATTATCCCATACTGCTTTTGCCTCGGTGTTGTGATTGATAAGCTTGTAGATGTCCTTTGGTAGACCTTGCGGTATAATGTTGGAAGCTCGGATATCTGCATCGAATCTCTTTTTCTCCTTATCGTCAAGCTCATCATACATCTTTGAATTACGTCATTCCGTAAATCAAAGTTCCATCTTAAGCAGTATCAAGAATATCTCTAGTAGTTTCAACTCGGTAAGGTCCTTCATTAATGGATTTGAGAATGTTAACCCCATTTACTTTTCCAAGACAGTACAATCTGATTCGTTGAGCCCAAGAGTCATAGTCAGTTTCGTCAAGCATGGGTGGGCGAGTGTCTGAACCAGACTGCTTGAACATCCCGGAAACGATGGAGATGATTGTAGAAACGTTGGTAGACATGATGACAAGTTAAACGAGATTTTATAACTCTATGATTAAACGGGGAAATAGATTCTTTCACGGGATTTTACTGAATCAAGAGAAAACCGTATTTAAAGGAAATCACTCAAATTAGCTAGGAAAATTGTGAACCAAGTCGCTAAGTGCTAAGTCCGCTAAAGTTCCAAAGTCGGTTATGTAACAACTCGCTACAATCCAAGTCGCTAACAAAATTTTGTGACAATTAAGCTAAGCACCAAGTCGCTAAATATTCAAGTCACTAAATAGCAACTCGCTAGGTACCAACTAGCTAACACCAAGTCGCTAACAATATAAAGTACAAGTCGCTAACTTCCACCAAGTCGCTACCCGTAGTGGAGATTCCACCACTTGTACTGTTTGTCGGCTTGTCTCACTAGGCAATTAAGCTAGGCCTAAGTCGCTAACTCATGGCCACTTCATCGCTACCAAAATGTAAAAAGCAAGTAAGCTAGCAAGAAAAGCTATCCGTAGATCAAAAGTAGCTAGCTAGAAAACTTCACAAACACTTTTCAATCCAAAAACAACCCAACCAAGATGATTCAAGCTTACCAAATGAAAACCTAAACACTTGTGATGATTCTAAACACAAAGTACTAACAAAATCCAAGCTTTAACACAAGAAATCAACCAAATGATGCAAAAACCACTAAACTTTTCAAACTCAAAAACCACCTAAAACCACTAGAAATCCAAAGATGTGTAAGATATGATCTAACCTTGGCTCTTGATACCAATTGTAGGATATTGGATTTCACATACACATCAAACCATAACACAAAGTAGGCGTATAAGTGGAATTCTAGAGAGAGAAAGTTAGAGGTTTAGGGAACTTTAGTGAGAGAAAGAAAATTCTTATTATGAGCTCCAACTCTCTACCTTGGAAGGTAGAGAGTATTTATAGTCTTACAATAAAGCATGCCACAGCGGGCTGTGGAGCAGGCATACAGTGGGTAAAGACCCGTCCGTCCTCCACGGTGTTACTAAACTAAATACTACTTAACATAAAAGTACTGTGACTACAAGCTTTCTAACGATTACATATACTTGAGGTGACCGACTCTTTAATACCTGGAATTTCTAATTCCTAACATTTACAATGTTTTTATACAATTGGTTCAAGACCTTGGCTAATGTTATGTTTTCATAAGATACTTAAGCATGTTTGAACATTGGAGTTTAAAGTCTCAAAATCTGATCTTTATCAGGTGAAATGTTTTCAAAAGAAACATTAATTCTCCTAAAAAGTATTCAAAATTAATTTAAATCAATAGAGATCACAAATCTCAAAGGATTTGAAAATTGTGATCGGGGGAGAATTTGTGATTTAAATTGGATATAAACTAATAATTTGATAAGTGGTTTAGAAATATAACAACAAGCTCTCCTCCCTACATGTGCCAAACGATTTCAAATTTTCCACGCACATGTTAAGGAGGAGCATCTATTTTAAACCAAAAATGATTGAATCATGATTGATGTATATCAAATGTGCAGGTTCCTTCTAATATGTGCAAAACTCTTTCGATATACGATGCACATATTGAGGGGGAGTGAATCAAAGAAAACCTCAGCCTTCCCAAATTATTTTATCCAAAGTATTTAAATACTAAATTTGATCGGGAAGGTGATGTAGATATTTTTGAAAATGTTAATCAAAGAAGTGAATTCTTCCTCTTGCCTCCATGTGCCAAAATGATTTCAAACATACGATACACATGTTGAGGGGGAGCCTTTTTCTAAAAATATCAAAAACAATTTAGGTACAAAATGCTTTGATAATATATCACAAGTACCTAGATTGATTTTCAAATGGTTTTCAAATGGTTCCAATGGCAGATGAACAATACCAAAAAGACCGACCAAATTTACTTTATGTATGGTGATATAAGGATGGTTAGGTTAGGAATTCATTCCAATCCCTTGAGCGGATGGATCTACCGAGGACAATCCACTAGATAGTGTAGAGTCCTTAGGTATTGATAAAAAGGAGAAAAAGTGAGATATGGGAAGAGTGCGGAGTGAGATAGAGCTAGAACTAGAATAAACCCAACAAGGTTCTAGTAATGAAGTCTTGGTAAGCACTGAAGGGGTTGAAGAATGAAAAAGAAATAAATGCGAAAAGGGTGAAAAGAAATAGCCCTCCATTATTTTTCAACCTTAGGGCATAGAAACCGGGTTCAATTCATATACTCATGGCGTTACCTAGGTAACACCGGTATTGAAGACAAGACGTTATGGACCCAGTGACGCACTGCACTACATCTTCCCAAGCTACTCAAGTTCCTCTTAAAAGGACTTGTTTCATTCTCACGGGGAACCTACATTATATATCGACTTTCTCTTAGAGATGGTTGATATTGAAGAAGGAGACCCTCTCCCTAGTCTCCAGCATAAGAACCAAAAGTGCACAATTGAGTCTAGAGCCACGAGATCATCAATAAATCTCATTAAGGACACAATCAATGAAGACTCTCTGTTTCACACAATGTGGAAAGAGAGAATATATTTTAAGAGTCCTACGCATTATCCTTGTGGTATTGCCAGAACATCTGAGTGATATGCAAACATATTCACAATGAAGATGGAAAGCCTGCTAGAGCCAACATCAAAAAAGCTCTTGGTAGGTGGCATGTGAGATCTATCCAATAGATCAACCATGTGACAACTGAACAGAAACAATGGGGCGATTTAAAATTATGAATCAATCCTGGTTCAGGTTATGGATTGACGGATACCTTTGAAAAACCGGTCGTTGTGCTCAAAATAGTTTTCACTAGCACATCGACTGTGTATTAATGTTTCAAAATAAAAGGTGTTTATGATTGATAATTGATTTTCCTTAAAACCTTCATTGTATTGCAGTAACAATTTATATTGAGCAGTACACGATTGTTTTTCAAATCTCTTTTCATCAATCAGTGAATCTCAAATTCACTGGTTCACTCACTCCGTGTTGTCTTCTTTGAGACGTTCCAGTTTGAGCACAGCTAGAGCAGCTGCGAAACCCTGTCAAGAGGTTCTTCGAATTATACCTGATCGCAGGGCAACTTGTACTGATCAATGGGGGAACCGTGGGCCGTGTACTTCAATTCAACGAAAGTGATCAAAGACACTTTCTTGCACTTTATTGCTAACTGTTGTATGCAGGTACACCCAACGTTTGCAGCTGATCAGAATGGAGAGGTCAATCCATAGCCGCATGCTCACACAACACATTCATTTCCAAAGAAATCATGATTAGTGCATCAATGACTCGATATTCTCACTCCATGCTTCTGCTGGCTGCTGCAAATATCATGAATCAACTAAAGCTTCCGCTACTCTGATGAGAAGAAATCATGATCCAGAATGTGAGCATGTCGGTCAACTGTCACAACATCACATAATGTCAACACTACAATGGAAGAGTCAGAGATTTATGCAAGCTGATGATCTCAAAGCTGGCTCAAAACTCATCATCATGTGGATCAGTTAAAGACCTTCACTTGAATTATCCAAACATGCAAAACATGAAGAATCAAAGACTACGGGCTACAGAGCAATGAAGTTAAACAAGAATCCAAGAACAATCTTAATGTAATATCTGTTTGTATTCTGTAAAGTGAGGTGACCTCCCTTAGGGGGAGATTGTTAGGATTTAAAAAATCCAGTCATTAAAGTGTCGGTCACCTCAAGTATATGTAATCGTTAGAAAGCTCTTAGTTGTAGTCATTTAATATTAGTTAGTATTTAGTTAAGTAACACCGTGGAGGACGGACGGGTCTTTATCCATTGTATGCCTGATCCACAGCCCGTAGGAGGCGAGTCTTGTAAGAAAAATATAAATACCCTCTACCTCCCAAGGTAGAGGGTTGGAGCTTCAATACCATTTTTCTTTGTTTCACATAGTTCCCAACTCTCTTCCCTTTCTCTCTCTAGAACTTTCTCTCTCTAAAACTTGTAAACGCCCCATATGTTATTGGTTTGATGTGTTTGTGAAATCTTATAACTTACAGTTTCTGACCTATGTGAACTTATTGGCCAGATTCTTGAGAAGTTCAACAACTGCTTTTGACTTTTGCTTTCTAACTAGATCATGAACTTCTATCCATTCTATGAACCCAAGATTCTTTAGAGTGAAGCTATATATAATGTCATAGTTTCTAACTTTATGATTTCTGGTTATTCCCAAAGTTTCTCGCTTGTTTGATTCAATTCTATATTTAATGGCAGTGGTAGGTTCTTTCTTCGCTCTGACTCCATAACCCCTTTGATAATCAACTATGAGTCATTCAAGGTTAACTTTCTTCTTAGCCTTATACTTTTAAAGCTCCTTTTTTTGGTGATGTAAGCTAAGAGATCTTAAGTTTATTCAGAGCTTCTTCACTAGCCTTCCTAGTCGCTCTTTTATCAGCTAGTCTCTTATGATCCTTCATCAAGGCTTGTACTTCTTATATAGTGACCCAAGGACTTGAGATATTTTTAGATTAGATCCGCCTTGTTCCATGTAAGGGAATAAGTTCATTATTGCCTTTTCTTAACCAATGGCATATGCTTTCTTTTTGCCTTTATCAGTGCTGATTTTAGGACTTCTTGTCAGGGACATATGCTCAGTGTTTGAGTCCTCTGATACATCATATTGAAATAGATCCTAAGAAGTGAATTGCTCATAAGACATGTTTGGTGGAATCATGGATGATATTGGTGTTGGAAGTTCAAAGATATAAGGTAGGATTTGAATGTTCAACTTCAGTCTCTTTGATTCAGGCTCTTCTTCTTCAAACTTGTCAGAATTTTCCATAGATTGTTCCATAGGAACCAAGGTAAGTGTAGGCACAGGCTCCCCCTCAGTTGATGAAGGGTATACATGTTTAGGGGAGTCATCTGCGAATGAAGAGATGGTTGGTTCGATATTTACTCTATATGGATCATTTGACTCTTTCTTCCCCTAAGTAGGAATTCTAGAAAGAGTTGTTGTTGGCTTGGCTACTATTACAAAGTCAGTCATAAGATCCACTAGTCTTGCCAGTTCATCATGAGTGTGTCCTAAAACCTGGGTGAGATCCTTGAAGTCTACATGAATTGTGATGGATTTCCTCATAAACTTCTTAAATAGGGTCAATAGATCAAGAAGAATCTTATTTGTGTCCCTGAGCTGGTCAGTGGTTCCCTTCCACTTCTGATCAACCATTTCAGTGATAGCTGATTCAAGAACCTCAAATTCTTTGGTAATATTTTGATCCAATATCTTATGATTTTTGAACAGAGGCTTGAGCACATTGGTGAATTTTCCATGTTGCAATGCTTGAGAGATCATCCTCAGAAGCTTTGCATCTAGAGATTCATTGATCAGTTGAGAAAGCTTGGCAGTCAGAGTGCCACTGATTAGATTAGGTATCTTCTAAAGCATCAACCACCATTCTTGGAATTTTTCATCCAACATTTCTTAAATGGTTTTGGGGGCTATTCGGACCTCTTTCTTGAGTTTATCAGCTAATCACCTGCATTTTTAATATTAGCTGCAAGGAGATCTACACTGGATAACAGAGTCCTGATGTGAGCAAGAGTGGGAATTTCCCCAGCTGGTTGCCTTGATGCCCAGAGCTTTGTTGCGTCCAGCTCTTAAATTGCCATGGTTTAGACGGTTTCTTAGTAGGTATTGAAGGCTTGATTAAACTCAGCTTCTTTGCAGAAAGTTCGTGAACATCAGTCGTCTTAGGAACATGAATAAGATGGGATGATAGATGTATGTGATTCTGATAAAGGTATAGACTCTGGAAATGTTTTCTTTCATTGGTGGTTAAGCAGATTTAGGAGGAGACTCGGGTGGAGTAGATACTTGCTCATTCTCTTCCTCCTCCGTAGCATCATCTTCCTTCAACATTTCATCAATAGTTCTAAGAACTTGATTTGCCATATCTTCATCTGACTCTGAGTAGAAAGTAATTTCATCATCATGCATTTCCTCTATCTCAGACGAAGAGTCATCAATCAGCATATCATATGTATCTATAACAAGTTTCAGGGGATTAATTTCAATATTTAACTCCTCTTCAGCAGACTAAGATTGATATGTTAGGTCTTTAGAGCCAAAAAGTGAAATGATGATGTAAGGTGACTTAGGTGAAGGTTTAATGGCCCTATCTTTAGTGAGTTGTTTATTTATTACTGAGTCATAAGGATATTCTTGGTGTCCCTCTTGAAAAAGATATTTTTTTCGAATTCCATCATTGGAATCTTTTGTTTTAAGTAAAGGGATTGGGTTCCTCTCATCATAGAGTTTTGTATCTCTCACTGAGTCGTAAGAATCTTCTCGATGTCCCTCAGGTACAGGTTGTGACATCCTTGGGATCTTTTATTATATGTGATTTAGTACCTTCAGGGTTCGACTGAGGTCAGAGTCCCCAAGGGTCAGGCCCTCTGACCCAGGCTAGTGTTTGCCATAGATCAGGCCAAGATTTGTAAGGTTAGTTTTGGGGGTTATAAGCCCTGAACCATCATCCCTTAGTGCAGACTCAGAGTGATAAAAGAAATATAATGTATAGATGGTGCAAACTCTGACTTACCTGAGAGTTGGGGTTGAATCTAATCTTCACTTTCCCTTCCTAGGGAAGTTGAAGAAAAAGTTGCTTGTTGATCCCATGACTTTTTTTTAGCTACCATTGTGGTACGTGGTTATTCTTTTTGGCTGATTACCACCTCAGGCACAGAGGTTTCAAGATTTGAGGTGTTGCCTTTTGGAGACATTGGTTTATTGGTTTTCTTTTTCTACTTGGATGACTTAGAAGGGATGGGTTTGGACTCAAGGGTTTTCTTCTTAGTCTTAACCTTCTTTCCAGATTTGGTTTTGCATGCAGAGGATTCATGCTCAGTGAATGTAGACATATAGTCCTTAGGGACACCAACAAATTTACACATTTGAGGAGTTAGAGACACCTCATCAGCACGTGGGTTTTCGTCATAAGTTTGGGTGCCGGTCTGAGAACCAATGAAAGGGGTGTAGTGAGGGTTTTTGAAATCTTCTTTTAGTAGATGTTCTATCAGTTATGAATCTGGTATACCAAACATTTTTACCACATGATTTCTCACAAAGTTTTTCAACTAAATCATCAAAATAAGTTTGGCATAATCTAATTTCTCTCCCTAGATGAACCCATAAGCAATCAACTATTGGGCGTTGTTCAGTGGATCGTGAGATCCTTGCTTAAGCACCTGATTAAATATGCCATTATAACCTTCCAACTTTGCAGGATCGATGTAAATAGTTGATAATGTGATTTGAGAGGTCGGGGAAGATGAATGTAAAGGCTAGTCATCGTTAGAGAGACGAAAAGAAAGAGAGTGTTTTATTGATAAAAAGGAAAGTGAAATATTATACACTAATATTCAACCCTTCATGGAAGTATGGAGGGGTATATATAGCTTATTATATGCACCACTTTACAATAATGATAGTTATAGTACCCGCGTATAAGGCTAACATGATAACTAATGTAATCACGTAAATGTCATTTCATTTACGTGTTATGAGCGATCCCAACAATCTTCCCCAATGGGAAGTTATAAGGGATTAATTACAACATTTTCTGTAAAACCCTAAAAATATAAACACATAATAAGACTATTTTACCCTTGGAATCAAATAAAATACGTAAAATACGTTTATAATCATTTAACGAAATTAAAACTAAACTTACGAATAATTAAAACTTAACGAAGGTGTGTACGTGATCGATTTTGTACGACGAAGATTAAACGTCTCACGTAAATAGTTGGGCCTTGTTTTCGTTTCTTGGTGAACCAAAGTTGGGCCGTTTGTTTTGTTAGCTTGGACTCAAGCCGAGAGCCATGAAGGGCGTGTTTGTTTGTGTTCGGTTGGACCCAAGCCGAAGCCCACACACTCAAAAGCCCTAGAACCAATTTGTACTCACTATAAATACAACACATTAACACAAATTGGAAACCCTAGTTTTGCCTCTTCTTTCTTTTCTTTCTATTCGGCCGAACACTAATTCCCCCTTGGTGTCGAGAGTTTGTTTCCAACGAGCTAAGGTATAACAACGTTCTATTCGTCTCACTTTGATACGCCTAATGTTATTATATATTGTATCGTGTTTTGTTTTGAATCGAATCTTGTGTTTTTGGTCGAGCCGTATGAAAACAAAAACAACAAATATGAATCGGATCTAATATAATTAGAGAGCATGTAATGTAATATGTATTGTATGAATTTGTATTAATTATGTCGAGCCACTATAAAACCGAACCACATATATAGATGTTATCATGCCTAATAAATTCGAAACCCTAATTGGAATGGAACCCTAAGTGTAATTAATGGTCTAAACATGTGATTATAGTGGTTTTAATAGACCCTAAAACTGGACAACATCATATGTCGAATTTGTGTGTGTTATAGATCCATTTTTATAAGTGAAATAATCTGGGTTTTTTGTGGGAAAAGTTTATTTTATGTCTTAGTTAAGTTTTCCAAGTGGTTTGGTCGAATTTGGAGTTGTCTAAGTCGTATTTTTGAATTTTACAAGATCAAGTGTCAAAGTTGAGAAAACGGGTCTGAAATTTGGTTGGATTGTTTGATTTTTCATTTTCAAACCATAAGTTAGTAGGAGCTCTCCTTTTACAGGAGTGATATTTAGGATATAAATGAATTTCTGGGAGTTTTGGGAATTTTTCCGAGGTGTATAAACAGGTCCAATAAGTGTAAACTTTTAAGGTGTATTTTCTGATTACTTTCTGGGCAGGTCTGGACTTATGATTTTCCATAGGCCATTTAGCATGGAAATAGAACCCACCAATTTTTGTAGAGTCTTTTAACTCATATGGGAACCCCTGGAATTTTTCTTGATTTCATTTGAGCTAAGTAAGTATTTTATAAAAATCGCTAAAGTCTGGTCCGAATATGAGTTTAAGAAACTGAAAGATAAAATATGATATCAATAGGTAACACACTTACAAATGCATAAGAAGCTTATAAAATGAGAATATACTTATAACTCTAAGAATGTTAATGCGATTAATCCGTTATAGCTTTAATGATGCTAATAAGTATTTAACAAATCCTAATCCGTGTAGATTCGTTGAAGGAGACGCGACGTTGTATCTTCGTGTTCATTCATTCGTTTGTTTTTCTCTCATTTGCGTTAAGGTACAGATATTTTGACCTTTTCAGTAAAGGTTTCTCATGATTTCCTTTCTTCGTCATTTCTCTTATGCTTATTAGGATTTCCTATGCCATTGCTATGATTCCCTTCTGTTTATGTGAATCTCTGTTTGTCTGAATCTCATGTTTGTTGAACTTGCTATATTTGATTATGAACTTCTGATTATGAACATCTGATTATGAACCTCTGATTATGAACGTATGATATGTGACTTTGATTATGAACTTTTGATTTCTGAACATTTGATATGAACCCTTTCTGATTTGTTTGATCTGTTGCTTATCTGAAATCTCTATTTATTGAACCATGAAACATCTGATTTGAACTTATGATATGAAAACTCCGATTTGTAAATCTGTTTGACCTTTATGATGAATTATGATCTGTGTCATTTATGACAATTTGTTTGACCTAAGTTAGTTTGACACCCGAGCCAATATTTCACTAGTCATGGGGGTTCCATGTCCGTATCAGTGATGCACCTCTGATATGACTCTAGGGCAGTAGAGTGATGTTCTGCCACGTCTCTGGATGGTGAAGCATATTTTGTATATGTAGGAAGGGGCGTATGGATGCATCCTAGATCTGATCTGTTAAAGAATATGATTTGTCTGGTGAATGATGTCGTGTGCAATCCGCGTCTTCACAAATTCTGGGAGCTAGTTACTCCATTTGTTATTGAGGTCTCCCCTCACATTTTATAAGGTATTCCGAGGTCACCCCTCCGAATAAGAAAGTTACTTCGATATGATATGTTCGGGCTCGTGGTAGATAACTAAATCTGTATCTGTTATTTCGTGTTAGATATTCATTTTATGATTCCGTATTTATCAATGTTTCCATTTACATACTGAATTATTATATGTTTATTGAATGTGTTTATGCTTTGACATGTTTATGTGACTACCGTCTACTATGCTAGGATATGATTAATAGGTTTAAATGTGATTCGCATGTTGCCATCTGATTATATGTTAGTTTACCGTTATGTGAACTCGTTGATCTGTGTGATGACTATGTTGGTGGTAATCAATTGATCTGTATGTTTAGTGTGTATAATCTGTTCAGTTAATCTGGTGAACTTTGCCTATCCGTTAGTGTACTTGTCTGCTTATGTCGATCGCCATGTTTGAATTCTGCTTATGCAAATTGTTTGATCTGGGAAATGATTCAACTTATGGTGTCTGAATTGTTAATTAGCTAATTGCTTTGCTATGTTTCTAGTTCGTTTAATTATAGTTTCCAAATTGTATTTCCTATTTGTATATGTGACTGCCATGACTTTGACTGCTATTGTTCCGCTGCTACTATACTGTTTAAGTGTGTTAAATGTACATTCATTGACTAGTATGAATGCCATGTTACTTTCTAGGAACTGTTTCCGTTAGCCTTTAGACTCTTCGTTTGGTTGACACGAAATCTATTATTCTTGATATGTTAAGTGTTTGGTTTTTCTGATGTGTTTGCGTTTGTGTCATAAACGTGTTCTGAGGTGATCGTTAAATGTTATGTGTTTTCGGATTTCGTATATTTGCGCTTCCGCAGAATCCTCAAAGTTTCGTTATTTCTCATTCCGTTGTGATTTCGTTAATTGTATATTATTCTATTTTAGCTTTTGTTTCGTTATATCTGTTCACTGGGCTTTGTAAGCTCAGCCGCATTTTCTTTTCCTGCAGCAGGTTTTAAGCATTCAAGATGAGCTTATGGGATAGCTGATCTGGGTTTGAGAGTAGAGCTGAGAGCAAAGATTTGACCATAGAGATCTTAGATTTATTTTGAACTTTAGCTATTTATGTTTTCTTTTTGAATATTTTGTAAAGGTTTCCGCTATTGTACAGTATTTAAAGTTCTGATATGAAACCGTGTTGTGATATCTTTACCCTTGTCGGGTTGGGGTGTTACAATTTATGGTATCAAAGCCAGGTTTTAGGACCCTTAGAGCTTAGGCTATGACCTGTGAGGATTGGGTAGACATTAGGTTTCCGTCTGTTCAGATATTTTTCGATTCCTGTTGATGGTCGTTCAGATTTGACTTCGATATCCTTTTGCCTTCACTGAATTGGCCCTCCTCTGTTTGCATCGAATTTTGTTATTTTGTCTTCGCTCGTCCGTTTGTCGATCGTTAGATGGAGACTACCCGTGGAGCCGAAGAAGATAGTGCCGACCCCGCGTTGCTGCAACAGTCCCTGTGCTGGAGAGGTTCGTGAAGCAGAAGCCACACTCGACTGCCGTGCCGCTGAAGACATCAGGATGCTGCTGGAGGAAGCTGGACGAACCAACCAAAGACGCAAAGACGGAGACAAGATTTAACCGGTGGCTGAGAAGGTTCATCTACTTCATATGATTTGGGCGCGACTTGTGATATTCTGATTTGTTTGTCATGTGTTTTGTGACGTGTTTTGTGACAGTTTGATATTCTGCTAAGAGATTCTGATCCGTATTGCTTTTCTCTGATTTGTTCGGAACTCGGTGTGAATCGTGAAGTTTTATCGTTTAGCATTCTGGTATATCTCAGCTTTTCTTTCTGGATCGTCAGTAATGAGTCATGAGGAAGAATACGAGGTGGACTCGGATTTAGAGTCTACGGCCACTAGTAGGTTTAATCCAATACAAGAATAGGAATTCGCGCTCATGATTAGTTGTCCTCTTTATGAGAAGTTTCTGACATTGGATTTTGAGTTTAGGTCCTTTTGTTTTCATTTAGATGATTGAATCTTTGATTATTAAGTTTTGTTTTGGAAGTTCATCTTATGACAATTCTGCAATTTGTTTGATTAGTGAGAATAAAACAAATTTTGAAAGTATAGTTCCTGTTTGTCGTTTCTTTCTGATAGATTCGTTAGATTTCCGTTAGTCCTCATAAGTTTCGTCTGCTATCTGTTTTCTTAATGATGTTGCTTAGTCACAGCTTGAAATAAAGTATGACCATTATGATGGCATACTCATGTGAATCAGTGTGTTATAGTATGTTACTTGCTATCTGATATGTTATCTGTATGTGATATGTTTCGTTTTGATATTAGTTATGTGGTTTGTCATGACCCGGGACAGAATATGAAGACAATAAGAACTTGTTATGTGATGCAAGTATTATGACGCCTGATCAACGTAATAATACCGAG
Organism: Chrysanthemum makinoi; assembly: GCA_910596185.1. Classification (NCBI taxonomy): domain Eukaryota; kingdom Viridiplantae; phylum Streptophyta; class Magnoliopsida; order Asterales; family Asteraceae; genus Chrysanthemum; species Chrysanthemum makinoi. Next base: position 157,342,652 of record OU343220.1, read on the forward strand.
ATCATATAATTTGAACTTATTGAAATCATATGACGTCTGGGGAAATGCCTGTGGTTGATACGTGAATGGACTTTGACTTGTATCTGTTATTTGTTGCTCCTCATGTTTGTTAGAAATTTGTACCTAATTGTGAGATTTTCGTCGATATCTGTTACATATAAGTTTTGTACGCTTGGAATCCGGAATTGTTATGATTTGTGTGAACTATGGATTGCTATGTTTGCTCTAAATGCGTACGTCTCCGTGTACCCTTATTGTGATCATTGGATATTTTGTGAAGTGTTTGAGGAACATTAGATCCTTTTAGTTTGATTATCTGCGATTAGTAAGACCGTTAGGATTCGTTTTGTCTATGTATATGTTTGTTCTCCTCATTGGATATCTGAATAAGTTAGAGCGTGTTGCTTGATTTTCGGCATCTCATTTGTTTTTCCCGCCAATATGTTAATAAGTATATGATTATCTGTTATAAGTATTTGATTATTGGATCGATTTCCGAAAAGTATGAGTTTGAATATTCTGATAAGAATCCGTTTGTTCTGAAATAAGATTCGTGTTTGCTTTATTTCCTTGAAATTCTGAAATCCGGTTTGTTTTCTCGTCTGTTCGTCTTGTTCAATTTCGAAGACGAAATTTTCTTTTTAGAAGGGGAGAGTTGTAAAACCCTAAAAATATAAACGCATAATAAGACTATTTTACCCTTGGAATCAAAAATTATAAAATACGTAAAATACGTTTATAATCATTTAACGAAATTAAAACTAAACTTACGAATAATTAAAACTTAACGAAGGTGTGTACGTGATCGATTTTGTACGACGAAGATTAAACGTCTCACGTAAATAGTTGGGCCTTGTTTTCGTTTCTTGGTGAACCAAAGTTGGGCCGTTTGTTTTGTTAGCTTGGACTCAAGCCGAGAGCCCATGAGGGGCGTGTTTGTTTGTGTTCGGTTGGACCCAAGCCGAAGCCCACACACTCAAAAGCCCTAGAACCAATTTGTACTCACTATAAATACAACACATTAACACAAATTGGAAACCCTAGTTTTGCCTCTTCTTTCTTTTCTTTCTATTCGGCCGAACACTAATTCCCCCTTGGTGTCGAGAGTTTGTTTCCAACGAGCTAAGGTATAACAACGTTCTATTCATCTCACTTTGATACGCCTAATGTTATTATATATTGTATCGTGTTTTGTTTTGAATCGAATCTTGTGTTTTTGGTCGAGCCGTATGAAAACAAAAACAACAAATATGAATCGGATCTAATATAATTAGAGAGCATGTAATGTAATATGTATTGTATGAATTTGTATTAATTATGTCGAGCCACTATAAAACCGAACCACATATATAGATGTTATCATGCCTAATAAATTCGAAACCCTAATTGGAATGGAACCCTAAGTGTAATTAATGGTCTAAACATGTGATTATAGTGGTTTTAATAAACCCTAAAACTGGACAGCATCATATGTCGAATTTGTGTGTGTTATAGATCCATTTTTATAAGTGCAATAATCTGGGTTTTTGTGGGAAAAGTTTATTTTATGTCTTAGTTAAGTTTTCCAAGTGGTTTGGTCGAATTTGGAGTTGTCTAAGTCGTATTTTTGAATTTTACAAGATCAAGTGTCAAAGCTGAGAAAACGGGTCTGAAATTTGGTTGGATTGTTTGATTTTTCATTTTCAAACCATAAGTTAGTAGGAGATCTCCTTTTACAGGAGTGATATTTAGGATATAAATGAATTTCTAGGAGTTTTGGGAATTTTTCCGAGGTGTATAAACAGGTCCAATAAGTGTAAACTTTTAAGGTGTATTTTCTGATTACTTTCTGGGCAGGTCTGGACTTATGATTTTCCATAGTCCATTTAGCATGGAAATAGAACCCACCAATTTTTTTAGAGTCTTTTAACTCATATGGGAACCCCTGGAATTTTTCTTGATTTCATTTGAGCTAAGTAAGTATTTTATAAAACTCGCTAAAGTCTGGTCCAAATATGAGTTTAAGAAACTGAAAGATAAAATATGATATCAATAGGTAACACACTTACAAATGCATAAGAAGCTTATAAAATGAGAATATACTTATAACTCTAAGAATGTTAATGCGATTAATCCGTTATAGCTTTAATGATGCTAATAAGTATTTAACAAATCCTAATCCGTGTAGATTCGTTGAAGGAGACGCGACGTTGTATCTTCGTGTTTATTCACTCGTTTGTTTCTCTCTCATTTGCGTTAAGGTACAGATATTCTGACCTTTTCAGTAAAGGTTTCTCATGATTTCCTTTCTTCGTCATTTCTCTTATGCTTATTAGGATTTCCTATGCCATTGCTATGATTCCCTTCTGTTTATGTGAATCTCTGTTTGTCTGAATCTCATGTTTGTTGAACTTGCTATGTTTGATTATGAACTTCTGATTATGAACATCTGATTATGAACCTCTGATTATGAACGTATGATATGTGACTGTGATATGAACCTTTGATTTATGAACATTTGATATGAACCCTTTCTGATTTGTTTGATCTGTTGCTTATCTGAAATCTCTATTTATTGAACCATGAAACATCTGATTTGAACTTATGATATGAAAACTCCGATTTGTAAATATGTTTGACCTTTATGATGAATTATGATCTGTGTCATTTATGACAATTTGTTTGACCTAAGTTAGTTTGACACCCGAGCCAATATTTCACTAGTCATGGGGGTTCCATGTCCGTATCAGTGATGCACCTCTGATATGACTCTAGGGCAGTAGAGTGATGTTCTGCCACGTCTCTGGATGGTGAAGCATATTTTGTATATGTAGGAAGGGGCGTATGGATGCATCCTAGATCGATCTGTTAAAGAATATGATTTGTCTGGTGAATGATGTCGTGTGCAATCCGCGTCTTCACAAATTCTGGGAGCTAGTTACTCCATTTGTTATTGAGGCCTCCCCTCACATTTTATAAGGTATTCCGAGGTCACCCCTCCGAATAAGGAAGTTACTTCTGATATGATATGTTCTGGGCTCGTGGTAGATAACTAAATCTGTATCTGTTATTTCTGTGTTAGATATTCTGTTTATGATTCCGTATTTGTCAATGTTTCCCTTTACATACTGAATTATTATATGTTTATTGAATGTGTTTATGCTTTGACATGTTTATGTGACTACCGTCTACTATGCTAGGATATGATTAATAGGTTTAAATGTGATTCGCATGTTGCCATCTGATTATATGTTAGTTTACCGTTATGTGAACTCGTTGATCTGTGTGATGACTATGTTGGTGGTAATCAATTGATCTGTATGTTTAGTGTGTATAATCTGTTCAGTTAATCTGGTGAACTTTGCCTATCCGTTAGTGTACTTGTCTGCTTATGTCTGACCTGCCATGTTTGAATTCTGCTTATGCAAATTGTTTGATCTGGGAAATGATTCAACTTATGGTGTCTGAATTGTTAATTGGCTAATTGCTTTGCTATGTTTCTAGTTCGTTTAATTATAGTTTCCAAATTGTATTTCCTATTTGTATATGTGACTGCCATGACTTTGACTGCTATTGTTCCGCTGCTACTATACTGTTTAAGTGTGTTAAATGTACATTCATTGACTAGTATGAATGCCATGTTACTTTCTAGGAATTGTTTCCGTTAGCCTTTAGACTCTTCGTTTGGTTGACACGAAATCTATTATTCTTGATATGTTAAGTGTTTGGTTTTTCTGATGTGTTTGCGTTTGTGTCATAAACGTGTTCTGAGGTGATCGTTAAATGTTATGTGTTTTCTGGATTTCTGTATATTTGCGCTTCCGCAGAATCCTCAAAGTTTCGTTATTTCTCATTCCGTTGTGATTTCGTTAATTGTATATTATTCTATTTTAGCTTTTGTTTCGTTATATCTGTTCACTGGGCTTTGTAAGCTCAGCCGCATTTTCTTTTCCTGCGGCAGGTTTTAAGCATTCAAGATGAGCTTATGGGATAGCTGATCTGGGTTTGAGAGTAGAGCTGAGAGCAAAGATTTGACCATAGAGATCTTAGATTTATTTTGAACTTTAGCTATTTATGTTTTCTTTTTGAATATTTTGTAAAGGTTTCCGCTATTGTACAGTATTTAAAGTTTTGATATGAAACCGTGTTGTGATATCTTTACCCTTGTCGGGTTGGGGTGTTACATTTTCTATAAGTACAAATATAAGTAAAGTGAAGTCTTCATAAGCTCTCCAGATGCTGAGGATGACTGCAGTTGATGCTCTTTGTCTTCATCTTGTACCTCGACTTGAGAACTTTTCTTCACTTATAGGAAAATGATGTAATATGTATAAAATGGATTAACTTCCCCCAATTCATACTGCATGTCTTTAGCAGCTTCTCCGTACACTTCTTTTTGGCGAAGTTTCTTAACCATCTTCCCCCCAAACTACCAACCGTCTTCGGCATATTTGAAACTTTGATGTAGTTAACATGTCTTCTAACTTTTGAAGTTTTAATTGCGCAACAGAATTTGTAGACAAAACAGTAAACCACACCAAGCAAATTGGACTAGACACTTAATCACAATTATACTCAATGCAAAAACTCCGTTTGGGGGTAACATGTAAGAAATCAGCATGATCTTCACACATATGTAGGCTACTTCACACAAAACAACCTGCAAAAGTTGAAACGATAACACCGAAGTCACAAAAATGAACCACTGATCATCTCTGCGAACGTCTCTATGGTAGTCATAACATTTTAAGCTTGACCACGTGAACCTGTTGTGCGTCCCGATGTATACATCCCCCTGATTTAACCTACTCGTGGAGAAAGAGTGTTTCACAAAGAAATCAAAGAAAGCAATACAACATCCAGTTCTCTTCCCCCGCGATGTTTTGGGTGTATCGGTAGCATACTGACTATGTTTACAATGCATCTGGAAGCAGCATAACCGCGTATGTCCAATTAATCAAACAAGTGTGAAGTACCATAAATCTCCATTAAGCTTAACAAATATCCTATGAGAATCAACTGCTAATAACATCTATACTCTTTTATACACCTCTCATCTAACTCTTTACCAACCCAATTATCATTCTGTCGGCTCTTTGTAGGGACTATTGATGGAGAGAACCTAATATGATGAATTTGAGACTGAAGTAAAACAACCCGAACTTGTGACTTAAACTTGCATTAATGTGTGACTAAGAACGAATATTGAGAATTTTAATGAAGTTAGAATCATATACCCAACCATCCTTAATTGTATATGAACCTCTCTTGAATTATCCACAGCATTTTGTGACACTTGAGCACCACAACATAACTCCTTTAAAGTGATAGTTATATACAGTGGTTAGACGGTATAACTAGATAAATCAAGTCTTAATCATTATAATGGTTAAAAGCTCAAATAAGGATATCGAAGAATCATGCATCTAACCAACCCCAATATCTTCAGATACTAAGTACACGCGCCCGTGAAATTCCACTTCAACCTTAAATAAGTAATAATGAATAAACCTTGCAGTCATTTCATGTAGTTAATACCCAAAAAAACTAGTCTTTTGAACGTTTAATAAACTTTGATAATGGTTGTTTTCAGATCTTGTCAAAAATGTAAACCCCGTGAGATTATCCACTTTGTCATTACAAACCAAAAAAAATATTCATGAACCAAATAACTACCAAAAGTTGATATATACTAATAACAATTAGCAATAAATCATTTAAGACCGGATTCTCGTTTGGCATTAACTGACCACAAATAGTTCATGTTCGGTCCATATTATTTAACTTTCACATCCAACCCAACACAAAAGCAACACAATCTGAGCCCAAAAGAGTCACCAACCCGATCCATTACAATAGCCCTAATATTTTTCTATTAAAAAGCAACTAACAGTTAACATATCAACCCTAATGTAACCCTAAGTACACACACACAACAATCTTCGCACCCATCCTTATGACTCTATTCTGGTAGTCACGACAAATCTCTTCAACTCAACCCATCTTCTCAAAACGAATCACAAACGCAACTACTGTTAATCTCCATACAAGAAAAAAAATCAAATATGCCATTCTTATCTGTGTTGACCGAATAACAACACCACTCACAATCTTTTGATGGTTTCCCCTTTCTTGTTGCTACTCTGGTTCAACTACTGTTAATCTTCATGTTTGTTATTCGCTTCAAGATCTCATAGAGGTCTCGGGTAGGTTGTTTTTCATTTTTGTGTTTATTTTTAATAGAACGAATCAAAGACCGATTATAACAGATTTGTTATTAGTCAATATTTATATTTGGATACAAGAAGAAGCTATAATTCAAAAGAGATATGTGATGAATGCTTTTCGTGTTTCGATCTTTAATGGTCTATGAGCTATTTTTGTACACTACAAACAATATGACTGAGATCTTTGTCCATTTTAGTTTGAAGTATAAGATTTATAATGGTTATTATTTCATGTGTCTTAACTTGTAAAGATTTATGCATTTTTGTCGAACACGAAAACGGGACATATCTCTATTTTGTTTGTATTATATTCGAGTTTACTAAGGGTGAATTGTGTTTGGAGATGAAATAAGATAGTTTGGGATTTGTTTGTTTTTGAGGTGGATGGGATTTTAGGATAGTTATGGATTTGATTGTGGTTGTAGACTTTTTATGACACTCATATTTCTTTCTTTATCATATCAGTCGCGTTTGGATTTTTGTTTTTATTTGTTTGTGACAAGTCATGTTATATCTGAGGTTACACAAAAAGTAGTTGTATTTTAATTTGGTCAAGTATTCTCTTCATCTCATTATTTTTCCTTTTCATTTAATCAAGTTTCATAGAAATAAGTTCGATAACAAGTTCAATAACAAGTTCGATGGACATGTTCGATGGAAAACCTTTCGAATTTCTTTCCAAGAAATCCAAAAACAAATTCGATGAAACCCTTCAAATTTCTTTCCAAGAAATTCAAAGAAAGAGGGTTTTGTGATGAAATTCGAAGAATGAGGGTTTCTCCAAAAAATTCAAAAGATCTTCATAAGCAGTTATACACTTTTCTGACCACTTTTCCGATCACTTTTTGACCACAAATCTCACAGATTGGTATAAAACAGTCTAGAAATATTTTAAATAAAACTGGTAACTTGGACTAAAGAGACACAAGAACAGTATATGTTAAACAGGAGATGAAAAACATGACGTTTTGACCATTTTGATACAAATACACTTGTAAAGAAACTCGTACCACCACTTATGATAAACAAATTTGACGGTTTTAAAAAAATGGTGAAATCAGCTTCAAACCAAGGTACAAACCACAAACAAATCAATAAAAAGAATAACCATAGCTCTGATGCCACTTGTAGGATCAATGTAAAAAGTTGATAATGTGATTCGGGAGGTCGAGGAAGATGAAAGTAAAGTTTATCCATTGTTAGAGAGAGAAAGTCAAAGAGAGTGTTTTATTGATAAAAAGGAAAGTGAAATATTAAACATTAAGCTTCACCCCTCCATAGAAGTATGGAGGGGTATATTTAGATCATTATACGTACAACTTTACAATAATGACAGTTTTAGTACTTGCGTATAAGGCTTACATGATAACTAATGTAATCCCGTAAATGTCGTTCCATTTACGTGTTAGGAGCGATCCCAACAAAGTCGGTGAGAAGTATTTTATTCTCACCGAGGATGACCTAACTAATGTAGAGGGGAGGGTATCTTTGCGTTTGTCACATAGTCCCAAATTACCAGGTGATCTTTCACAGTTTCTTTTTGATGGGTTTTCAAAAACATAAGGACCATCATACTTTAGTCCAATGACCTTTCCAAAGTCATCTAGACCAAAGTTTCTTGATTAAGCATGAATATACCATGGGGGTGGTAGACAACACCTTTTCACCAAGAAAAGAGATTTCTATCATGGGTTAAATATATATCGACAACATTATATTTGGTTCAACTTGTCAAGAGTTATGTGATGATTTCTCCAAAATCATTCAAGATGAGTTTGAAATGAGCATGATGGGTGAGTTGAATTTCTTCTTAGGACTCTAAATTAAACAAATGGAAGATGGGATCTTCTTCAACCAATCCAAATACATTAAGGAAATGCAAGAGAAATTTGGCTTAGAAGATTGTAAACCAATCAAAACTCCCATGTCTTAAAAAACAAAGCTTACCAAAGACAAGGATTGCGAATCTATTAATAACACTAAATATAGGGGTTTGATCGATAGTTTACTTCACCTACCGACTAGTAGACCCGACATTATCTTAATGATTGTCTTTGTGCTCGATTTCAGGAGTACCCTAAAACATCTCACCATTAAGCCGTCAAACGTATCTTTAGCTATATTAAGGGAAAATTACATTTAGGATTATGGTATCATAAAGATACGGGTGTTAAAACAATCGTCTACGCTAACTCCGATCATGCGGGACACTACGTGGATAGAAAGAGCACTAATAGCGTTTGTACTTTCGTTGGATGTTGTCTAATATCTTGGTTATCTAAGAAACAAAGAACCCTTCCTATCTCCACACCGAAGCCGAATACGTATACGCAGGTAAGGCATGCCAACAAGCACTATAGATGAAACAAGCTCTAGTCGACTATGACATACAACTCAACGACATCACCATAATTTGCGACAACAAAGGCACCATAAATTTAAGTAAAATCCCCTACAACATTCTTGTACAAAACACATCGAAATCCGTCATCATTTCCTTCGAGACAGAGTTCAAAAAGGAAATATTTCTATAGAGAAAGTTTCCTCGGAACACAACATCACTGAAATTATAACATTACCACTCAAGCGTGAACCTTTCAATTTTCTCCATCTAGTAATAGGAATGATGGAACACATTCCATAAATTTACATCAAAGTAGGTTTGACATCTTGTGGTTTTCTTTGAAAAATCATAAACAATTCACCATTAGAGAGTAATGTTGAAAAGTCATAACTGAAAATTCAATAACGAGACTCACTACAACGTGTGTAAGAGTCTCATAATACTTCTAAGCTAATTACACGGACCAGTTTTTCAAAATCCTTTTCTGTTTCAAATCAGGAAAGCACTGATGCTTGTTTCATTGTAGGTATTTTATATTCAAGTTTTAAATTTATATTTTGCCGCACGATACCTAAAGACACATCTTCATAGGAAGTGTACCCGATCAATGTATTCAGTGGGGTAAGTACAAGGTCGTTCTCAGGAGTAGTGTTGTTTAGACTAACCTAGTGAATTTTACAGGTTTAAAAAAGGGGTATTGATTTTTGATTTGATTATAACTATTAAAACAAGAAAAATAAATTAAACTAATTAAACAATTAAACTACTATTGTGATCAATAAAGAAAAGATAGTGCTAGAAATGTTATTCCTACTATATTCATTTAGTTATTCGTTTACTAGTGCAATGATACAATGAAATGTATTAGTGATATAAGAAACACAAACAAGAATTTCTATCTAATGTAGAATATGCCACTTGGTCCATGCATCTAGCCATACACATGTAACCTATATCCATGAAGCAAGTTATCGGTGCTTTATATACATTACCCATTTGGTCCAGGCGATACCTACTCTTTTCAACGGTTAGGTCTGTTGAAGAGCACTATACTAACTTAATTGTTTTGGGCATTATATGTCTAAACTTGGGTTCCTAGGCCTCGAGTCCTAAGGAAGGGCACTAATGAAGCCAAGTCAAAAGTACCGACCATAGTGATACGGATCACCTACATAGCTAAAGAGCTACAATATGATGATCTAGACAATAAACATCAAATGCTAAAAAAATAAACAAGTATACTATTTGAACGATAAACATATAAACTATCTAAAACAATGTATTAAATCTTCATAAACGAAATAACATAAAGATAGTATTCATAACATGGTTAACACCAAAGGGTGTTAGCCCATAATGTAAGTAGCAGTACACAAAGAAAATTTAAATGATAAACAAATAGAAATCATAATGATATCGACGTGCAAACTGAATGATTAAACCAAGTGTAATGATACAAGACCTTCTCTTCTTGATTTCCTAAATCTTGAGACTGATCTTGGGGTGTTGGAGTAGTGAAATTCAGATGTGGAATTGTGTGGGGGAAGAGTGATATCTAAAACTCCCGTATGGGGTTTGTATTTATAGTTTTCTTTCAGGGATGGAATACGGCGTATCCAATAGTGGGGATAAGGTCTTCAATACGGCGTATGGACAGAGTTTCATATGCCGCATACTTTCAATAGTTGACTTGGGCTTTGACTGCAGAGCTTCCAATATGGCGTATAGCCAGAGTTAAATACGGTGTACGTCTTCATATTCAGCAGCGGTTAGTGAATTCTTCCAGATATCAATACGGCCTACAGCCAGAGTTTCATATGTCTTATGCTCTTTGTTGGTTGCATAAAGAATTACCAAATAAGCTCCAAATCATGTATTTTCCGTGTCTTTTCTAATATTGCTCCATAAACACAGAAAATAATAAACTTAAACAATTAAGTATCAATCCAGTCATAATTATATAATAAATGAGCAATAATCCCAGGATAAACGATATAGAAATATAGCATACATTTGATGTTATTAACCACGAATTTGCGGATCTGTATTTTTCGGATATACCTGTTATAAATATGGATCTGTGGGGTATGAAAATCTGCATATAACCTTTATTCAAAACATATACCGCCACACTCAAAACACACACAACCACGAACATTCACACAAAATTCAATATCATTGTAATTTTTGGAGCTTTTGGTTGTCAAATCTTGTACTTAAGTCTTACCAAAAAACAATTGTAAGTGATTTTACCTATATATTTCCTGATCTAAGTCTAGGGTTCTAATTTATGCATTAAACCTAATTTGGGGGATTTTGATGCTTTTGTTTAATTTTTGCTTAATTAGACTAGATTAATATAATGTATAACTATTGTGCTTCCAGTATACAATAACCTTGCTTAAACACTTGCATTCTTACATAAAATCAATTTTTCCTTTGCAAAAACCCTCGAATTGATTTTCATAAATCTTCTTACGATTAGGTCACTCATGAAGCTATTTTGATTTCATTGTTAATACAAACTTAAAACATTTTCATCACGCACGACGATCTCTTTAATGTCGTTGAAAATACGTAACTAATATGTATTTCCCCTACAATGGAACTTAGAAGCACTTGGGTTGTCTCATTGTTTTTGTTTGAGTCGAGATAATCGCACCTCCATATCGTTTGCATATAGGCACACACTAGGCATATAATATATATAAATCTTTTCTATATTGAAATCAATCAGTTGTATTATAAGTGTCAAAATGCTAAGAGACTATGAAAACAACTAGAAACTAACTAAATCCTACCAACCAAGAATTCACTGTACTAAAAACATGCCTCCTGCCCTTACAGAAGCTTATGAAAAGCTAAATATTACTTCCATGAAGGAAGATACGTTGAGCCATCATTTCTTTTTCACACCGACATTGTTAATCGCTTATTGGCAATCAACTTTGATTGTCTTCTTTACCTCAATGCACAAATTTTTCCAAGATTTGTTGTCGAATTCTATCACAACTTCGATCTCATAAAAGACGAGGAAGATGGTGAAATCTCAATTCATTTTAGTGTAGAAAATCTCACTTAAAATCTCACTCTTGGAGAATTTGGAAAAATTCTTCAAGTTCCCACAGAATGTGATTTTGTATTGTCACACCCTGTCTCGGGCGGAAACGCGAGGCGTGACGAAGAGGATAGTCATAACACATTGGTACAAAAATAAATAATACTAAATGAATTCATTCCACATGCCATGACATTGTCCGACACATAGAGGAAACTTGTGCAGTGACTAGTCAAAACCATGACAACATAGTTATAAAGTCATACATAGGAATTCCCACAACTCAACTACAAAACATGTCCACATAATAAAATATACCAAATAATCAACATAATTCCTAAGTAGTGTCCTAATGCAATTCAGCCAATGGAAATGACCCGTGAGGGTTAATCTTAGGTCTTGCTATGGCCAAGTAGGAGGCTCTATCCTCTTTAAGCATTATTAATGTTATCACCTGAAAATGAATACTGAAAACTGTTTGTCCCAAATAATGTAAATTAATAGAAAATTATAAGTTAAATATATTTTACTAACAACACATGATATAACTTTTCGGTGTACAATTCTTTATTGATAAGAATCAATGAATTACAAAGTCTTGTGCAGAAAACACTAAATTGAATGACAATGTAAAAATAGCTCTCTAAAGAAGCAAACTTAGATTTCTAAGTTTGCAAGTGAAGTTATAATCTCTTAATAGATTCTTGTAAGTTCAACCAAGGAGTGAATGCCTCAATGGATACAACAATATAATATGAAGCAACGACTTTTTCACTCCGACCAACAATCCTTTATATACTGGTATGAGATAGTTGCTAGTGGGGTTAGGTAAGGGCGTGCTATAGAAACTAATGATGAGATACAGTTAGGTACTACCTTTATCTATCTTGGGAAATGCCCTTCCTTTGCTTTTATGAACAGGTCTACCAATTGTTCACTGCTTTACACCAACTCGTACTTGATTTGACTTTTCACAAAATTTCACTTTATCCCACTCAAACATACTAGTGAAAAGTCCCACCTAAATATCAGAGGACAAGAGCTATGCTTTGTTAGAGAGTTGATAAGTCATTAGGGTATTGCCACCCCTTGATGAATTCTTATACTTCAGCTAGAGATCCTTATACATACTGACTGGCCCGCATCAGCTAGAGAGTATGTCTTCAAGTAAACTTGACGATGTCTAGGACTTGAACATCTGCTAGAGTTTCTCGCTGATTCTATTGTCAGCGATACTTCTTGAACAGCTCTCCGATTTCATCATCAGAGAGACTTCTTTACTTGGCTTGATTTAGGTTCAAATCCTAGTTAGATACCATTGGGCATTTCATTAGCCCAACAAAAACATCAACATAAAGTTGGTGAGCTCCTAGGTTTAGAACTTAAAACGCGTTTGCTATGCATATAAAACATTTAGGACAATAGTGAGTAAGATATGCATATACGGACACTTATAGAAATCACAAAATGTGCAACAACTGAACCTCATGACTGCATTAACACATAAATTGATTGGATTATATTAACCTTTCATTTATAACCACACAAAAATGCAAGGGTGGGGGTGTCAACCCAAATAGTACTATCAATACATCCTTCAGCTCCAACCCGGAGTTAAACAGTTGTGCATAATTATTATATAACAAGTTGAATCCACACAATAAGGCATATATAGCAATACAAATGCACATCTTGTCTAAAAGTACAAAAAACGTAACACATCATAAAAACATTTAAAATATCATTTAAGTATCATTTTTCCCAAAGGAAAACATGAATAAAAAGACACTACGGAAACTCACCTCAACAAGTAGTGAATACGGAGTAAGTACGCAAGTTCAATGAACAACGATTCCTAACCGCGACCTAAATAATTAAAACACCTTAGGAATGATACGACATGTACTATATGCATATGAGTTTTATAATCTTTTATCATTCCCATAGACTTGTAGTGAAGTTTTAAAAATTCAAAAGTCGATTCATTTAAGAAAAACAAGTAAAACACATTTTTTGTTCTACTAACTATTTAAAAATGTTGCTGAATTGAAATAAATTACGACTTAAATCGGGCATAACTTCTTAGTTTATTTGCTAATTTTAGTCAATTAAAGCACTAAACGTAGGTAAAAATTTATACTTTTAAGAAATGATAGCCTCGATTAGTGAAATTAGGTTTTAGATGCCTAAAAATATTCAGGCATAAATTTTCCTCGACTTCATGAGGCTATAACTCACTCGTTTTTTTCAAGAACTTTTCAAAATTGAAGTTCGTGGTGTTAGGTATATGTCTTAGTTTTCTAAAAAGTTCAATTAGAGCTTCTAGTTTGAAGTTTACGTCCTCCATTTATGTGCTTTACAACATGAACTCAGAAACTTAACCTACTTGACAACCGGTTTCGTGTAAAATGTTATAAATACTAAAACAACTCCAAATATTATAAAATTTGGGTATAATATACCTAAGACATATTATAACACTGAGATGTAAAGATTTTCGCAATAAGTATTATCTAAAGTGCTTAAAACTAACTCACAAGTCTACCCATTTTTTGGCAGATTTTGGGTTTTGTATTCCTGTGTTTAAAACAACTTTCAACACTGAAAATCTAACATGGTGATATGAAATCATGCTAAACAAGTTAAATATGATTGAAAATGAGTTAAATAAGATTATTACAAGTATTGGTGGTGATTGGTGTCATGAAAGTTCACAAGATCAATTACAAGCCCTAGAAAACCCTCTTTTTGAAGTACCAAAACCCAAGCTTCCTTAACCAACCCTTAACCGAACTTTACAAAAAACCAAATACCCTTGCTAGAGCCCTTGGTGGCTGTTAAAATGAAGAGATAAATGAGATTCTGATAAGTATTTGAAAGTGTGAGAAAAATGCTACCAAAGGTCCCCCTTTATAGTTAAACTTAAGGTAAGGTTAAAGGGTGTTTTTGGAGTAACAAACTTATGTAAGGTCAAATTGGGAAAAGGACAAATGTGTGGGGTGTTTGAGGGGATCTTGAGCCATGTGTTTGATAAGGAGAAGAACGGATTGTGTCTTCAAGTTGTTGTAACTTTTTGGTGTGTCAAAAATGACGCAAAGTTGTAGTTTCTTTGTAAAAAGCAAGGTGTATGTATACATATAAAGGGAAGGGCCAGATTTTTGTGTTAAAAGAGGGGAGAGAAATTCAAATTTGATATATTTAATTTTGTATATATGTATATAATGTAAGGGTTGTGAGTTTCTTAGGTATTGCAAGCATGCATGAGACTTAATGCAAGTCTTAGGTGATTTACTTATTACTTATAAAACTAAATGCAAATAACTTATAAAACATGCTCTTGAGTGTCATAGGGTACTTAAGTTGTTCTGTAATGGGTGTCTTAGCTACTGAATTTGAATGGTGGTTTGAATGATGGTTTGGGGGAATAAGCATACTTGGTTTATAAAGGATGAGATTTGGTTAGTGAATTAAATTTTAGACCACTAAGATTCTTGGCATGCACTAAGGTCAACTATAGTGTTGTTCTATCCTAGGGAGTCATTTAAGACAAGGTAAAGTGTTCAGATTACCAAAGAGAGTTTGAAATTGATTAGTAGAGTGAACTTAAGCTGTTCTGTAGACCCGGTTCCCACGGATCCCTGGCATTGGGGATCCGTCTAGTTAAAAGCTAGGGATCCATCTTCAGACAGTAATGAAATGGAGTGATGATGTTCTATTAAGGTCTAGTACCTATATATCTTGAGTGTTTAAGTTACCTAAGGTCTCTTAAATGGTATAGGACTTAAATGTTCAACCATAATGAGTGAGGATATCTAACGATGGTTTTTGACAAGAAAATTGAGTTTTTAGGTATGCACATGAGTACTTAAGCATGATACCAAGATTTTGAGGGTGTCAAATGATCCTAGATATCAGATGTTAACTCAAAGGAAATTTAGAAAATTCCTTAAAAATCATAAGAAATAAAAAACTAGTTTTTAGCCTATTTTGAGGTAAAGATGACTAAAACCAATTTGCTAAAATTGAGAGAAATATCACACTAGGTGTTTTGAGATGAGATAATCAATGTGTAAACATTGTAGTGGAAAGCTAGTGAGTTATGAAGAAATGATAATTCAAAAACATCTTGACTGTGATCTAACGTCACTCATGAGTGAATGTGGGATCAACTGAGCTTAAGGATAGGTAAAGTGATCCTAATGTAACATATTTAACTAGTCTAATAAGGTCTAGAAGGTTAGATTGATGTGAAAGTGTAGGATTTTCATATATGTCCACCCGGATCCCATGGATGCTTCATTTGAGGATCCGACTAGTTATAGCCCAGGGATCCGACAACCGGGACCAATTTCTTCACAGAATGTGTGCATAATTTTGCACCTCTTAACAAATTTCAAACCTATTCGTTTATACATCAAGCAATCATGTATGTAAGTAAATCATATCAAGCATGACATGTAAAAGTGACATATAGGCATGTAATTTTGAGGAAGACCGTCTTTTTGATATTAAGTCAAATAGTCGTAAAATTCCTATTAGGATCTCCTAGGTTAGGGTGCCTTTATTTTTCACCATACCATCTACTACTACTACTAAGTTCTAAGATAAAGAAATATTGTTTAAGATGTTTACAACACATTGTTTGAATTAAGGTCCTCGACCTTACCTCCCATTTCTCTCAAACTTATCCTCCAAAACCCCCCAAACTTCACCTTCAAACCCTTCAAGCTTACTTCTTCTTTTTCCCCATTAGAAAGTTGGCAAGAAATTTAAACATCCCCTTAATTTGTTGGAAATCTTGTGATGGGCTTGTAATGTCCGGTAATTGATCAATGTAAGCTACGGGGTCAAGATGGTAGTTGCCTATAGGGTTGCTTCCTTCTCCCTCCCTTTGTTTGGATGAGTCTGTCGGTGGATGAGGTCTTTTACCTTCAACCATGAACCTCGTTTTCTTCTCATCGGATAAGGGTACCATGAATTTGGTGCAGAAGAAGTGGTCATCGGTATAAGGGGATGGTTCTAGGGCAAAGACAAAGTTAGCCAAGCGTGTGAGGGCAATAGCCTAAGGTAGCACTATCTTGTCCGTCTTTGAAACACTTGCCATCCGCTTGATCATTTAGTAGGCGAGGTTGAAAGGAGTTGAGTTGACAAGGCAATAGATCATGTAAACTAGACATGCGTTGGGATGATCCTTGTTTCCAACCAAGCAAAGGACATTCCCCCTAAGAACTAGTTCCCATTTCTTGTATAGAGGGAACATTTCCTCAAGTTCCATTTTGAAGAGATCCCAATAGATGACCTTTGATTTCCTAGTGACCCGAGATGGGGAGGCTCTTTGAATAAAAATGATATCTCTCACCGTAGCCGGTTCCGGGAGGGGTGTGAAATAGATCTCATGCTCATCGACCATGTCATGAAGGTTGGCTAGTGACCATTCATTGAAATATAAGCATACTCCATGGTGAGGGATACGAAGTATCCGAGCAAAATCAACAAGGGTCAAGGTATAGTTGTGTTCATTGATGATGAAAGCAATTGAGATGGTTCCATCCTCATTCCTTATGATCCTAATACTCTTGTAGAACTCAAGAACAAATACAGGGCATATTTGTTCATTGATGTTTAGAAGACATTGAAAGTTGATTCCCGCAAAGACATCGGGAATGTCAGTATTGTTGAGAAATGATGGTTCGACTACACGACCTTCGTGAAACAACCACTTTTGTAGCATTTTGAAGGACTTTCAGTCTTTGGGGCTAAGACCTTCCTTTCTATGGTACATTGGTATGTAGTGTGTCGTATCTTTGTAGTCTTGTTTCCTAGAGCTTGGCATGATTGATCCTAAACACCAAAATCACAATATGGTGTCAATTATGTGAATAGTTCCTTAATGAGGTTCATCACAATTTTTGCTCAACACATCTCTTTTGAATTCAAAATAAGTTCTAATTTGTATTAAAAATGTTTATTCTTTGATTAGTTTATCTTAGAAAACAATGTGATTGCAAATTGTGATAAACCCACTTGAACCAAAGTTCTCAAGATGAAAATTGTGCTACTAGGAACTAGAAGATGGAAATAACAATGTAGTAAAGATAATACTTACACAAGTGATTGCTTTCCTTGGAATGATGAAGAAGGATCTCCTATGAACAGTAATTTTGGGTTTATGTTCGTATGTGGAAGATTAAAGTAGGAAGTAGAAGTCTACAGTGATCATCAAGCACTTATTCTGTCTTCTGATGTGCCGGTTCCCACGGATCCCTTGAAAAAGGGATCCAGATAGTTTAAGCGCGGGGATCCGGCAGTTCAGCAGCAAAAACAGTTTAAGTGAGTTTGATAATTTTGACACTAGAGTTTTGATTTTTGTCAGTGGTCTTGCTCTATAACTTGGGGTTTGTTTTAGGTTCAAGGTTTTTACGAGTTTTCATGTTTACAAGTCCTTTTTGACGAGGTTCCCTTTTTACGAGTAAGTCATAAGTTGGGATGTTAAGAATCATGACAAAATACTATTTTATCATGATATGGAAAGTTTCACATAGACACTATTGACATAGATTACTAATGTAATGCCAATATCCCCATGTGAGAAATGATGAACAAAAACTTTTGATTAGTCAAGTTATCCTTACAAGGTAAAGATGTATAATGACTAGTTTGTAGTTTTGTCCATAGAAATCAACCAAGAATGCTATTCTTGATGATGTATTTAATATAGATAACAACCTTTTGGAGGGTTGTGATATTTAGGTATAAGCATTAAGTCTATGAGTCTTTACATGCTATATGTAATAACATTATAATACTAATATAATTAGGAAGCATATATTATTCATTTATCTATAAATAATTAGTATTATAAATAGAAGAACATACCTTTTCTATGTATTATTTTTATAATTTTTGAAAATCATAGACGCGAAATTGTTCATAAGCTTTTAAAATACCCGAATCCTAGCAGAAGAATTCTCAAAAGAAAATGTTAGAATGATCTATCACTATCCAACATTTAAAGTATAATGGCTTCTTAAAACATGACTTTTTGCTTTAAGAAATTTCCTTCTTTATAGTTTTCAAACATACACGGATCGTATCAAGTTTTTAAAGTACAATATACTCTAAGAAACTTGGTAACAAAGCTCTGGTACCAATTGTGGAAAACTAGAAGGGGGGTTGAATAGTTTTACCGATTAAAACTTCGTTTTAACCTATTTAGATCTACTTATGTCAATCTATTTGTTATGCGTGTTGGATAATGATAGATAAGCATATAAGTAAGTAATGCAAAGATAAAGAGTAAGGAAACACAAAACCATGACACGAGTATTTATAGTGGTTCGGCTACAAGGATACCTTCCTTTCCCTACTCCACTCCCTGAGTACCCCACTCTAGAGTTCGTAAGCACTACACAACACAACCATCTTAATGTGGCAGAGAAGCCTTCACAATATCGCGTACTCTTTATCCGGTACTAGGCTAGACACCGAGTTCTTCCACGAGGTGGAACCACACCTATCACAACGTCGCCTACACTTTATCCGGTACAAGGCTAGATACCGAGTTCCATTACAAAGGAGGAACTACTACCGAACACTACACTACAACATGACTACCTCAAAGGAGACACACTCCTTATTACAACACCATAAGGATATCAATATCCTTTAACCCAAACTATCTATCTTGTACATCGATGCACCATATCGAATGTACACCCTTGGCACCTTTCACTAATGCCTTCGACACGACCCTTCGGCACCTTTCACTAATGCCTTCAACACAACACTTCTATGGAGGGATAAAAGAACTATCAACAAGATACACTTCAGTGGTCTTCATGATGACAAAGCTTAGTAACTCATGACCTTGAGCTTGCATGTCTTCAAGAGGTGGCGATCTCTCCTTTAAGAGGAAACTAGAGAATTACATAAACATAAAACTACATAGAATGATCCTTTGGATCAGAGGTTAGGTATGTTACAATAATAAGAAAGAGTATGTGTAAAAGTGGAAGTGAGCAAGAGAGAAATGACTCACTATTTATAAACAAAATTGTCTACTGTCTTACAGTTCCCACGGATCCCTCCCCAAAGGGATCCGACTAGTGCAATCCTTGGGGTCCAGCTACTAGGTCAGCTTAAGTCCGAATTTCGGTTTGCAAACCGGGTTATGGGTTATGGGTTATGAACCATGGGTTATGGGTAATAGATTATGGATACCCAACAAGATGCAATGTACCTAGACATTGGGTTATGGATCTTTGGTCATGGGTCATGGACTTTGGGTCATGGATCATGGATAATACCCAATATGACTTCATGCATGATGTCATGCAATGGGTCATGGGTTATGGATCATGCTCCATGGGTATGGGTTATGGACTTTGGGTTTTACCCAACAACATTCATTGTACCTAGTCAATGGATCATGGGTCATGGGTCATGGAATTTGGTTTTTACCCATTACATTACCCATTAAAATATATACAAAGTATATATGTGCATTTCCATATTATGTAAACACTAGTTGTTATACATATGATGTAAACAATATTACTTGTTTAGTGTTTATATGAAAAAGTCTTTGGTTTTATATAACTCATTTACTAAACATGTTTTGATATGATTTTAATATGTTTAGTATAAGTGTGTTAGTAAACTATTGGATCAAATTATTTATGTATTTTATTTGTTTTGTTAAAATGATTTTACGTTTGTTATCGACAAAACATTAGAAGATCGTAAAATATAAATAAACGTTTTTATGATTTATTTGTATTAATAGTTGAAATTGATAATCATCTTGAGGACCCCCCACAGTTTGCACAAGAAAATTTTGGTGTGTTTTGAAACGAAGTATCATTGAAATTTGGATAGTATGGTTCTTGCTCATATAAATTCTGAGGAGGGTGGTTGAAATCGTTTTGAAAATTCGGATAAGCGAGTGTATTTCCTATTTCAAAAGGGCAACACATACAAAGTCCACGATTAAATCCTAGTCGAACGGATCTTTACAAAGTGAATCATCTCCTAACAGATCTTTACAATTAAAGCAATAATCCTGATCGAACGAAGACATCTGGGGCTGTGGAGGGTAGTCGGAAAAGTTTGGAAGATCATTGAAAGAATTTGGATTTTGATTAATGAATGATTCGCACACATTACAAAATCCATTTCTACAATTATTCCCGCACCACTCACACATACACTTGTAACAATGATACTCATCATCCATTCGGTTTCTACAATGAAAGCAATGATGGTAGTCGAGTGTCGCCATAAGAATTAAACATATAGAGGGATAAGAAGAGAGAATTAAACGGTTAAGAGGATAAAGAAGATTATTTTTGGAATTTTATAATGAAAACGAGTGCGCATGCACTAAAAACAAATCAATTAAAACGAGACCGGATTAAAAAATAAAGAACTTAAACCAATAATCACAAGCGTACGGAAGCTCTCTAAAAGAAAAATGCACAAAGGAGCGGGGGAGCGGGAAAGCACGGAGCTTTTACTAACCTTCTCCCTTCGGGTTGTAGTTCGTTGGAACAACCCTCCTTAAACCCCTCTTATAGTTTTTTTATCAATTCAAGGTGAGCCAATTTTCGCTAGTGACACAAAGGCAAGTTTTAAATCTTTTGTTTGGGAACTTATTAAGGATAACACTCAAGTTGAGAGTGTAATATTGATGATGTCTTTTATCTTTATTTAACACAAAGAAAAAGGAAAATGTTTTTGTATTTTTATCTTTTATATATATATATAAAAAGAAAAGAAAAACACTTTTTTGCTTTATAAGGTTTTTCAAAAGCAATAAATTCACGAGGAAGGATCTTCAAGTCACTAATCGTCAAACTGTAACGATATTGTCGCAACACAACCTTCCCGGCAGCGACGCCAAATTGATATCTGGCCTTTTTAGGGGTCAAATATATAAATAGTATAAAGAAAATATCAAATACGTGATACGAGCGAATCGCCGAGTCAACCCTTTAGGAAAAAGGTCAACACGTAAAACTCGCAAATACGATATATGATACCGGGCAAGTGATACCCGGGTCGTTTCTCAATGAGGTGTGAATCGATGATATCGTTTGAGGTTTGTTATTAAAATGCTTGAAATTCGGGTTTTTACGTTTTTGATTTTGTTTTCTAAATTCGAATTAAGGCACGGGAAAGTAAACAAGGCAAGAAATTCAAGAAATTACTAAATAAACAACTAATAAGCACATAAACTAAGAAAACGAAGCTTAATTAAATCCTAATGCACTTAAACCTAAAATTGAGCTTAACCGGCTACGTAACAAGCCCGGTAAAACCAAAATTTTCAAATTAAAGCGTAAGAGCACAATTTTATTTTTTCTATGTTCTAAATGACTACAAATAATTTTAGAAAAAAAGTGAATATTTTTTTTACTTTTATTTTATTTATTATGATTTAAAAACACCTTTAATCTAAAAAAATTATAAAAAATAATAAATGATTTTGAAAAATTATGAAAAAACAAGAAAACTACTTAATGTTAATAGGAATGTAGGAAAAATAAAATTGAGAAATAGTGATTAAATAATTAATATTGCAAGTATGTAAGTCCCAAGGGCACATTTGGTTAAATGGTGTGGTGTTGAGGTGCTTGGTAAAGGGGGAGGTAAGGGGTTCGAGCCTAACTCACCCCTTATTTCCCCTTTTTATTTTATTTTTTTGAAATTTTGTTTTTGAAACTTTAAAATAAGATAAAAATAATATGTTTTTATGAAAACAAAATTTTTAAAAAGTTATAATAAGCTGGGAAATAAGCACTTAAGGGTGACAGAATTGAAAACTTAGGCTACAAACAAACTCACCTAACTGATATAACTATAAGCTACAAATAAGGTTGTACAAGCTCAAATTATCCTAAATAAGCTACTAATAACTACAGACAACCTAAATAAGCTAATTCTAAACTAAATGAGCAGGGAAATAAGCTGGGAAAGAAGCTATTAAGGACAGCAGTTAACACTAAAGCTTAAAACTAAACACACCTTAACTTACTTAAGCTGATAAGCTATCAAATGATAAAATAAGCTAAAGCAACTAAGGGGGAACCTAACTAGAACTTCTAAATCCTAATTAAGCCAGAAAAAACTGAAAAGACTCAGTAGTACTAACATTAGAGTTAGTACTCTTATACTTTAAAAATAAGCTACTAAGGGGTGTTTGCTACTAAAAAGCACTTAATAAGCTAACAAGTGGATAAGGCCAAATCTAATACACCTAAAAAGCTAAATCGAATCCTAAATAAGCTGAAACAATAAGCTAGATTGGCTTAAACTTGGGCTAAGCTAATGGGTAACAACTGATGCTAAATTAGCCTTACTGGGGGTATTTTAAGCTCATGATTAAGCAATCAAATCATTAAGCTAGTGAACATAAAGCTAAAATAGTTAAAGAAGCTACCAAAGATCTTAAAAAATGAATTTGAGAAATTTTGGACTTATTTAGACCTTAGAAATAAGCAAGTGAATACTGACACTTAGAATAACTTTTGAAAACTTAACAGACTTGAACCAGACGAAACACCTACTTGCAGACACTAAAATAAGCTACCTCATAAGCTCAAAAGCTCAAACTAAGCTCAAACAGATGGAGTTCACCAACAAAAGGACTCATAAAACAAAGTTTGAACAATTTTGGACTTCTTTGAAGGTTAAGAATAAGCTGAGAAGACAGCTACTCAGACTAGTGTTTTGGACTTTTTGGTTTGGCAAAACTTGTAAAAGCAGTTTTAAGACACTAAAACTTTTTGAAACTTAACCATAATTGGACAACATGCTTTATAGACTCAATTTGAACAAAAGATAGCAATACTTAAGAACTTTTGATGAGCTTATGAATTTAAGCTAATAAAACAGTTTTAAAACTAAGAAAGTAGGGAAATTAAAATAAGGCTACAAGACTTGATAAAACTACTTAAAACCACTTTGAAACTGCTTATGATACTTAATTGAGACTTAATGAGTTTCAACTAATGACCCAAAATGAACATAGCAGCTTTATTGTTGTTGGGCCAAATACCCTTTTAAGAACAGAAACTTGCTTTTAAAACAGATTTAAGGCATAATGCCTAAATATTTTTGTTAAAAACTGATTTCTATGACTAAATGAGGATGTAAAAGCAGATTTAAAACAACATTAAACACTTAAACATGAATAATAAGAAAACTTGAAACTCATAAAAAATACAAGGCTGATATTTAAACTGCTAAACTGAAATTAAACTTGAAATTAAAACATTACAATAAACTTAAAAAACATAAATTAAACTTGGACTAGACTAAAAAAAATCTAGACATCCTTTTTTAGGGTTTACAAATGTCTATTTATACTAAAACTAATTTAGGGTTCTTCTCTCCTCTTCACAGCTTGTTGGTGCTTCTTTTGTGAATGAAAAATGAGAGTGTGTCCTTGTGTGCTTTCTCAGATTCATCATAGCCTTTGGATTAATCTTGGAGACCACTCAAATCAATAACAACCATCCATATTTCTTTTATCTTCAAAGTCAATGGGAAGTTGGGATTGCTTGCATGGAAAAGTTTATGTGAATATGGTTTGTCCTCTTCCTGTGTTGAGAGTAACAGGGGAAGAAGAAACTCAAATTTGGCGCATTTTTATAATTAGGTTTGACTGGGAAGGGGGTTTGACTAGGGGTTTAAGAATTTAGTGTAAAACGGGTTGATGGGGGGTAAGAGTTTTAAGTGTAAGAGGTTTATGGGTTGGATTGGTTTTGGGCTTAGGGATTTGTTTTGGTTTGGGCTTGGGTAGTTTTAGGTAGAACCGGATGTAGTAGTATTAAGGTTAGGATTAGTAAAAAGTAATTTAGGCTTAGGTTAATTTAAGGTTTAAGGTTAATTTAGTGTTTAGGTTAAAAATTAGGTTTAGGTTTAGGATTAGGGTTTTAGGTTTAGGATTAGGTTTCGGGTTCATTTTTCCGTGCTCATTCCAAAAATATGCATCACGGGTTTGACTTAGACTTCGTTTGATTTGATCAAATGCAAAACGTTGTCGAGTTGATCCAAAAATATCCGTTTTTGCTCCGTTTTCAATCCTTTTGTACCTGTAGGACATAAAACACAATTTAAAGATATTTGTAATATAATTTGATATATTTGATTGTTTTTAGCCATTTTTACGGGTTTTACGGGTATAAAATGATGAGTGAATGAGCACTCATCAAGCATACACCGGATGGGCCGCAAATTGAAATATTAGCAAAACCAAACTCTACTTAAAAAACTAAAAACACAGTTAAAAGCAAAAAAAAATTATACAAAAACTACTAATTTGACACCTAAAATTTACACTTGCTCCCCCCGACAGTGGCTCCAAAAACTTGATGGTTATGAATTATCTAGTTTAAATTTATAATACCGAACCCTTTAGAAAATAACCAACACTCAAAGATAGTGTACCCGTTCGTATAGTATAGTGAGTCAGCAAGACCGGGTCATTTTTGAGGAGCGAGGGATCCTAAGTGTCTAACTCACAGTTTTATTAGTTCCACTGCGATTTTAACTCTGCTGATTATGTGTTTAAGCTAATTACTAAAGATATAAATAAAATAAACAGAAAGATAGTGTGGTGAAGAGAAGATCAAGAGACAAAGGCATGTTTGCCTTGCTAATCCCCTAATTTCATCAATGACATCGTTCTAAGTGCAATCTTTATCTAGCATTTTTCAATGAATCAAATTTAGAGTACGGTCACTTCCACTCCTTACTTCTTCTTAAAAACTGGGCACGCCCGGTCGGGTCCTGCTACCCTAACTAATTATCCAAGCATTAAGTATCATCAACTGATCTATGTAATCTATGTTTTTCTGTGGGTGCCAAACCACTTAGTTTTCTTGACAAAGGAGAAAGCGTCCGGTCAGGTCCAATAACGCCATTGTCGCTACCAAATCTTAAACCATATTATCTACCAATTTTAGTCAGGTAATGGATGTGGTTATTGGCTTTGCCACCATTAAAGTTACTTTCCAAGGTAATTTAATGATTCAAAGGTGTAAGTCTTTAACAATACATAAATCATCCAAAACACACATAGAATAAACTAAAGAACATATGTCATTGAGTTAAATAGGTTCATGACAAGAGAAGCATAAAAGCTTTGCCTTGCATAACAAATGATAAGCAAAGATAATTCAGAGTAAACAAGATAATCAAAATCATGTTGAAAAACTGATAATCGTTGGTTTATGATGTGTAAAACCTTCACTCTTGGTGTCTTCCTTCATTCTTCAGCCTCCCAAAACGACTAGGGTTTCAAAACCTTCAGAACTATCTTCTTGTGTTGTAAAAATTGATATTTATAGGCAAAAAAGGCTTGGGCCCGTCTGGTGTTACGGCATATGCACCTAGATGGGTATATGTCGTATGTATCTAGAATAGCATATCCATGTCATCAATACGCTATATGATTGGATGGGTCATACGGCGTATGGTCTTCAAAATCATGACGGGAGCTCATACGCCATATGTAATAGGAGTAGCGTACAACGTATGCACCTTCAAAACTTGAATGTTTCTTGATGAGACGACATCCGTTGTATGCTCTAGGAGTGGAATACGGCGTATGTGCATGGCTAGAAATTGGCTTCATCATATTTTGGCTGTATGGATTGTTTTCTGGTCTTTTCCGTGAAACTTTTCCTTTTGCTCCAATGAAGAACTAAAAATACAAATTTATAGAAAATTAGTAAAATATCTAATCAAAACAAAGAAAAACGAGAAATTATCGTGGGAATTTGATAGCAAAAACGTGTATAATTTAGAAGCTATCAAATATCCCCCCACTTGACTTCTACTTGTCCTCAAGTAGACTCTAAATTAAACTTGTCACACCCCCAAAATACCTGTTTTGCAGCGGAACCTGGGGCGTGACTGCCATAGCATCACAATTATAGTTATATTGAACGACCTACAGTGTCGTTTTGAAAACACATCGTTTGATATAATAAAACATTCAGAGTTTACAAAATATAGGTCCCAAAATATAGTCAACGTTTGTTACAATCAAAACGATGTTTTAAAGTGCATAAAACCCATATGAGACGCGTCGTCATCGCGACTCTAGGATAACTCCTTATGCATGCCATGAAGTATATGCTTTAGCCTGAAAATACATTGCTAAAAGTGTCAACACAAGGTTGGTGAGTTCATAGGTTTATGTAAATGTTTTGTACGACCACCACAAGTATAATTCATGTATGACAAAAATGTCACATAAAAATGATACAATTGCTATAAGCTCATGACACCGAAGCTAGACTGATTATGATGTTCGCCCCAACAGAGTGTTTGTCAAACAACTCTCATTCTGATATTAAATGAAATGCATCCGTTTGACCAGTTGGAACTACCAACCCGGATGGAGGAGTCACCCTCAATAGATTTATTCACTCACTCTCGCTTACTCCGTAATTAACGGCTCATGATAAAGAACTAGGGACATTAATATGGCAATGAGGTAACTTAAGCAATGTAAATGAATTTGATATACTTGGGCTCGTAATAAAATGATGTGCAATGTATTCTCCCCCGTAGGTTTGAAATGAAATATTAACTTGAAAACGGGGCTATGAAAACTCACCTGATACAATGATTATGATGATATAGTGGCAATACTGAAATGAGGTGCAATCTCTATCTGCAACCTAATATGAATGATATGATCTATTATAAATCGTGAATATGTATCGTACATGCAAATCCACATGTAATCTATACCACTTGTGCATTTTTGAAAATAGAGTTTATTGTCGAAATATATGTTTATGACATCTCGTCATGTTATAAAATACTTTACAAGTACTTTCGTTGAAACCACATCCTACAATAGTTGTTAAGTGATAAATCAAGAAAATATAGTTTATGAGTAGTTTTCGGAAAAGTTTGAGTGATCGTATATTATTCGTTATAACATCGTTTGACGAACGGTTGAACATTTTGGAAAATAGGCTAGGTGAACTCACTTTTACTTGTAGACATCGTTTTCTCAAAAGTACTATATCGATTTGAAAAACGGCTCCAAACATGGTCACTTGCGATAACCATTTTGGTCTAATAGAAAATATATGAGTTAATACTTGTGAAAATAATTACGATAACCATAATTAAAACGCGTGTAACTTAGCCGTATAGCTCTTTTTACGTTCTATATATCCTCGGATTCATGTTAGTATGTACTAATATATTTTTGATAAATCGACTCATTTAGATTATGTTTAAAACTCGGTTTTTCCCCTTGAAAATCCCTTGACAGCAAGTATTATTTCAGAAAATTAGTTGCTTCGTTAAACTTGAAATTAACGTATATTTTTCATCGTAAACCCGTTTTAACCTGTTCAAGCGACAACGGTTTTAAAATTTATTTTCTGAAAATATAACCCAAAATAACTCACAACCTACTGAAAATTCCAGATTTTACAAAACGTGACAGCCAATAATTATATTTCTTCGAAAATGACTTTTCTAGTTTGAAACTTGTTCTAAACCATTCCAATCAACACTGAAGCTATTCTAAACCTACCATACACCTTCCTAGGGTTTCATGGGTTCCTAAACTTCACCAAATTTGATAGGTTTCATAAGAACACTAATAGGATAATTTAAACTCATATTAAGTAATAAAAATATGTAAAAGTGGTATGGATCATGGTATACTTGCATGTTTTTCTTACTGGATTGTAATAATATTTCAAGTAAATGTTTAAAAGAGTAGGAAAAATATTAGTGACTTACTTAAAGTGGTGAAGAGTTTTAGAGTTAGAAACTTAATTAATCTATAGGTTTTTATTTCAAAACCTTAAAATAGATTACTAATAACACTTGATAAACACTAGATCTTGGAAAAAATTGATGTTCTTCTTCTTGTTCATGGATGAGCCGATCATCAAAGAAGGGAATGAGAGAGTTTCTTGCATTTTTACACTCTTTAGTATGTGTTTGTATGTGTTTTAGTTTAATAAATCACTTGTATTATACAAATATCTTCTCAAATATGTGTATGTGTACACCTCTTATGTCAAGATATTTAATAAAAAGATGACAAGGGGGGGGGGGGGTCGGCAAGGGTAATTTGGGAAGGTATGAGGTGTATTTTTGATAGTTAAATGCATTTAGAGTTAAGTATAAATGTTGTTTTGTACATGTAATTAGTTATTTAGTGTAGCGTTAGCTAGAAATCAATTTTAACGGAACAAAATAAAATATATCCAAGTCATAAAAATTATAAAAATGCATTTCTCGCAAGTATTGAGTGAATAAATAATTATCGAATAGAATTTACGAAAACCGTCGTAAATATATATATATAACAATTTATATACCAAAATAAATTCAAAACATCGGGTAAACTAATAATATAATTTTTATATTATTAAAATGAGTATAAAAATATATCAGGATAATTGTTGGAAGTGTCGAATCAATTATTCAAAGTAAATGATAACACGTGTCTCGATGTATTTTTATACTCATTTTAAGTCTTACGATACACGTGTTATCAATTTCATCATGAAAATGATGTTATTGATGATATGTAAACTAACTCTAGTCTATATGTAATGTTCTCAATGATGTTCCATGAATACGCAGCTTAACCCTTACGGTTACGCGAATTTGATACTCGTAAACCTAGTTTACGAAAATGATGAATAGTAACCATGAATAGTGATTTTTCTCCGGGAATGAATAGTAAAATTTTGAAATGACCTCTCAAAGTCTCAAACCGATTTCAAAAACGATGAATAGTAAAATGATGAGTAGTAATCTGTGAATAGTAAATTCTCGGGATGAATAGTAAATTTGAGAAATGACCTGAAATTACGATTTGTCACATTCGCCCACCCAAAAAGGAATTCAGTCCCTGAGTTCAGTTCATGTTGGTTTCTACAAAGGTATTGATGAAAAGGTGAGGATATTTGAGTCGCATCTAGTCTTCTCGCTCCCAAGTAAACTCGGGACCTCTTCAAGAATTCTAGCGAAATTTCATGATAGGAATTCGACTTTGTTTCAACTGTTTGACCTCACGGTCCATGATTTTTGTTGGTTCTTCTACAAAATTGAGCTTGTCGTCAAGTTGAATTTTGTCTAAAGGAATTACGAGTGATTCATCTGAAAGATATCTCTTGATATTTGAGTCGTGAAACGTGTTATGTACCTTGCTGAGTTCTGATGGCAGTTCAAGTCGATACGCTACAGGATCAATTCTATCCAGAATCTTAAATGGTCCAATATACCTCCGGTTCAACTTCCTGCATTTTCCGAATCGTATAACGCCTTTCCAAGGCGAGACTTTCAACATAACTTTGTTGCCAACTTGGAATTCTAATGGTTTGTGACTTGTGGAATATATTTCCAATATTTTACGTCGTATATCGACGTAGCTTTCCTATCTATTTGTTGTCGCTTGTAACTGATTCTTGATCTGTATGATTTCTTTGTTGTTTCATGAAATAAGTTATAGACTAGTGAGTTGGGCTTTCCTGATTTTGGCCCGTAAATAGGTGATTGACACCTCAACCATAGAGTGCCTCAATTGGTGCAGTCAATATGTTCATATAATAACTATTGTTATAAGGGAACTTGTTCGATGATGAATGATTTACCCAATTGTTTCCAGAAACAATCACATATGCTTTGAGCATATCCTCTAATGTTTGAATCGTTCTCTTGCTATGACCATTGAGCTAAGGATGATAGGCGGTACTCATGTCCTAGTAGGTTCCATGGGAATCTTGAAATGATTGTCGGAAGTCTAAGGTGAATCGGCTACCTTATATTAGGTATAATTGAAATTGATAACACGTGTCTCGTGCCAAATTTCAAAATGTCAAGTCTGTCGAAAAGGACATTATTGAAAAGAATAGATTATGGGTAACAGTTGTGATTCCTCGCGTTTCTAGTTCTAGCGAATGTCATGACTTGAGTCTTCCTTGCCTAAGGCGCTTAGTCTCCATTACTAAGATGTTTATTGTTTGATGGTGTCTCTCTTGATTTCCCTTATCAAAGTTTTTCCACGCTCTATGTTGTTGAGTCACAAAACCCTAAATATTTAAGTGATGTGGTGTGGTGGTTGGTTTTCAAGATTTGTTCCGATATTGAGTGCTTCTAAAATAGTTCATCACTGAGATTGTTATCATGCTGGCAAAAAAACATAGATATCAACTGATACTATGTCGAAGAATGTCTGTTCTATTTTCACGTGTAGATGGGGAGTCATTGACTGTTTGATATGTTTAGGCCTGTTGTCTCTCTTGATATGGAAGTGAGGTTATCTGTAATTTCTAGAGAACACAATGCCTTAGGGGAAGTTTATATCGATAACCTTAATTTAACTCAATTTTCCTTTGAGGGAAACTTATTTTAGGGAAGTTCACATATTGCTGAGGCCATGTTTAATGGAATGTTCTGTAGTCTCAGTTAGGAGGCTTAGTTTATTTCTATAGTGTTACTTAGTGGGTATTTGCTTTGCACAAATTCTTGTAACTCGGTCTAGCTGGTACTTTTGAAATGATAGAATTTGGCTTCTAGTCCAAAGTCAGTGGTTCAGATTGTCTCGTGATGTCTTAAGATTTCTATTGAGTTTTGAATCATCTTATTACATACTTCTAGTCCTTGTTGGTAGTCCTGAAATCCTTTCATTGTTTTCTTGTATTGAGGAATCCTCCTCATAGATGGTATTGAAAGTCTTTCCTAAAAGAGTCACTGGTAAAATTCTAACTTACCGGTTGAGTGCGTGATGAATTGCGTAGGTATCTTTAGAGTGTTAACAAAAGAGATGTTTATGAGCAATTTATCTGATTACAAAGCTTTGTTTTTGAATGAAGATTGTTTTAGAAAGTTTGAAAAGATGCTTCTTTCTTTCATGACATAATCCTTCCTGAATTATACATAGGTGATCAGGCTATGTATAATCGAGGACAAATGATGTGATGCTTGGTTTTGTTGAAATGGTATTATGTTTCTCTGAAGTTTTAGATGGTATTCAACGTGTTGTTTTGTAAGATAATGGCTCAAACAATTTTTCACAATAACATGAAAATCGTTTCGCGTAACGGTAGTAAATAGTTGATAGAATGAATGAAAATCAATTTATAGGGTGGTAACAAAATAGTTTGTTTTAGAATTCTGTGAAACAATTTTCCTAAGATGGTAGTAAAATAGCTTGAAATAAAATTATGTGAAATAATTTTATAAAGTGGTAGCAAAATAACTTGAAATAAGATTTGTTGAATGGTTTGTAGGATACTTGGGAGAACCTCATAGAAGGGTAATAGTCACCTAATTGGTCAAGAATAAAGTTGGCCTAATCCCTAGTAAGATAGCGGTATATTGTTGCGAAATGATTGAAAATTGGGCAATTGGAATAGGGAATGAAATAAACAAAGGTTGTGATTATCGTGGAGATAATAAAGGATAAAGATTACATTAGATAGAAAGGTACTTATTATCTGTTCCTGTTGATGATCTAATCATGTCTCAAGTGTAGGAGCAGTAGACTGTCTAGCAGCAACAGCCCTAGAACTCTCACAGTCCTCAAACCTATAAGATAGTGTAGTGTTTGTAGTCTTAGTGGTATATGTTAATGGTGTGTCAAATCATGCACGCTTCCCAAGCTGCAAGTCAGATGTATGAGTAGTGTCTATGAGATGTGATGGTACGGATGGTGCTCTAGATAATAATGATGATGAAAATGATGACGATGATGGAAATCCTAGTGGTGAGTTAGGAGATGATGGTGATGATGGTGAATGAAATACTACCCTCTTTTGTGTTGTCTCGCGACGTTTCAGAGGTAAAACTGAAGTATGCACTATTAGACGACTAATAGTGGTATGAGTAGCTGATGGTGGTTGTAGTACATGAGTAGCAGGTGATCTAAGAATGAGGGTAAGAGAATGTACTCTCTTCCTTGCAGTAAGCATCCTAATAGGTCCATTAGGAGTTAGGACTAAGCCTATAAGTCCTACCAAATGGTATGATTTGTCCTGGCAGAATGATAGGAACTATCATGTTCCTACGACGAATCGATGGTGACAGTGTTGGTGTAGGTGCAACTTCGTCCTCCTCATCGGTGTTGAGTCAACTGAGGTTAAAATTGTGGTAGGGAATGTCAAGGCATTCTCCACGTTGGAGTCTGAAGAAATGATGATGGAATGGGTGTTCGAAGACATCTATGTGACAATCGATGTGAAATGGAAGTAAATAACTCACATAATGTGCGTATAAAACCGCATGTATAATGAATATGTACTTATGATGAAATTATGAGATGCTATGATGATGTAGTTATAGTCTAGGGTCAATGATACAACCTAGTTCTCTATAACTCTTGCTATGATACTGTTGGAATCACTCCTAAACTAGATTACAAGTGTTAGTAATTAATATGTAATAGTTAGCTTAATTAGGCTTTTATGTTAGTATTAAAGGCAAGGCTTATGTAGAAAGCCCATAAGCCTTGGCCCATATCCAATAAGGAAAGGAAGGGACTAGGAGTGTTGCCCTAGCTCCCTCTCCTATAAATAGCCTTGTAAACCTTCATTTGAAGGTTGGTTGTTCACTTTTCTATTTCACTCTAAGCATAAACATTCCATATTTATTCGTGTGTTTGGTTAAGTTTTCATCCGATCCATTCCTCATCTCATTTCTTCATATTGATGCTTGTGTTACATAAATGGGAACCTAACAGTGGTATCATTCGCCAAGTAGTTGGGTGAAACGTTTGCTAGTTTTTTTGAAGTTTTTTGGTTTACGCGTAACTCTCGGTTTTCAAACATTCATACGCATCAAAACTCAAATTTTTTCACTTTAAAACTCAAGATTCTTGTACTTTAAAGGTTATTTGGTGTTACAGTTTAAGTTTTTGGCAAAAAGTTTGAAACTTTACGTGTATTTCTTTGTTTTTGAGCTTGGTTTGATACGTGTTGTGCTTTCTACGCGTAAGGGTAAAAAGAGTTTTTGATCATCAAGTTTCACACTTTTGTGTTATTTTGGTGATATTGAAGCCTTTTCATCATAAAAATCTGGTTTAGAAACACTTTTGGGCAGAAATCTCAGTTTTGGCAAAACTTGGCAATTCTTACGCATAAGTAAACCCTAGTTTTACGCGTAAGAGTTTCTAGGCTTGATCTTCAGTGCTAATTGGTTTACTCAGTGTTTTTTTGCTTGGATAAGCCTAAAAACACTTTGACTTTGGATATCTTTTACACTGGAATAAGTGTAAAGGATTTTTGGGCAAAACCCTAGTTTTACGCCTAAGCTAAAACTTACGCGTAGAATCTTTTCGCCTAAGCATTGTCTTACGCCTAAGCCTTGTCTTACGCATAAGAAATTCTTACGCATAGGCATTCTACTATTAAGCTTTTGGATTACGCATAAGCTAAGGTTTTCTTAACCCTACGCGAAAGCTCTCTTCTTACACGTAAGTTAGTGTTTTTACGTATAAGGTTTTCTCTACGCTTAAGCTATTTTCTACGCCTAAGGATACTTCATCAACAAAGTTTCATTCGACTACAAAGATCCATTTTTCAACACAAGTTTCATGATGTCTCAACCACCATACTCTAGCTACTTCCCTCATGTATATCCTCAACAACAACAACAACTCCATCAGCAACAACAATTTTATCAACAACTACAACAACAACAACTTCAACAATAATTTCCTCAAGGAGAAATTCAACCACAAATGACTCAACCACCACCTAGTCTTCAAGTACAACCTTACACAAACTTTCACAATCAACATCCATCCAGGAATACTATGAAGGAACCATCTTGGTTTGCAAAGATGCGTGAAGCTTTAAGTAGCCAACAATCCATTCATGAGGCTGGATCACTTGATAGACCTCCAATGCTCACTCCCGGAAACTATGATCAATGGGTAATAAGGTCATCCTGGAAGGTCCATTTCAGATGCCTACTGTCACTACACCCAGAGATCCGAATGCTAATCCACCAAGAGGTGATGTCACCAACGTTGTCAGTCTTAATGAACTCACTACTGATCAACTTCTACACTTTGAAGCCAATGAACTGGCAATGCAATACATCCTTTTGGGATTACCTAATCCGATACTTCGCAGTGTTGATGCTCAAAAGACTGCTAAAGCAATGTGGGAACATATTCATCTTCTCATGGAAGGCACAGAACTCAATCAAGATGACATGGAATCCAAAATATACTTGGCTTATGAACACTTCATAATTGAACTAGGGGAGACATTAGAGTCATATCATCATCGATTCTCAGATATCATCAATGACTTGGACAAACATAACATCATTATGCCAAGAATTGCTGTCAACACTAAGTTCCTGGGTAGTCTTGGTCCTGATTGGGAAATGTATGTCATTTTTATCCGCCAAGCAAAGAATCTTCATCATGCTACATACGGATTGTTGTACGACTATTTGAAGCCCCACTAAAAAGAAGTTGACAAAGAAAGAGTTATCTGTGGACTCCTTGTCTCACCTTCACTTCCGGATAATCAACAATTAGCATTGTGGGCTCAAACTTGTTATCCTCAATTCCCGACATTACAAACTGTCTTCACAAATCCTCCAAAACCAACTGCAACAATTACACCATACGATCCGTCACAGCACCAATCTCAAGAAACTCAATTGGTTTCATACAACAACAACAATGATCAAGCACTTTACAGTGAATCTAATGAGGATACAGAAGCTTTTGATGCATTGCAACAAGGGTTTGTCATGATTGCTAGAGCTTTCGGCTGATATTCAAACGAATCCAACAATCGCATTCGTACCTCATCAAACACAAGGAATCAGGCTGTTGTTAACAATGGACGTGTTGAAGTTCAGAATCGTGGAAATGTTCGTCAGATGGGCGGTGGACAAGGGTTTAATCCAATGGGAAGGAATAACATGGGTGTCCCACAACAACAAAGGGCTCAAGTGGTTGAACAGGGTAATGCTCAGAATGGGATTATGTCACACCCCCAAATTACCTGTTTTGCAGCGGAATGGAATTCCTGGGGATTGACTGTCATAGCATCACAGTTCTGAGATATATTGAACGACCTAAAGTGTCGTTTGGAAAATACATCATTTGATTGAGTAAAATAATCAGAGTTTACAAAGTGTAGGTCCCAAATGAAAATCAACTTGTGCGGAAATAAGTTTGTTACAAGCCAAACGATGTTTTAAAATGTATAAATCCATGTGAGACGCGTCGTCATCGCGACTCTATGATAAGTCCTCATGCATGCCATGAAGTGAATGCCTTAGTTACCTGAAAATACATTGCTAAAAGTGTCAACACAAAAGTTGAGTGAGTTCATAGAGTTTATGTAAATGTTTTATACGACCAACGCAAGTATAAGTTATGTATGACAAATATGTCACAAAATGGTACAATTGCTTAAGCACATGACACCGAAGCTAGACTGTCCTGATGTTCGCCCCAACAGAGTGTTTTGCCAAACAACTCAATGATGATAAAAATGAAATGCATATGTTGACTAGTTGGGACCACCAACACGGATGGAGGAGTCACCCTCAATAGATCTATCCACTCACCTTCGCTTCTTCCGAAATTAACGGTTCATGATTATGAAATGGGGACATTCAATTGGCAATGAGGTAACTTAAGCAATGTAAATGAATTTGAACATACTAAGGCTCGTATAAAAATGATGTGCAATGTATTCTCCCCCGTAGGTTTGAAATAATGTATAAACTTGAATAAATCGGGGCTATGAAAACTCACATGTTGCAATGATTATGATGATATAATGGCAATACTGAAATGAGGCGCAACCTCTAACCAAGACCTATTATGAATGATATGTTCTAATGTAAATCATGAAACAATGTCATGCATGCAAACTCATATGAAATCCATACCACTTGTACATTTGAAAATAATGTTTATCGTCAAAATATATGTTTATGACATCTCGTCGTATTATAAAATATTTTACAAGTATTTACGTTGAAACAACCTCCTACGATAGTCGTTTAGTGATTTCTCAAGAATTTATAGCTTTTCGTCGCAAAATAATATACTTTGATAATTTGTGAAAGTGACTAAATGACCTCGAAAAGCTAGTCGTAAAATAGTGAATATCGAGTCTTAGGAAACAAACTCAATGGTTTTGGAAAGCTTGTAGCATTATTTAGAAGTCTTAGCTTTTAAATTTTCATCATAGAGGTCTCGATCATGGAGAAAAACATAGGTGAAGTAGGGTACTTGTACCCAAAATATTGTTTAAGGGTAAATTTCGGCAAAGTTTGAGTGACCGTAATTTATTCGTTACAACTCCGTTTGACGAACGGTTGAACATTTTGGAAAATAGGTTAGGTGAACTTAATTTTACTAGAAGACATCATTTTATAAAAAGTACTCCTTCAATGTTAAAAATGACCCTCAACATGGTCATTCGCGGCCGTAATTTTGGCTATTAGAAAATATATATGTTATAGTTGTAATAAAAGTTACGACAACATGTTTAAAATGTGAATAACTTAGTCGTTATAAGTCCGTTTTCTACGTTTTATATATCCTCGGAATCGTGATAATATATACTAATATATTTTTGATAAGTCGACTCATTTAGACAATGTTTAAAAGTCGTTTTTGCCCTTAAATTAACTCTTGACAGCATGCAGTTTTTCAGAAATATAGTTTTCGTCGTTAAACTTGAAAATAGCATAACTTCTTCGTTATAACTCCGTTTTAACCCGTTCAAGCGGCCACGTTTTCGTCTTAAAGTGTATTTTCTAAATATCTAGCCCAGAATTTTTTACCAACTGTCGAAATTTCCAGAATTCACAGAAATGATCAGACCCTTAAATATAGTTGTCGAAATGGATTTTTCTCTCGTAAAACTTATTCTAACCACTTCAAACCAACGCCAAAGCTATTCTAAACCTACCACACACCTTTTTAGGGTGTCATGGGTTCCTAGACATCATCAAAAATAATATGTTTTCAAGGGATAATTATAGGATGATAAATATTAATTATAAGTAATAAAAACATTAAAAGTGGTATAGATAAGGATATAACTTGCATGTTTTTCCTCAAGCATGATAAAATGACCATAATATGAATATGAAAGATGAAAATGATTATGAAATGCTTACTAGTTAATTGATGAGGTTTAATGAACAAGGGTTTATCCTAATTATCCTAGTTTTTTATTTCAAAACATTGTTTAAGGATATACTAGTATTGTGAAATTAACTTGTCTTGAAAAATTTATGAACTTCTTGTGTTTCTTCTTCCTTGGCCGGTTGATGATGAAGGAATGAGAGAGTATTTTGTTTTCTACACTTTGATATTATGTCATCTATGTGTAGTTTTGTAAATAATATATTATATATGCAAGTATAAGTGTATCTAAGATATTTTGTACTCAAAGTGGTGTGAGTCACCTATGTATGTCGACTTACATATGAAACATAAAAGACTTGGGGTATTTTATATCAATTAAATGTATAAGTGTAGAGTGAATGTGTAGTTATTTAAGGATAGTTGGTAACTTGTGTACATATTTAAGCATTTAAAGTAGCTTTAGCTAAAACTAAATTTTAACGGATCAAAATAAAATATATTGAAGTCATAAAAATTATAAAAATACATTTCTTACAAAAATTGAGTGAAATAATAATTGTCGTGTACTATTTACGAAAACCGTCGTAATTATATAAATATAACAATTTATATACAAAATAAATTTAGAACACCGGGTAAACTACTAATAATATTTTTATAATCTTAATATGAGTATAAAAATATATCAGAATAATTTTTGGAAGTGTCGGATCAAATGTTCAAAATAAATGATTACGCGATAACGTTTATTTAATAGGAAATTAACGTTTAATGAAAAATGCAAACCCATGCATAATATGGATATGAAATGATGTTACTAATGATATGTCGACTAATTCTAGTCGATATAAAATGTCCTTGATGATATTCCATGAATACGCAGCTTAACCCTCCAGGTTACGCGTATTTGATATTCGTAAACCTAGTTTACGAAAAAATGATAAATAGTGACTCATGAATAGTGATTTTCTCCAGGAATGAATAGTGTTTCGTGAATAGTAAAATTTTAAAATACCCTTTCAAAATATCAAATCGACTTCAAAAATGATGAATAGTAACCAGCGAATAGTAAATTCCCGAGATGAATAGTGAAATTTTCAAAGTTTGTAAAATGACCTGAAATTACAAGTTGTCACATTCGCCCATCCAAAAAGGAATTCAGTCCCTGAATTCAGCCCATGTTAGGTTCTACGGTGTTACTTGTGAAAAGGTGAGGATATTTGAGTCGCATTGAGTCGTCTAATGTTTTCTGAATCGTACCACGCCTTTCCAAGGCGAGACTTTGAAAATAAATTTGTTGCCAACTTGAAATTCTAATGTGTTAATACAAATAAGCCGTAAAAACGTTTATTTATATTTTACGATCTTCTAATGTTTTGTCGATAACAAAAGTAAAATCATTTTAACGAAACAAATAGAGTACGTAAATAGTTTGAGTTAATAGTTTTCTAACACAATTAAGTTGTCACATAAAACACTAAAACAAGTACAAGTGATTTTATGATTTAGATACATATGTACAACAACTAGTGTTTACATATTGGGTTAAACATGTACTTTAACTAAGTATACTAAAATGGGTAAAAACTAAGTATATGCTAAAATGGGTAAATACTAGCAAATGGTTTTGACCCATAACCCATGGTTTTATATATACCATTTAACCAAGTTCATTGTATCTAGAAAGAAAACCATGGATCAACCCATAACCCATGACCCATGACCCATAACCAAAAATACCCATGGGCAAAGAGGAGCGGACCACGGATCCTTAGCTTTGTGCTAGCCGGATCCCTTGTGGTAGGGATCCGTGGGATCCGGGAGAAGAGAATTTTCTTTATAAATAGAGAGCCATTTCTTTCTCTCTACACATGGTTTTTCACACATACTTCCCCAAAGTATTCTAACCCTCTAACCTCAGATCTAAGTGATCTATGCAGTTTGTCTTTTGTTTTTGTGATCTACTAGGTTCCTCTTAAAGGAGAGATCACCACCTCTTGAAGACGTGCAAGCTCAAGTCCATGAGTTGCCATGCTTCGTCATCATCAAGACTACTAAGGTTCTCTTGTTGATAGTTCTTCCTTTCTCCATAGATGTTGGGTTGAAGGCATTAGTGAAGAATGTCGAAAGTGTCAAGATGAAAGCATTAGTGAAAGGTGCTCATCATTCATGTCAAAGCATTAGTGAAAGATGATAAACGTGTCAAGACGAAGGCATTAGTGAAGGGTGCCAAACGTTGTGTCAAAATCATTAGTGAAGGATGCTAAAGGTGTCAAGACGAAGGCATTAGTGAAGGGTGCCAAGCGTTGTGTCAAAGGCATTAGTGAAGGATGCCAAAGGATCAAATCAAGTAGCATTTGGGGAGAATGCTTAGGTCGTATAATAGATGAGGTGCATCGTTATACATATGTGTATTTGTTTATCTACAAGGATGGTGATATCCTTGATGGTGTTGTAACAAGGAGTAGATCTCCTTGAGATTAGGTGTTGTGTCGTGAAGGTGTAGTTCACCTAAGGTGTGAAAGAACTAAGGTGCTTAGCCTAGTACCTAATAAAGGGTAGGCGACGTTGTGATAGGATTAGTTCTCCTAAGGTGTGAAAGAACTTTGTTAGCCTAGCATATAAAGGGTAGGCGACGTCTGTTAGGTGTGGTTCGCCTTGGTGTGAAAGAACTCGGTATTTAGCTTTGTACGGAAAAAGGTTAAGCGACGTTGTGAAGGCTTCTCCGCCACAAGGAGTTGGTGTAGTGCTTACGAACTCTCGAGTAGGTGACTCGGGGAGTGGAGTAGGGCAAGGAAGGTGTCCTTGTAGCCGAACCACTATAAATAACTTGTAATGTGGTGATGTGCTTCTTACTCTTTATATTTCATTTCACGTTTATATATCCATCTATCAACGTCCAACATAAACAATCAAATGAATTGACATAAGTCGATCTAAATATTTAAAAGGAAGTTTTAAATTGGTAAAACTATTCAACCCCCCCTTCTAGTTTTCCACATAATGGTTTGCGACTTATGGAACATACTTCCAATATTTTGTGTCGTATATCAACGTAGCTTATCTAGCTATTTGCTGTTGCTTGTAACTGATTCTTGATTTGTACGATTTCTTTGTTGTTTCATGAATAAGGCATGGGCTAGTGAGTTGGACTTTCCTGATTTTGGCCCGTAAATAAGTGATTGACACCTCAACCATAGAGTGCCTCAAATGGTGTAGTCAATATGTTCATGTAATAACTATTGTTGTAAAGCAACTTGTTCGATGAAGAATGATTTGCCTAATCATTTCTAGAAAATCACACATGCCTTGAGTATATCTTGTAATGTTTGAATTGTTCTCGCTCACCATTGAGTGAGGGTAATAGGTGGTACTCATATCCTAGTAGGTTCCACGGGAATCTTGAAATGATTGTCAGAAGCCTAAGGTGAATCGAATAGCTTATAATAGGTACAACTGAAATTGATACCACGTGTCTCGTGCCAGATTTCAAAATGTTAAATATGTCGAAAAGGACCTTACTGAAAAGAATAGATTATAGGTAACAGTTGTGATTCCTCGCGTTTCTCGTTCTAGCGAATATCATGACTTGAGTCTTCCTTGCCTAATGTGCTTAATTTCCATCACCAAAAATGTTTATTGTTTGATGGTGTCTCTCCTAATTTCTCTTATCGAAATATTTCCACACTATATGTTGTCAAGTCACAAAACCTTAAATATTTAAGTGATGTGGTGTGGTGATTGATTTTCAAGATTTGTCCCGATATTGAGTGCTTCTAAAATATTTCATCACTTATATTGTTATCATGCTAGCATAAACATAGATATCAGCTTATACTATGTCGAAGAATGTTTATTCTAATTTCACTTGTAGTTGGAGAGTCATTGATTGTCCGATATGTTCAAACCTGTTGCATCTCTTAATATGAAAGTGAGGTTATCTGTAATTTCTAGAGAACACAATGTCTTAGAGAAAGTTTATATCGATAACCTTAATTTAACTCAATTTTTCTTTAAGGGAAACTCATTGTAGGGAAGTTCACGTATTGTTAAGGCCATGTTTAATGGAATGTTCTGCAGTCTCAGTTAGAAGACTTGGTTTATCCCTATAGTGTTGCTTAGTGTGTATTCGCTTCGTACTAAATCTTATAACTCGGCCGTGCTAGTACTTTTGAAATGATAGAATTTGGCTTCTAATCCAAAGATAGTGGTTCGGATTGTCTCGTGATGGCTTAAGAATTTTATTGAGTTTTGAATCATCTTACTACATACCTCTAGTCATTGTGGGTAGTTCTAAAATCCTTTCATTGTTTTCTTGTATCGAGGAATCCTCCTCATAGATAGTATAAAAAGTCTTTCCTAAAAAGGTCGCTGGTAAAATTTCAACTTATCGGTTGAGTGAGTGATGAATGGCGTAGGTATCTATAGAGTGTTATCCAAAGAAATGTTTATGAACAATTTATATGATTACAAAGCTTTGCTTTTGAGCGAAGATTGTTTTAGGAGATTTGAAATGATGCTTGTTACTTTCATGACATAATTCTTCCTGAATTATACATAGGTGATCAGGCTATGTATAATCGAGGACAAACGATGTGATGCTTGGTTTTGTTGAAATGGTATCATGTTTCCCCGAAGTTTTAGATGGTATTCAACGTTTTGTTTTGGTAAGATAATGGCTCAATAAATTTTTTTTTCAGAGTAACATGAAAATCGTTTCGCATGATGGTATTAAATAGTTGATAAAATGACTGAAAACCAATTGATAGGGTGGTAACAAAACAACTTGTTTTAAAACTTCATGAAACAACGTTTCTAAGATGGTGGTAAAATAGCTCGAAATAAAATTAAGTGAAATAATTTCATGAAATAGTAGCAAAATAACTTGAAATAAAATTTGTTGAATGGTTTGTAGGATACATGGGAGAACCTCATAGAGTGGCAATAGTCTCCTAATTAGTCAAGAATAAAGTTGGCCTAATCCCTAGTAAGATAGTGAGGTATTGTCGCGAAATGATTGAAAATTGGGCAATTGGAATAAGGAATGAAATAAACAAAGGTTGTGATTATCGTGGAGATAATAAATGATAAAGATTACATTAGCTAGAAAGGTACTTATTATCTGTTCCTGTTGGTAGTCTAATCATGTCTCAAGTGTAGGAGCAGTAGGCTGTCTAGTAACAACAGCTTTGAAACTCTCACAGTCATTAAATCTATAAGATAGTGTAGTTTCTGTAGTCTTCGTGGTAGATGGTAGTGGTGTGTCAAATCATGCACGCTTCCCAAGCGGCAAATCAAATGTATGACTAATAAGTCCACTAGGGCTAAGCTTGTAAGTCCTACCAAATGGTATGATCTGTCCCAACAGAATGATAAAAACTGTCCTGATCCTACAGTGAATCAATGGTGATCATGATGGTGTAGGTGTAACTTCGCCCTTCTCAAAGGGTTCAGTCTCCACATCGGATAATATATGTGGTAAGTCTGTTGTAAAGTCAACTGATGTTAAAATTGTGATAGGGAATGACAGGGCATTCTCCATGTCAAAGTCTGATGTGAGTATGATGGGATGGGTATCTGAAGGCATTAATGTGACAATCGATTTGAAATGAAAGTAAATAACTCGCAAAATGTGCGTATGAAACCGCATGTATAGTGACTATGCACTTATGATGAAATGATGAGATGCTATGATGATGTAGTTATAGTCTAGGGTCAATGATGCAACCTAGTTCTCTATAACCGAAGCTCGATTCCAATCATCACACCCCAAATTACTGTTTTGGCAGGAATGGAATTCATGGGGATTGACTGTCATAGCATGACAGTTACAGATATATTGAACGACCTAAAGTGTCGTTTTGAAAATACATCGTTTGATTGAGTAAAATAATCAGAGTTTACAAAGTGTAGGTCCCAAATGAAAATCAACTTGTGCGGAAATAAGTTTGCTATAAATCCATGTGAGACGCGTCGTCACCGCGACTCTATGATAAGTCCTCATACATGCCATGAAGTGAATGCCTTAGTTACCTGAAAATACATTGCTAAAAGTGTCAACACAAAGGTTGAGTGAGTTCATAGAGTTTATGTAAATGTTTTATACGACCAACGCAAGTATAAGTTATGTATGACAAATATGTCACAAAAATGGTACAATTGCTTAAGCCCATAACACCGAAGCTAGACTGTTCTCGATGTTCGCCCAACAGAGTGTTTTGCCAAACAACTCAATGATGATAAAAATGAAATGCATCCGTTGACCGGTT
The DNA here is from genome assembly GCA_910596185.1 of Chrysanthemum makinoi. NCBI lineage: Eukaryota > Viridiplantae > Streptophyta > Magnoliopsida > Asterales > Asteraceae > Chrysanthemum > Chrysanthemum makinoi. The sequence continues at coordinate 157,386,663 of OU343220.1, forward strand.
GGGACCACCAACACGGATGGAGGAGTCACCCTCAATAGATCTATCCACTCACCCTCGCTTCTTCCGAAATTAACGGTTCATGATTATGAAATGGGGACATTCAATTGGCAATGAGGTAACTTAAGCAATGTAAATGAATTTGAACATACTTGGGCTCGTATAAAAATGATGTGCAATGTATTCTCCCCCGTAGGTTTGAAATAATGCATAAACTTGAATAAATCGGGGCTATGAAAACTCATCTGTTGCAATGATTATGATGATATAATGGCAATACTGAAATGAGGCGCAACCTCTAACCGCGACCTATTATGAATGATATGTTCTAATGTAAATCATGAAACAATGTCGTGCATGCAAACTCATATGAAATCCATACCACTTGTACATTTGAAAATAATGTTTATCGTCAAAATATATGTTTATGACATCTCGTCGTATTATAAAATACTTTACAAGTATTTACGTTGAAACAACCTCCTACGATAGTCGTTTAGTGATTTCTCAAGAATTTATAGCTTTTCGTCGCAAAATAATATACTTTGATAATTTGTGAAAGTGACTAAATGACCTTGAAAAGCTAGTCGTAAAATAGTGAATATCGAGTGTTAGGAAACAAACTCAATGGTTTTGGAAAGCTTGTAGCATTATTTAGAAGTCTTAGCTTTTAAATTTTAATCATAGAGGTCTCGATCATGGAGAAAAAAATAGGTGAAGTAGGGTACTTGTACCCAAAATATTGTTTAAGGGTAAATTTCGGCAAAGTTTGAGTGACCGTATTTTATTCGTTACAACTCCGTTTAACGAACGGTTGAACATTTTGGAAAATAGGTTAGGTGAACTTACTTTTACTAGAAGACATCATTTTATAAAAAGTATTCCTTCAATGTTAAAAACGACCCTCAACATGGTCATTCGCGGCCGTAATTTTGGCTATTAGAAAATATATGTTATACTTGTAATAAAAGTTACGACAACTTGTTTAAAATGTGAATAACTTAGTCGTTATAAGTCCGTTTTCTATGTTTTATATATCCTCGGAATCGCGATAATATATACTAATATATTTTTGATAAGTCGACTCATTTAGACAATTTTTAAAACTCGTTTTTGCCCTTAAATTAACTCTTGACAGCATGCAGTTTTTTAGAAATATAGTTTTCGTCGTTAAACTTGAAAATAGCATAACTTCTTCGTTATAACTCCGTTTTAACCCGTTCAAGCGGTCACGTTTTCGTTTTAAACTGTATTTTCTAAATATCTAGCCCAAATTTTTTTACCAACTGTCGAACTTTCCAGAATTCACAGAAATGATCAGACCCTTAAATATAGTTGTCGAAATGGATTTTTCTCGCGTAAAACTTATTCTAACCACTTCAAACCAATGCCAAAGCTATTCTAAACCTACCATACACCTTTTTAGGGTGTCATGGGTTCCTAGACATCATCAAAAATGATATGTTTTCAAGGGATAATTATAGGATGATAAATATTAAATATAAGTAATAAAAACATTAAAAGTGGTATAGATAAGCATATAACTTGCATGTTTTTCCTCAAGCATGATAAAATGACCATAATATGAATATGAAAGATGAAAATGATCATGAAATGCTTACTAGTTAATTGATGAGGTTTAATGAACAAGGGTTTATCCTAATTATCCTAGGTTTTTATTTCAAAACATTGTTTAAGGATATACTAGTATTGTGAAATTAACTTGTCTTGAAAAATTTATGAACTTCTTGTGTTTCTTCTTCCTTGGCCGGTTGATGATGAAGGAATGAGAGAGTATTTTGTTTTCTACACTTTGATATTATGTCATCTATGTGTAGTTTTGTAAATAATATATTATATATGCAAGTATAAGTGTATCTAAGATATTTTGTACTCAAAGTGGTGTGAGTCACCTATGTATGTCGACTTAGATATGAAACATAAAAGACTTGGGGTATTTTATATCAATTAAATGTATAAGTGTAGAGTGAATGTGTAGTTATTTAAGGATAGTTGGTAACTTGTGTACATATTTAAGCATTTAAAGTAGAGTTAGATAAAAATAAATTTTAACGGATCAAAATAAAATATATTGAAGTCATAAAAATTATAAAAATACATTTTTTAAAAAAATTGAGTGAAATAATAATTGTCGTGTAGTATTTACGAAAACCGTCGTAATTATATAAATATAACAATTTATATACAAAATAAATTTAGAACACCGGGTAAACTACTAATAATATTTTTATAATCTTAATATGAGTATAAAAATATATCAGAATAATTTTTGGAATTGTCGGATCAAATGTTCAAAATAAATGATTACGCGATAACGTTTATTTAATAGGAAATTAACGTTTAATGAAAAATGCAAACCCATGCATAATATGGATATGAAATGATGTTGCTAATGATATGTCGACTAATTCTATTCGATATGAAATGTCCTTGATGATATTCCATGAATACACAGCTTAACCCTCTAGGTTACGCGTATTTGATATTCGTAAACCTAGTTTACGAAAAATGATAAATAGTGACTCATGAATAGTGATTTTCTCCAGGAATGAATAGTGTTTCATGAATAGTAAAATTTTGAAATACCCTTTCAAAATATCAAATCGACTTCAAAAATGATGAATAGTAAAATGATGAATAGTAACCAGCGAATAGTAAATTCCCGAGATGAATAGTGAAATTTTCAAAGTTTGTAAAATGACCTGAAATTACGAGTTGTCACGGTCTTCGTTGTTTTAACTGTAATAAGAAGGGTCATCTGGCTAATGCATGCCCAAAGCCGAGGACAAGAGGCAGCGCTTATCACAAAGAGGCTTTACTCTTGGCTCTTAAGGATGAAGCTGATGGAACTCTTACTAACAAGGAATAGAGCTTCATGGCAAATGCAGATTCTGATGATGATATGGAGGACTTGCAGGCTAATGCAGCAGTTATGTTGATGGAAAACATGCACGAACTCCACATGAGTGATACAGGCCCAGTGTATGACACTGACGGCTTGTCTCAGGTACCGGATCAAACTATAATCATTACTGATCTGATATCTCCGCCAACATCTGCATCCGACAAGGATCAGAGTGTTCAACATGAGCCGTCTACATCTCATTCCGATGATAATCAAATAGATCCCGTAGTTATATTTGATGATCAAGATGACCTTATGGTTACCATTGATAATCAAGTTGACTCCGTGGTTATTCTTGAGGATCTGACTAATGATCATGTTGAGACTCACGTTAAACAAGCTAAACTTTCGTCTAATCTAGATCTTGAGCTCATGACCTTACTTAAAGACCAAGAATCTCGACTGGAAATATGCAAAGACATCAATAAGCAATTAAAGGACAAAAATGCACTGTTAACTAAGGATAATGAATGCTTAAAATATCAACTCGACATTTTTCAAACACAAGAAAAACGTGAAAAAGGTTTTGAAGTTGCTTTTGCTAAATCTTACCAAAACGAAAAAAACATAAGAACAACAGATACGTGATCTAGTCGCATCTAAGAATGCTTTGCTGTCTCTAATAGAACAACTGAAATATGATCATAAACAACAACTTAACGCTCTCACTTTGGAAACTTAAAAATCCAAGTCTGAGTTGTTAACTTGTCAAAAACAGTTCTCTGAATACAAAAAGCATTCAACGAAACGAATAGATGCCTATCTTGAAGAAATTGTCGACTTACAAAACAAAATCAAAGAGTTTCAAAATGTTGTTTATAAACATGTTGAGTCAATCACAACTATTCAAAAATTTACTTTTAAACCAAATCCAAATGGATATGGACCGAATCTTGCTGATTACAAACAAAAGTTTTCAAATAGAGCATTCAAACCAAATCCTGAAGGTTACAGTGCAGAACATAGAATTGATGATTCCATTATGAGTGTTGTTGAATATAATCGTCAAGAGGAATTAGATACAGAAGACGAGAGTCAATCAAAATTAGAAAATGTTGTTTATAACAAACCATTTAACTATTCAAAGGCCATAACTTTCGTCGCACAACAAGATAATTCTAACACACCTTGGGTTATCACGCCTAATTCTGAGTCTTCTAATGTTGGTCCCCTACCCAATTCTGCACAAATTAATGGTCCTTTACCTTCACTCAGTGAAGTAAAATCAATACCCGAAAAATGTCAAATTATTAAATATTTTGAAACATTCATTTCGGACATCAAACTTTTGGAACGTGAAATTGAACTCAGTTCTGAAATAAAAGTTGAACATTTTCAATCGCCTCATGCGAGAGCACAAAGAGATATTTTTCAGAAAAGAATTTTACCTCATGTTCGGAATTTGAAAATGTGTGCATTATATTGGGAAAGGGATTTTCACAAGGAGCTTGGACTTATGAAAAGAGTTTTCGAAAAAACAGAAACATCGATTTCAAATTCAAAACGCAAAAAGAAAATGTTAAGAAAAGATTTTGATTGACTCTTGGAAGATAATATATGTGCTGATATCCATAATGTTGTGTTATTACATTCTGTTGCATATGCATTTGATTATATCTCTGCTGATTCTGTTGACTCTATTGAAAATGTTGAGAATATTGATACAGTGTCACAAATCAAGTCTTTAAAAGTTGAAAATGAACGATTGTTAAACGAGCTTTCAAATGCAAAACGTCGTCTTCAATGGTGTCAAAAAGATTGTCAAAATCGTGAACTCGCTTTGCAAAATAAAATCAACCAGTTGCATACCAAAACTCTTAGTCCAAAACTTGAGCAACTGGATGATAAAAATGTGTCCTTGAAGTGTCAAATCTCAAAATATGAACAAGAAATTTCAAAAGTTAAAAAGGAATATGGTGTCATATTTGATTTACTCAAAAAGACTCGGGCTAACTCAGGCTAAAGCGTCAAAAGACCTTGATGATCATCTTGTATACACCAAAGATGTTTTACAACGAGCTGGACTCACTCGTTTTGAAAATCTAGATTTGTTATACAAAATTCATGATCTAAAAGCAGAGTTGGTGAAACTTAAGCAAGATAGGGATAGTAATATTGTAGTAACTGCACCTATACAGATTCAAAATGACTCTAGACCATCTAATGACAAACCACAAGAAACTAATGTGCTTCCCTCTACTGAAACAGGAATAGTTGCCTCTTTTCCCAACGCCCGCACTTCACCGCCTAGGTGCAATACAAGGAAGAATAGGAAGTTGTGACGTAAGAAAAGAACAATAAAGAATGCTGAAGTAGAAGAACACCTTAGGACTTTGAATAAAACTCAAGTTGCACCCACTTTAGATATTGCGTCTGACAAATGTAATGAACAAAGTGATGTAATGAATGCTGAATCTTTAAGTACTCTTAATGTTTTGTTTGAAGCCTCTTGTGTTGGTTGTCGTAAAAGCATGTTTTCTGGTTGTCATGATAAATGTGTTGCTAAGGCTATCTTGAATCGTAAGTAGAATAATAGAAAACGGAATACCTCTAGGCCCAATAATGCTTCTAAGTCTGTGCTAGGTAAACCACCCTCTAATGTTCCAACTACGATCATTGATGTACCCATAGAATCCCCTTCACCTCTTTGGAAGAACTTATCACCTAGTGCATTCACTAAGACCAAAGCTAAGACTAGTTGGAGATGGCAGAAATGGTTACACAATACAGTTGGATTTAAATGGATACCTAAAATCATTAATATGTGTGTTTCTACTATATCTGCTTCGGAACCCTCTAACTCTTCGGGTTCCACATCTACTTCTATTCCATCTATGTCGTCTGTATGTAATGCAGGTGATACAGATCATCCTTTGGATTGTTGATAGCGGATGTTCCCGACACATGACAGGCACTCTCAAACTGTTATCAAACTTTGTTGCAAAGTTCATTGGCACTGTCAGATTCGGGAATGATCACTTCGCAGCTATCATGGGCTACGGAGATTACATCAATAGCAACATCGAAATTAGCAGGGTTTATTATGTGGAAGGCCTCGGTCATAATCTCTTTTCAGTTGGTCAGTTCTGTGATGGAGATTTGGAAGTTGCTTTTCAGGAGAAAACTTTTTTCATTCGTGATCTACAAGGAAACGATCTTATGTCTGGTACCCACAATTCAAGTCTTTATACAATCTCAATGCAAGACATGATTGCTTCATCTCCCATCTGTCTACTTTCAAAGGCAACATCTACAAAATCTTGGCTATGGCACTGTCGTCTCTCACATTTAAACATTCAAACCATAACCAATCTTGCACGATACAAACTTGTTGAAGGTCTCCCAAGATTTCGGTATTCTAAAGATCACCTTTGCTCAGCATGTGAACAAGGGAAAAGCACTAGTGCTCACTTTCCTTCAATGGTGGAACACAGCTCACAGCATGTGCTTCATCTTCTTCACATGGATTTGTGTGGCCCGATGCGCGTGCAGCCGATTAATGGCAAACACTACATATTGGTAATTGTGGATGACTACTCAAGATGGACTTGGTTTTATTTTCTTCGAAGTAAAGATCAAGCTCCACAGATGATCATCACCTTTCTCACGAAAATTCAAGTCAGACAAATAAGAACAGACAAAGGAACTGAATTTGTGAATCAAACTCTTCGTGCTTATTATGAGAAAGTGGGAATTGAGCATCAAACATCCATTGCACGAACACCGGAACAAAACAGAGTTGTTGAAAGACGAAACCGTACGTTAGTAGAAGCTGCAAGAACGATGTTAATCAATGCAAAACTTCCAGATTACTTGTGGGCTGAAGCCATGTCAACTGCATGCTACACTCAGAATCGTTCAATGATTACCAAACGCCACAACAAAACACCTTATGAGCTTATCCACAACCGTAAACCGAATCTCAAACACTTTCATGTATTTGGATCCCTTTGTTATCCGAATAATGATCGTGATGACTTTGGTAAGCTCAAAGCCAAAGATGACATTGGAGTCTTTGTTGGATATTGTGAAAACTCTAAGGGTTTACGGATCTGGAATCGTCGTACAAGAGAGATTATGGAAACGATTCATGAAAATTTCGATGAACTTACATAAATGGCTTCTGAGCATAACAGCTTGGGACCCGGTCATAACCGTTTAAACTTCCCTCAAACCCCATCATCAGCTGAACCTAGTTTACAACTTTACTCGACGTCAAATGGAACAGCTATTTGCTCCTCTGTTTAGTGATGATATTGATGAACGTGCTCCAGATGTATCAAATGTTTCCGCTGCTCAACCTGATCAAAATCCAATACCTGATACACATGCTACAACAAATACTGTTGAGGAAGCACCACCAGTTGATTCTACAACAACAGTCGAACAAACCGCATCCAACGACGCTGAACCAGCTGATGATATTCTGAACAATGAAGTACCCCCACCGGCAGATTATGATCCAAATGCGTTCTTCAATCCGTTTGCTAATGAAACTGCCACACCTGATGTTGCAGAATCATCCACAAGCCATTTGAATCCTCCTAATCTGCAGAATGTATATCAACATCAACCCTCGACACATTGATGAACTAAAGACCATCCTCTAGTGAACATTATTGGCAACCCGAATCAACCAGTTGTAACTAGACAAAGACTTCAGACTGATGGTGAACATTGCATTTATGCACTTACCGTCTGTCAAGCTGAACCCAAAAACATTAAGGATGTCATGACATATGACAACAGGATTGAATCCATGCAAGAAGAACTCAATCAGTTTAAACGTCTTGAAGTATGGGAATTGGTTGAAAAACCAACTGGAGTCTATGTTATTGGTCTCAAATGGATTTGGAAAAACATGTTGGACGCTGAAGGTACGGTTATCAAAAATAAGTCACGGTTGGTGGCTAAGGGTTACAGATAGGAAGAAGGGATTGATTACGAAGAATCATTCGCACCGGTTGCTAGGCTTGAGGCTGTTCGGATTTTTCTGGCGTTCGCGGCTCACGTGAACATCACGGTCTTTCAGATGGACGTCAAAACAGCCTTTCTAAATGAAAAACTGAAAGAAACGGTTTATGTCAGTCAGCCAGAAGGATTTGTTGATCCAGAGTTCCCTAATCACGTCTACAAACTGAACAAGGCTCTCTACGGTCTTAAACAAGCCCCTCGGGCGTGGTATGATAAGTTGTCATCCTTTCTTATCGCTAATAATTTCGTCAAAGGATCGGTCGGCCCTACACTATTCATACAATATCACGGGGCACACATTTTAATCGTTCAAATTTATGTGGACGACATCATTTTTGGGTCAACACATCTAAAGTACTCAAACGCTTTTTCAAAACTTATGAAAAAACATTTTGAAATGTCCATGATGGGTGAATTTACGTTCTTTCTAGGACTGCAAGTTCATCAATCACCCCGTGGTATTTTCTTGAGTCAGTCCAAATATGCCTTTGAAATCTTAAACAAAAATGGAATGCAAAACTGTGACACCTATGCCACTCCAATTGCACATACCAAGAAACTGGACGATGATTTGAATGGGAAATTGGTTGACCCTACCAAATACCGAAGTATCATTGGGTCTCTCATGTATCTAACAGCCAGTAGACCTGATATTGTCTTTGATGTATATCTTTGCTCCCGTTATCAGTCGCGACCAACTGAAACTCACCTCTCTGAGGCTAAAAGAATCCTCTGATACATCAAGGGAACCATTAATTTGGGAATCTGGTATCTGAAGGATTCTGGTTTTGAACTAATAGCTTTTTCAGACGCTGATCACGCAGGTTACTTAGATTCCCGGAAAAGTACTTCAGGAGCTCTACAATTTCTTGGTGATAAACTGGTGTCATGGCAATTGAAGAAGCAGGATTGTACATCGTTGTCTTCAACAGAAGCAGAATATGTAGCCATGTAGGCGTGTTGTGCTCAAGTCATTTGGATGAGAAAACAACTCAAAGACTATGGTTATGTATTTGACAGAATCCCGATGTACTGCTACAATCGAAGTGCTATTGCGATCTCGTGTAACTCTGTTCAACATTCGAAGTCTAAGCACATCGATCTTCGATATCATTTCATCAAGGAGCATGTGGAAAAGGGTACCGTTGAATTATACTTTGTGGGTACTGAATACCAACTGACAGATCTTCTCACCAAAGCCTTGCCTCCTGCTAGGTTTACTGAGTTGGTCCACCAGATTGGTATGCGGTGTTTGACTCCAGAGGAACTGGATGAACTTTTAAAACAATCTTAAAACCCGTCAAACACCAAAACCTCTTTTGTAAATATTTTTTCAAAAAAGAAAATACAAAAATATAAAATTTCACAAAATTCAAAAATATTCTTCTCTCTATATTTCTTTCAACATGGCAAGTACAAATCTTCCGTCAACACTTTTCTCTTTCAAAATTCAGTATTTTTACAATCAAGTGTTGAGGGGGAGAAAGTAAATATTTTTCTGTTTCATAAAACCTTGTACTTGCATGTTACCTCATCCCAGTTGTTTCTTTGATCATGGTGGTCACATTTCTGGTTTATTGACACTCCCCGGACTCAAAATTATAAACTTTCATTATTTCTTAAGTCGAGGGGGAGTGTCGTCATGTTTCTTTCCAAATATCATACTTTACGTAACCAATATGGAAGTTGTGGGCTATAAATGTAAAATGATTGAGGTGGAGGGACCATAATTGTCAAAAGCTTAAAAACTATTTTACTTACCCTCCCACCAAAATTCACATATCATTTATTACATCTCATTTAATATCCCATCTACCCATCCCACGCATAAAAATCAAACCACTAACCCGTGCTATAATCTTCAACTTTGTAAGTGATTTAATGATTGTTATGTTTTTCTAAACATTGGTTTTGATTTTTAAACAAATCCAACGGTTAGATTTTGTGTTTGAGATGATCTTGTGTTCTACGCGTATGCGTATGAACACAAAATCATCATTTGAATGTTTATGATGATAAACTTGGTGTCAAAACGTTTAAAAACAAGTGTTATAATCATTTTTAAAATCAAAATCCACCCAGAAAACGTTTTCAATCATTATTCAAGATTTAGGGTTTATGCGTGGAATTGGGCGTTTTCCTATAAGAGTGTTTTTGGTCAATTAGATGGTTGTGTGATGTTGTATACATGTTTAATTGAACAAATTCATACTTGAATCATGCCCAGAAACATGAAATGTTGAGAAATTGAAATCTAGGGTTTATGCTCATAAGAAATGAGTATTTTTTATTCATAAAGGTTTTGATGTTAAAACTTGTTTAAGACATCTCCTTAGGCCTCTAAGATATCACAGAAAACATTTGGTGTCAATCCTATGGCTAAATCCTTTACTCGTAAAAATTGAATACTTAGGGTTTAGACTTACGCGTAAAACTGTTCTTACGCATAAACTGTTTAGACTATTAGTTCATATAAAAACTGAAAGGAATTGATATAATGTGTTAATGAAAGTGTTATGATAAATTTGTTTCAGGTTATTACTCGTGAAAATTCAGAATCAAGGTTAACCATTGCATACCTATGCATAAGTATCACTTTACGCGTAATGTGTTATTCGTAAGAGAAATCTTACGCGTAACCTTTACGCGTAAGGTTCTACAAAGGGGACTACGCGTATCCTGTGAAGGATATGTGTAAACTTGAGTCTTACGCATAAGGTTCACTCTTACGAGTAACCTTACGCATAAGCTCTGTCATATGCTTACGCGTAAGCTTAATGCTAAGTTCTTTTCTTACGCGTAATATTTCTTACGGGTAAGTTAAGTTCCTACGCATAAGCTTACAACTACGCGTATGATCTACTGTTTACGCATAAGCTTGCAAATCCTACGCCTAAGCCAAATTTTAACCAAAATTATGAATTGTTACGCGTACAAACTTGTAAATAAATAAATCATAACGTCACGAAACCAAAATGTCACTAATAAGCTTAAATGGTTAATATGTTGTGAAAATAAGTAAAAAAACTTGGACTTCAAAATTCAAAATTAATCAACTCACGAAAACTTATCACGACTACTTTGGACTGTTGGACAAACAAATGACGTTGGACTCGTAACATTCATTAACATAACATATTCAATAATTAGACAATAAAATCAACTTTTGACTAACGTAATGTCTTTCGATATGTTGGTTCTTTTAGCTAAATATCTTTCAGATCACGATATGGACGTCCAAATGGAAAATGTTGATGCACCAAATGTTCTCTCAATGGAAGACATCTTCCCCAACGGTTACACAATGAAGATTGGGAAGAACAATCTCAGAGTCGACTTTGAGCATCCTAAGCTCATGGAATTACAAATATTCTGGGGCATAGTCAACATGAAACACATCAAATTTGCAGCTTTGATCTGGGAAGACATGATGTCTTACCTTAAAAATCCTGGCACCAAGATCCCTTATATCAGATACACAAAACTGTTGATCCAAAGGGCTCTAGGGAATAATCCAAATATTCCCTTGAGACTTGATGACCCCAACCATCACTCCGTGTTGCTTGAGCCCACACTCAATGTTGTCAGATTTAAGGACTCAACAACGAAGAAACAAGGTGCGGTATTACCAGATTTCCTTCTTACTGCTGCTATCAAGGAACTTCAATCGTACAAACGATATCTGGAAGCAATTGAATTAGGAAAAGTGGGGATCATTGATGAAAAGTCTTCTGGTACACCTGTTAGGAAGACCAGGAGAGGCAGCGCTGGAAGTATTGCGAGCACTGAGAGTACGAGAAAGTATCCAAAGAGAAATCCTCCTAGAAAAAGGAAAGTACCATCAACGGTTGATATTCCTAATCCTAAACCGGAACCCAAACTGATGGACGAGGACTCCGAGGACACTGAAACAGATGAAGAGGTTATCTACTCAGAATCTGCAACAGATGACACACTAACAGTTGCAAAATCTCTAAGTCCCAAGGCTGATAAAGGGAAAACTCCAGTGCAAGAGCAGGAAGAAGAGAGCTCAGAAGAAGCGCCAATGGATGAAGACAGAGACTACAGAAAGAAACTTAAGAACCTCATACTTCAACATGTTGCTAAGGAGTTCAACCTTCAACAAACTCGTGGCCCTGGAGGGTCAAGTGGTGGTGCACTAACCACACCAGTTTTCGATGCGGTTAATCAACCCGATAAGGGAACTGGTACCACCACCCACGAATCACAACAACGGCAACTAGAGGATTCTATCATCTATGACTTTGAGGAACCGGAAAAGGAGACAACTGAGAAAATTACTGATGAAGATGTTGAGGCTGCTGGTAAAGAAAAAGCAGAAGAAGATTTAGCTAAAGCAGATGAAGATGCTAGGGTTAAGGCGGAGGAAAAGGCCAAAGCAGAAAAAGAAGCCGATGATTATCTTCTAGATAGTCCCGTACGCAGCAAGGAAAAAACTTCTGAGCCACCAAAGGACCCTGAGCCTCCTCATGTCTCATCATCTTCAGACTCATCTTCTCACTCATCACCTCCACCATCCAAAGGCACCACCAGATCCGCATCCAGATCGATAAAGAAGCCAACCGACACTTGGGCATCCCGAGCAAAGACAAAGATTGTTAAAGCTGTCAAGCAAGTAAGGAAGAAAAACGTAATCAACAAGAAACTTAATCAACTCGCTGACAGAATCAATCTTCTTCAAAATGGGATAAACGAGATGTTGGGAGAACGGGAACAGATCCAGAAGTTTCTCAATCGAGACATACAGGGTGAAATGAACAAGACGATTAAGGAATACACTCATAAGTTCCTTCTTGACACTGTTCCTGGTGTAACAAGAGAGATGTTCACCAGACAACTCTATCCGAATCTCATGCAGTTGGTCAAGCAAACAATAAAAGCAACGCCTTTAACAATAACAATCAACCCAACTGAGCCTGCAGTTGTCTCCGATGCAGAAATGGTTTCCAAGCTTGTACAACAAATGTCTCAACAATCTGCAACGTTTACTTCTGACGAAGCTAAACTGTTTGACGCATTGCTGGAATACCAACTTAAAACTTCATTCAAAGCGGCAGCTGAAAGGCCAAAGCGTCCAAGAGACGATGATGATCAGGATAAGGATAAAGAGTCCAAACGCAAGAAGAAGTCTGGTGAATCCTCCTCCATGCCTCCACCACACCCAAGGACCACCGAAAGAAGATCTCCTCCACGCTCGCAAGCATCGAGAAACCTCATGACTCTGAGTTATCACCACAAATAGAGAAAACCGGTGATCATTTCGAATACACTGGTGGTGATGATAAAGAGATCCCTGAGCCCCAACAACAACCCACCTCTTCTCCCACAACAAAGAAACCATAATCATCATCAAAGCCAAAGAAAAAGAAGAAGAAGACCGATGTTGTCTCATGGCTAGATGAAGATACTACCGAAGAATGTGACTGGTTTTCTAGACTTGTTAATGCTACCCCTTCATTACCAGAAGGTCAAGAAATGGTAGATGGCCGTACAATGGAGCATGTGAAGCTTATACAGGAAAAGTTCAACGTGAAGAAGATGACTAAGGCAGAGTTGAGGCGAATCAAGAATGATGCATTTCAACTACTTAAAGACAGCTCAGAAAGTGCAATTGAAGTCGAATATCATCTTGATAACATTGCACGAGATTATTCAACTTAGGGCAGACACCGGGTTCAATTCATATGCTACTAGTAGTCACTTGATGACACCGGTATTGAAGATTAAAGTCGTCATGGACCCAGTGACGCATGCACTAAACCTTCTTAGCCACTCAAGTTTCTCTCAACAGAAGCTTGTTTCATTCTCACAGGGAACCCTACGTAAACTATCGGCTTTCTCTTAGAGATTTCTGGTATTGAAGAAGGAGACCCTCTCCCTAGTATCCGCTCAGGAAAACCAAAGCTCACTATTGAGTCTAGAGCCACGAGATTCATCAAAGATCTCTTAGGTACACTTGACATTTCATCACTTGTCGTTCAAACATTAAGGACGCAAGTGATACGTTATCAAGTCCTACACAGATCTTAGCAATCTGTCGAGAACATTTATGAGAGATTCACAAATGTGATCCTCAGTGATTGAATGGAAACTCCTTGCCGTGGTCAACATCAAACAGCCCGACACAGGTCACTTCGGTAACTCCTTGTGGGTTACGCTTAGTGTGTCTCAAACGGTCTACAGTGGTGGGGTGATGCTTCGGTGTACCTCAGCGACTCACCTGAACTGTAGGTGTACTTCGGTACATCGCGTTATCTCACTTGTGGGACTCCAGTTCAGGAACAGCCTTAGTGAGAATTAGAGACGTGTTTTCACACTATGTTGTTAACACACTCGAAGTTCAAACTTGTAAGCGCTGGATTATTTCTAACCCATGTTTTTATGTTTTCTTCTTATGGATGCTCGCGGGTGGAAAAGATCGTGCAGATTCTCCACATGCTCATACCAACAACAACACTAATTGAAGTTCTCTCAAAAGGCAACACAAAGTAAGAATGATTCTTCGTCAAAGCCAAAGAATCTACAAAGTTTAAAGACTAATAGAACTACATCAGTACTGAAATCCAACGTTAAAGAGCGTGTGAGCATGTTGGAGAAAGACGTGGAGACGCTGGAGCAACGAAGCGGACCTGATGCAGATTACAACAACATACTATCACTACCACCACAAAGAACAAAGATCAAAGAACAAAGAAAATGAAGACGTCAAATCTGAAAACTTCAAAGAATACAAGATCCCTACACTGGGGAGATTTTTGGAATCAAGACACTTCTTCTCACAAGAAAGAAGAATGTCAGAAGACGTCGAAGCTACTATTACATCAGAACCTTCAACGTTATCACTCAAATCATTAATCACAAACACTTAGGGGGGAGATTGTTGGAATCACTCCTAAACTAGATTACAAGTGTTAGTAATTAATATGTAATAGTTAGCTTAATTAGGCTTTTATGTTAGTATTAAAGGCAAGGCTTATGTAGAAAGCCCATAAGCCCTGGCCCATATCCAATAAGGAAAGGAAGGGACTAGGAGTGTTGCCCTAGCTCCCTCTCCTATAAATAGCCTTGTAAACCTTCATTTGAAGGTTGGTTATTCACTTTCACATTTATCATATGCATAAACTTTCTCTCATTTTATACGCATAAGTGTGTGTGTGTTCATCCGATCCACTCTTTACCTCATTTCTTCATATTGATGCTTGTGTTAAATAAATGGGAACCTCACAAATACCAATCTGTCACACCCCCAAAATACCTGTTTTGCATCGGAATGGAATACCTGGGGCGTGACTGCCATAGCATCACAGTTACAGTTATATTGAACGACCTAAAGTGTCGTTTTGAAAACACATCGTTTGATATAATAAAACATTCAGAGTTTACAAAATATAGGTCCCAAAAGATAGTCAACATTTGCGGAAATAAGTTTGTTACAATCCAAACGATGTTTTAAAGTGCATAAAACCCATATGAGACGCGTCGTCATCGCGACTCTATGATAACTCCTTATGCATGCCATGAAGTATATGCTTTAGATACTTGAAAATACATTGCTAAAAGTGTCAACACAAGGTTGGTGAGTTCATAAGTTTATGTAAATGTTTTGTATGACCACCACGAATATAAGTCATGTATGACAAAAATGTCACATAAAAATGATACAATTGCAATAAGCTCATGACACCGAAGCTAGACTGATTATGATGTTCGCCCCAACAGAGTGTTTGCCAAACAACTCTCATTCTGATATTAAATAAAATGCATTTGTTTGACCAGTTGGAACTACCAACCCGGATGGAGGAGTCACCCTCAATAGATCTATTCACTCACTCTCGCTTACTCCGTAATTAACGGTTCATGATAAAGAACTGGGGACATTAATATGGCAATGAGGTAACTTAAGCAATGTAAATGAATTTGATATACTTGGGCTCGTAATAAAATGATGTGCAATGTATTCTCCCCCGTAGGTTTGAAATGAAATATTAACTTGAAAAATGAGGCTATGAAAACTCACCTGATACAATGATTATGATGATATAGTGGCAATACTGAAATAAGGTGCAATCTCTATCTGCAACCTAATATGAATGATATGATCTATTATAAATCGTGAATATATATCGTACATGCAAATCCACATGTAATCTATACCACTTGTGCATTTTTGAAAATAGAGTTTATTTTCGAAATATATGTTTATGAAATCTCGTCATGTTATAAAATACTTTACAAGTACTTTCATTGATACAACATCCTACAATAGTTGTTAAGTGATAAATCAAGAAAATATAGTTTATGAGTAGTTTTCAGAAAAGTTTGAGTGATCGTATATTATTCGTTATAACATCGTTTGACGAACGGTTGAACATTTTGGAAAATAGGCTAGGTGAACTCACTTTTACTTGTAGACATCGTTTTCTCAAAAGTACTATATCGATTTGAAAAACGGCTCCAAACATGGTCACTTGCGATAACCATTTTGGTCTAATAGAAAATATATGAGTTAATACTTGTGAAAATAATTACGATAACCATAATTAAAACGCGTGTAACTTAGCCGTTATAGCTCTGTTTTCTACGTTCTATATATCCTCGGATTCATGTTAGTATGTACTAATATATTTTTGATAAATCGACTCATTTAGATTATGTTTAAAACTCGGTTTTTCCCCTTGAAAATCCCTTGACAGCAAGTATTATTTCAGAAAATTAGTTGCGTCGTTAAACTTGAAATTAACGTATATTTTTCATCGTAAACCCGTTTTAACCTGTTCAAGCGACAACGGTTTCGTTTTAAAGTTTATTTTCTGAAAATATAACCCAAAATAACTCACAACCTACTGAAAATTCCAGATTTTACAAAACGTGACAGCCAATAATTATATTTCGTCGAAAATGACTTTTCTAATTTGAAACTTGTTCTAAACCATTCCAATCAATACCGAAGCTATTCTAAACCTACCATACACCTTCCTAGGGTATCATGGGTTCCTAAACTTTACCAAAATTGATAGGTTTTATAAGAACACTAATAGGATAATTTAAATTCATATTAAGTAATAAAAATATGTAAAAGTGGTATGGATCATGGTATACTTGCATGTTTTTCTTACTAGATCATAATAATATATCAAGTAAATGTTTAAAAGAGTAGGAAAAATATTAGTAACTTACTTGAAGTGGTGAAGAGTTTTAGAGTTAGAAACTTAATTAATCTATAGGTTTTTATTTCAAAACCTTAAAATAGATTACTAATAACACTTGATAAACACTAGATCTTGGAAAAATTTGATGTTCTTCTTCTTGTTCATCGATGAGCCGATCATCAAAGAAGGGAATGAGAGAGTTTCTTGCATTTTTACACCCTTTAGTATGTGTTTGTATGTGTTTTAGTTTAATAAATCACTTGTATTATACAAATATCTTCTCAAATATGTGTATGTGTACACCTCTTATGTCAAGATATTTAATAAAAATATGACAAGGGGGGGTGGTCGGCAAGGGTAATTTGGGAAGGTATGAGGTGTATTTTTGATAGTTAAATGCATTTAGAGTTAAGTATAAATGTTGTTTTGTACATGTAATTAGTTATTTAGTGTAGCGTTAGCTAGAAATCAATTTTAACGGAACAAAATAAAATATATCGAAGTCATAAAAATTATAAAAATGCATTTCTCGCAAGTATTGAGTGAATAAATAATTATCGAATAGAATTTACGAAAACCGTCATAAATATATATATAACAATTTATATACCAAAATAAATTCAAAACATCGGGTAAACTAATAATATAATTTTTATAGTCTTAAAATAAGTATAAAAATATATCAGGATAATTGTTGGAAGTGTCGAATCAATTATTAAAAATAAATGATCGTGCGATATCGTTTATTTAATAAATAAATATAAGTTAATGAAATATGCAAACCCATGCATGAACTAATATGAAAATGATGTTACTGATGATATGTAAACTAACTCTAGTCTATATGTAATGTTCTCAATGATGTTCCATGAATACGCAGCTTAACCCTTACGGTTACGCGAATTTGATACTCGTAAACCTAGTTTACGAAAATGATGAATAGTAACCATGAATAGTGATTTTTCTCCGAGAATGAATAGTATTTCGTGAATAGTAAAATTTTGAAATGACCTCTCAAAGTCTCAAACCGACTTCAAAAACGATGAATAGTAAAATGATGAGTAGTAATCTGTGAATAGTAAATTCCCGAGATGAATAGTAAATTTGAGAAATGACCTGAAATTACGATTTGTCACAAAACATAACCCAAAAAATATCTCCTAGTGTTACGAGAAGATATGAATCTAAATTTAACCTACTTTTATTTTATTGTAAAATCGAGCACCTCACGAAAAGAGAAGGGAAAATGTCAATGAATCACTCTCACGGTCTCACTAGTCTACGTGTTATATTTTCTGATCATTCAAGAGCTCAGTCATGGTGCAAAAACTATCATAAGCTTGACCCAATTTCAAGTCTCCACCACTAGAGTATTATGTAATAATTATTCTAGAAGGTAAAAATGTGGGTTGACGCATAATGGTAGGCTTACGGTTTTAAACGAGGGTAGGATATAGACATGGAAAACATTTATGGGTTAAAACATTAATATAAACAGAACAAATAGATCCCTAAGTCCACACTCTCCCCGTCTCTAGTCGCACTTGGTCCCATAGAGCAGAGTTCTAGAATCATTCAAGAGTCTTCAAATGACAGGTATATCGAGTTAATGCATAGAAGATGTAGCGTAGTGCCCTATGAATCCATATAACTTGTAGTCTAGGCAAAAAAGATGCATTAACTCGCTGTTTGTCGCATACCATCGAGTTAATGTGTATAGAATGTGGTTCAATGCATCATAATTCCATGTAACTTGTAGTTTCTTGGCATATAAAGCACACTAACTGAGCCTTTGATACATCATATCCAATAAGTGATAATGGTTTTACCACAACGAACTATCGCCTCAAGAATTCTTCAATCACAATACGTTGGCGATCTTCTTCACATTAGCACTTTGTTAAACTTTACAAACTTTTACAACATATATGTCGATTTATATTACATCGCCTACATTAAAAAATACTTGCTAATTTATAACATCATAAGCTAAA
This sequence comes from Chrysanthemum makinoi, assembly GCA_910596185.1. Lineage (NCBI taxonomy): Eukaryota > Viridiplantae > Streptophyta > Magnoliopsida > Asterales > Asteraceae > Chrysanthemum > Chrysanthemum makinoi. Next base: position 157,405,724 of record OU343220.1, read on the forward strand.
ACATCAACATTGCATGCATATATAATTTTTTTTGCATGACTACAAAAAACGAAAAGTAAAACACAAGTAGAAATTACAAATTTTACATATGTATCCCTCCGCTTGAGTTCTTGCATATGTCAAAAATCTGACATTCTTCATCATAATCATCCTCTTTTCATGACCTACGAATTTCCACTCGTAGAAACAAGATTAACTATCAACTCCCTGACTATGGACTTAAAAGAACTACACGGTTCGATTGGCGAATAGGTAGTAACATTTAAGTGGTGTGTAAACAAAAAGAAAAGATTGGCTTAGCAGGTTGTTGTAGGGGTATCTTGCACTAAAAGTGAGTGCAATAAAAGGGTTTTCACTAGCAGATTGAGTGAAATTCCAACATACACAAACAATAATGACACGACATGGGTTATTTTGGTTAATCCATATATTTCATCTTTCTGTCCTAATTATACTGACTACACTAAGTTTCATCGGTGCAAATCTCATTATTGTGGTCTCAATGCAAAAAGGGTCAAGTTCTAAAGTATACTACAAGCTACCGGCACACACACTCATTCGTAGTGGGATTTATGAATAATGGGGAAAACAGAATAGGCTTAATCCTCATAATTGGAATATAAGAGTAAATGTGCGCTCGGTCCTACGCTAAACTAGTTCAGTTATTAAAAACATGTCTAAAATTTTTAGTTCAAGGCATAATTTTCAAAATAAACTACCAAGAAGGACAAATAATTATCATTTCTATTTCCTTCCCCTCACTTGAGATCTACAATGTCCCCATTATACAAATATAAACATTAAAAAGAAAGAAAAATAGAAATGAAACGAAAAACTCACCAAATTATTGCTCGCAACGATTATGATATTAAGAATGCAAGCGAATGTAGATTTGTCAAAGATGTTGCCTTGAGTCTCATCATATCTCTTAAGTGCAACTTTTCATCCAGAGGTCCATCAAAAAAGACATCATTTGTGGTGGAATAACCTAAAAAGAAAAAACAAAAATAAAAAGTAAAATGCAAACAGGCCTCCGATACGTCATATGGGACAGAAGGGAATTGTGATAAAGTAGAAATAATTCTCGGACGCTTGTTTTGCAAAGGTTGTCTGACTTGAGAAGTTCCTTAAAAGCTTTCTTGTTAATTGTTGAGTTGCTCTCCCATCTTGTTCATCATAGTTAGGCTCCATACTCTGAATCGATGTTGCCCGTCCCTTTCTTGAATAAACAACGAATACAAATCTGAACGAACATCATCAGCAACATATATGTCAATTTTAAAGTCCTCTGTCTTCAAGCTCCCTTTTCATAAAATCCGTGTTACGGCTAAACCTTTTTATCTCGTCTTCAAACTCCTCAAAACGCGACCCAACTTTTCTCTTGGCGAGAATAATAGTGGTAAGAAGTCTATTTAGCAACCACATCAAATTTTTGTCAGCGTCATAACCACACAAATTAAGACGAATAAAATCCTTACACCCAATCAATTTCATATCATCCCTTTCAATCTTGCACCGTTGAGGTGTTGCTTCTCCTAAAAGGCAGAAATATTTAGCAAAGCAGGCGACATATTGACCTCCAGAAATTTTACCACCCTCCTTTCGACCACTTGCTCCTCTAGCTAAGAATTGTCACTCTTTAGGACTTCACATATAATCCGTAAGGGAGGTGATTTGCACACTTTTTAAATTGATTAGGACACTATAAATTAGAGTGTTTTGACATTTATACCCTTATATCACTTTTACATATTTTCACTCTAATATTACGTTAGTGTTATCCCGTAAAAACCTACCTAACACGTAATAAGTTACCGATATGCCCTTCTAGTCTTTGCACCTACCTACATACGTAACGTCCCTACCCAATTCCAAAAGTCAATATAAACTCATTCTCTCTACCATAATTCACGAACACCAAAACTCCCTCACCTCCATATAATCCCATATGCACACCTCTCTACCACCCATTCACCACCAAAAAAAATATGGCTCTATACAACACCAACACACTCCTTCCCACCAAATCCTTCATATCCCAATCACCACCACACAAATCTTTCCCATGCACAACAACTCTACGTCCAATCTCAGCCGTCCATGCACCCGACCCATCATCCCAAAAACCACCTTCATCCACCACCCCATCAGCCACTATCTCCACCACAACACCACTCACAACACCAAGTGGAACAAAATGGACTGTAGATAGCTGGAGAACCAAGAAAGCTTTGCAGCTGCCTGAATACCCTGATCAAAATGAGCTTGACTCCGTACTCGAAACGCTTGAAGCATTCCCGCCAATTGTGTTTGCGGGTGAAGCGAGAAACCTGGAGGAGAGGCTTGGTGAAGCTGCATTGGGGAATGCTTTTTTGTTGCAAGGTGGTGATTGTGCTGAGAGTTTTAAGGAGTTTAATGCGAATTATATAAGGGATACTTTTAGGGTCATTTTGCAAATGGGTGTTGTTTTGATGTTTGGTGGTCAGATGCCTGTTATTAAGGTTTGTTTTAGTTTTACGTTTTATGTTTTATTGTTTTTATATACTTTAATGGTTTTGTATTGTCTGAATTATGTAAAGGATATGAAATTGATGGCAGTTAATTAGTACAGTAGTATGAACGACATTGACACAAATGAAAATGGTTTAATTCATGATTTTTGAACTAATAAATGTGCAATTAGCAAGTTAAGGGATGATTGGATGTGGTTTGGGGGAATATTATCTCTTATTGAATAACCAGGATATGATAATTAAAATGATATGAATGGTTTGAAATCGTAAAAGCTACTTTTGAAAAATATTGATAATTGAAGAAAGAACCAAAGGGGCATTGCGCAAGCTACTAGTTGACCCGGACACCAAGTCAGTGAGGGCCTATTGGAGAAAATGACATGGGTTCAATCGCAATTCTCATTGAAAGGTCACTGAGACGGTGAAAGGCGTCAGAGTTTCTCCACCGATTTAAACATTTTGTAGAGAAGAAAGAATTAGATAAACAAGAACATATAAGGGGGTGTTTGGCTAGGCTAATTTAAGTAGCTTAGAAACTTATTGTGTATTAACAAAACTAACAAGCTTATCAACATATAAGGGAGTGTTTGGATAATGCAAAAAAGCTAAGGGTTATGTTTGGTGGTCGATCAGGTTTGTTTTAGTTTTACTTATTTATTGTTTTTATATACTTTAATGGTTTTGTATTGTCTGTTTTAGATATGAAATTGATGGCAGTTAATTAGTACGGTATGAACTTATTTTTAATTCATGAAAAGAAGTATGATTGGATGTGGTTTGGGGAATATTATCTTATTTCGAATATAATTAAAATGTTTTAGCTTATTTGAAGAAGAAAGAACCAAAGGGGCATATGCCCGGACACCAAGTGATAAGCTAGTTGCTATTAGAAGTTTCTCCATATTTTGTAGAGAAGAAAGAATTAGATAAACAGTATAAGGGGTGTTTGGCAAATTTAAGTAGCTTTAAAAACTTTATCAACATATAAGTTGCTGCAACTTAAACTGTTTTAGACATGATAATTAGTTTTAGATTTGAGATGCTGAATTTGCTATTAGAAATATCCAAACTTTAAAAATTGAATTTAGTGAGAAGAAATTATTCCAAGATTTTGAACTTGCATTCCAAAAGAAAAAAACAATTTTATGTGATCTTTATCTTAAAATCAAAGCAATGTTTGCATAAAGATTGAAGTCAATTAGAGTATTAGACTATGATTTTGGCGCAATTGTGTATGAATTAACATGATTTTTGCTTTCAAATGAGCTGAGTTTGGGTTCTGATTATATGAGTATAACAGGTAGGAAGAATGGCAGGTCAATTTGCGAAGCCTCGATCAGACTCTTTTGAAGAGAAAGATGGTGTGAAGCTTCCAAGTTACAGAGGTGATAATGTAAATGGAGATGCATTCGATTTGAAGTCAAGGATACCCGACCCTCAAAGATTGATTAGAGCTTATTCTCAGTCTGCAGCCACCCTTAATCTTTTGAGGGCTTTCGCCACTGGAGGGTATGCAGCTATGCAAAGAGTTAACCGATGGAATCTTGATTTCACTGAAAATAGCGAACAGGGTGATAGGTATGCTAATTTACTTGATGATTGGTCCCATTTTAGTTATTTACTTAACCATTTTATCTAGTAAAAAAAGGGTATAAATAAATCTTTATATTCATATTAATGTTACGTCCACTAGAAAAATCTTGTTCAACGTATACACCTGCATTACCTTCCAGACTATGTGGATCTGCCCCTAATTTAAATGTGATTAATGATTTGACGCTTTTGTGTTATGTGTTAGGTACCGTGAGCTGGCTAGCCAAGTTGATGAGGCACTAGGTTTCATGGCTGCTGCTGGTCTTACAATTGATCATCCAATTATGACCACCACTGATTTCTGGACATCACACGAGTGCTTGCACTTGCCTTATGAACAATCTCTTACTCGATTAGATTCAACTTCCGGATTATACTATGACTGTTCAGCTCATTTCCTTTGGGCTGGTGAGCGAACCCGTCAACTGGATGGTGCACATGTGGAGTTCCTAAGAGGAATCGCAAACCCTCTTGGAATTAAGGTATTTCTTATTGTTTAATCAATTTTTCTGTGTATAGTCCTATGTACAATGGAATTGACAATCCTTTATCAAAAGGTGAGTGACAAAATGGATCCAAACGAGTTGGTGAAGCTCATTGACATCTTGAATCCTGAGAACAAACCAGGAAGGATTACTATCATAACAAGAATGGGAGCAGAGAACATGAGAGTGAAGCTTCCTCATCTTATTAGAGCAGTTCGAAGAGCAGGTCAAATCGTCACATGGGTTACTGATCCTATGCATGGAAACACCATCAAGGCTCCAAGCGGATTAAAAACTCGCCCCTTTGATGCAATCAGGGTAACGAACTTATCTCCATCATCCATAAAATCTACATCTTTATTATTTTATATAATTTTCATAGTAAATTGTGTAAATTACTGGTACAATCAGTCTACTCATTATGAGAAGGACTCAAGAATGAATATAAACCGTAAAATGTGGCTAGTCATTTTCATGTGTTTTACACGTGCTTTGGACGTTAGGAGGCTTTCAACGAGATTGATGCATTGGCTAGCCCTTATATTGTGTTACTGATATGTAGGAGCACAACTTAGTCAATTATTGTCATTCATGATCATTAATATTGCATCTCATTCGTATAAGCAGGAGTTATAGTTTTGATTTCAGTCGGCCATATGTGATTATTGCAGAGGGTCCAACGTCAATGGTCCACATTCTTTTTAACTTTGGAGTGTAGTTATAATTCAATTTGGAGTTTCAATTATGAACTATTCGATTTTTCCAAAAGGGGACCAATATGTTTTGGCACTACCCTTCATGATTACTATGGAAAAAGAACATACTTTTGGTATCATTTCTACAAAATATCTTGTAAAGAGTCGGTGATAAAAGTTTGAATGGTTGATAGGTAGTTAGCTGTGTGTCTGTATACTGCACAAAATGGCGGGTTAGACGGGTTGGGCAATGAACAAAGGGTAAAATGGTTGAGAGTCGAAACGGAGTCTTTTGTTATTGGTCAGGCTGGGTTTGCCCACCAACAGTTTTGGTCCATCTGTTTATTTTATACATGATGCAGTTTAGGAGGTTGTACACTAATTATAAGACTGAATTTCACCCAATTGACAATAAAATTTTGAGTCAAAAATGACTAATATTTCTAATAACACTTTCTTTATTAACAGGCGGAGGTGAGGGCATTCTTTGATGTCCACGATCAAGAAGGAAGCCACCCAGGAGGAGTTCATCTTGAAATGACTGGGCAAAATGTGACCGAGTGCATTGGTGGATCAAGAACCGTGACTTTTGATGATCTGAGCTCACGCTACCACACCCATTGTGACCCACGGCTCAATGCCTCTCAAGCACTTGAGCTGGCCTTTATTATAGCAGAGCGTCTACGGAAGCGAAGAATCGCCACAAAATCAATCAATTAAGCTTTATGTTAATTTACATTTTGTGTTTTTCTAATACTTTTTATATTAACTTGGTGTTTTAATACCATTTACCATGGTATTTTGATAATCAATAATGTGATCATTATGTTTGTATGTGTATATTTAATAGTATGGTTTCCAAAATTTAAGAAAATATCATTTACAATGTGTATGTTGTGTGGTCTTCTTTTTTTGAGTTTTTGATTCCTATTCTAATCTTGCTTGATTTATACTGTATTTTTCTTGTAGAAGAGTAAATAGACTGTAGGTTATTATGATATTATAACAGGCCAAACATTAAAATGAAACTGAACTTTCAATAGGCAAGTGTTATAAACAGGGCCTACATGTTAGTTGCAGAATTTAAAGTTGCAGGCCCATTTCACATATACTTGTCTCTTGATTGAACACACGATTTTGAAGTTGATGGACACCGCTAGATCTACATGTTAGTTGGGACCTATTCACATTGTACAGGTTCATTACTCTGTCATATTAAATTTTCTTTCACCTTAGTTTTCAAAGACCGTAAAAAAATTCATTATTCATGAATTAATTGAAGATTACTAAGTACTGATTAATAAGTGCTGATTATACTTTACTTTAGGTTATCCGGTGTGGGTGAATCTTTACATGCTATTACAAAAGTACACTTCAAAGCAACAACCACATTTCCTTGGAAAACAGTTTCGTTGCTAACCATATCACAAAGGTATCTTATAGCATAGTACTTTGCTATTACAAAAATACATGTTGACCTTTTCTTTCAGACCATGATTATCAATAATTTGTACACACAAATATAGATGCTGTATAACACCATTAAATAGATTTGAAATCGAAAAAGTTTGGTCATAAAGGTCAAATCAATATAAGATTACCAAAATTATCCTTGAAAAGAATCAAGGGCTTGATAAGAAATAAGTTAAATACAATAACTACTCTTCAATTTATTTATTTTCCTATGATTTCCTTCACACGCAAAGAAGTATCCGAAATGGAATCAAAGCCATATTCCTTGGACTAAACGTGCATCTTTTGTCCTATGGAATAGAGACGATATAAGCCACTAGGATAACTCAAAAGGCAAATGAAGCACTTTAAGATTGAAGGGAGTTGTAATTTAGTGCAGCGTTTTTTTTTAGAATGAGTGATTATATATACGCTATCTGATTCACAGATATCTTGGAGAAGGAACTTACCAAATCCAAATGCGGCAGATAAACAAAAATGACAAAGGGTGCATACAAAGAACTAAACTTAATATACTTTCCTAGCAACCATAAGTGACAAATTGATCATGCACACGAGGTATTTTGTACCTAATATAAGAACATCTGGCATATGTGATTCAAATCCAACTCCAAACCTTAATTACTTGAAAAAGCCATGAAACTGTCTCAGCTAGTACTCCTGCTGCAGATTTCATTGATTGGGTTAGTGAATTCTCAGCAATCTAACTGTACATACCCTGGAAAATGTGGACATGTTACCATACCTTACCCTTTTTCAACTGAAGAAGGCTGCTACTTGGACGAGTCTTACTATATAGAATGTAACTCTACCACGCAAATTCCACGCTTAAACATATCTTCTATCCATCTGTTTCAGGAAAAAGGACCGCATAGTCCTCTAGAAATTTTGGAGGTAAACCTAGAAGGCCAACTAAGAGTCAAACTCCCAATCATATATGCTTGCTATGACAACTGGGGGAAGTTAGCTAATAGCTCAGTAAAATCATTTCATTTATCCAGGTTCCCCTTGGGCCAACGAAACAAGTTTGTAGGAGTAGGATGTGACATTAACGCCTCTCTTATACTAACGGAGCCGCTTATCATTATGAAGTGCCAATCAAGATGTGAGTTCGGAAATGAGCTAAGTGTAGTCCCTGGATACCCAAGTGCAGGCCCTGGATACTGCAGAACAGATATTCCCTCACGAAACATGACCTATGCTCATATTTCCATCCAGCCACTGTTGAAATATAGAAGGTGTGGTTATGCTTTCATTGTGGAGAATCGTAATTATGAGTTCAACAAAAGTGATCCTAACAAGATAAACCCATTTTTCCCGGCGGTGCTTGAGTGGTCTGTTGGGAATACAACATGTGAAGAAGCTCTAAAGGACAAAAGTACATTTAAGTGCAAGGATAACACTGTATGCGAAAACGGGGAAAGCAACTTTGGATATCGCTGCAAATGCCCAAAAGGATTCAGGGGAAATGCGTACATCCAGAATGGTTGTCAAGGTACTTTCTACCCTATATCTGTATTAAAAAAAAGTATGTTAAGTCGTAAATGTAAACGAGTTGAAACATATAGTGTCATGGATTATATAACTTCATATTTTCTGTTAGTTAGATGTCGATGAATGTGAAAATCCGAAGCTCAATAATTGCCTGCCAGGACATTGTAAGAACACACATGGGAGTTTTACTTGTGTTTGCCCAAAGGGACTCCAAGGTAATCCAAAAGGAGGCGGAGAGTGCACACCTGGTGGTGACGAAACTAAACTGGTCATTGAGGGTAATGATACTAAAAGGCGTTTTCTTTTGACCACATTATAAAAGATACTACACTTTTCATCAAAAGGAATTCTAACCAGCCCTTGTGCATTTGAGGAAACTAGGTTCATTTGGTGCGCAAAAAGATATTGATGGATAAAGCTTTGTCGCAGGTATCATTGGAGGTGTTGCTGGTGCAGCTGTGACATTGATTTTGGCGAACTTCGTAGTGAAGCATTGGATAATGCTCAAAGGTAGAAAGGACTTCTTCAAGCAAAATGGTGGTATCATGTTAGAGAAAATGTTATCTACATGTCAAGATCCTGACAACAAATTGAATATTTTCACAGAAGAAGAGCTGAACAGAGCAACTGACAACTTCAACGATACAAATATAATAGGCCAAGGGGGTTATGGTATTGTTTACAAAGGTACTTTATCAAACAAAGTACTGGTTGCCATTAAGAAGTCTAAAGTAATTGACCAAAGCCAAATCCAGCAGTTTGTGAATGAAGTGATCATTCTATCACAAATCAAACATCCTAACATCGTGAAACTCCTTGGGTGCTGCCTAGAGACGCATGTTCCATTGCTTGTGTACGAGTTTATAACCAATAACACTTTATGCCATCACATACAAACCCATCCTATGCTGACATTTAAGGAACGGCTAAAGATAGCTGCAGAAACCGCTGGAGCTCTTGCCTATATGCATTCAACCACACAAATTATCCATCGAGATGTCAAGCCGTCAAATATATTATTGGATAATGTAAGTAGTGCAAAAGTGGCTGATTTTGGAATTTCGAGATTTGTCCCTCTTGGTCAAACCCATCTAACCACAGTTGTAAAAGGGACCATAGGTTACGTGGATCCTGAGTATTTCCGTACATCCAAACTAACTGAAAAGAGTGATGTTTATAGTTTTGGAGTAGTTCTATTAGAGCTACTTACAGGAACAAAAATTCATTCTTTAGAAGTCACGCTGATGGTCTCCAGGGGAGTAGCCGCATACCTTGCTTCACTACTGGAACACGATGCATTAGTGCAGGTTCTGGATGATCAGCTGAAAAGAGATGAGTATGCTGAGGTGGTGAAACGTGCTACTAAGATAGCGATTAACTGCCTTCACCTTGAAGGACATACAAGGCCTTCAATGAAAGAAGTACACCAAGAGCTTGAGCAACTTAGATTTCTCCTTCTCTCAATCGAATCTGAAACCCTTTAGCATCCACAAATATTCTGATGTTTTCTTCTGTGTATATAAATGTTAGTAAGTTTCTATTAGTAAGATCCGTCCCTGTGAAATGGCCTGTTTTCGCTATCAGTTTACCACTAACCTAAAAGATGTGAATACACTGATGGCCTCAAGATACATTGGTTTTCTTTATAAATCTCATATTTTCTGATCTAATATAGTAATATGTATAAACTATATTCACTTTATAGGAAAAATATTATAACATGCATGAAGGAGTGACTATTATGGGAAGAAACATATTATTGTGGGAGATGGAATCCTAAAATTCAATGCATAAACGCTAGAAGGCTAGGAGGTATAAGGTGAACATCTGTGTCGATCTCAAACGATTACAAGCAGTTTCTAAAACAGCTTTGGAGAAGTTACCAACCTAAGTACAGTAGTATTTTTCACCTTGTGTTCAAACGCAACTTTCTCCTTCCCATCTGATGTTTACATTAGGAGATGATAGTACAAAATTTGATTATTAGACAAAGGCATAATATTATTAGACGCCGAACGAGGTATGCAGCAAGAGTTACAATCCATTTTATTAAAACAAAACAGCTTCTTTTAACAATATAATTTGAATTCAAAACTGTTTACTGTTTAGTGATGAGCTACTAAACAGCTTCTTTTAACAATATAATTTGAGGCTGTTACACAATTTCCTCACCTGATTCATGGTGTTTCTTCTATCATGTGTTTCGGGTCATCTTTTGGTCTCGGTTCGGATAATGGTGCAATGGTTCGTGGGTTTCATGACGTTTTGATCAGTGTAAAGTGTCTTGGTGTTGGTTCGTTTTTGGGTCGTGGGGGAGTATGGAGGAGGAGGGAAGGGGTGGAAGGGAGGGGTTCAAATGGGTTGGGAAGAAAGTTCAAAACAAGGTTATATCATTTTCTTTTAATGGGTCAAAACCATGAAAAGTCCAAGGATAAAAATCGTTAGCGATATTCTGACGAGAATTACTTTTTGATATAGTTGCAAAATGTTTTAATGATTAGAAAACTACAGTACATATTTATCATTTCGTTTTCACGTCTTGTAAGATTTTATCGTATATGAATCCTCTTAATAAACTGACTAGCTTTATTTAGCTACAAACCTCTAAACAATAAGCATTTTTAACTGGACTCACCTGGGACATCACAAAACTCAAGGCTAACCCTTGTTGGTTGTCATTATTTATATGTAAAACTATCATTGGAGACTTGTTAAAGCTAGTGCTTATTATTATTAGCGGATTCTCAACTTTTCAAGTTATTGCATGGAATCGTAATGATGAAAAAATAATATTAGAAAAAAATAGTTTGGGGTTTGGTGGGACATCACGACCAAAGATGACACCCACATAAGGTCGTCTATGGAGGAGCATCTCGCCCTAACATGGAGCCCGATAAGATCCTAAACGTGTTTAGGTAATCTTGTTTGAAGATGAGGATGGCTCTCTCGCCCCAAACATTGGGCCTTGATCAGACGATTGATAACCAAAAAGGGGCAACCAAATGAATTTGCATTATAAACATTTTAGTGTTATAGAGGAAATGCTTTATTTTTTTTACATATAATTAATAAAGATAAATTGCTCTTAATTTTTCTTAGTTCAAAGTTATAAGTTGCTAAAAGCACATAGAGAATTCAAATTTTGACAACTTATTTTTGTTGCGAAGTGCAAATCATACCTTGTTGTGAACATAGCCGATTTATAAAACCACCTCAAAGTTGTTCACCCAAAAGCATGAATGTCACCTCTTAAAGGTAGCTCTTTATTTTTCTTTTAAGTTTAAGAATCCTTTTTTATAGAAAAATGATAAAATTATTTTTTATTATTTTATTTGGTTCGAGAATCATTCAAACTCTGAAAACTGTTCGTAGTACAATATACATAACACAATAAACATCTAACTAATGCACAATAGTTGGTTCCAATATGCTGATTGTTATGTAAGAACAACCTTTTTTTTCTCCACTATTCCCTCTCACCCTCACCTTTGTTCCTCAATAATCTCTTCCACGACACTAAATTCATTTCAAAACCAGAACCAAACTGTTTCTTCATCAATCAATCACTCATTCTTAAAAAAATGGCATTATCGGCACGTGAACAAAATGTCTACATGGCCAAACTGGCTGAACAAGCTGAACGTTACGACGAAATGGTTGAATTCATGGAAAAAGTATCAGAAACTGACGAGCTCACAGTCGAAGAACGTAACCTTCTTTCTGTTGCGTACAAGAACGTGATAGGAGCTCGTCGTGCTTCATGGAGGATCATATCGTCCATTGAGCAGAAAGAGGAGTCGCGTGGTAATGAGGATCATGTGACTGTGATCAAGGATTATAGGACGAAGATTGAGGCTGAGCTTTCTAAGATATGTGAGGGGATATTGAAGTTGCTTGATTCTAGATTGATTCCTTCGGCTACTAGTGGTGATTCGAAGGTGTTTTATTTGAAGATGAAAGGTGATTATCATAGGTATTTGGCTGAGTTTAAGACGGGTGGTGAAAGGAAAGAGGCTGCTGAGAGTACTCTTACGGCTTATAAGTCTGCTCAGGTAAACTTTAATTTCATTTTGAATCTACATTATGTGAAAATTTTATTAGATATGCCCCTTACCAAAAGAAGACAATAACCGAATAGCACCAAAATATAATGATTGAACAAACTTTTACTTTGTTGCCATGTAACTGACATTTGTAAGATGGTGGCTGCACGGCATAAAAAAACTGATCACTGTGTCATCGTTTTACTTTATGTGTTGCAGAAATAAGAATTCAGTTTGTATATTATAAATAAAATTATATATCATTAGTTTCAAAGACTTCGGTCTAAGTATGTTACATTTTGGTTCAATTTGAAGAAATTTGATTTAGGTATGGAGATCCAGCTTAGTTTTCTTTTTTCCTTTTAAATTGACATAACCTTAAGTATGATTTGTGTGTACGTAATATTCATTTTGTTTTCGGTTTAATGTATACGCGTTACTCTAACATATGCCATTGACGCATATGTATTCAGGAACATGTTGCATATTGACCTCAATAAACCATTATAGCTGCTATCGATTGTGATTTAGGCTGAAATCGTTATCATGGTACCGAGCGAATATATTATTGCCGGTCATTGTCATGATATTCTTGTGAGCTGTGCATGTTACAAGTAGCATGAATAAAGAATAGTGGTCTTTATTCAAGAATCCTACAAAGTTATGCTAGGACCTCTGATCAACCATTGTGAACTTTTGTTTGCATATCTATTTCACCAAATTGTGGCATGAAAGTGACATGTTCTGTTTGGAACAAATACTGTAGGCGAATAATAGTTTAACATACAAATAAACAGATCTTTTGTAGTATATTTAAGAACTTAAAATTTTAAGTGACTCGACTAGTAGCAAAAGTCAGAAGGTAAGATAGATGACCTGGGAGCTTTTGTGTTACACCAGATACATAATGCTATTGTATATTTCAGGATATTGCAAACAGTGAACTTGCCCCAACACACCCTATTCGCCTTGGATTGGCACTCAACTTTTCTGTCTTTTACTATGAGATTTTAAACTCTCCAGACCGAGCTTGTAGCCTTGCCAAACAGGTATAAGCTTTTATCTTTAATAACTTAGATTTGTGGATCCTTATGATATAAAGTTACATGATTCTGTCGCTCCTGTCCCTTTTCAAGGCCTTTGATGAAGCAATAGCTGAGTTGGATACGTTGGGCGAGGAGTCCTACAAAGATAGCACCTTGATCATGCAACTTCTACGTGACAACCTCACTTTGTGGACCTCTGATATGCAGGTATAGTACAAGTTTCAACCCATTTACGTATTAATGGGTTGATCCAATTGTTTCATAACTGGTCCAATGGGTAAAATCAAGAAATTAAAGTGACTTTAGTGATATATCTTTTATGATCGCATTTGTATTTCACGTAAAAATTAATCTATAAAAAAACTGGATACAAAGATTTTTTTGGTTCAACCCAACCGGATCCAACCCGTTTGAGCTACACAAATAAGTTACCGTTTTGAGTCATACAAAATAATACCTGTTTTGGCCTAATGCCCGAACCCGTTTTACATGTTACCAAACTGCCGATCTTTGCCACTTTATTCTCTTTTTCTATGGGCATATAGACAAATACCGCTTGCCCCAGAACCATATGCTCTCATGGATCTTGTCTTTTTGTCTATGGGCTACAATTTAATGTTTAAACTGTTTTTTGCTGTAATGCTTTGATAGGAGGATGGAGCAGATGAAATCAAGGAAGCGCCTGCTGCAAAGCAAAGTGAGGAGCAACCACAACAGTGAGGGTTTGAAGGCTCACATTAAGATTCCTATCTTTGTTTTTGAATTCTAAATTTTACAAAGAGAATTTGGTTGCTTTTGGCTTCTAACTTCTCCATCATTATTCTACTCTTATGAGATACTATTATGTGAACTTCTAAATTTAGTTTCATTTGCTCAATGTTTATGTATTTTCATTGAATTCCTGCTTGTTTACTTTTTGTTCTTCTTAGCACATGTGGTTTGTTTTACCTCAGTTTTGGAAAAATATAATAACCTTGCAAAAGGGATTTCAAAATTTTGGTTGATAACAAGAGGTTTTATGGTGTGCAATGGACAATTGTCCCTGCTCACTTCACCTATATTAACATTGTTGAATTAAATCTTGCTTCTCACAATAACGAGACAATCATCCTCGACACTTTCTAGATGGCAGTCACACAGATATGACCAAAATGATATTGGACGACATAGATGACACAGATATGGCCAAAATAAAAATTGGATGGCCTAGATTTGAACTGTTAACTAAAGAACTGAGGGCTATTTAGTTTAAGGTGTGCATATTGTGTCGTAAAGTATATAAAAAACCATGGGGTGAGAGAGGCTCGAACTCTCGACCTCAGGATCACTCTTTAGCTATGAGACCTACGCGCTAGCCAACTGCGCCACCACCCCATTTGATTTTTAAGACCATTCTCAGGTTTTAAATAAGAAATAAGACACTACTCGTGAAGATTAGAAATTTACCGTATATAGAGTATGATGTTGCATAAGTTTAACCATTATAGCTGTAAATATTAGTTGTAAGTTTATTTTCAAACAGTATCAAATTAAGCTTGATATATACACAAGAAAGAGAACCTAAACATTATATGAGACATCCATCATCCATGATATAGAGCCATAGTCAAGACCAGATCGAATCTGGACTTAAACGGAACCAAAACGTGGATCACTTTTTTGTTGAACACTTAAGCCAGACCAAACCAATTACTAGATTTTTTAACATTCTGGGAACTTATTTAGCGTCATGACTTCAAACTTCAAACCATGGTCCTATTTGATTCACAAGTTTTGCCAATGCAAACAGATCTCATTATATAATTAACACAGTATTTGTATGCATAAATAGCTATCAGTTAATTACACAATTCATGCAGTGTACTTTGCACCATTTATAAAGACCACTCTTCTTGGATATACGCCGCAGGTGAAACAATATTCTAACCAGAAACAAATTTGCACACTGAGTCGACTGTATTCTGGACTCAAATCATTTTGCTCAGTTCATGATCATACATTGTCGTATTAAGGTTTTCACAACTTGAGTTTTCTGAAATCAATCTTGGGGACAGGGTATGAGTATGCCTCGTAATTGATGTTTTGACCCAAACAACTCATTTTCGTAAGAGTCGTGATCAAATCAACCTGAAAAAAGAAGATAAACAATTATGTTAACATGTTAGTATTATAGGTTATACACATTTGTAGAAAGGTGGTCGTCTTTACAAACCATCATATTTGATTTTTCGTTGTGTTAGTAAAAACACAACACTTTCCAACAGTAGACAACTTTAAATGTGCAAAAATCAATGATTTTAAACTAAATGTGTCCAAGGGTGATGCTTTCTTGCATTAGCATATACATAATACATAATTTGATCAAATCTGTCGTCACAAATTACCACATAAAAGTCAAGTATAATTAGTTAAAACTTATTTAGTAAAGGATCTGGTCAGGATTATGTATGGGTGCTAACCTCATAGTCCGTCTGTGAGACTGTCTCTCTGCTCCGTTGGTATTTCTCTACCCATTTAGTAACATCTGGATCCGTTGCTAATTTTGCTTCGTTTGCTAATTGATCAGGACCCAAGAATGCCGACATTACTGCTAGCTGCAAAATCAAATGAAATTGAGTTTTGAAGCTCAACTTTGGGGCACCAGGCCTCCGCAGTTTTATGCAGTGGGAATCCGGAAGTGACAAAATCCACTGGGATTAGCAATATACTATTCCCCTTCAGGTTTTGTAATTGACTTTCGTGTTTACAAATTCTTTTGCAAGACCAAAAAAATATGTAAATTTCATGCACATCCATATATTTGTAGAAGATTGTAAATTTACCTGACGAGGACCGAATCCGATGGCTGTAAACTTATCTTTCATTTCTTGGACACTTGCTGTACTCCAGTCTGGTATTCTTCCCTCAGGATCAGGTTCTTGAGTGTCCGACCTTCCGAATTGCCTATCGAACAATCCCCACTATAAAACAAATATATTTAAAAGACGTAGTATAGAAAGGGATTAAAAATTTGATAGTGAATAAAAGTTTGAAAGATCAAGAGCATTCTACAAATCAATACAAGAAAATTCGAAAAAGTAAAGCTTGGTGATTGTAGTGATGAACTAACCTGTCCACTTGAACCATAAGCGGAGTATAACAAGTTCCCTTTTTCCTCATTTCCACCACATTTTTTAATAGCCGAAGCCAAAAATGTAGCTTTAAGAGCACTTTGAGCTACATCAAGTAAGAGTAGATAAAAAGTCAATGTTTAAGTCACATAAGTTGTATTGAGCTTCAAAATAAGCGAAAGCTAGAATGTTTGAATAGAAAAGAGATGACTACATGTATGTATACAAATTATTAAGATGTAAACAGAGGTGGCAAAACGGCCGGGCTCGGGCCACGGGTCCAAATGGGCTCAGGCTCCAACGGGCACAGGCTTAAACGGGCACGAGTCAAACGGGCTCATCTTATACGAATTGCTTTAGAAAAGACCCAAAACGAAATCATACGCAGCAGGCTCGAAGACCCCTGGTTCTGGAAGGCACATGAGTCCAAAACGCTATGTTGAATGTGCGACCGACACTAGCACACCTCATTTATATTTAAATAACTAAATATATTTAAATATTTATAAGTTTTTTTTTTTAAATAATTACTACAATGTTCTCCAATTAAGAGAAAACATATGCCCGTTAATGCCTATTTAACTTTTGAAAGGGCCATACATGCCATTTCAAAAAAGGAGGGGGCTAAATGCGCCCAAATCCTTTACAAATTAGCCCATAGAAGCCCATTTTTATGATTTTGGGCACAAATTGCCACCTCATGTAAACATTGAAAGATTAACTTTAAAGTTTATGCTGTTGTTTGGATTAAATTTATTAGTTATGACAAAATGATGGAAGAACTTTGACGCCAGGTAAACACAAACCTGCTAACTGGATGAGATCTGAGTATGATATTGGTCCACCTTTGGAGTATGAATCGATCTCTTTTTTTGCTTCCTCGACCAAAGATAAAGCACCAGAAAGTCCTTTGTTTTCTGGTCTGTTAATCTCAGAGCTTCATGAAAATTACACAAATAAATAGAAATTTAAGCATCCGAGCTAAATTTAAAACAAATTAACATTTATTAAAGCAATAAATAATGAAAAAGAAAACCTAAAATACCCCTTAAAAACAAAAAATGAGGGAGTTTGACGACTAAAATCAATCTCAAAACTATCTTATAATTATTGTTAATGAGTAAATAGGTGAAAAGGAGGAAATGTGAAACACGGAAAGTACCTAAAGCGGATGGATCCATTTGGGCCTCCAGTTTTTGTAGGCTACAAATTAATAACGAAAAAACTTTATGTTACTGATTAAACACTTTCACGAAAACGACAGAGTAATAAGTTCAAAATCCTACCTTATCATATGTCATAGAATCATTAAGTGCTAACGTCAATATTGATGGAATGAGCTCCTGATTTGCCTGATACATAAACAGATGAGTTTGCATGAAAAGCTAGCAGCATATGATGGATGCTCATTAATTTCATGATTTACCTTGATGGCCGTATAGAGGGTTGTCTTTATACTTGCTGCGAAATGAGGGGAAAAAAAAGTCAAAGTTTAAGTTCAGAGAATATGTTAATTTAATTTCGGAATTTTCAATTCATGTTGGAAATGAGTTTTCGCAATGGTAATTTAAATGAAGCAAGGTCTTAAAATGCAGAGCATTCATTCTTCAGGAGAAGTCAATAGCTGCTGACCAGATCATTTGGACAATAAATCCATTAAACTACATCTGTAACACAATTCTACATGATGGTATAAATCCGTTTGATCAAAATCCGGGTTTTCAAGATTGATCTCGGGTAGTTTTTTACAGGGTTGAGGTTCAAGTACTCAGATTATTAAATGTGTACCCTTATATGAACCATGAGGTAAAAATAGAGACAGGGGTAGAAATTTGAGGTCATGTACTTGCGAACACGTCCATTTAGGTTATATACTTATTTTTGTTACAGGTGAATCAGAAAAATAGCTTAATATGACCGATCAAATAGATCAAACTTATAACATACCAAAAACTCACTTTTTGGCCCATTATCCAACCCAACCAACCTAATCAATTATCCAACTCTAGTTAAACCAATTGAGAATTGAAGCTTACATAGAAAGTCAGAACGTTGTCTTCGTTGTATCAAATCAGCAGCATTTGCCACCTCAATGAAAGGACTCGGGAGTGGGCTTGAGCTTGCCACCAGTTCCTATACATAGAACAACTGGCACAAACTCATGATCATAAAACGATACAAGTAAGCAATTATTTGAACCCCATTTAACGGAATTCATAGGAACATAAGTTGTGTCACTAGAATTATTTCAAAAGTTTAACCATTATCAAAAACAAAAGACAGAAATGATTGTATAACAAAAAATATGGTTAATTGTATGCGACGTAGCAATATTTTATTAGTTGGTGAAATAGTGAGTCCCTTTGCTGCCACCAACAAAATGATGTCGCGTTTATGCATACAATTAGGCATGTTTTTAGTCATCAGTTATTTCTCTAGACTAAAAAATGAAAAAGCAGAATTACCATGCTAATGGCAGCTCCAAAGCAGTTAAGAATATCCCTCCTTTTAACACCATTAGTCTCATTGCTACCACCAGCATTATTCTCAATTTTGCAACTAATAATACCCTATACATGAAATGTACATATATTTGATTACATTAACACAAATAGAATAAAAATGAAAACTGGAGAAAAAACTTACTGGCCATTTGGAGGGATTGTAAGTTGAGGGAAATGAAGCATTGGGAAGCAAAGTTGGGACTGTTGAGAGAAATGAAACAAGCCCCATTGCTGTTGGTTGCTAGATTTTTTATTTTTTGTGTTTAAATGTGAGATTATTGTTATTGTTATGTGAAATCCATGTGGATATATTGTGTGTGGATTTTATCCTATCTTTTGAGGAAATTTTAGTCCTTTTGTGATCTCTCTAGACATGTCTTGGATTGCTGTAGTGTTTTGACCCGACTGAATCCACAAACCAACTTTAAATGTTTAGGATTTGGTCCAAAACTTTCAAACAGTTCTCTTTATTGTATGTAGAATGCTATTAAACACTACGCGCCGACCTATTTCTTCTTTTTATGATATGTTATCCGTCTCAAAATTATAATTCTCATTTGACTTTTTCTTTATTTTACAACTTTGACATTAAGTATTTCTTTTTGTATTATATAATACTTTATGCAAATTATATGAATGAATTGGATTTTTAATGTATTTTCATTGGTATAATTTTCATCGACTATTATATAACACAAACAAAAATATTTTATGTCAAAGTTGAAAAATAAATACCAAAAAAGTGAAATAATGACTACAATTTTAAAACGGAGGTAGTATTATGTTTATCTATCCTGCGCATGATCTCTCTTAAAATTGTGTAACACATTTTAATGTATATTTCTATGCATGACATAACGTATAAACTTATATTAGTCATTATTTATGAGACATGAGGGTCACACACATATAACATGAGATTTCTGAATAATATATATATATACATATATATATATATATATAGTTAGGATCAAATAAGAAAAAAATTAAAATGAGAATGATAAGAAGAAACCACAACCACACATTTCAGATGCACCAATAAAATAAATGCATCTCCCCTTGAAAATCTCTTCCTTATTTGAAATGTGTGGCTAAAAATTCTTCTTATTCTTCCTATTTTAGTTTTTCTTCTAACCGATGGTCAAAGTGAAAGGACAATTCAAACATTAGAAGATATACTCAATGCATGGGTGATTTTCTAGAAAGGATAAGGCAAATCATTCTTAATCGAACAAGTTGCTTTACAGCAATAGCTAGCACCTGAACATATTGATTGCACCAATTGAGACACTCTATGGTTGAGGTGTCAATCACTTATTCACGGTCAAAACCGAAAGTTTAACTCACAAGTCCATAAGTCATTCATGAAACAACAAAGTGATCGAACGGATCAAAAATCAGTTTACAAGTAAAAACATATAGCTAGATAAGCTATGTCGATATACGACGTAAAATATTGGAAGTATGTGCCATAAGTCGCAAACCATTAGAATTTCAAGTTGGCAACAAATATATGTTCAACGTCCCCGTCTTGGAAAGCGATGCGATTCAGAAAACATGGACTTTGGACGATCGACCCAAATATCCTCACCTTTCACCGGTAACACCGTAGGACCCAACATGGACTGAATTCGGGAACTGAATTCCTTTTTGGATGGGCGAATGTGACAACTCGCAATTTCAGGTCATTTACAAACTTTAAAAGTTTCACTATTTCATCATTTATCGTAAACTACGTTGAGTATCAAATCGCGTAAGCGTAAGGGTTTAGCTGCGTATTCATGGAATAACATCAAGGACATTTCATATAGACTAGGTTTAGTCTACACATCATTAATAACATCATTTCATATCGATTCATGCATGGATTTGCATTTTTCAATTAAACGTTTATTTTCCTATTAAATAAACGCTATCGCGTAAACATTTATTTTGAATATTGATCCGACACTTCCAAAAATAATCCTAATATATTTTTATACTCATATTAAGATTATAAAAATAATATTATGTGTTTACCCGGTGTTTTAAATTTATTTTGTATATAAATTGTTATATTTATATAATTACAACGGTTTTCTTAAATACTACACGATAATTATTATTTCACTCAAATTTTGCAAGAAATGTATTTTTATAAATTTTATGACATCAATATATTTTATTTGATCCGTTAAAATTTATTTTTAACTAACACTACCTTACAAGTTCAAATAAATACACAAGTTACTAATAATTCTTAACTAACTACACTTCTATTTATACATACAAGTAATTAACTATATCAAAACTTATCTAATCTCTTCTTTCTTTCATATATGTCAACACCCCTATATGACTCACACATCTCATTTACTAAATATCTTACACTTATATAGTATTATACTCAATTACTAACACATACAACTAATATCTCTAAGTGTAAAAGATCAAAACACTCTCCTCTCCTCTCTTCTCCATAACCGGCCATCAAGGAGGATCAAGAAGGAAACCATGAAAATTTTTCTAGTCAAGTTCTTTGCAATCTAGACACACTCTTAGTTAAGGTTTTGAAATAAGAACCTAGGGTGTTAGGATTAACCTTTGTTCATAAAACCTCATCAAGTTAACTAGTAAGCATCTCATATCCATTTTCATCTTTCATATTTATTCTATGTTCATTTCATCATTTTTGCAAGAAACATGCATGTTACATATGAATTTATACCACTTTTGTTGTTTTTATTACTTATTATGTAATATAATTGTCCTATAATGAATCCCTTGAAACATATTACTTTTGGTGATGTATAGGAACCCATGACACCCTAAGAAGGTGTATGGTAGGATTTGAATAGCTTCGGAGTTGTTTTGAATTGGTTAGAATATGTTTGGCGCGAGAAAAACTCATTTCGACAAGTTTACATAAGGGTCTGTCCATATTTTGAAAATCTGGAAATCTCGACAGTAAATAAAAAATTTTGGCCTAGATATTTAGAAAATACACTTTAAAACAAAAACGTGGCCGCTTGAACGGGTTAAAACGGAGCTATAACGAAGAAGTTATGAATTTTTCAAGTTTGACGACGAAAAGTGTAAAATTCTGAAAATTCATCAGGTTACGTCTACTTTGTACGAGTCAAAAATGAGGCTTAGGCGTTATAAATTGTGTCGACTTATCAAAAATATATTAGTATACTTTGATACGAAGCTAAGGACATATAAAACGTAGAAAACGGACTTTTAACGATTAAATTATACACGTTTACACAAAGTTGCCGTAACTTTATTATATAAGAAAAGCTAGTATATTTCTATTAGACAAACCTTACGGCAACAAGTGACCATGTTGAAGGTCGTTTTTAACATTGACGTAGTACTTTTTATAACATGATGTCTTCTAGTAAAAGTGAGTTCGCCTAGCCTATTTTCCAAAATGTCCAACCGTTCGTCAAGCGGAGTTGTAACGAATAAAATACGGTCACTTAAACTTTGCCGAAAACCACCCTTAAACAATATTTTGGATACAAGTACCATACTTAACCTATATTTTTCTCCGTGATCGAGACCTCTAGGATGAAAACTTAAATGCTAAAACTTTGAGATAATGATACAAGCTTCTCAAAACCGTTGAGTTTGTTTCCTAACACTCGACGTGCACCATTTTACGACTAGATTTTCGAGGCCGATTAGTCACTTTCATGAAATTGTCAAATGACATTATTTTACGACGAAAAGTTATAATTTCATAATAAATCACTAAATGATTATCGTAAGATATCATTTCAACGTAAATACTTGTAAAGTATTTTATAACATGACGAGATGTCATAAACATATATTTCGACGATAAATTCTATTTTCAAAAGCGTAAAGTGGTATAGATTACATGTGGATTTGCATGCACGACATTGTTTCATGATTTACATTAGAACATATCATTCATAATAGGTCACGGTCAGAGGTTGCCCCTCATTTCAGTATTGCCATTATATCATCATTATCATTGCAACAGGTGAGTTTTCATAGCTCCGATTTATTCAAGTTTTTACTTTATTTCAAACCTACGGGGGAGAATACATTGCACATCATTTTTATTACGATACCAAGTATATCAAATTCATTACATTGCTTAAGTTACTTCATTGCCAGTTAAATGTCCCCATTTCATAATCATGAACCGTTAATTTCATAGAAGCGAGGGTGAGTGGATAGATCTATCGAGGGTGACACCTCCATCCGGGTTGGTGGATTCCAACCAGACGGATGCATTTCATTTCATTATCATTATTTGAGTTGTTTGGCAAAACACTGTTGGGCGAACATCATCAAGCTTCGGTGTCATGTGCTTAAGCAATTGTAACATTTTTGTGACATATTTGTCATACATAATTTATACTTGTGGTAGTCGTATTAAACATTTTTAACAACTCTATGAACTCACTCAACCTTTGTGTTGACACTTTTAGCAATGTATTTTCAGGTAACTAAGGCATTCACTTCATGGCATGCATGTGGACATATCATAGAGTCGCGATGACGACGCGTCTCACATGGGATTTATACACTTTAAAAACATCGTTTGACTTGTACCAAACTTATTTTCCGCACATGTAACTTTCAATTGGGACCTATACTTGTAAACTCTTATTTTTTTATTAAATCAAACGATGTATTTTCCAAACGACACTTTAGGTCGTTCAATATAACTGTGATTGTGATGCTATGACAGTCAACCCTTAGGAATTCCATTCCGCTGCAAAACAGGTAATTTGAGGGTGTGACAGATTGGTATCAGAGCTTCGGTTATAGAGAACTAGGTTGCATCATTGACCCTAGACTATAACTACATCATCATAGCATCTCATCATTTCATCATAAGTGCATAGTCACTATACATGCGGTTTCATAAGCACATTTTTCGAGTTATTTACTTTCATTTCAAATCGATTGTCACATTAATGCCTTCAGATACCCATCCCATCACTTTGACATGGAGAATGCCCTGTCATTCCCTATCAAAATTTTAACATCAGTTGACTCAACACCGATAACATCAGATGATGAGACTGAACCCTTTTAGGAGGACGAAGTTGCACCTACACCATCGCGATCACTATTGATTCACCGTAGGATCAGGACAATTTTTATCATTCCGTTAGGACAGATTATACCATTTGGTAGAACTTATAGGTTTAGTCCTAATGAACCTATTTTCTTAACTCACCACAAGGATTTTCATTATCATCATTGTCATCTAGAGTACCATCCGTGCCATCACGTCTCATAGACACTACTCATACACCTAACTTGCAGCTTGGGAAGCGTGCATGATTTGACACACCATGATTAGTTATCACTAAGACTATAAACACTACACCATCTCATAGGTTTGAGGATTGTGAGATTTCTAGGGCTATTGCTGCTAGACCGCCTACTACTCCAACACTTGAAACACGATTTGACCATCAACAGATAATAGGTACCATTCAATCATATGTAATCTTTATCCCTTATTAACTCCACGATAATCATAACCTTTGTTCATTTCATTCCTATTCCAATTGCCCAGTTTTGAATCATTTCGCGACAATACATCACTATCTTACTAGGGGTTAGGCCAACCTTATTCTTGACCAATTAAGAGACTATTACCATTTTATGAGGTTCTCCCATGTATCCTACAAACCATTCAACAAATTATATTTCAAGTTACTTTGCTACTACTTCATAACATTATTTCACTTTATTTTATTTCAAGCTATCTTACACCATCTTAGAAACATGGTTTCGTTATCACCCTATCAATTGGCTTTCAGTCATTTTATCAACTATTTAATACCATCATGCGAAACGATTTTCATGTTACTCTGAAAAATTATTGAGCCATTATCTTACAAAACAAAACGTTGAATACCATCTAAAACTTCGGAGAAGCATAATATCATTTCAACAAAACCAAGCATCACATCATTTGTCCTCGATTATACATGGCCTGATCACCTATGTATAATTCAGGAAGAATTATGTCATGAAAGTAACAAACATCATTTCGAATCTCTTAAAACAATCTTCACTCAAAAGCAAGGCTTTGTAATCAGATAAATTGTTCATAAACATTTTTTTTTATTTAAACACTCTATAGAAGCCCACGCCATTCATCCCTCACTCAACCGATAAGTTAGAATTTGATGAGTTACCTTTTTAGGAAAGGCTTTCTATACCATCTGTGAGGAGGATTCCTCGATACAAGAAAACAATGAAAGGATTTCAGAATTACCAACAAGGACTAGAAGTAGGTAGCGAGATCTTTCAAAACCCAATAAAAATCTTAAGACAGGACGAGACATTCCGAACCACTATTTTGGACTAGAAGTCAAAATTATATCATTTCAAAAGTACTAGCTAGACCGAGTTACAAGATTTAGTACGAAGCAATACACACTAAGCAACACTATAGGGATAAATTAAGTCTTCTAAATGGGACTACAGAACATTTCACTAAACATGGCCTCAACAATATGCGAACTTCCCTACAATGAGTTTTCCTTAAAGGAAAATTTGGTTAAATTAAGGTTATCAATATAAACTTCCCATAAGGCATTGTGTTCCCTAGAAATTCCAAGTAACCTCACTTCTATATCAAGAGATGCAACAGGTTTGAACATATCGGACAATAAATGACACTCCATCTACAAGTGAAATTAGAACAAACATTATTCGACATGGTATGAGCTGATATCTATTTTCTTGCTAGCATGATAGCAATATAAGTGATGAAATATTTTAGAAGCACTCAATATTGAAACAAGTCTTGAAAACCAACCACATTAGACACATCATACAACATTGAATTAGCTAATGGTAACTTAATTAGCACCGACACCATTGTCCGTGGTTGTACACTCAATTTTCTAAATCATCCCTTCAATATAGACCTTATGCCCGTAAAACTTGGTAGTTTCGACGTCATCATCGGTATGGATTGGTTATCCAAACATCGTGCAAGAATCATTTGTGATGAAAAAGTTGTTCATCTTCCTTACAACGGCGAAACTTTGATCATTCGTGGGGAACGAAGTGGAACTAGACTCAGTATTATCTCATGCATCAAAACGGAGAAGTACATAAAGAAAGGTTGTTACGCTCTCTTAGCACATATAACCGAGAAGAAGTCGGAAGAGAAACGACTTGAGGATGTACCAATTGTCCGAGAATTTCCTGAAGTCTTTCCCGAAGACTTGCCAGGACTTCCACCGGCACGTCAAGTAGAATTTCATATTGACTTAGTGCCCGGAGCTGCACTAGTTGCACGAGCGTCTTACCGTCTGGCACCATCAGAAATGCAAGAGTTGTCTAATCAGTTGCAAGAACTTTTAGACAAAGGATTCATTAGGCCAAGTTCCTCGCCTTGGGGAGCACCGGTCTTGTTTGTGAAGAAGAAAGATGGATCCTTCAGAATGTGTATAGATTATAGAGAGCTGAACAAGTTAACGGTGAAGAATCGTTACCCACTCCCCGGAATCGACGACTTGTTCGATCAGTTGCAAGGCTCTAGTATCTATTCAAAGATTGACCTAAGGTCAGGTTACCATCAACTTAGAGTTCGGGAGGAGGATATCCCGAAAACGGCGTTTAGAACACGTTATGGACATTATGAGTTTCAAGTAATGCCGTTCGGATTAACTAATGCTCCTGCAGTATTCATGGATCTCATGAATAAGGTATGCAAACCGTATTTGGACAAGTTTGTTATAGTATTCATCGACGACATATTGATTTACTCAAAGAGCAAAGAAGAGCACGAAGGGCATTTAAGAACGGTTTTAGGACTACTCAAGAATGAGAAGTTGTATGCCAAATTTTCGAAGTGTGATTTTTGGAACCGTAAAGTACAATTTATTGGTCATGTCATTGATAGTCAAGGACTACAAGTTAATCCTTCAAAGATTGAAGCCGTAAAAGATTGGGCTACTCCAACAAATCCTACGAAAATCCGACAATTTCTAGGACTCGCCGGGTATTACCGAAGATTCATCGAAGGTTTTTCAAAGATAGCTAAAACTTTGACCAAGTTGACACAGAAAAACAAGAAGTATGAATGGGGAAAGAAACAAGAAGCTGCTTTCCAGTTGTTGAAGCAAAAGCTTTGCAGTGCGCCAATTTTGGCACTACCCGAAGGAATTGAGAACTTCGTTGTATACTGCGATGCTTCACATAAAGGGCTTGGAGCAGTATTAATGCATAACGAGAAGGTGATAGCTTATGCTTCTCGACAACTTAAGGTTCATGAGAAGAATTACACCACTCATGATCTTGAGTTGGGGCCGTAGTTTTTGCACTTAAGATTTGGAGACACTACCTTTACGGTACAAAGTGCACAGTGTTTACGGACCACAAGAGTTTACAATATGTTCTTGATCAGAAGAAACTTAACATGAGGAAACGTCGTTGGTTGGAATTACTCAGCGATTATGATTGTGAAATCAAGTATCATCCGGGAAAAAAAAAGCCAATGTTGTGGCTGATGCTCTTAGCCGGAAAGAAAGACCCAAACCTTTAAGAGTCCGATCATTAGGAATGATGATCAGTTCACCTTTACCATCAAAAATACTCGAGGCACAAATCGAGGCACTCAAGGAGGAAAACCGACCAAGTGAAAAGCTTTATGGTATGCCCGATAATGCAAATGACTTTGTAAAGAGAGCAGATGGAGTATTATGCTTCAAGGATAGAATGTGGGTACCATTTTATGGCGTGATACGAGAATTGATTATGCATGAGTCGCATAAGTCAAAGTATTCTATTCACCCAGGTTCTGATAAGATGTATCAGGATCTCAAGAAACTTTATTGGTGGCCGAACATGAAAGCGGAAATTGCCACGTACGTTAGCAAATGCCTTACTTGCTCTAAGGTAAAGTTGAATATCGAAAACCTTCAGGTTACTCCAACAACCAGAGATTCCCCAATGGAAATGGGAACGCATTACGATGGACTTTGTCACAAAACTTCCTAAGACATTGGGAGGTTACGACGCTATATGGGTAATCGTCGATCGTCTTACCAAATCAGCCCATTTCATACCAATTAGAGAGACTTATTCCATGGAACAACTTACTAGACTTTATGTCAAGGAAATAGTCTCAAGGCACGGTGCACCAATTTCCATCATTTCCGACAGAGATAGTCGATTCACTTCAAACTTCTGGAAATCATTACAAGATTCATTTGGAACCAAATTAGAGATGAGCACAGCATATCACCCACAAACCGATGGTCAAAGTGAAAGGACAATTCAAACATTAGAAGATATACTCAATGCATGGGTGATTTTCTAGAAAGGATAAGGCAAATCATTCTTAATCGAACAAGTTGCTTTACAGCAATAGCTAGCACCTGAACATATTGACTGCACCAATTGAGACACTCTATGGTTGAGGTGTCAATCACTTATTCACGGGTCAAAACCAGGAAAGTTTAACTCACAAGTCCATAAGTCATTCATGAAACAACAAAGTGATCGAACAGATCAAAAATCAATTACAAGTAACAACATATAGCTAGATAAGCTATGTCGATATACGACGAAAAATATTGGAAGTATGTGCCATAAGTCGCAAACCATTAGAATTTTAAGTTGGCAACAAATATATGTTCAACGTCCCGTCTTGGAAAGGCTGTGATACGATTCAGAAAAACACTGGACGACCCGATGCGACCCAAATATCCTCACCTTTCACCGGTAACACCGTAGGACCCAACATGGACTGAATTCGGGAACTGAATTCCTTTTTGGATGGGCGAATGTGACAACTCGCAATTTCAGGTCATTTTACAAACTTTAAAAGTTTCACTATTTCATCATTTATCGTAAACTACGTTTACGAGTATCAAATACGCGTAACTGTAAGGGTTTAGCTGCGTATTCATGGAATAACATCAAGGACATTTCATATAGACTAGGTTTAGTCTACACATCATTAATAACATCATTTCATATCGATTCATGCATGGATTTGCATTTTTCAATTAAACGTTTATTTTCCTATTAAATAAACGCTATCGCGTAAACATTTATTTTGAATATTGATCCGACACTTCCAAAAATAATCCTAATATATTTTTATACTCATATTAAGATTATAAAAATAATATTATGTGTTTACCCGGTGTTTTAAATTTATTTTGTATATAAATTGTTATATTTATATAATTACAACGGTTTTCTTAAATACTACACGATAATTATTATTTCACTCAAATTTTGCAAGAAATGTATTTTTATAAATTTTATGACATCAATATATTTTATTTGATCCGTTAAAATTTATTTTTAACTAACGCTACCTTACAAGTTCAAATAAATACACAAGTTACTAATAATTCTTAACTAACTACACTTCTATTTATACATACAAGTAATTAACTATATCAAAACTTATCTAATCTTTTCTTTCTTTCATATATGTCGACACCCCTATATGACTCACACATCTCATTTACTAAATATCTTACACTTATATAGTATTATACTCAATTACTAACACATACAACTAATATCTCTAAGTGTAAAAGATCAAAACACTCTCCTCTCCTCTCTTCTCCATAACCGGCCATCAAGGAGGATCAAGAAGGAAACCATGAAAATTTTTCTAGTCAAGTTCTTTGCAATCTAGACACACTCTTAGTTAAGGTTTTGAAATAAGAACCTAGGGTGTTAGGATTAACCTTTGTTCATAAAACCTCATCAAGTTAACTAGTAAGCATCTCATATCCATTTTCATCTTTCATATTTATTCTATGTTCATTTCATCATTTTTGCAAGAAACATGCATGTTATATATGAATTTATACCACTTTTGTTGTTTTTATTACTTATTATGTAATATAATTGTCCTATAATGAATCCCTTGAAACATATTACTTTTGGTGATGTATAGGAACCCATGACACCCTAAGAAGGTGTATGGTAGGATTTGAATAGCTTCGGAGTTGTTTTGAATTGGTTAGAATAGGTTTGACGCGAGAAAAACTCATTTCGACAAGTTTACATAAGGGTCTGTCCATATTTTGAAAATCTGGAAATCTCGACAGTAAATAAAAAATTTTGGACTAGATATTTAGAAAATACACTTTAAAACAAAAACGTGGCCGCTTGAACGGGTTAAAACGGAGCTATAACGAAGAAGTTATGAATTTTTCAAGTTTGACGACGAAAAGTTTAAAATTCTGAAAATTCAGCATGTTACGTCTACTTTGTACGAGTCAAAAATGAGGCTTAGGCGTTATAAATTGTGTCGACTTATCAAAAATATATTAGTATACTTTGATACGAAGCTAAGGACATATAAAACGTAGAAAACGGACTTGTAACGATTAAATTATACACGTTTACACAAAGTTGCCGTAACTTTATTATATAAGAAAAGCTAGTATATTTCTATTAGACAAACCTTACGGCAACAAGTGACCATGTTGAAGGTCGTTTTTAACATTGACGTAGTACTTTTTATAACATGATGTCTTCTAGTAAAAGTGAGTTCGCCTAGCCTATTTTCCAAAATGTCCAACCGTTCGTCAAGCGGAGTTGTAACGAATAAAATACGGTCACTTAAATTTTGCCGAAAACCACCCTTAAACAATATTTTGGATACAAGTACCATACTTAACCTATATTTTTCTCCGTGATCGAGACCTCTAGGTTGAAAACTTAAATGCTAAAACTTTGAGATAATAATACAAGCTTCCCAAAACCGTTGAGTTTGTTTCCTAACACTCGACGTGCACCATTTTACGACTAGATTTTCGTGGCCGATTAGTCACTTTCATGAAATTGTCAAATGACATTATTTTACGACGAAAAGTTATAATTTCATAATAAATCATTAAATGATTATCGTAAGATATCATTTCAACGTAAATACTTGTAAAGTATTTTATAACATGACGAGATGTCATAAATATATATTTCGACGATAAATTCTATTTTCAAAAGCGTACAAGTGGTATAGATTACATGTGGATTTGCATGCACGACATTGTTTCATGATTTACATTAGAACATATCATTCATAATAGGTCACGGTCAGAGGTTGCGCCTCATTTCAGTATTGCCATTATATCATCATTATCATTGCAACAGGTGAGTTTTCATAGCCCCGATTTATTCAAGTTTTTACTTTATTTCAAACCTACGGGGGAGAATACATTGCACATCATTTTTATTACGATACCAAGTATATCAAATTTATTACATTGCTTAAGTTACTTCATTGCCAGTTAAATGTCCCCATTTCATAATCATGAACCGTTAATTTCATAGAAGCGAGGGTGAGTGGATAGATCTATCGAGGGTGACACCTCCATCCGTGTTGGTGGATTCCAACCGGACGGATGCATTTCATTTCATTATCATTATTTGAGTTGTTTGGCAAAAAACTCTGTTGGGGCAAACATCAGTCAAGCTTCGGTGTCATGTGCTTAAGCAATTGTAACATTTTTGTGACATATTTGTCATACATAATTTATACTTGTGGTAGTCGTATTAAACATTTTTAACAACTCTATGAACTCACTCAACCTTTGTGTTGACACTTTTAGCAATGTATTTTCAGGTAACTAAGGCATTCACTTCATGGCATGCATGTGGACATATCATAGAGTCGCGATGACGACGCGTCTCACATGGGATTTATACACTTTAAAAACATCGTTTGACTTGTACCAAACTTATTTTCCGCACATGTAACTTTCAATTGGGACCTATACTTGTAAACTCTGATTGTTTTATTAAATCAAACGATGTATTTTTCAAACGACACTTTATGTCGTTCAATATAACTGTGATTGTGATGCTATGACAGTCAACCCCCAGGAATTTCATTCCGCGCAAAAACAGGTAATTTGGGGGTGTGACAATTATAATATATATTGAAGTTTTCATTCAGATCTGCTTATCAAAAAATGGACTAAATCGAATCAGGTTAACGAAATCGAAATCGAATCAGGTTTGTTGTTGTATTTTGAAAACTTCATGTAACGAATTGAAATTGAATCAGCGGTGGGTTTTCACATATTTACACTCTCCTATCAGCAGTTATAGGTGGTGTCATGGGTGCACGTGCACGGTTAGGCGAGGTATGAAGAATCTACATTCTTGGGTTCTACTACTTTATATTATTATTTGTTCATTTGTGATCTTTTGTTGGTTGATTTTAGTTATGTATTTTTTGAATTGTAGCATCATTGCCGGAAAGAGTTGGAAAGAAATCACACAAGCCATAATCTTTTTTGAATTGTTGGCTGATTTTAGTTATATCTTTTTTGAATTGTTGGCTGATTTTAGTTATATCTTTTTTGAATTGTATAGATTCAAATACTAAGTATCTAACGTTGAGGTATGTTCTTATTTCAGGAAGAGTTGGAAAGAAATCACAAGCCATCATCAGGTACTTTTAAAAGATCTAATGTGGTATTTTCTATGTTCTTAAACCTTGGACTCTTGATAAAATACATCAACTGTGGTATGTTCTACTTTTTTCATTATTCAATTTTTAGTTGAAAGTTGTCAAATTGATTTATTTCAATTGAAATATAATCAATGGCAAAGATATATAAGCTAATTGTATTGATCAATGGCAAAGATATATAAGCTAATAAAGTAGTAGTTGTTTTCTATTTACAAAAAAGTATAATTTTTTTAAATGCATATGTGTTTTTGAAGTTTTCTGAAGAATTTGATGCCTATTGTGCATATGTGTGGGTCAAGGTTAATATTGTATAGATGAAATAATGCATTATATGTGTTTAGAATCCTGGTGCTCCTAATATGTTTTGATAATTTATGTAATATGCATTTGTGTTTAGAATTCTGGTTGCAGGTTACTTGACGTTGAGGATGCTGGCACAGACTTGTATCAATTAAGATGATCGAGAATTAGGATGGTGGCACATGTGCGAAAGGATTAAAAACATACGTGTTTTTTAAAAACACATGTGGAGATTGCATGGGTTCTTAAACGAGGAGAGAAATACATATGCACGACTAAAAGATGAACAAGCTGTTAAAGACATTGGATTATGCAAATGTGCACATTTTGTATATTTGTAAGATGAGCGAGACGATAAAAACACATGTGTACAAGGATTAAAACATACTTATGTAATATTTTTTTATAAAGTTTTGTTGTTTGTATAAAATTGCATCAATCTATTAATAAATGTTTGTTGTTTGTATATATTTATTTATGTAATATTTTTTAAAGATACATGTGTAAATACAAAACACATATGCATAAACAAAAAATACAATTTTTACGTAATGCAAAACACATGTGCACATATTATTTTTTTAAACACATATAATGCAAAAAAAAAAAAATTAAAAATTTCGGAAGAAAAACCTTTTTTTTAAATAAAAAAAATAAAAGATAAAATTAAAAAGTAATTTTACCATAATACCCTTTTGAATTAAATATTAAAACTAAATATCAAAAAAAATCTGATTGGTTGATGGTGGTTCTCGCAGTTCTCGCAATATATATATATATAAATATATATATATATATATATATATATATATATATATATATATATATATATATATATATATATATATATATATATATTGTATATATATATTTGAATTAATGACAAGAGAGTTAAATGAGTTATTTACATAATAAGCTTAATTATCTAGCGGGTTTAATTAAGATTATAAGTAAACAGACATTTAAATATATTGGATTCGACAAAAGCTTGATAAGCGCACCCCCGCTTTAGGCTTGATTGGCCAAATACCCATAAATCTATATCTATACTACATATAATAGATGAATGAATTTATTTCCTCATGGTCTTAAAATTAAGACTTACAAAATATAAAACCTATTGTACAATACACAATGCACTATTAATGATCTTTTTCATCAATCTTAATTTTAAGACTTACAAGTCTTGAAGCTTAATGTACAAAATATATAGCACTATTAATGTAGTCAAGATATTTAATATAGTCAATTACTTAACTGTTCAATAAATACAATTAATGCAGTTATTAAAACACCCCTTACATAAGAAATACAAATTATCAAGCATATTGTACAACCAAATTAAAAACAATTCCTACATTAAATGTCAGTATGTCACTAATACAAATAATAAAGCACATTATAAAAATATTCAAGTCCCAACGGACAACGGACCAAATGGGCTCGAGCCTAAACGGGCACGAAGCCAAACGGGCTCACGCCCAAATGGGCACGGGCCAAACGGGCTCGAGCCTGAACGGTTACGGGCTAAACCAAATTCTTGATATGCGTAAATTTATTGTAAAAAAAAACATAATAAACTAAAATACATAATTCACAAAAAATTTGTATTTCAGGGTACCCGCCGCCGCAACGCGCGGATACCCTGCTAGTATTCTCTAATATGGAGCACTAGAAAAAAGCGCTCAATACCTCTTATAAAAAGAATAGTGAAATTCTAAAGTGTTTAAATTGGTCATTTTACACATTAATTCTTAATTAATACACTTAATTAAGAAAGTACTCTTACTTTTTTTTTAAAACTTCTCATAGAAGCCTCTTACAATTCAGGCCGACCTTCACCATTTGTAACTCAACCCTTTCATTCCAGCCAACCTACACAACTACAATTGTGCAATGCTCCAAACCCAAACTCAAAATCATTCACAAACCCTAATGCGCCATCATCACTGTAAAAGACACAATATTTGCAGGTTCGATTCTTCCGGATTTTATTGAGAGAAGCGATATTGTTTTCTCAATTCAAATCAGTAAGTATGTTTATCGTTGTAACAATTTTTATTTGTGTGTTAGGTGTTTTTGTTTGTGTTTAGGTGTTTTTGTTTATAATATATTTGTGTGTTTCTTTCAATTCAAGCGTTTTGATCAAAAGGAAAATAGTTTTTGTTTGCATTTTGGTGTTTCTGTTTATAATATATTTGTCAATTTGATTATCAACTATATGACATTTTGTATGTTTTTTCTTTATACAGAATGTTGGAACATTCTTAGTTTCTAATCCGGTTGAATCAGATGTTTAGCAGGCTTTTAGCAGGTTCGGATCATTCTTAGTTTCTAATCCGGTTTAATTTTAATGATACAAAATCATGAAGCGGAAACCACTTTTGTAAATTTTTATAGTAAATAATGATTTGTTTTCATCATGCTTACAAGTTTTGTTGGGAATATGTGTAACTACTATCAAGTGTCAGTCATTAATTATGTAATAGGTTGCTAAGTTATTAGGCTTATATGTTAGTTATTATCTCTAGGCTTATGAAGTAAGCCCATGGGCCTATGAGAAAGCCCACACGATTTGCAAGGATTGATCAGAGGTTAAAGTATAGGGATCAGATCAGACGGTTGGAAAGCTATGTAGGAGGAAGATCGAGCTTCCCAATCATGACGTTTCAACGTCTTGAGTGATTGGTTAGTTATGTGATTTGTTAAATATTCTTGATATTATATGATTTGTTAGTTAAACTATGGTTTATGCACACATAACAGTGTACAACCCGTACTTTGTAAAGAAATGACCCTGAGGTACACTTCAGTGCCTCAATCCTAATATAAGGAGCGAAAGCTTCTTACTTTTGAGTAGAATTAATCAAATTTTAAATATTTTTTTCATAATTTTGCTCACAAGAACAAGTTTTCCCTCTCGTAATTAAAACCTCAAAAAGTTATATTACTTGTTGAGGTGGAGTATTTGAAACATATTTGTTCAAAATGAAAAGTTCTTGTTGAATTCTTCCTATAAACCTCAAAATGGACATATTTTAATCAACGTTTCTTCAAAAACAACATCGATATGCCATTTTTTAGGGGGAGAAAAACTAAATGTGATTAAAAATATGTTTGAGTTAGTATGTGGAATCTCAAATAAGCTCAACTCAGATTTAACCCATGAATTGACGAACTTCAAATGTCAGTAATCGAAAGGACTTGTCCTGGACGGGTAATAATTTCAAGCTGGTCTAACCAGTGATGTAAGTGTGTCTTGAGTAGAACTTGTCTGAGTAGAGTGTACCATTTCGAGAAACTTTCTTTGAACTTGACCGGGCCGGGTAATAATTTCAAGTTAGTTCACTAGTTATGTAAACGTGTATCGAATCGGTCTAGTTCATTGAAAGTCGATCAATTCAAAAGTGCGAGCTCTTCCCTCAAAGTGCAGATTTAAGTTAAAATAATATAAGCACACGTGGAGGGGGAGTATTTCTGAAAATACAAAACTCTCAAAGTGTTAACAAAATATGTTTGATAATCACAAACACTTTGAGATATTTTTAAGAAAAAGGTTTTATGGTAACATAGGAATAGTCATGGAGTTATAAGGTGACTAAGAATAGGAAAATAAGTCCTATGATCCGCCAGCTCCGGAGGGAACTACCCAAGGACAATACCCATAGTTAGTATTAGAAGTCCTTAGGTATGATTGAAAAAAAGGACAATATGAGACAAAGAGAAAGAATGAGTTGGAGAATTAAAAAGAAAAGTTAAAGAAAATGGTGAAAAGAAATAGCCCTCTATATGTTCAACTTAGGGCAGAAACCGGGTTCAATTCATATGCTACTGGTTGTCACTAAGATGACACCGGTATTGAAGACAAAGATGTCATGGACCCAGTGACGCACTACACTTAAATTTCTAGCAACTTAAGTTCTCTAAAAAGGACTTGTTTCATTCTCACGGGGAACCCTGCATAATCTATCGACCTCTCACTACGAGATGTGTTGATATTGAAATAGGAGACACCACTCCAGTCTCCGACTACTAAAACAAAAACGCACAAATCGAGTCTAGAGCCACGAGATTCATCTAAATATCTCTTAGGAACACTAAATATTTCAACACTTGTTGTTCAAACAATAAGAACACAAATGATATATTCTAGAGTCCTACGCAGATCGTAGCAATCTGCCAGAACATTTATGAGAAGATTTGCAAATTGTGATCCTGGGTGATTGAATGGAAACTCCTACCAGGGTCAACATCAAACAGCCCTGACAGCAGGCCACTTCGGTAATTGTGACTTACGCTTACTGTTCGCGATGGTTTCAAATGGTCTACAGTCGTGTAGTGATTCCTCGATGTACTCCAGCGTCTCATAACGACAGAGTAAATATATTGAGTACGGGAACATACCAGTGACCATCTGGTCTGAGATTCGTCAAAGAACGCGCCAGCGATCTAGGATGTACCTGTACGAAATATCCGAACTCTTACATCAGGAACTTTATTGCTAATTGTTTACATGAATAACTGAAGATCCGGAGTTACAGGAGAGACCATTACCACCATCACTATCATCAACAATAATCCATCTCCACATGCTCATACCATCATCATATCATAACTAAGTTCTCACCAAAGATCAAAGCAACACAAAATTTCTCAATGATTCTACATCAAAGTTAAAGAATCTACAAAGTTTAAAGACTTGAGAACTACGTAAGTAGGAGATTCAAAGTCAAAAGAAGTATGAGCATGGTGGAGAAAGACGTAAAGACACCAGTACCTAAGTCATTCATGAAAGGCAGACAACAACATATTATCACAACAACAACAAAGAACGGCGAGCAAAGATACATTAGACATCAAGCTGAAGAAGTCAAAGAAAGCAAAGCACATCTACTCCATTGGGGAAGATTGTTGAAAGATGTCAAGCAACCTTTGATGACCAACCCTTAGGGGGAGATTGTTGGGAATATGTGTAACTACTATCAAGTGTCGGTCATTAATTATGTAATAGGTTGCTAAATTATTAGGATTATATGTTAGTTATTGATGCGCGCGGAAGGCGCGTTCGGGGTGAAGGAAACTTCCTTTTCGTCGATCAAGTTTTTCTACCTCCTACGCAGTGAACCTAATCGTTGTAGTGTAGTATTGGGTAAGCCTCGGGGATTGATATCGTTCTCTAGGAGAATAGGAATGCTAGTAAGAAATATATGACGAGAAGGTGAGGGTTGAGGATGATTCTTTTTTTTTATGGTTTTTTAGAAAGCTAAGGTAAAATCTCGGGGCAATTGGTTTGGGGGGGTGGTACTTCTACCGATTACTCTACTTATCTAATTATCTAATTACTACGGGTAGCTTATGTCTAATTGAGGTGTGCTCGTATGATGATTAAAAATGTGTTTACCTAGATACTATTACTCCCTAGTTATCTTTTATTGATTGTGTGGAAAACTAGAAGGGGAGGTTGAATAGTTTTGCCAATTAAAACTTCATTTTAAACTATTTAGATCGACTTATGTCAATCTATTTGGATGTGTGTGTTGGATGTTGATAAACCAACATATAAAAGTATGTAATGAAAAGATAAGAGTAAGAAGCACAAAACCACAACGCGAGTATTTATAGTGGTTCGGCTACAAGGACACCTTCCTTGCCCTACTCCACTCCCCGAGTCACCTGCTCGAGAGTTTGTAAACACTACACCAATCTCCTTATGGCGGAGAAGCCTTCACAACGTAGCCTACCCTTTTTCGGTGCTAGGCTAACGACCAGGTTCTTTCACTCCAAGGTGAACCACACCTACACAACGTCGCCTACCCTTTTTAAGGTACTAGGCTAAGTACCTAGTTCTTTCACACCAAGGTGAACCACACCTACACAACGTCGCCTACTCTTTATTAGGTACTAGGCTAAGCACCTAGTTCCATTGCAATGGAGGAACTACTACCCAACACTACACCAACGACTAATTCCAAAGGAGACCAACTCCTTTTTACAACATCATCAAGGATATCAATATCCTTGGATCTAGTACTAATCTATCTTGTACATCGAAACACACCATATCGAATGTACATCTAAGGCACCTTTCACTAATGCCTTTGACTAGATCTTCAAGACACCCTTCACTAATGTCTTATGTCTTGACTTCTAAGCACCCTTCACTAATGCTTCTAGTCTTGATTTCTAAGCACTTATCACAAGTGCTTATGATAAGGACGAAAGATACCCTTCACTAATATCTTCGTCTTGACACTTGAGACACCTTTCACAAATGTCTTCAACACTTCTTTGAAAAGAAAAACAATCATCAACAAGAAGACTTCAGTAGTCTTGATGATTAGGAAGCATGGCAACTCATGGACTTGAGCTTGCTCGACTTCAAAGGTGGTGATCTTGCCTTTAAGAGGAACCTAGAAAATCACACAAAAACAAAACTACAAACATAGATCTCTTGGATCTGAGGTTAGTGAGTTTTTAACTCAGGGAGAAAGTGTGTTGGAAAGTAGTGAGCAACAATGAAGAAATGGCTCACTATTTATAGAAGAAAAAATCTACTGTTCCCCAGATACCACGGATCCCTTCCACAAGGGATCCGTCTAGCGTAAAGCTAGGGATCCGTGGGATGCTCCCCTTTACCCATGGGTATTTTGGTTATGGGTCATGGGTCATGGGTTGATCCATGGATCTTTAGCTAGATACAATGTATCTCTTAAGTTCAATGCACTTAGTCACTTGGGTATGGGTTGATCCATGGGTTATGGATATTATCCATGTATGATATAAGCATGATGTCATGCAATGGGTTATGGGTCAAGCTCTATGGGTCATGGGCTTTGGGTTGTACCCAACTACATTCAATGTATTTGCCCAATGGGTTATGATACTTAAGTTTCTACCCATTTATATTACCCAATATACTACATACTAGTTATGTGTATATTTTACCCAAATATGTAAACACCAGTTGTTGTACATATGTAATATTAAATCATAAAATCACTTATACTTGTTTTAGTATTTTATGTGAAAATGTGAATATGTTAGAAACTATTTTTACATATTTTATTTGTTTCGTTAAAATGATTTTACGTTTGTTATCGACAAAACATTAGAAGATCGTTTTTACGGCTTATTTGTATTAACAGATTGGTTGAGTTGTCTCGCCTTATCTTAACGCGTTGTATTCCTAAAGGTCGTAGGGTATGCGTGCCCCCTAGTTTTTTGAGGTTATCTCTCGTATATGACCTACGAAGTCGGCAAGCCTAAGCTATTTCATCCATAGACCACATCATCCTAAAGCATACTCAAGCATTAAATACAACGAATGATGCCTATTTGCACTCCTAAGCCAATTTTCAATTAAGATAAGAAACAACCTAACAATAATCAATAACTAGGTTTCATAGATCTAAGCAAACACACAAGAAATTTAGCTAGACATGGTAAACAAGCAAGCATACACACAATCAATCGAATACGGGGATAGACATAATGATACTTTGGATTTAAATACTTATCTCGATGTGTAAAATAAGGTATGGGACCCTAAGATACTGTCCAATTCGGACTACAAACGATTTAGGGTTTTTTCTCCAAAATTCTACCTCTTAAATACAGAAAAATCGAATTCTGTATATAGATTTACAACTGCGAAGGCGTCACCTTTTTGCATGGGACCGCGTCATTCGCGTCATTAGGGTTTCATCTTGGCCAAGTCATCGATGGGACGACGTCACCTTAGAGTTGTGACGCTGTCGGTCTTCAGTTGGGACGTCGTCTTGATTCTAGATCTAGGTTATCTGAGTTGAAAACTGTGAGTGATGCCCTCCATTATTAAAGCGTGAAGCCATCAGGTTGTGTGACCAGAATTTCCACTGAGCCGTCGCGTTCATGTTTTGATCAAGTCATCATAGAGGGATGGCGTCGCCCTTTGATTGGGACGCCGTCAGGTACTGTTGATCAGCTTTGAGTGGCTTCGATCTTGACTTTGCCATTTTCTTCATGTATTTGCTCCTTTTCGTCCAAATGTGCTCCATTCCAGCATTTTGCTTCCAAAAGACCTAAAAAGTGAAAAGAAACGAAATTAAGCGGTAACGGATATAAAACTGGTTGATTTAGGGCCTAAATGACCCCCTAAAAGCGTACGTTTTAAATCCTTTTCAAATGTCCCTACACCTGGTATTTGCTTGTCCTCAAGCAAATGTGCTTTTGGCCAATCAATTTATAAGTTAAGGGGCATGAAGCATTGGTTTAAAATAGTTCATAACAAGTAAAAGCGCCACAATAGTCATAACAAGCACGAAAATTATATACTAGCACCTCATAAGGGGTTTTTGGATTCTCTCATCTCTCGGGTTTATATGAAATATAATAAATGGAAATGGAAGATAAACACTCATTACCTGGCATAGTACATAGATTACCATAAGCTTGAGATTAGATCAAACCTCCACCGCTTTGGCATAAGAACCTAGGAACAACTATCTAAGAGGTCTTTACAAGGGTTGTAACGTTAGGCTTACGGTAGGGAAACAAAGGTTTTGTTGGATGGGGGATATTTAGTGGTGGCAAGTCAAAAATTTTATGTTACAAGCATGAAAAACGTAGCGTTGCTAAGCCAAGACTCGACTCACTAACTCTAGATAACAAAACAAACATAAATTTAAAGACATAAAGATAAAGATAGATGTAGGATGGTAGCCCGTATGTTTTTCTTTATTTATTTATTTTTCATACATTTTTACTCTACCATCCTCTACGATAACATCAAAATATAAGGGATTTATAGGAGCATCCCTACACTTGAGTTTTTATTTCTCTAACACTAGTTGACCCGATTTGAAAAGATCAAAACACTTGGAGTATTTAATTACGTAGACAAAGGGAATTTGAATTTATCGTTCTTTCCCGTTACTCTATAAAATATTATTTTTACCCATGAGTCCCAATCGTCCTAAAACTGTGTACAAAAGATATGACTCGACTTAGCAACAATGCAAGTAACTAGATATTTGAACTAAGGGTTTAGTGATTATAACAATAATGCACTAAAGGTGAGTGCATACAAGGTAGGCAAAGGCGATTTGGGTGTACATTTGGGGGTGGATTGTAAATAATTCTCTTCATTGATATTCCGAAAAACCGAAACATCACGAGAACCACGAAAGGATAGGCTCTGAGGGGTTAACTAGGGGTATCGTGTACTGAAGATGAGTACATCACAAGGGTGTGGGGTAATTACTCAACCGATGTGGAAGATGTAATTATAATACAGGTTTCAAACAAGGGTTATCCTAATGCCTCTTTTCATTTAGTTATTCATAACTACACAAGTGTAGTCTTACTAGCGATCTCGGAATGCATCACAAAACAAGTTCTAGAATCTATTATACTACCAGTACACTCTCTAAGCATTAAAAGTGAATGCTTTTATTCCTAAAGATCTAGGGGCGAACCTCACATTTTTGGGGTAAGTGGAATTGAGTGGTGCTAATACAATTTTTGTGCTAGTCATATAATTCCTATCTAGAAACGCTTATTAGACTAAAGTTTAGCTGTGAATTTCTATAAAAATTTTAAATTGGTGCTTAACATTGCCCTAACAAATATTTCTCATATTTTATTACACAAATTACTAAGGACAAGGCAAATAATTAAAAGTAGAGTGAATAGTTTCTAAGTTTCCGCTTTATTCTCCCTCCCTTGACGAACCTAACATTTGTCCCCAATGTTCCCCGAAAGTATCAAAGTTATGATAAAGGAAGGTAAGTAAGGAAAGGAAACTAGTACTCCCCTCGATTAGCTCAAGAGGACCTGCGGTGAAGCCGTTAAAATTCATTTCCAGGTAAGAAACGCATGAGTAATAAGCTTCATCCAAGAGTGTTTCTTCTTGCCAAATATAACCTCCACACTAATAATAACAAACAAAAACCTTCGCTAGAAAACTCGCGGTGAAACTATATATGACACAACTACACTAGAAAGCAAGTAAGATATACCTTGTAGAATAGATGTTTGCAATTTTCTCGAAAATTAAGACTCCCGGAATTTCCAAAATTTTTTAAGTAGCACGTAAAACGTAAAAAATGATGCAAACGAAAGCTGCGATAGCTGACGCTGTCGCTTTATTCCACGCCACAAAGTTGTCCCGACGTAAAGTGGTATGTTATGCTTTTGAAAAAATTCGAAAAATTACATCTTTAAACTCCGGAAAATTCTGCGAAACATCCATTATGACTCGATACAAGTATTTCCTACTCTAACAAATACACATATATATCAATTTCACTAATTGAAATTCTCATGTTCATGTTCTTCAAAAACGTATGTGATCTTCCCTACACTTATCTTTTTGTAAAGTACCTTTAAATGTAATTAAGACGCAGGTTAAAGACAAAAATAAAGCATTTTCACAAAAGTCTAACATGAATAAACAATATGTTTGAAAAAAGATATAAGACAAAACAAGCAAATAATTACATAGGTTGCCTCCCACTTAAGTGTTTTCTTTTTATTTACGGAGTCTTGTAGCTAGGACTCAGTCGCTCTACGCGGACTCCTTACCGTCATCTTCTTTCCCTTATGATCTATCTCTATCAGGTTCTTCCTATGGTACAGTTTATGTCCCATCGTGCATCTTTCTGCTAAGTCATCATCTTCCCTTAATTTGTTCTATATTCCGTCCTAATTTCCAAACAACCTTAATAGAACCCAAATATCTTATTCATCACATAGTCTACTCCTCTCTTCTTATCCTCCTCAATCCTATAGTAGACCGTGTTAATATAAATAAACCGTAAAAACGTTTATTAATATTTTGTGATCTCTTTATGTTTTGTTGATAACAAATATAATGTTATCTTAAGTACAATAATAAGGATACATGTTACTTTTGTAAAGCATTTACATATAGCCATTTAAATACAAAAATATTGTAATTAATCATTTGTTGTAATAGTTTATTAGGATGGGTAAAACCACAACCCATGGATCATATCCATAACCTATTGACCCATACCCATTTGACTAGATACAATGTATTCATCAGATACATTGAATCTAAGGAAAACCCATGGACCAACCCATAACCCATGACCCATAACCAAAAAACCCATGGGCAAAGAGGAGCCTACCACGGATCCCTAGGATTACACTAGACGGATCCCAAGTGGGAGGGATCCGGGGATCCGTGGGAACATAAAGCAGTAATTGCCTATAAATAGAGAACCATTTCTTCATTCTAACTTACCCCTCTTCTTACTAATTCTCTCATATACTCTCATTCTCTTCTAACAAAAGATCACTTGATCTAGAGAGTACTTCCTTCTTTCTTCCTTTAGTGATTCTCATATAGGTCCTTCTCTAAGGTAGAGATCACGAAAGCATTTTACAAGTCATCCAAGCAAGGGGTCCTTGATTGATTTGTTCCTCCGCAAGATTTCTCAGAGAAGATCTTGTATTTTATATTTCACATATTTGTTGTGTAATAGTCGTGTGGTTTGGTCCACCGCCATGTTACGGACTCGTATTTAGCTTTGTACCGGAAAAAGGTGTAAGCAACGCTGTGAAGGCTTCTCCGCCAAGTGAAGGAGTTTGTTGACATAGTGCTTGAACTCTCGAAAAGTAGGTGACTGTGGGAGTGGAGTAGGGTAAAGAAGGTGTCCTTGTAGCCGAACCACTATAAATCGGTTGTGTCATTTCTATCCCTTTAGCTTTACTTTATTTACTTGCTTTATCATTAGATCTATACTTTCTCTACATCCATAAGATCTCACATATAACTAATCTA
Organism: Chrysanthemum makinoi; assembly: GCA_910596185.1. Taxonomy (NCBI): domain Eukaryota; kingdom Viridiplantae; phylum Streptophyta; class Magnoliopsida; order Asterales; family Asteraceae; genus Chrysanthemum; species Chrysanthemum makinoi. Next base: position 157,450,218 of record OU343220.1, read on the forward strand.
AAAGTTTTTGAAACTAACTAAAATCGCAAAAATGCTATTTAACCCCCTTCTAGTTTTCCACAATTGGCATCAAGAGCTAAGTTTATAAAAGTTTTAAAGTAAATCGTATTTTAAAAACTTTTCGATCACTATGGGTTCTGAAAATTACAAGGAAGTGCAATCTATGCAACGACCACCACTACTTGAAACTAATGGTTTTATATATTGGAAAAATAGATTCGAAACATATGTGAAATCTAAAGATATTGATTTTTGGTACATTATTGTTGAAGGAGATTTTGAGGCTACCTCAAATGATGATAAAGGAAATTTAGTTAACATACCTCATGATAAACTAAATGATGAAATGAAGAAAAATCTTTCTAAAAATAGTGAAGCTAAAATGGTTTTGTATAATGCTTTACCCAAAAAGGAATTCGAAAGAATTTCTATGCTTAAAACCTCTAAAGAAATTTGGAATTCTTTAGTTGTAACTCATCAAGGTAATCAACAAGTTAAAAATAATAAAATTGATTTATTTGTTCAACAATATGAACAATTTTCAATATCGGATGAGGAAACTATAGATCATTCATTTGCTAATTTTAATACTATTATTACATCTTTACAAGCACTTGATGAATCTTTTCTAGCCGTAACCATGTTAGGAGATATCTAAGGGCACTTCCATCTAAGTGGAGATCCAAGGTGACGGCGATCGAAGAATCAAAAGATTTGACAATCCTCACCCTTGATGAACTCATAGGCAACTTAAAAGTCTACGAGCTTGTCCTTGCTAAAGACTCCAAAGCCTCAAAGGTGAAAGAGAAACACAAATCTCTTGCCCTTAAAGCCAAAAAGGCTTCAAGCGATGAAGAGAACTCCTCTTCGAGTAGTGACGGCGGGAGTACGCTATTACGGCGGTGGGACTTTAAAAAGTTATTTAGAAGGAAGGGAAGATACGTCAAACAACCATATGACGACAAGAAAGGCTTTCGGAAAAGCAAAGAGGACGAGAAGCCAAAAGATGATCGTATTTGCTTTAAATGTGGGGACCCAAACCATTTTATTAGTAAGTGTCCCAAACGGGATGATCAAAAGGAATTCGTGAGCGACGGGGAATGGGAAAGCTGAGGAGGACGAAGAAGTTTGTCTCATGGAAAATGACGAGGTATGTCACGAATACTATAGTAGCTCATCACTAGATGACTCACTCATTACATAATGAATATGACAAACTATGCAATATTAGCTTAAAACTAATTAACAAAAACAAGCTTTTAAAAAGTCAAAACCAACGCTTAGATAAAGAAGTCATAGAATTAAAAGCAAAACTAAAACGCTTAGAAAAGGGTAAAATAGCAAGTGGTGAATGTGAACTTTGCGTTCAACTTCAAACACTAGTTGATCAACTAGATTCTAAAATTGCTAGAATGAGTACTAATACTTTAGATATGATATTAGATAGTGTTAAAACCGGTAACAACCAAAAGGTTTAGGTATTCAACAACTTGATCCATCAACTAGTGAAAACAAAGAAACACAATTTGTTAAGGCACTAGAAAAACCAGCCAATGTTGTAGGCGGATCCCACGGATCCCATCAAAAGGGAACCGGCTAGTGTTAAGCCAGGGATCTGTGGGTCTGCTATAGCAAACAATGGTAATAACGTAGCTTCTTCATCTAGAACTGAGTTTGTTATCATTAATAGGAAGAAACCAACTCATATCACCACTAGACAACCACCTCCAAAATATAATCCTACTTTTGCAAGAAACAAAGCTCCATCTTTTTCAAAACCTAATCCATCTAGGAGACCTAATAATGTTTACCCGAGAAGTAACCATCAAATGGGATGGAACCCAAATATGCAAAATGGTTTTCCTTTTCAAAACTTTACTCCATGGAATGCATACTCATCTAATCCATACATGTCTAACATGAATAGAATGTTTAACACTAATGGACCCATGAACAAATGGGGACCAAACTTTTTAGTTAATTGTTTTCTTAGGTGTGCTTAAAGGTCGACCTAGACCCGAATGAATGGGTCAAGGATAGCGGGTGCACGAGGCATATGACCGGCAATAAGGATCTATTCTCCACATATGAATCTTTCAATGGAGGTAATGTGGTGTATGGAAATAGCAAAAGTAAAATCATCAGTAAAGGTACGATTTCTAACAAATCTCTAACCATTAACGATGTGAGTCACGTAGAAAACCTAAACTTTAACCTCTTAAGTATAGGACAAATATGTGACAAAAAGTGCAATGTACTTTTTTCCGAAACCGGTAGTAAGATAATTAAAAATGGCATAACCATAGGAAGAGGAATTAGAAAACATGGAGTCTATGTCATTAAAATCGGTAATGACCCTAAAGACAAACTATGTCTTACCTCTATGGATGATACTTCGACCTTATGGCATCGAAGATTAGGTCACGCCAACATGCGACTTCTTCAATCGCTATCATCCAAAGATCTTGTAAGAGATCTACCTAAGTTAAAATACAAACATCACTTTTGTGATGCTTGTAATGTAGGAAAACAAGTTCATTCTAGTCATAAAGCTAAAAACATGGTGTATACAACTAAGTGTCTAGAATTACTACATATGGATTTATTTGGTCCATCCGCTATCTAAAGTTATGGAGGCAACTACTACACTTTGGTCATAGTGGATGATTACTCTAGGTATACATGGACAAAATTCTTAAAGAACAAAACGGAAACGTTTAATTATTTTGAAATATTAAGCAAGAAAATCCAAAGACAAATAGGAAGTCCTATAGTGTCTATTAGGAAGGATCATGGTAGGGAATTCGATAATGAAGTGCAATTTGGAGCTTTTTGTGACGCTAATGGTATTACTCACAACTTCTCGGCTCCGCGCACTCCACAATAGAATGGGGTAGTTGAAAGAAAGAATAGAACCCTACAAGAAATTAGTTAAACCATGCTTAATGAGCAATCCATACCTCAAAAGTTTTAGTGCAATGTCGATGATACTTCAACGTACATACTCAATCGAGTCTTAATTAGACCAATCTTAGGTAAAACTCCATACGAGTTACTCCGAGGCAAAAAGCGTACGTTAGATCACTTTAGAGTCTTTGGTAGCAAATGTTTTATTCTTAACACTGAAGATTACCTTACAAAATTTGATACTAAATCAACCGAAGGTATCTTTCTAGGTTACTCTCCAAATAGCAAAGCTTACGTCAAATTAAACAAAGAAACAATGAAGGTAGAAGAGTCATTAAATATAAAATTTGATGAAAGTCCACTCAAACCCTCTCCACCTCTTGTCGATGACGAGATTGTAGAAAGTGAAGCTATAGTAATAAAGAAAAAGATAAATGAAGAAGAAGAACCTTTAAATGATGAAGTCATAAACATTAAAGAGTCCAAAGATCACCCCGTAGATAAGGTCATAGGAAAGCTAAACGAAAGAACATTAAGGTCTCAAGTTCAAAACCAAAGTAACTTGTTTTGTTTCGTTTCAACCATAGAACCTAAGAATACACAAGAAGCCATAAAAGATGAGAGTTGGGTAATGGCTATGCAAGAAGAATTAAATCAATTTGTTTCTAATGATGTTTGGACACTTGTCCCTCCACCTAGTAATCAAACCATAATAGGAACCAAATGGGTTTATAAAAACAAATTAGATGCAAACGGAGTAGTGTCTAGGAACAAGGCTAGACTCGTTGCCCAAGGGTATAACCAACAAGAAGGAATAGACTTTGATGAGACCTATGCCCCCGTGGCTAGATTAGAGTCTATAAGAATACTTCTTACGTATGCTTGTGCTAATGATTTAAAGCTTTATCAAATGGATGTCAAAAGTGCTTTTCTAAATGGTTTCATTAATGAAGAAGTATATGTAGCTCAACCTCCGGGCTTCATCGATTTTGAAAAACCTAAACATGTGTATAAATTAAAGAAAGCCCTTTATGGTCTCAAACAAGCTCCAAAAGCTTGGTATGATAGACTCAAGTCATTTTCAATTAAACACAACTATACCATGGGGTTAGTTAACAACACACTTTTTACTAAGAAAAGAGAGTCACATATAATCATAGTGCAAATATATGTAGATGATATTATATTCGGATCAACTTGTCAAGACATGTGTGATGATTTCTCTAAAATCATGCATGACGAGTTCGAGATGAGTATGATGGGAGAACTTAGTTTCTTTCTTGGTCTACAAATCAAACAAGTAGAAGATGGTATCTTCTTTAATCAATCTAAATACATAAAGGAGATGTTAAAGAAATTCGGTCTAGAAGAGTCGAAACCAATTCGGACACCAATGTCATCTGACACCAAACTCACAAAAGATGAAGACGGTGAATCCATCGATAATACTAAATATCGTGGCATGATAGGTAGTCTTCTCTACCTCACGGAAAGTAGGCCGGATATCATGTTTAGTGTTTGCTTATGTGCTAGGTTTCAAGAAAACCCTAAAACATCACACCTAGAAGCCGTAAAAAGGATATTTAGATACATTAAGGGAACAACACAATTAGGATTATGGTATCCTAAGGGCACTAGAGTAGAAACAATTGTATATGCAGATTCTGACCATGCAGGTGATTACGTTGATAGAAAAAGTGCAAGTGGGGTATGTACTTTCATGGGATATTGTTTAACATCTTGGTTTTCTAAGAAATAAATGGCACTAGCAATATCAACAACCGAAGCCGAATACGTCTCCACCAGCAAAGCATGCCAACAAGCACCATGGATGAAACAAGCGTTAGTTGACTACGACATTCATCTAAGCGACATAGCCATCCTATGTGACAACAAAGGTGCCATCGATTTAAGCAAGAATCCGGTATTGCATTCTCACACAAAGCATATAGAGATTCGTCATCACTTCTTAAGAGATAATGATCAAAAGGGGAACATATCTATTGAGAAGGTAGCATCCGAAGACAACATAGCCGACGTCCTCACCAAATCGTTGAAGCGGGAACAATTCAACCTACTTCGTCTTGGTCTTGGTCTCATGGAACAAATGTCGTAATATACTTTTTGACTCTACAAGGTATGTAAACACTAGCCTTCTTCTTTTTTAGTCTAGGATCTCTATTTCACACACAAATCACAAACAATACGGGAATTTTCAAAACCCAAGATAAGTTTTGTCACTTATAATTTTATTATTTTCTTTCAAAATAAGTACGAGTTACATACACATCCTTCTTTCAAAAGGATAAAACGTTTGCATTTCAAAATACTTTCTAAAATGATACTCCTTCCCGTATCAATTTCACAAAAGCAATTTCTCATGTCTAGGACAAATCGCTTTTTCATTATTAATACAACGTAAAAACCCGTTTTCATTGCATCTCATGACTTTTGAATGCTAAAGGGGACACATAACTAATATGTGTTTTCGGGTACATTCATTTAAGCCACAATGAATTAGGAGCATTGGTAACACTAAATTACGTACTCAAAGTACTAAGTATGTGTTTTCAGGTTATAGCACATAATAGTATGCTTTTTCATTTCTAGTTTATTTTTCTTTTCTTTTTAGGAGTCGAGATAACCGCAACTCCAAATAGTTTGCATATAGGCACACACTAGGCAAAAATGTTTCCAAAAGGAAAATTTTGTGCTGCCTGGATCACCAGACCCACGGATCCCAGCCTTTATGCTGGACGGATCCCTCAAGGCAAGGATCCGTGGGATCCGTGAGACAGAAGCTGTTTTTACCTTCTATTTTTCTCACTTTGGATGAAAAATCCACATTTTTTTTATTTTTTGGAGTATGTTCTTTAATGCTTGTTTCCTCATGATCACATGCCTTAAATTCATATCGAATCATTAGATTTTAATCCACATTTTGGGTCAATCATTCATTACAATGCTTTGTTTTCCTATATATATAGAACTCCCAAAATGCTTGCATAATCCATCTCATCTTCACACAAACAACACCATGTCATTCACAAGCTCTCTAGATGAATCACCTAGTACAAACAATCATCTTCATGAAACCCAAACCTTTGTACTTCCACCTTCCAAAATACCACAATCAAACTCTAGGATATCCGCACGGATTAACATCCGATCTTGTTGCTTAGGAAAACCGTCATCATATGGCTCATCACCATCAACTAACTCACCACAAGATGCTTCCATTATAGCACCTCCTTCATCACCAACGAGTACACCAAATCACTCACCACCTAAAATCACTCTTTTGGAACTCCTTACGACTCCAACAAGATCTCAACAACCAAAGCAAAAAGAATTAGCCTTTTTGACACCTCCAACTTCTCTAACACAATATTCAATGATCTTGAAACATCACCACCTTTAGCTCCCATTAAACTACAAGAACATCTAGGTTCTTTTCCACCACCATTTCCAATCATTCCGGACTTTGATCCATATTTTCCTATTTTTCCACCACAACTTCCGCAACTCACAAATCAAAACAACTCGAAAGATTTCCGTACTTATTACCCACATCACTTACATTGTGCACATTGCCAATCCACTAGGGAAATTGCAATAGAAGTTAGGGAAGAAATGTGATTCATACTCAACCTCATCCTTGATCGCATCAATACCATTACTCATCCACACCTCCATCCATAACCTTATGCAAGCATGGAAGGAATCATTATTACTATTTTTTATTTTTAGTACTTTTTCTTTTGAAGTCATTTTCAAGAACAAGTCTTGTTCTTATTTTTACATGCTTGTAGGTGGTATAAAAACCACTACACTTTGTTGTTTTATTAAAAGGCCTTGTTTACATACCTTGGCTCCCAATCTTGATTCTCGTCAATCACAAGATTATTTAAGCATGTTACTAACCTTTCTCTTTGTAGGATTTTCTTTTTTATTTTTCTTCACTTGACGCCCCAAAACTAGGGGGAGCTACCGTCAAAGGGGAGTAAGCGATACGTGGACTTATTTTTCCACACTTTTAGTTCTTCGAAGGGTTAAATTTTTGTTTCGACAAAAAGGGGGAGAAGAAGTAAAACTTAGGGGCTTTCAAAACATACATCTATTCTTAAGTTTTATTCATCATAACATTATGTTTTGTCATCAACAAAAAGGGGGAGATTGTTAATACAAATAAACCGTAAAAACGTTTATTAATATTTTGCGATCTCTTTGTGTTTTGTTGATAGCAAATATAATGTTATCTTAAGTACAATAATAAGGATACATGTTATTTTTGTAAAGCATTTACATATAGCCATTTAAATACAAAAATGTTGTAATTAATCATTTGTTGTAATAGTTTATTAGGATGGGTAAAAACCACAACCCATGGATCATATCCATAACCCATTGACCCATACCCATTTGACTAGATACAATGTATTCATTAGATACATTGAATCTAAGGAAAACCTATGACCCATAACCAAAAAAAACCCACGGGCAAAGAGGAGCGTCCCACGGATCCTTAGGATTACGCTAGACGGATCCCAAGTGGGAGGAATCCGTGGGATCCGGGGAATAGTGGCAGAAATTGCCTATAAATAGAGAGCCATTTCTTCATTCTAACTTACCCCTCTTCTTACTAATTCTCTCATATACTCTCATTCTCTTCTAACAAAAGATCACTTGATCTAGAGAGTACTTCCTTCCTTCTTTCTTTAGTGATTCTCATATAGGTCCTTCTCTAAGGCGAGATCATGAGCATTCTACAAGTCATCCAAGCAAGGGGTCCTTGATTGATTTGTTCCTCCCCAAGATTTCTGTAGCGAAGATCTTGTATTTGATATTTCACATATTTGTTGTGTAATAGTCGTGTTGGTTTGGTCCACCGTGTTACTGACTCGGTATTTAGCTTTGTACCGGAAAAAGGTGTAAGCAACGTTGTGAAGGCTTCTCCACCAAGTGAAGGAGTTTGTTGACATAGTGCTTGAACTCTCAAGTAGGTGACTCGGGGAGTGGAGTAGGGCAAGGAAGGTGTCCTTGTAGCCGAACTGTGTCACTTCTATCCCTTAGCTTTACTTTATTTACTTGCTTTATCATTAGATCTATACTTTCTCTACATCCATAAGATCTCACATATTAACGAATCTAAAAGTTTTTAAAACTAACTAAAAATGGGCAAAACTATTCAACCCCCCCCCCCTTCTAGTTTTCCACAGACCGATAGCTTATGTTCTTTTTCATCATTGGATAGTGATGAAAATTTCTCAATCTTAAATGGCATTTGGTAAGTTATGTCATTGGGCTCATCCTTGAATCTAACTATCCCTATCGACGGATCATAAGTCATCCCGATGTTTTCTATTAATGGCTTTCCTAGGACTACATGGGACAAGCTAGGATCTATAGCCGTACTAATATCCTTCACAATCACGAAATCCGTAAGGTACGTGAAACTACCTACATAGACGGGCAATCCCTTAACTCTACCAAGGAAATTACAACTAACTGTAGGATCATTGGTCTTGCCTAATTGGGATAGGTTTTTTCATCACCCAATAATAGTATGTTTTAGTCATGATGTTTATTGGGGATTTGCGATCAATGTAGGCATTTGCCACGAAAAGATGTCCTATGCAACATGGTATGTTGAGATTTCTAGGATTTCCAAAGATGATTCATGGGCTTCTCCTAACATACATGTGACGAAGGTCGCGCGCTAGGTGTGGGTGGCATGAAAGTTCCTCTTCCGTAGGAAACTTATTGAAGTATTCATCACCTATTTTGTCTACTTCGTTGGTTGTTTCATCCTTAGGAGTCTCACTAACCTCAATTACCGTCTCATGGGTTGCTTCGTTACTATTCCTATTTGGTTTCACTAGGGTGATGGCATTGACGAAGTGAACATGCTTGGATGAAGACGGGTCCCTAGTTTCGAAGTACTTGCTTGGGTCCTTAATTTTAACACCGGAGGCTTCGAGAGAATGAGTCGTGATGGCATTAACCTTTTCGGTGATCTTCCTATCACTATTGGTCATAGCTTTCAAAAGGTTATCTATCTTCCTATCCATCTCGGCTTGTTGTTGGTTAAAGCGGTCCGAAAGCTTGGCTATTTGGGCTTCTTGGGATGTAACTAGGTGTTACATCATCCCTTCTAGATTTTGTTGACTAGGGCTGTGAGAGCTTTGTTTGTGTTGTTGGGGTCATGGGGAATCGTTAGAGGTGAATTCTTTGGTTTGACCCCAATTATAGTCGGGTTTGCCCCTCCATGCTTCTCTGGCTTCATTGAAAGTCCTAGGTCCGGGTGTTGTGGGGAATCTCCCTCCCATTCCATTGGTACGCGAGAATGCATAGTCCACAGAAGCTTGTTCGGGGAGTCTCGTGCAAGTACGAGTGTCATGGGGACCACTACATATCTCACACAAGGAAGAGACCTTGTTCACTTGGCGTGAAGGCTTAGGATTCTAGTAGGAGCTCATTAGGAATTTATCTTGATCTTCAAGTTCGAGCATCCTACGATTGGAAGGTTGTGAGTCGATAGGAGGCAAGGAGATTGCCTTGACGGTTTTGGGAAACTCACGGGGGTCATTCCGACATTCGTTGTCATAGAGGGCAAGGTCCTTTATTGTACCCCACGATTCTTCTGCGGTGAGTTCACTAAGTTCGCCACCGACCTCTTGGTCGATGGTTTGCCTAGTTGAGAAATTGACATGATCGTAAAAGATTTGGACTTAAAGCCAAAGATCGATGCCGTGATGAGGGACTTTATGGAGCAAGTCCTTGAATCGAGTCCACGCCTCATAGAGAGTTTCGCCTTGACGTTGTTGGAACATCAAGATGTCATTCCTTAGTTTGGTAGTTCTCCCCAGTGGGAAAAATTGGGCATGGAAACGAGTGGTGAGATCATCCCAACTTGAGATGGATCCGGCGGGAAGTCGCTCAAGCCAATTACTAGCCTGGTCCTGTAGAGAGAATTGAAAGAGACGCAAGCGCGTGGTCTCCTGTGTGGTAGCATCAAGGTCGATAGAGTCAACAATTTTAAGGAAATCCTTATGATGTTGATTAGGATCTTCGAAACAAAGTTCATGGAATGCACATCCGTTTTGCACCAACCGGATGGTGTCGGATCGCAGGGCCGTAGTATGAGCTTGATCGGGGAGCTCAATGGTGTTCCTATAGCCTTGATGGCTCGGTCTAGAGTATTCACCAAGAGTACGGCCTCTTGCGGGTCATTTGGTGGTGGGTTGATGGGAAGTGGTTGATTTTGTGGGTTATCACCTTCCATGATGAAAAGTGACGAGGTTACGAACAAAGACACGAAGAAGGGGGATAGACTACAAGGAAGCTAATGAAAATGAGAAAAAAATCTTACTTGATAGGAATCAAGCAAGGGAACCTAAACGAGATAGAGATCTAACTAGCTATTCTATTCCCCGGCAGTGGCGCCAAAAACTTGATGTGCGCGGAAGGCGCGTTCGGGGTGAAGGAAACTTCCTTTTCGTCGAGCAAGTTTTTCAACCTCCTAGGCAGTGAACCTAATCGTTGTAGTGTAGTATTGGGTAAGCCTCAGGGATTGATATTGTTCTCTAGGAGAATAGGAATGCTAGTAAGAAATGTATAACGAGAAGGTGGGGGGTTTAGGATGACTTTTTTTTTTTAATCTTTTTCTGGTTTTTTAGAAGGATAAGGTAAAATATCGGGGCAATTGGTTTAGGGGGTGGTACTTCTACCGATTACTCTACTTATCTAATTATCTAATTATCTAATTACTACGGGTAGCTTATGCTTAATTGAGGTATGCTCGTATGATGATTAAAAATGTGTTAACCTAGATACTATTAATCCTAAATTATCTTTTATTGGTCGTTTGAGTTGTCACGCCTTATCTTAACGCGTTGTATTTCTAAAGGTCGTAGGGTATGCGTGCCCCCTAGTTCTTTGAGGTTATCTCTCATATATGACCTACGAAGTTGGCAAGCCTAAGCTATTTCATCCATAGACCACATCATCATAAAGCATACTCAAGCATTAAATAAAACGAATGATGCCTAGTTGCACTCCTAAGCCAATTTTCAATTAAGATAAGAAACAACCTAACAATAATCAATAACTAGGTTTCATAGATCTAAGAAAACACACAAGAAATTTAGCTAGACATGGTAAACAAGCAAGCATACACACAATCAATCGAATACTGGATAGACATAATGATACTTTGGATTAAAATACTTGTCTCGATGTGTAAAATAGGGTATAGGACCCTAAGATACTGTCCAATTCAGACTACAAACGATTTAGGGTTTTTTCTCCAAAAGTCTACCTCTTAAATACAAAAAAATCGAATTCTATATATAGATTTACAACTGCGATCGCGTCACCTTTTTGCATGGGACGCCGTCAGCTCGCCGTCATTAAGGTTTCGTCTGGGCCAAGTCATCGATGGGACGGCGTCACCTTAGAGTTGTGACGCTGTCGGTTTTCAGTTGGGACGTCGTCTTGATTCTAGATCTAGGCCGTCCAGAGTTGAAAACGTAGTGGCCCCTCCATTATTAAAGCGTGACGCCATCAGGTTATGTGACTAGAATTTCCACTAAGCCGTCGTGTGCATGTTTTGATCAAGTCATCATAGAGGGAGACGGCGTCGCCCTTTGATTGGGACGCCGTCAGGTACTGTTGATCAGCTTTGAGTGGCTTCAATCTTGACTTTGCCGTTTTCTTCATGTATTTGCTCCTTTTCGTCCAAATGTGCTTCATTCCAGCATTTTGCTTCCAAAAGACCTAAAAAGTGAAAAGGAACGAAATTAAGCAGTAACGGATATAAAACTGGTCGACTTAGGGCTTAAATGACCCCCTAAAAGCGTACGTTTTAAATCCTTATCAGTTATTATCTTTAGGCTTATGAAGTAAGCCAGTGGGCCTATGAGAAAACCCACACGACTTAAGGTAGGAGCTAGGAGCGTTGCTCTATTATTATTGTTGGTTATTTCATTTTTCTAGTAAACCTTTGTCATTCATCCTTGTGAAAGTAATCGACCAAACTATCATTCTCTCATCTCATTTCTATCATTGTTATGCTTGTGTTACAATATCATAATGACCTAACAAGTTTGTGTTTTGAACATGATATCAATGTCTTTCAAGTTTCTCTTCCTACAATGACCTTTAGCACAACATTATTATTAAGTGCACAAAAAGTGAAGAAGTGTATGCGTCCATTGGATGTGGTTCACCTTTTAGAATGTAACCTATGTGCAGGAAACACCGTTAAAGCCTTATTAATGTGGACAACATCATTCGTTTCTCATTCCTTGGTGAACATATTTTGATTTGGTTGATTATGACACTCATAAACATAAGGAAGATTACTTATTGTGTTGTTTCTTGACTCTCACTTTGTGCCTTTCAAAAAAAAGAAGATGAGAATAACATAAGGAAAACGAGTTCGGTTGACTTAACATAAGCCTCTCGCACTATACTTTTACAATTAAAGTTTGACTTCGATACATAAGATAAGCCTCTCGCACTATAACAAATCAATAACATTGATTTATATTTATACTAGTTGTAATCCTTATCTGATAAAGAAACAATTCAAATATAGTATAAATCTCTTAACTTAAATAAAAGATAATTATCTTAACACTTAAGATGATTATAATTACCATAATCAAAATCCAAAACTCATCCTTATACCCTTCTTGGTATTCGGTCAATCAAGCCCAAAGGGGGAGGGGGAGAGTTATCTGGCTTTTATCCAGTACAATATTGATAAGGATTTAAAAGGTACACTTTTGAGGGGTAATTTAAGCCCTTAATTGATCTTGTATCCGTTACTACTTAATTTCGTTCCTTTTCACTTTTTAGGTCTCTAAAAGGCAAATTGCTGGAATGACACTTATTCGGACGAAAAGGCGCGAATATACGAAGAAAATGGCCAAAGTCAAGAATCGAGACACTCAAGCTGCTGGAACTAAAGGGGACGGCGTCACAACCAAAAAGGGGATGACGTCACTGCCAAAATGACGACGCCATCGTGTGGATTTGTGACGGTCCAGTAGCCAAATTGCTAGTTATCAAGTGGCGGCATCGGGTTTTAAAAAGAGTAGGGCGTCGCATGCTCAGATGGCCTAGATTTGATCAGGACGGCGTGAGATTGAAGGCGACGGCGTCGCGGATATAAGGTGACGCCGTCACAATGCTAACGTGGCCAGATGAAACCCAATGCGGCGACCCGCGGCGTCACAATTAAAGAGTGACACCATCGCAGTTTGTAACACTATATATAGAATCTGAATTTTTCAGTTTTCAGTGTGTAGTTTTGTGGAGTAAAAACCCAAACCGAACCAAGGCTGTCTTGTACAGTATTTTAGGGTTCCATACCTCATCTTACATCAAGATAAGTGTTTTACTTCATTAATTCAATTATGTTTTCAATTGATTGTGTGTATGCTTGCATGTTTCCCATGTCCGGCTAATTTACTTGTGTGTTTGCTTAGGTAATATGAAACTTAGTTATTGAATATTGATTGGTTGTCTTTTATCTTAATTGTTATTGATCTAGTATTGCGATAGGTCATCCGTTGTGTCAATGCTTTATTAATCTTTTTGAACCTTAGCTTATAGTCACTAGTTGAATCGTAGGCTAAACATCCAAAGAGTACCTTAGTGTTAAGTTTATGAATCCTAGAGATTTTGTAGTCATTAACCTTTGGTAGCTTCAAAGAGTTAGGGATAAACGCATACCCTATGACCTTAGACACACAACGCGATTAAGAATAAGGACGTGACAATTCAACCATCAATAGGAGATAACTAGGGAGTAATAAAACCTAAGTAAACACATTTTTAAATCATTATACGAGCACACAACAATAGACATAGACTACCCCTAGCTTAGTTAATTAGATAATTAGATAGTAGAGTAATCGGTAGAAATACCAACCCCCAAATCCAAACCCCGAGATTCGTACCTTTTCATTTTCTAAAAAAATATAAAAAGCTAAAAAATAATCTTCCTCAACCCCAACCTTAGCGTAGTAATTTCTCACTAGCATTCCTATTCCCCTAGAGAACGATATCAATACCCGTGGCTTACCCTAATACTACACTCTGCCGATTAGGTTCCTTGCCTAGGGTGTTATAAAACTTGCTCGACGAAAAGGAAGTTCCTTTGACCCGCGGCTGTGGCGTAAGCGTATCAAGTTTTTGGCGCCGTTGCCGGGGAATAGAATAGCTAGTTAGGAGTTCACCTCGTTTAGGTTTCCTTGCTTGATTCCTATCAAGTAAGCCTTTTTTCCCATTTTTAGCTTCCTCGTAGTCTATCCCCCTTCTTCGTGACCTTTGTTTGTAAACCCCATCACTTTTCATCATGGAAGGTGATAACCCACCACCATTCATCAACCTACCACCAAATGACCCACCAAGAGCCCGTACTCTTGGTGAATACTCAAGACCTAGCCACCTAGGCTATAGAAACACCATTGAGCTTCCCGACCAAGTCCAAACTACGGCCCTGCGATCCGACACCATCCGGTTGGTGCAAAACGGATGTGCATTCCATGGACTTTGTTCCGAAGATCCTAATCAGCATCTTAAGGATTTCCTTAAAATTTTCGATTCCATCGACCTCGATGCTACTACTCGGGAGACCACACGCTTGCGTCTCTTCCAATTCTCTCTACGGGACCAAGCTAGTAATTGGCTCGAGCGACTTCCCGCCGGCTCCATCTCAAGTTGGGATGATCTCACCTCTCATTTCCTTTCCCAATTTTTCCCACCAGGGAGAACCACTAAGCTTAGGAATGAAATCTTGATGTTCCAACAACATCAAGGTGAATCTCTCTACGAAGCATGGACTCGATTCAAGGACTTACTCCATAAAGTCCCTCATCACGGCTTTGATCTTTGGCTTCAAGTCCAACTCTTCTATGATCATGTCAACTTCCCTACTAAGCGATCCATTGACCAAGCGGCCGGTGGTAAACTTAGTGATCTCACCGCGGAAGAATCGTGGGGTATAATAGAGGACCTTGCTCTCTATGACAATGAAAGTTGGAATGACACTCGTGAGTTGTCCAAAACCGTAAAGGCAATCTCCTTGCCTCCCCTTGACTCACAATCTTCCGACCGTAGGATGCTCGAGCTTGAAGATCAAGTCAAATTCCTAATGAGCTCCTACGAAAATCCTAAGTCTTCACGCCAAGTGAACAAAGTTTCTTCCTTGTGTGAGTCGTGTAGTGGTCCTCATAACACGCGCACTTGCACAAGATTCCCCGAACAAGCCTCCGTTGACTACGCATCCTCGCGTACTAATGGAACGGGAGGAAGATTCCCTACAACACCTGGACCTAAGACTTTTAATGACGCCCGAGAAGCATGGAAGGGCAAACCCGACTTCTATTGGGGACAAACCAAAGAATTCACATCTAATGATTTCTCATGGCCCCCATCTCATGGCCCTACCCAACAAAACATAGAGGGGATGTTGCAACACCTAGTCGCATCCCAAGAAGCTCAAATAGCTAAGCTCTCGGACCGTTTTAACCAACAACAAGCCAAGACGGATAGGAAGATAGATAACCTTTTGAAAGCCATGACCAATAGTGATAGGAAGGTTAATGCTATCTCAACTCCCGAAGCCCCTGGTGTAGAGATTAAGGACCCAAGCAAGTTAGCTAAGCATGTTCAATTCGTCAATACCTTCACCTTAGTGAAACCCAATAGAACAAATGACGAAGCGAACCATGAGACGATGCTTGAGGATAGTGAAACTCCTAGGAATGAAACAACCGAGGAAGTAGATGAAGTAGGAAATAACTATTTCAATAAGTTTCCTACGGAAGAAGAACTCTCTCGCCACCCACACTTAGTACGAGACCTCCGTCACATGTATGTTAGGAGAAGCCCTAGGATCAAATTTGGGAACCCTTGGAATCTTAACATACCATGTTGCATAGGATACCTTTTCGTGGCAAAGGCCTACATTGATCGCAAGTCCCCAATAAATATCATGACTAGCACCTACTATAATTGGGTAATGAAGAAGCCTATCCCAACTAGGCAAGATCCCGATAATCCTAGGGTTAGTTGTAATTTTCTTGGTAGAGTTAAGGGATTGCCCATCTATGTAGGTAGTTTCATGTTTCATACGGATTTCATAGTGGTAAATGATATTAGTACGACCATAGATCCTAGTTTATCCCACGTTATTCTAGGAAAGCCTTTCATAGAAAACACCGGGATGACTTATGATCCATCGTTAGGAATAATGAGATTCAAGGATGAGACTGATGATATAGCTTACCAAATGCCGTTTAAGATTGAGAAGTTTTCATCACTCTCCAATGATGAAAAGGAACTTAAACTATCGGTCTACTATAGGAATGAGGAGGATAAGGAGAAAGGAGTAGATTATGTTATGGCCAAGATTTTCGGTTTCTATAAGGATTGCTTGAAACTAGGAACGGAATATAGGACCGATTGGGGAGAGGACGACCTCTTAGAAAAGTGCATCATAGGACACTTCTACAACATGGAACCCCCCGATAGAGACCGTCATGAGGAAGAAGATGACGGTAATGAAGTCACGTAGGGGCACGACTTCGAGTCTAGCTACAAGACTCATAAATAAAGAAAAGCGCTTCGTGGGAGGCAACCCATGCTTAATTGTTTGCTTGTTTGTGTCGTATATCTTTTTAATGATTTTCTATTCTCATGTTTAAATTTGTAAAAATGCTTTATTTTGTCTTTAACCTCGTCTTAATTACATATAAAGGTATTTTACATAAGGGATAAGTGTAGGGAGGATTACACATGTTTTCAACAGAAACGTGAACATGAGAATTTCAATTATTTAAAAGATATACATGTGTGTTTGTTCGAGTCAAATGCTTGCATCGAGTCATAATGGATGTTTTTGCAGGATTTTTTCCAGATTCTAAAGATATAAATTTTCCATAATTTTTCCAGAAAATCGCAGACCAGTTTCTGTCAGGATAACTGTGGCGTCCGAGGAGGAGCTTTATTACTTTTTTTCGTTTTCTGTGCTACTTATAAATTTTTGGAATTTTCCAGGTCTCAATTTTCCAGAAAATCTGTAAACATCCATTTCACAAGCATTATATCTTAGTTTAGTAGAGTCTTGTATATATATTTCTACCGCCGATTTTACGTGAAGGTTTCGTTTGTTTTCTTCAAGTGTGCACGTTTAATTTATCAAGATGATGATACAAAAGATTGGAAGGAGCTTTTCACGCATAACATTCTTCTTGAAAAAGATGTAACCACTACTTCTCACATGGATCCTACCGAGCTAATCAGGGGATTACTAGTTTCTTTCGTTTTTAATTACCTTCTATTATCATAACTTTGATACTTTCGGGGAACATTGGGGACAATGTTCAGTTTAAGTGTAGGGAGGGAAAATAAAACGGGAACTTTGAAACTATGCTTATTTTTGATTATTTGCTTTGTCCAATTTCATTTGTGTAATAAACCATGAGAAAATGTCGGTTAGGGTAATTTTGGCACCAAATTTAAAATTTTTCATGACATGTAGGAGTAGGCCATTAGTCTTAATAAAGCGTCTCATGGATAGGAAGTTATATGCCTAGCACAAAAACCCTTTACCACTTAAATTCCACCCAAAATGTGAGGATCGCCCTTAGATTAGTAGGAATTAGAGCATTCATCTTTAATGCTTAGAGTGTGAACCGGTAGTATAATAGATTCTAGAACTTGTTTTGTGATGCATTCCGAGATCGCTAGTAAGACTACACTTGTGTCGTTAGGAATAACTAAATGATAAGAGGCATTAGGATAACCCTTGTTTGATACCCGTAATATAATTACTTCTTTCACATCGGTTGAGTAATTCCTCCACACCCTTGCGTTGTACTCATCTTTAGTACACGATACCCCTAGTTAACCCCTCTGAGCCTATCCTTTTCGCGATTCTCGTGATGTTTTGGTTTTCTGGAATATCCATGAAGAGCATTGTTTACACCCCACCCCCGAATGTACACCAAAATCTCCTTAGCCTACCTTGTATGCACTCACTTTTAGTGCATTATTGTTATCACACTAAACCCTTAGTTCAATTACCTAGTTGCTTGCATAAGTTGCTAAGTCGAGTCATATCCTTTGTACACAGTTTTGGGACGATTGGGACTCATGGGAAAAGTTAAAGTTTATGAAATGACGGGAAGGGAACATTAGATTCAAATTCCCTTTATTTGCATAATAATGTACTCCAAGTGTTTTGATCATTTCAATTCGGGTCAAATTAGTGTTAGAGTAATAAAAACTCAAGTGTAGGGATGTGCCTATAAATCCCTATCATTTTGATGTTATCTTAGAGGATGGCAGAGTAAAAGTGTATGAAAAAAAAATAGAAAAAGAGAAAAAGAAAAAAATAGAGTGTTGGAAAAAAAAAGGCTACCATCCTACATCTATCTTTAAATTTATGCATGTTTATTTCAGTTATCTAGAGTTTAGAGTGTCGAGTCTTGGCTTAGCAACGCCATTCTTCTCATGCTTGTAACATATAGATTTTTGACTTGCCACCACTAAAGCGCCTATCCCACCAAACCCTTTGTTTCCCTACCGTAAGCCTAACATTACAACCCTTTAAAAGACCTCTTGGATAGTCTTTCCTAGGTGCTTACGTCAAAGCGATGGAGGTTTGAACTAGTCTCAAGCCTATTGTAATCTATGTACTAGGACCGGTTAATGAGTGTTTATCTTCCATTTCCACTTTGATATATTTCATATACACCCGAGATATGTGAGTATCCAAACACCCCTTGTGAGGTGCTAGTATGTAATTTCCGTGCTTGTTATGACTTGTGCGGGGCTTATATGTGTTGTGATTTGTTCTAAACCAATGCTTCATGACCCCTAACTTATAAATTAATTGGCTAAAAGCACATTTGCTTGAGGACAAGCAAATACCAAGTGTAGAGATTTTTTATAAGGATTTAAAAGGTACACTTTTTAGGGGTCATTTAAGCCCTTAATTGATTACTTTTGTATCCGTTACTACTTAATTTCGTTCATTTTCACTTTTTAGATCTCTTGAAGGCAAATTGCTGGAATGATACTTATTCGGACGAAAAGGCGCGAATATACGAAGAAAATGGCCAAAGTCAAGAATCGAGACACTCAAGCTGCTGGAACTGAAGGGGACGGCGTCACAACCAAAAAGGGGACGGCGTCACTGCCAAAATGGCGACGTCGTCGTGGATTTTTTGTGACGGTCCAGTAGCCAAATTGCTAGTTATCAAGTGACGGCATCAGGTTTTAAAAGAGTAGGGCGTCGCATTCTCTCAGACGGCTTAGATTTGATCCAGACGGCGTCAGAGACTGAAGGCGAAGGCGTCACGGACATAAGGTGACGCCGTCACAATGCTAACGTGGCCAAGACGAAACCCTAATGACGGCGACCCGACGGCGTCACAATTAAAGAGTGACGCCATCGCAGTTTGTAACACTATATATATAATCCGAATTTTTCAGTTTTCAGTGTGTAGTTTTGTGGAGTAAAAACCTAAACCGAACCAAGGTTGTCTTGTACAGTATTTTAGGGTTCCATACCTTATCTTACATCAAGATAAGTGTTTTAATTCATTAATTCAATTATGTCTTCAATTGATTGTGTGTATGCTTGCATGTTTCCCATGTCCGGCTATTTTACTTGTGTGTTTGCTTAGGTAATATGAAACTTAGTTATTGAATATTGATTGGTTGTCACTTATCTTAATTGTTATTGATCTAGTATTGTGATAGGTCATCCGTTGTGTCATTAGTGCTTGATTAATCTTTGTGAACCTTAGCTTATAGTCACTAGTGGAATCGTAGGCTAAACATCCAAAGAGTACCTTAGTGTTAAGTTTATGAATCCTAGATATTTTGTAGTCATTAACCTTTGCTAGCTTCAAAGAGTTAGTGATAAACGCATACTCTACGACCTTAGACACACAACGCGATTAAGAATAAGGACGTGACAATTCAACTATCAATAGGAGATAACTAAGGAGTAATAAAACCTAAGTAAACACATTTTTAAATCACCATACGAGCACACAAAAATAGACATAGACTACCCCTAGCTTAGTTAATTAGATAATTAGATAGTAGAGTAATCGGTAGAAATACCAACCCCCAAATCCAAACCCCGAGATTCGTACCTTTCCATTTTCTAAAAAAATATAAATAGCTAAAAAAATAATCTTCCTCAACCCCAACCTTAGCGTAGTAATTTCTCACTATCATTCCTATTCCCCTAGAGAACGATATCAATACCCGTGGCTTACCCTAATACTACACTACAGTGATTAGGTTCACTGCCTAGGGTGTTATAAAACTTGCTCGACGAAAAGGAAGTTCCTTTGACCCCAAACGCGCTGCGTAAGCGTATCAAATATATTTATATGTTTATTTACTTATAATCTTAATTAAGCTCAATAGCTAATTAAGTCTACTAAGTAAATAACCCATTAACGTCCCTTATCGTTAATTCAAATATATATATATATACACTTTGAAGACCTAATTAGCTATTGAGCTTAATTAAGACTATAAGTAAATTAACATTTAAATATATTGGACTGGACAAAAGGCTGATAACCTCCTCCCCCCCCCCCCAGGCTTGATCGACCGAATGCCAAGAAGGGTATAGGTATGAGTTTTGGTTTTTTAATTATGGTAATTATAATCATCTTAAATGTTAAAATAATTATCTTTTATTTGTTGGTCTGATATTTTTGTGTAACATCATGAAACGTATGAACAATAGTTTGAGCAAATGGAAATAACCAATGTTCATTAGAAATAAGAGCATGTTTACACAATCTTGACCTGAGCCAATTAATAGTACCCATTTGTACATCATGATTGTATCAGTCTCACTTAGGGGTTAAGGTGAAGGCTTTACGAGGGATAGTTGCCGACTAATATCACTGGCAATGACAAATGTTACTCTTCAAGTTATGAAGAGGAAGATTCCACTTAGAAGAGGAGGAAGTTTCTAGTGGTGGAATCGATTACTTATCACTATTTCTAACCTCCCTTTATATAATAGGGAGATTCACTTTTAGTAGTTACAATAGAACAGTGATATCTAAACTAGAAGCAAACTTGAAGTAAGGTACACGTGCACTTTGTTGCCAGGGTTGCTTTACTATGCTAACACCTCTTGCAAGTTGCTTTCTCTACTCTCGATGAGTCCTTATCTTCCCAAGGTATTTCCCGCTTTGCTTTATCTCACATTACTCCTGCCTAAGCACGTCTGAGAACTTCAGCCAGATCCTTGACAAACTTTAGCAAGTATGTTTAAGTATACTCTAAGTGTGTCTGATAGATGTAGTTTGTTCAGGCTTCATAGTTCTTCTGGATTGGTTAACTTGATAAGTCTTTCAAAGCCCTATAGACATTTGTCAGTCCTCCATGACTCTGGTTGTTTGTATTCTTCTTGTACTTTGATAGTTGACTCTGCAATAGGATACAAAGTGTTTATTCAGTTTTAGTCTTTGCCTTTCACAGAGAGTTCTCTTGGTCAGACCCATTGTTCTTTATAATAGCATTTGATTCTATAAATTGGTCTTGGACCTTAACTCTTTTGAGTCTTGCTCACTAAGGTATATACCTTTGGGAGATAGCTGATAGTGATCAGCAGTGCTGATCCTAGTCAGGGAGTAAAATTTGCTCATGGTTTACAGTTTGACTTTATCAGAGAAATGAATTGTTCTCTAATGTAATCAACTATTTTACTTAGGCTGATTGAATGTTTCACATACTTGTGAGGGATAACCAGGTCAGATTTTGACCCTAACAATCTCCTCATATTTGAACATAAATTAGCCTAAGTTTTATCAAAAGTAAGTGAGCATAGCGGCTTCTTCTTACGTTCTGAATTATAATCAAGAATAAAAACATAAACATCTGATTTTAAGGTGGTCTACGTTTATTAGAGGTAAGTGAGCATAACGGCTTCTTTTTACACTCTGATTTACAACCAACTATACATGTATATATGATTTTAAGTTGGTAAGTAAGCGTAATGGATTCTTCTGACACTCTGATTTACAACCAATATTTACATATATAACTATAAATAGATGTCTGATTCTTCAGAGGTCATCTGATGCTTGACTTATCCTTAAGTTCATTCTTGTATGTTTGTTTCCAATTATTTGAACTTCTTCTCGAAAGGAAGCTAGGTATTTCTTGATTTGAACCATTTCTTCCATTTTGAGGACTGTGTCCTTTTAGTCACTGATTTTGGAAATTTCAGTGACCAATTGAAGGTTTGGTTAGGATGTATGAGTCCTTTAGTAAGTATTTACTAATTTCTTAGGTATCAGGAATAATTTTAGAATCAGTTTGAGGAATTTGGTTCAGAGGTAGGGTTTGTGTTTGAGGGTAAAGTTAATAGTAGTGACTAGTATACTATTTTAGACAACTTTATATCCAGGCACAGATGATGAAGGTATCATTTCATCACCCATTCTCTGACTGTCTTCTTGTTTCTGATTCAATTCCTGATGGTTATCAGTGACCTGGGTTGAGGTGTTAGTTGTACTTCTAGTTTATTCTTATCCCTGGTCAATTCCGCATTGATATCCCTGAGTTTTGTAACTCATACCAGTCAAAGGCATCAAAGAGTAGAGCATTAAGAATTACAATGCTTACACTTTGATGTAGCTGAAACAAAACATTCTTAGAAGCTTTGGTTTTTTTAGATTGTATCAAACCATTCAAAATCAAAGTCTGAGAATATTTTGCATTCAGCGTTCCTCACTCTAGGCTAATCTAAGTACCTTTCAAAAGATAGTATGGTCAGCTATTTGTAGTCAGTTGTTTCTTGAACCAACTATCTTCTGTTTAATCCTAAGACTAACCTAGTCTAATCATGCGTGAGTGAGCTTAAGGGCCTCTTCTCACACCTGAAGTTAAAACAACAAGCAATAAGATAGATGCATGTAAGTTGGGCTTTGTTGTTGATGTCTTCTCGGTGAAGTTTCTTGAAGATCAGGGACTGTTTATTAATTGAACACTCCCCAATGCGCTAGATTTTCCTTCACAGAAGACAGATCCTTCTCCTCTCCCCTGATACTCCAACATCAAAGGCCTTCTTATTCTTCACAAATGATCTGGTGCTTCATTCTCCCACCTTTGTTTGTTTAGTGAGGACAACCATTAATAATGATTTCCAAACTTGTAGCTTGTGTCTTTAGTACACATATTTGTGCAAGAACTTTCTGAATCAGAATTCTTTCAGATGAAAGTATTTACTCAGAACAAGTGTTCTGGTAATTATTATTTTCTTATTCAAGTTACTTGCAGAAGTTTAATACTTATAAGTGTGGTTAAAAGAGCTGAAGAAGAAGTATTTTGGACCATTTGCTACCCGAAGGTGTATTTAAAAACTTGTTCGAGTAGCTCTTTGCTACGCAAAAGAGCATTAAAGTGCTCAATCTTGTAGTTGTGAAGGTGAAGGCGGCTGTGAGGAGGTGTGTTTGGAGGGGAGTTGTTAAGGATCGGGTTCGAATGTTATTATTCGTCACTCGAGAACGGCTTTATATTATTAGTCGTCATTCAAGAATGGATCTGGATCATAGGAGGATCCACCCGCTTTGATACCACTTGTTGGTTCGATATTCTTTTGTAACATCATGAAACGTATGAACAATAGTTTGAGCAAATGAAAATAACCGATGTTCATTAGAAATATGAGCATGTTTACAGAATCTTGAACTGAGTCAACTAATAATACCCATTTGTACACACGATTGTATCAGTCTCACTTAGGGGTTAAGGTGAAGGTTTTATGAGGGATAGTTGTGGAATACTATCCCTGGCAATGACAAATGTTACTCTTCAAGTTATGAAGAGGAATATTCCACTTAAAAGAGGAGGAAGTTGCTAGTGGTGGAATCGATTACTTATCACTACTACTAACCTCCCTATATATAATAGAGAGATTCACTGTTAGTAACTACAAGAGAACAATGATATCTAAACTAGAAGCAAACTGTAGGTAAGGTACTCGTGCACTTATGTGGCTAGGGTTGCTTTATTGTGCTAACACATCATGCAAGTTGATTTCTCTTCTCTTGATGAGTCCTTATCTTCCCAAGGGTTTTCCCGCTTTGCTTTATCTCAAATTACTTTAGCCTAAGCACGTCTGAGAACTTCAGCCAGATCCTTGACAAACTTTAGCAAGTATGTTTAAGTATACTCTGAGTGTGTCTGATAGATGTAGTTTGCTCATGCTTCATGATTCTTCTGTATAGCTTAAGTTGATAAGTCTTTCAGAGCCCTAGACACATTTTTGAATCCTCCAAGACTCTAGTTGTTTGTAATCTTCTTGTACTTTGATAGCTGACTCCGCATCAGGATACAAAGTGTTCATTCAGTTTTTGTCTTTGCCTTTCACAAAGCTATACTGTTGTTACCAAGAAGTATACAACATATCAGAGTAGTTTGAACTCTGATATGTGAAGCTACTCAGAGAGTTCTTGTTAAATCCAAGATCCGGACTCAACTAGAGTGTATAATAACAATGATTGAACATGCACAGCGGAATAATAAGAACACAATCAAAGTTACCAACAAGGTTTTTCAAATATAACTAATGATCCTCTATGGATTTTTACCCTCTCTCTAAAGAGGTTTTACTTGAATGTTTTTCATGAAAAGTTTTTCCAATACAATAGACCTAAGTTCCTTTTATAGACAAGGAACACTATTCCCTTTCTTGGGAAAAGAAGAAGCATGCAAATAAAGAAATGCAAACACATATAGACTACGCATGCACCTAGACAAGCATGCAACTAAGCATTTGTTTTGTCCCACACACATGACCATGCTACCTTGGGCATTACAATAATAAAGATGGGCTAATATATAAATAATACAAATGCTTGCCTTTCTTACGTGGATTCACACTATCAGCAGAATCACGATTTCCGCTTTACTACTTCGATAAATATAACTTCATCAGAATCCACTCTTTACTACATCAGGAGATTCCATAGCTTCACTACTTCAGCAGATTCCATGGCTTCAGTACTTCAGCTGCTTCACTACTTCAGTAGATTCCACGGCTTCAGTACTTCAGCAGATTCCACTGCTTCAGTACTTCAGCTGCTTCACTACTTTAGTAGATTTCACGGCTTCAGTACTTCAGCAGATTCCACTGCTTCAGTACTTCAGCTGCTTCACTACTTCAGCATAGTTCCTACTTTGTATGTTTATAGTACTTGTGAAACTCTTCTTCGAGAATCCATTGTTTCTAGATCAGCAGAATCACTGTTTCACAAAATTCCCAACAATCCTCCCCTAAACTGGAATTTAAATGAGACTGATTGTAGAATCCAAGAGGATTGTATCATTTAAGTTCCAGTTTCCAGATCTTTAAAAAGTTCAGAACTAGAGGATTGTACCAACAAATGACAAAAATTTCCCAACAATCTTTAACACTTCAGAACTAGAGGATTGTACTCGAACATCAGCAGCAATGAAACAAAATAATTACATCTCTATGATGACACAAATTTTGAAACACCAGATCGTTGTAGCAACAAATGACATAATGTACATCAATACATATCAGTTTCAAACTATTCTCATCACATCCAGGTGTGTTAACTCCTGTGAGAGGTGAATCATCGAAAATAATGGATTTGATATCTCTTTACCAATAGCCATCACTACTGGAGTAGCCAGATGTTTAAGTCCGAAAACTATGGTACACTGATAACCATCTGATTTATTAGCAAACCAGCAACCATATAAACGGATTTGATGTGTCTTTACCTGTAGCCGTTTGCTCAGGACTAGCCAACTCTTTGATGGAATGCCGTCATCATCATGGTGAGTTGATTACCATTTATGGATTTCCGCAGCCTTTACCACAAGCCATAATCTTGTGGGCTAGCCAACTCTTGTGTCAGAAAGACATGGTGAGATGAAAACCATGAGTGGTGTAGTAAGAAACCAACCCAACCAACTTTTTATTTTTTATAAAATCTCTAAACATCAAAAGCTTTTTTAAAACGTTTTTTCGGATTTATAAATTCGTGCCCTAATCCATATGATTATTATTCATGTTTACTGTTACTAATTAATTCGTGTTTTTATAAATTATCCTGATCTTTGTTTTTGTGTTCTAGGGTTTCATTCAATTCAATTATTTGCACCTTCCAATTTTTAAAGTCACTCACTCCAAGGATTCTTTTCATCATCCACCATTGATCCTGGTTTGAAAAATGGGAGAAAAATCAGACAGTAAAAAGGTGTCTTCACCATACGTTGTCCTCGAAAACCGACCTCTTGATCAATGGAAGGTTCTTGAGTTAAAGAGGAACTTAAGAAACGAAAGTTAATTACAAAGGGTTTGAAAGAAGAACTTGTTAAGAGGTTGGATGAAGCTGTGCGAACTGAGATGGATGAGGCTAGTAGAAATCTTGAAAATGACTTGGACTATGAAGCTGTACCTGAGGGCCAATCTGATGATGCTGAGAACACCACAGATGTCACGGATGACACTAGGGACAAAAATGAGAGTTTAGGGGAAGATAATACAGATGTTGAGATGGGAATGGATATGGTTCATGTTGATGATGGTCTGCAGTCATTAGATGAAAAATCGGTTACAGAAGGTGAAGGTAGTGTGGTTACTACTCGTGTGGAAACGGTTAAGGTGGTTGAAGAGGTTCTTGTAGAGACCACTTTGTTGTGGCATCCGAGGGGCTGCAGTTGGTTGGAAATCGAACCACAGATGAGGGTCCAAACCAGAGCCAGTGAATGGGGAGCCTAAGCCTGAATCGAGTCACCGAAGAACATGCCAACCAGGTAGATGAGGTCAGCAAAGTACAAACTGATTCTATTTCTATTGATACTATCTCAAATACTGAAAAGAATGAACTAAAAGATAACGTAATTGCTGATGATGTCAAATTAGAGATAGATGCTAAGCCTGAGATGGTCATAGACGATAGCAAATCAGAGTCAGTTGAAATTGATGATGTTAAGAAAGATGAAAGTACTGATCTTTCTAACGAAAATGATACTGTAATTACTAATGATATCAAATTAGTTGGAGGTGATGAGCCGCATGAGGAAAAGGTTACTAATGAAGAGATATATGTCAACAATAATGAAAATGTTGATATTAAGAAAAATGATAGTGGAGATGCGGGTTCTTCTGAAAAACTTAATTTGGACAGAAGTTCTGGTGATGATTCAATGGAAGAGGATGCTTTAGATAGCAAGCAAATTGATTCAAAGTTTGGTTCTGATGAAGTGGATAAAAGTGAGAAAATTGAAGTGAAGGTAGATGATTCTGCTGATGTTATGGTTGAGGATGTTTTTTTTTTTAATCACTAAACACAAGAAATAACAGGGAATTTTTTTTTTTTTTTTTTTTTACTAAGATTAAGAAGGAATAAAAATAATCAAAACAAGTAAAAGATACCATCAAGCAGCAGCAGAAACCAAAGACAGTTGTAGTGTCAGCAGAAACACTAAGCCTCCCCTCAGGGGTATGAGGATCCAAGCAGCTGCAAAAATGGTTAGACAAAAAAAAAAAAAAAAAAAAAAAATACAACAATAAGCCTCCCCTTAGGCTTATGCCTCCCCTCAATCAATGCACCTGACACAGACTTTTGTTCTTGGGTACCCAGAATGAACGTTTCCTTTGAGTTTTCCAAGAATAACATGTTGAGGGCTTAACAACAGTTGCCACACTAACTCCACCATGTGCCTTATTCATATGAGATACATAAGGTGTATATGACTGAAAATAAGAACTTTTAGGTCTATAGGGCATAAGCCTAGCCTTACTTCCACCAACCAGAGTCACTGGTGAAGAATATCCTCCACCAGAGGGAACTGGAAAAGGCCTATGAAGCCTCACAAGTAGAAACAGATGCATACACCTTTGGTTTACCAGTAGGAACTGGTTTACCTGCTCTCACATGTGCAGATTTGGGAACAAATGGAGGAATACTAGCAACATTAGTCCATGTGTGTCTAGAAGTCTTATGGCCAGAGGAAACACCCATCCTTTTCTCATGATAATCACAGTCTTTAATAAGATGGAGTTTACTACCACACACAAAACAAGATTTCTTCTTAAAAGACTTATTCTTAACACAACTTTGTTTATTACATTTAAACTTATCAGAAACAGAATTAGCATCAAAATTGTGTTTGACAGAATAAGGATCTGGCTTTGTTTTGGGCTCATCATCAGCTACTATGGACTTGGGTGTGATCATGGGTGTGTGCTTCTCACTTGAATCACATGAGGCATAGTCAGTGGACTTTAGGTCTGATGACTTGTCACTTGTAGAACAAGAGACAGAGTCATTAGTTTTGCTACTAAGGACTGGCAAGTCACTTGACTTTTTGCCATATAAATGGTGTGATCCATCAAAGTCAACTGTAATGGACAGGTCAATGGGCATGAATTCACCTCTAATGGGTCCACGAACAGCATGTAAATCACCTTCTTTTACAAAATTAGCTAATCCTGCAGTTGTAGATTTACGAGTGTCATCCCTAGCTTCTATTCCTACATATTTCTTAAAGCCTAAGCCTATAGGAGTATTAGGATTTTGACTAGCATAGATGTGACTAGCTAACTTGTTTCCATTCAACAACCATTCTTTATGCCTAGTAATTTCCTCATCTAGTTTCTCTTTTAGCACTAGGTTTTCAGAGACTACAGTAGCCTTTTCTTTCTCAGTGCGCTTTAACTCAAATCTAGCAAATTCTAGATCACTTTCTAGCACCCTAATCTTTTCCTCATAAGCCACTTGATTCTTTTGAAACCATACCTTTTGTCTTTCTAGAGTTTTTAATGCTAGTTTATGAGCTTCATTATCAACATAGCATTCATTGTACTTAGGTTTCATAGTATCATATGCTTCTTTTAGTTCATTATATCTCTCTTTACAACTATAATCACAAGTATGTACCTGAGAGATGCCCATGAAAGCAAATGGCGGACTAGCAAATCCTTCAGCATAACCTTCAGCATCAACTTCCTTGCTCATCTTCTTGAAATCAGCCTTTTCACCAAACCTTGCTTTGATAGCATTCCATATAAGATTTCCATCATCCATATGGCGAAAATCTGCTACATGATCAGCAGGAATAGGTTTAAGCAAGATAGTTGCGACCTTTGACTCTCTTTATGCAGCAATGTGTTCATCTGCAGTCGTTGGAGGACGAATAATGAAGTTACCATCACGATCATTTCCAACCCTTTTTAAACTGTTGCCATTTTGGATCACCTTCCAGATATTCATATCATTATTCATGATCCAGTGTTTCATCTTTTTAGCCCAGACATCGTACTCATTATCCATTAAATAAGGAAACGTACCATCATCCCATTTATTATCAAATATAGCCATTTAATAAGTTATGAGACAGCACGAATAAAGTTCCAACAAAAACCTTATGAGCTTCAGCAGAAACAATAAAATAGTGGGGACCAAAATTACGTTGACCTCACGTAACCCTTCAGCAGAAACAAGTGATAGCCAAATAGGGTATGAAAACGACAGCTATTGTAGACATAAACCCAAGTCAATCACGTAAAGCCCCACACACCAGTATATCCGATATGAAAAACCATTTACCGAATAAAATATTAGAACAACCAAAACTTTGTGAAGACACGCGTGACCTTCATGTGCGGATCAATCAAAAACACATCCACGAAGCAGCAAGACAGACGAGTAGGGACCAACGATTGAATCGAATATTGTGTTTTACTTTATTTCGAGCCCCACAATCATCAAAAACCACCGTTCAAAATTCAATCCACTTGATTATATTTAAATATGGGACCACCGTGAATTAGTGCAAGCCAACCAAATAATATGCATTAACTAATCACCTTCTCGTTTGACCAATCAAAGAAGAAAAACCACAACATCATTTAAAAATATTTTCACGTGACCTTTCAATTGGATGACCAATCAAAATAAAGAGAACATCATAACAAACATGCACCTTATCGTATAGAATCCAATCTCACCATGAGAATCAAAAATTAGTGGAAACATTTCTGCTAGAACAGGAAAACAACATTTTTATGGTTCCCACGAGATTGGTATGATCTCTTCAACCAATATCAACAAGCAATTCGGCCCCACATGTATAATCAAACTCTCGAGCACATGAAATCAGTACTTATTAATTTCAAATTCAATGTACGAGTAAAGATAATAGACCAAAGGAAAACTCACAGAAAGAGTGTCTGCAGCAGTTTTCTAGACCTTATATCTTTCTGTCAGATGCTCAGATCAACGATCTTTTCGGTGGAAACCTTCCTTGATATACCAAGAACTTCCAGTCCAAATTTTATTCCGATCCAACGGTTAACGAAGAAGTTATGACTGTTTCAAAACAGTCTTTGAAGTATCCTTACGGAACTTTTTTCAGCAGACTTTGACGGCGTATAACTTTTGATTGAGAGCTCTAATCGACAATCCCTCCGGTGACACTTTAGATTACTATCTAGAGATGCGCCAGAAAAAATTGTAGCTCGATCCAACGGTTCAAGAAAAAGTTATCGCTGTTCTAAAAACAGCCCAGCAGAAAGACTACGAAAATTACTAACAACTTCGAGTTTTGAATCTTTTCTTCGAAAAACCTTGAAAAATCAAGATCGAGAGCCACCCGCTCTGATACCAATTGTTAAATCCAAGATCCGGACTCAACTAGAGTGTATAATAACAATGATTGAACATGCACAGCGGAATAATAAGAACACAATCAAAGTTACCAACAAGGTTTTTCAAATATAACTAATGATCCTCTATGGATTTTTACCCTCTCTCTAAAGAGGTTTTACTTGAATGTTTTTCATGAAAAGTTTTTCCAATACAATAGACCTAAGTTCCTTTTATAGACAAGGAACACTATTCCCTTTCTTGGGAAAAGAAGAAGCATGCAAATAAAGAAATGCAAACACATATAGACTACGCATGCACCTAGACAAGCATGCAACTAAGCATTTGTTTTGTCCCACACACATGACCATGCTACCTTGGGCATTACAATAATAAAGATGGGCTAATATATAAATAATACAGTGCCTGCCTTTCTTACGTGGATTCACACTATCAGCAGAATCATGATTTCTGCTTTACTACTTCAGCATAAATATAACTTCAGCAGAATCCACTCTTTACTACATCAGGAGATTCCATAGCTTCACTACTTCAGCAGATTCCATGGCTTCAGTACTTCAGCTGCTTCACTACTTCAGTAGATTCCACGGCTTCAGTACTTCAGCAGATTCCACTGCTTCAGTACTTCAGCTGCTTCACTACTTCAGTAGATTTCACGGCTTCAGTACTTCAGCAGATTCCACTGCTTCAGTACTTCAGCTGCTTCACTACTTCAGCATAGTTCCTACTTTGTATGTTTATAGTACTTCAGCAGAAACTCTTCTTTAGCAGAATCCATTGTTTCTAGATCAGCAGAATCACTGTTTCACAGAATTCCCAACAGTTCTCTTGGTCAGACCCACAATTCTTTATAACAACATTTGATTCTATCAATTGATCTTGGACTTTAACTCTTCTGAGACTTGCTTGCTGAGGTGTATACCTTTGCGAGAAAGCTGATAGCGATCATCAGTGTTGATCCTAGTCAGGGAATAAACTTTGCTCATAGTTTACAATTAGACTATATTAGAGAAATGAATTGTTTCTCTGACATAATTAGCTATTTTAACTTAGCCTGATTGAATGTTTCAAATACTTTTGAGGGATAACTAGGTCAGATTTTGACCCTAACAGAGATTTATACTAGATTTGAATTGTTTTCTTATCAGATAAGTATTACAACTAGTATAAATATAAATCAATGTTATTGATTTATTATTTATCTATCAAAACCCTAAAACTCCTCCCCCCTTCACCGTTCGATCGGCCAAGAACCACACACAAAGTGTCTATATTTTTGTTCTTTGTTTCGAGCATTCTCTTATACGTGTGACATTGTTAGTTCAAGCCTAGCAGCTATAGTAAATCACTTGAGTGTTAGTGTGGACATTTAAATGGATGTTCTACATTTGAGTAGAATTTGCTGAACTTTTGTGTTCTTGAACTTCGGTTCGAAGAGGAGAAGCAAGAAGGTACATGATCATTTGTTTGTGTTAGCAAGTCTGCACAAGGTATGTAGTTTACTGTATTATTTGTGATTAACTAAATTGGTGTATATGGATCACATTGGAGGAAAAACTTCCGTAAACAAGTGTTTCTAAATAAGTCTTCTGATGTGTACTTTATTTGATAAAGGTACTTGTTTAATAGTTAAGTACATCTTTAAATTAAATGTATGTTTCGTTGTTTTCCATCATAATTTACATAATAAAAATTAGTTTGCTACATGTGTTACTAGTTAATACCATGTAAAATATATTAAACAATAATTCTCTTATACGTACCTATAAGATATGTAAGTGTACTTTTAATGCTAGTATTTTCATCAAGGCTAACTCCATTAAAATAAATGAATACTTTTGGGTTCTGGTTTTTGTTTGGTTAAATTAAGATTTTATTTTAAAACCGACAACGATTTTAATGCATAACTACATAAAACTTATTTTTAGTCATTTTCATATGAATATGTTACAACTGAACACGAGAAACACCAATCTTAAAAAGTGAATAATTACATATATATCATTGGTACAAGTTTTTAATGCATATGATACAATGGTTTTTATGCATGTTTTGAATATAATATGCAATTTTGAATCTTTGGAGAGATATATATGCAAATGCCCCGATTTTTTTATGTGGCTTCAAAACGTGGCATATTGTTTTGTTGATTTTACTCATCTGGACCAGATTAGTCATAGAATTCAACACCATGGCAACCATCTTCAAACTAAGGTGTCGTTTGTTTCAAAGCTTTTACCTCTTCATCTACAAACCATGTCTGCAGAAGAAGAGGTACATCTAAACTCTTCATATGCAAGAAGAATACCGTTTGTTTTTTGTTCTATTGAAGTACTTTTTTTTCTTTTTCACTAGTGTTTTGTGATTTGATAATATAAATCCTTTTTCGAATGATACTAGAATGTTGAGTGCAAAACAAGCAATCGCTTAAAATACGGAGTATCAAATACAATACATAATGGTTCAAAATATACCAAAAACTTAAAAATTGAAAAGCACATAAATTATCAAAATACTACATACATATATCAAATTAGGACCCAACCCGTTCAATCACTTGCATTAATTCTTGCACGATTTGATCTCTTAAATTAGTCAATATTATCGATCTGATGCATTCCCTTGTGGTTGAACAACTTGATCTTCATTAACTTCATCATTAACTTCAACTAATAAGTTGTCATCGTCAAGTTGCACATTTGATTGCTCATATCTTGAAAGGAATTTATCATCTAAACCCTATTTACGTATAAAATTATGAAGTGCAAAACATGCAATCGTGATATTTTGTTGTGCCGTGAGTGCAAAGGGTGCCATCTTCTTTAATATTGGAAAACGTGCTTTCAAGACACCATAAGCACGTTCAATCACGTTTCTAAGTTTCCCATGCGAGTGGTTGAACTTTTATTTACTATTCAATGCACGTCTTTGCCGAAAATCTCCTAACCAATATCTCACATCGCGATATGGTGCCATAAACCCTCGTGTGTGTGTGCGTAGGTGGCATCACAAAGATAATATTTGTCTGTAAATGTTATATAATAATCATGGTTCTAAAAGGCGCGCCATTGTGGCACAAAGGCACGAGGCGTGACCTCTACACTATGCAATAGACCAAGGCGTAGGTTTAAGGCGTGACGTAAGATGAGGTGTGGAAAGGTGCGATAAGGCACGCTAAGGCGTGAGCCATGACACCTCTTTTGAATTAACTACGATGAAAAAGGTTTTTCTTTCTTTTTTCTTCTTTTTTTTATGAAATAAAGAAAATTACATGTAAGGATAGTTTAATAACTTAGTTAGGATAGTTTAATGACTTAGCCTTTGTGTATAACATTTTTTGTAAACTCAATATATATGAAATATGACATATAATATATAAATGTATAAATATTTTCATATTTCTTGTTGCTTTAAGTCACGCTTTAAAAACGCTAAGGCTTCGTAATAGCTTCTAAGGCATGAGGCTTGACCATGCCGCCACGCCACACCTCACGTTATCTAGAACCTTGATAATAAATAATATTTAAGTAATAGTTTAAAGTAAATCCAAATGTGAATTATTTATGTATGTATGTATGTATGTATGTATGTATGTATGTACGTGGAACGGGTAATGAAAATGGTGCATTAGGATTTCTTATTGATCCTGATAAAAATATGGAATCATAAGCTACCCCTTCCCATCCGGCAACAAAAAAAGTAAACATCATGTTAAAGTCGCATATTGCCAAAACATTTTGATAGCAATCCCCTTTCCCTCTCCCTTTATATAAATGTTGATTGTCTTTATGGACAGAAGCATGTATTAAAGTTCCATCTAGTGCATCGACAGCTCCCTACATAAACGAAATTAGTAGTGGAAATATAATGTGAAACAAAATCAGTTACTAATTACCTTAAATATTTGTCGTAATCTCCTATTATGGCCCGGAACGTTTGGATTAGGATTAAAATTTGTTGATATTATAATCTCCTTATCAAACTCCACCATTTTAGCCAATACTTCATGAAAAAACTTGAGAATCAATTGCATTGAGTGTTGAAATCGGTTTTTTAGGACCACATACCGTTGATTGTGATCTAACATCATCAAGAACATAGCCATCTTTTCTTCATCTGATACATGATTTCTATCTTCCAACCACTCTTTTATTTTAAAATGTGTGCAAATACAAACAAAGGAATCACGTGACATGCGTAGCAACTCAATACACTCGCTATCATTTCCTTGCAATAATTCTAATGTAAACTAATGATTGGACATTGTTGAAGTAGTATCTGTTTTTTTTTTCTTTCCTTGACCAAAAGTAGCGAAGTTATGTATACATAACAATAATGAGCACAAATTGTTGATTATAATCCATGATAATCCCAATTCAAATATAAAAGAAAATAAATATAAACCCATTGTAAAAAATATCAAATACATAAAACACTTAATAATGTTTTAAACTACTAAACACATAAAAGGTTCAAAATACCAAATACATAAACCACATAAAGGTTCAAAATACTGAATACATAAACCACGTGAATTTTCAAAAACACATAAGGTACGAAATACGGACCAACTAAACCTCGTTAGAACCCCTTTAAGATCTCCCTACTCTTAAAATTCCGAATGTTCTACCCATCATCTCAATCCAGCCTTTTAAGATGTCTGGGTCCGATGGCTAAGCCATCCATGCCACTCTCATGTCTCTTGATTGACCAAAAATATTAAATGCCGCTAAAAATAAAGGATCCATCCGTGGTAATCCAATTAGCTTCAAGTTTTCATAACATCCAGTTGATGCTGGCTTGATGCAGATAATTGTAAACACACTAAGTTTTATAATCCTCCTAGGCAGAGTACCTAACCGTTGTAGTATAGTATAGGCAAGAAACGAGTGATTGATCGTTCTATAGGGTAATAGTTTGGGTAGGCTCGTATTGTATGAATAATTAAGTATAAGGGTTGAGGGATGATTATTTTTGTATGTTTATAATTTTTAGAAAGCAAAGTAAAATCTCAGGGTTTAAAGAGTTTATTACAACATCTTCACAACAATAAATTAAGGGTTTTACGAATTTCTTTCAAAGAAATTCGTAAAATGGTTCCTTATTCGTAAGAAGAGGGTTTTGACCATTTTTGTTGACTTTTTTGTTTCGACCACTTCTTCGACCAAGAATTCCGACCATGTTTTGACCTATCTGATTTGAGCCTTTTAGATAAAAACTGCAAATAAAACTGATGATACCACTGGAAAGCAGAGAACAAGACCATATGTGAATAAATTTGTCAATACCAACCAACACTATTAAAACTGTTAAGGCCCATGGTAAAACAAATAACATACACTTTTAGAAACTGTTAAACTCAAAAGATAGTAGAGACGATCAAAGACTGGTAAAACTTTTACAGCTCCAAGCATGAAAGAAATCCACAAAAAGGTATGATTTTTGACAAGATAACACCACAAAAAATAAACTAATGATAAAAACCTTGGCTCATTATACCACTTGTATGATCATGTATTTGGTTGATATTGTGAATCGGGAGGTCGGGGATGATGAAAGAACATTATATCCATGGTTAGAGAGAGAGAGAGAGTAGAAAGAGAAAGGGAAAACAAGTGTTTTATTAATAAGATGAAGGTGAAAAATACACACACAAGTCTCACCCTCCTAGTGAAGTCTAGGAGGGCTTATATAGACTAACATACACACCACTTTACATTAATGACGGTTCTCGTAACTGTGTATTAGGCTAACATGATAACTAATGTAATCCTGTAAATATCGTTCCATTTACGTGTTAGGAGCAATCCTAACAGGTTTTAAACTAATAAATAACTAAATTAAACTAATTATGCAGAAAGTAAATTGGTGAACTCGTATGATAGGTAAAAGCGTATTTACTTAGAATCTCACTACTCCCTAGTTATCTCCTATTGATAATCGAATTGTCACTTTCTTGTTCTAATTAGCGTGTTGTATTCCTTAATATCAGTCATAGGGTGGTGCCAATTTTCCTAACTCTATGAATGTATTGATCTCGTTAAGAATCCTAATGTCAGCAAATGTAATTCCCAAAGTTAATGAACATGTTGTTCTCGTTATAACTCTTAATGTCGGCAACCGCAATTCAAGAATTAAATACAACGAATCAACCAACCATTGCACTATAGTGGGGCGTTTAGTCGGACGTTCAAGCAAATATCCTAAGATCTAGCCAGTTTTCCTACTCCTAGCGCAATAACAACTAATCAAAACAAGAGACGAAAATCAATAATCAATAACATTCAAATCTAAGTAAACACTAATAAATTTAGCCTAGAATGTTAAATAGAAGAAAAGATAAACAAATAATCTCACAACACATAGACATATTGTAATGATTAAGGATTGAATAACTTATCTCAATAAAAAAAATGGAAGTCAAGGGGGCTAAAAACCCTTACAAAAGTTGTGAAATTCTTGGTCCAAGTTGCACTCCAAGATGTTACTATGAATGAGAAAAATACGAAAAATATATATAGATTTACACTTGTGACGGCGTCACTTGCAAGTTGTGGCATCGTCAGCTTACCGTTATTAGTGTTTCAAGAGCTGTAGCCGCCTTATTGTAATGGCATCGCCCTTGAGTTTCTTGGTCATGACGCCGTTAGCTCTAGACCATCACCATCGCTTGGAAAATTTACAACTTGAACATCATCCTTAATATTCAAATGACGCCATCACTTGGTATTCGTGACACCGGCATACCACCTTTTCCAGCATTTTTCTTGACTTTGTTGTTTTCTTGTCCAATTGAGCCATAAATGTGCCAATTTCCAGCATTTGCTTCCCAAGTGCCTAAAACTCAAATAGAAACAATTTATGATAATAAATGATCAAATATGTACGCATTTAGAGATTAAATGACCCCTAAAAAATGTATAAATTTACACCTCATCATGGCCCATCCTTGGTTTTGACCATATGTCTCAAGGCGCACTCCATATCCACCGCCAAATCATCGAAAGTAACACGAGAAGTATTTGCCTTTTTCTTAGGCCAAAATTCATCATGTAGACTTTGTGTACGGGATTTCCCATCATCTTCATCATCAATATCCATGTCAACCAAAGGGTCATCGTTGATATCAAGTGCCCCAATACGTTCCTTCATAGCCGATGCCCCAAATACCGATGTCGCAGACGCCGATGACCCGGACCCTTCTGAATTGGTCCGTTGACCATCACCCTTGGCGGAAATACTTTGAAACACAATTTCACATAGTTCCGAGTAAGGTAATGGATTCGATTGTAAAGATAGGCCCTTTTATGAATTTGTACCCAAATTTCAAAGAATTTCTAGATAAGTTATTTTTGTAGAAACAAAATGGCATAAGTGTTAAATATCTTAGTACCATACATCTTCTTAAATTCTTCCCATTCTTCTGGTGTTAGGGTAAACATCTTTGTATGCGGGTTATAGATGTTCCTTGTTCTGTTCTTCAATTAAAACCATCCAACATATTTTGCTTTTAAATTATCAAATTCCGTTTTTAATTTCTTTTTGTGTGAATTCCATGCCAAACTTGTCTTTGAGCACCTGGCTTAACCTAATCCAAGACGACCTATACAAGCTAATCCCATTTCTACTGGTCGTTTATTATCTCTTCAATGCATGTGTCTAGTAAGATTTTGATCATTTCATTGGACCAATTTTTACGTGGCTTGGGACCTTCCATTGTAGCTATAACAAATATACATAAGGAGATCTCATTATTTACTCCATATACATATTTTTCTAGTCACAAAATCTTAAACACAGTAAAAAATGTGTAGCACACATTTTAACTACAAATTCCTATAAAAGCTTATAGATATATTAGATCTAGTATCGAATGGTTTGATGCGATATATCATAAAATTAGCTACTGATGAACTGATCAAACAGTAGACGGTGTGTAAAATGCACATTTAACCTAGAAATTCATATCAAAGCTTATAGATAGAATATCTGAGTCGCTTTAAATTTTGTCAATCTTAAACACAGTAATAAAATGTGTAACATATTTTTATTAATAATCTTGTAGACCCGCAATTATTGTGACCACATTCAACTTATAGAGAACTGAATCCAGGTTACAAGTGAACGATATACCACTATACATATATAATTTTTAACTTTTTCATCATCAATACAACTATAAAACTCTACGAAAAAGTAGCAAAAAACACATGATCCGTCCAGTAACATGAAATACAACAAGAAATGTCGTTCATGCATAGGTGAGAGTTCAAGGAACCTAAAACTCGGATGAGTATCAGATGCTAGCTCGCAAAACAAAACAAAACAATAGTTGGATTGACTAATCTAACGCTTGTTAGTCATGCTTAGCAATAGATAATAGAATATTCTGCTAAAGTTTAATGTAGTTATCAAGATTATCTAAAGCATAAAATGTCTAAAAAACAAGAAAAACTATAAACTTAAACTTGACACATTCAATTCCTTAATCAAATTGTAGCTCTTGTTTCAGTAAAAAATAGGAGTAACCAAAAGAAGAACAAGTCTGGAATATCATACTTCATATCTATAACGTATCACTCAGTCATAAACCATATAAAACACATGAGCCTAATAAACATTCACCAAGTCTCGATATTACGTAACACCCCCAATTTTGTGATACGCAGCGGAATTGAAACTGGGTGTTACTTCATGGCACAACAGTCATAACAATAGAAAACGAACTCTAATGGAGTCGTTTTAAAAATATTTATCATTCAATTTATACAAATATCATAGTTTACAAAATAGGTCCCAGTTGGTTCCATTGTTTACAAAATGCATCAATATAAAGTCTTTTGATATCTTTCTTGAATGATAAAATAATTATAGCCTTCTTGATCTAGTCCTTGCTCTTCCGTGCCAGCTTCCGACATTATTGACTTGAAATACATGCTTAAAACTGTCAACACAAAGGTTGAGTGAAATTCATAGAGTTTTTTTGATGGTTGAACACATTATGTTTGTAGTGTGAGTTATAAATTCACGCCAATGGTTTAAAAACCAAAACAGTTATTATTAGACTAAGCATCATGCAATCAAGGCGTTAACGTGTTCCAAAATTAATTTGAGAAAATGTCAGTGCGTGCCCTATCAGGTAAAATTGCCGTTTTTACCAATGTTACTCAAATATAGTGCGTTTGTTTGCCTACCCGGTCAACACAAACGGGATTCTTCAATCCCAATAGATCTATTCACAATATTCGCGCCCACTCTCACTAGTGATTAATGATTCATGATTAAGGGACTTAAGTTTGGCAAATGCGGTAACTTAGTGCTAATAAAACAATCAGATAAGTATACTGTTTGAAAGCAATGTGTTCAATTTAAAAATAAAGCATGTCTCTCCCCCAAGGGTTTGTAAAACAATTAAGTAATAAAAAGTGGGGCTATGAACTCACCTCAGAGTAAATGATATCAAATGTATAATGAGAATAATGGATATGCCGTGAGAACTTCTACGAGCAACCTAGAATAGAATGTTGCGACTTAGGTTTGAAATAATGATGCTAAAGAAATAACAAACCTATATACGTCTCTATGTTGATCATGATGTAGTACATAGTTTTTGTGTATGTCGTTTATAGAATAGGTCTAGTTGTGAAAACGTGTTTAGTTTATATATATCGTACTACCGTTCGGGCCATCACAATTCAGAGGTCATGTAGTAAACGTTCGAGGAGCTAGGACAATTTAAATCGTAAATCCAGCAACTCGTCGATATGTTTTACTCAAATGAAACCCCTCACATGAAGCTCCCTAGTTTTGTAGCACTTTATTAGATAAAACATATGTTTTGTTTATATATCATAAGTGTCATATGGTTTGTAAACACAAGTTACAAGGTTGTTTGGTTACGATTAGGAATCATAATGGTTATTACAAGTATCGTCATAATTTATGTCACATGTGTTTAAAGAAAAGTTTACAAGTTTCTAAATTTTAAAGTTGGTTATTACAAGTATAGTTTCATAGTTTATCAAGGAAGTAGATCCAAATTGTATTGTATACATTTAGGTTTGTCAAGGCTAAGGCCTTTGGTTTACGGTCTCGGCTAAATACGTCTTGAGGCTTTAGCCATGGACTTGCCGTGGCTTTGTTCAAGGCTACCATGGTCTTGAGACTCAGCCTTGGCCTTAGCCGTGGATGTGGTCTTGGCTTATGGCCATTAGGCTTCTTGGTTTGCTTTTAGTTGTGACAAAAGTATAGCCGTGAAACTATATATAGGGCAGTTTCAGTTTCTGAAAGATAATGGCCTATTTAAGCGTTTTCAAGGTCAGAGCTTCTTTTAATTAAAGGAAAACGTCGTTCCAGACAACTTTAGTGTTTTAACTTTTTGATGATTCGGACCAGAAGTACCACTTTTAACACGGACAGACCCTTAACAGGTTCAAATTGGCAGTTTCGGCGTTTTGGGTTTGCTAACTTCTTTTGGCCATAACTTTTGACTCGTTTGTCCGTTTCGGGTGATTCAAATTGCTATGTTTACCTTTTTATCTTATCTACCATAATATGTAAGTTAAAATTTCCATATGTGACGGGTTTTAATGGTTTCAAACGTGTAGAATATGACTAGTTTACTAGTTTGTTACTTTTACGACAATATATGAATTAAAACATATGATTGAGTATATGTACATCATGAATCAACATAGTAACTATATATATAGCATGAAATTTTTAAGATTATGAATAATAAAGATGAGATGATGGTGGTGATTAGTTGCTTACAACTTTTGGCTTTCAATTAAGAAAGGAATAACTAGTAAGGATCGGACTTTGATTGAACACTTAGGACCTTGGATTGAGCTAGCTTTCTACACCTTGGCACCCTTTCAATCTTGAAGAGTTGGTGATGAAGTACTAAGTGACTTGAGTGGATCTAAACTCAAGAAGATCACTTAAACTTGCTAGAGATTTGATGTGGTAACTTACTACTTGAAACTTCTTTGCATAAACTTGGAGTTTAAAGATCAAATTATGGAAGATATGATGGATTTATGCTATGAATGACCCAAATCAGTGTTTTAGGGTTTTTAGGATGTATTTCACTTGCTATTTATAGGAGGTTAAGTTTGGTTAACCATATATTGGGTTAAATGTTAACCATGGTTAAGTTACGAGACATGTAATGATCTAAATGAACCATGGTTAAGATTATGCCACCAAAATGATGACTCCCCCCCCCCTTAAGTCGGCCATAACAAGATAAGATGACTTAGGTGGATAGTTTTGGTATTATCTTGAGTTTAGAACATGATTTGGTTCCGTTA
This sequence comes from Chrysanthemum makinoi, assembly GCA_910596185.1. Lineage (NCBI taxonomy): Eukaryota > Viridiplantae > Streptophyta > Magnoliopsida > Asterales > Asteraceae > Chrysanthemum > Chrysanthemum makinoi. The sequence continues at coordinate 157,492,153 of OU343220.1, forward strand.
AATGCCAACCGTAAGTTGTTAAGCCATAAAACGTAAAACCGGATATCGTAAAAATACGAAACTTGTAGGACTGATGAAACTCATCATTATACTCCATCTAAAAATATAAAATGGGTGATAAGTCTCATTGGGTGCAAAAACGCTGCTTAAAGCTGGAAACACGGGTCAAAAACGCGTAATTCGCAATTTATCAGAAAAAATAAGGTTTCAGGGAAATAACCATGAATTTATTTAGAGTAGACTAAAATTAGTCTAAAAGTGATGTGAGATATCAAAATGTGGTTTTCGTCATACGTGGGATAACTTAACAGTTATACGCGAAGTCTAAAAGTTACGCGATTTAAGCAAAAATATAGAACGTACAAGGTTAATTTCTTTATGGTCAACGGATTAGGGAAATATGTTTGACTTTTCCAAAAAATGTAAAAGTGTCTAAATATCTTAGAAAACACAGTGCAGGAATGGTTAAGTCTGGGTCTAAGTAGAATTGTTTAAAACGTAAGTTTAGTCTCGTACGGCTCAGGGTTTATTTAGTAACATTTTAAAATGAAATCTTAAAAATTTCTCTAATTGATTATGGGTGATCTAAAAATTAATCTGAGGTGAGGAAAATTGTCAGAGTTGATTTTCGTTATGCGCGGGATATTTAAATGGTGTTCCGACCAAAATGAAACTTTAAAACGATGTTTTCTTAATAACTTTTGCGAAAATGATCTAACGATTTTCGAACTCTCAGGATATTACTAAAATAATTTATCTTACGAGAATATGAAATAAAAATTTTACGGGATGAATAGTGAAAGTGAATAGTAAAAGTGAATAGTAACTTTTCAAAAATATGAAAAGTAACCCGAAAAATGCGCGTTGTTACAGTCTCACCACCTTAATGGGAATTCCGTCCCGGAATTCAGGGTGTGTTATCCGATGTTGAATTGTCTAGAAAAAATGTGGATGTATGCGCCGAATTCTAATCTTTGCGTTCTCAAGTTTCTGGTCATAGAATGTATTATGTACCATGTGGCTTAAGTTGATAACCTAAAGGGTTTTGTTAAAATCTTATTGAGTCCAATATACCTCAAGTTTGGCTTTTCTCAATTCTCAAAACGAATCATATCTTATTGCATCGAGGCTTTCAACAAAACCTTAATTTCTAACATGGAGTTTTTGTTAAATTTTAACTCCTTACATCTATGTAACTTTTGTTTCTGGTAATAGTGTGCGGCATGGAGCCTAATTTGTATTTGTATGGTTTCCTTAATTGTTTCGTGGGTGATCTCTAAACACCTTAGTTCAGCAAATGATTAACTAACACTTTCATCGATATAGTGCCTCAAATGGAATAGTTTTTGTTGTTGTTAGGGTAACTGTTGTTAATCAAAGGTGCAAGATATTGTTGATGTGAAATGGTTTGTAATGATGTGATAACTGTCGTTGTAGGGAAAGTCTTGCAAGTGACAAGTGGTTATCCAAACTATTTTCAAAGTTGGTCATGTCTTAGGTGGTTTCGGGATGAAGGCTATATCGTACAGTGTTTATGTCAACTAGTGTTTGAAGGAAACGTGATACTGTGAAGTTTTATATATTGACTTACAATGGGGTTCAGATAATGATGTGATATGTTGACGATTAGAAGAGTGTAGCGTACGCTTACCATTATTCTTAGGTAGAGATGTCAAGTTTGTTTTAAAATCAAAAGTGAATTTTAAAGGAATATGGCGGAATGATATCCTTGAAATCTAATCAGGCTAGTACTTCTAAGGAATGACGAGAAGATTTGATGACTATCCCAAGATAGTAGTTAGGATTATTTCATAAATGAAAACTTTCAAGAATGAAATTAGGTAGTATAAATAAGATGTTAAGATTTTGCTGAGTGGTAAGACATTATCGTGTCTCTAGATCTTTTAATGAATTCTGGTGGTTTATCGAGTTTAAGTAGGAAATTAACCTGAATATAACCCTTGTATAACTATTCTCAGTGTTTGAAAATTTAAGTCGAACATAGTTAATCAGACTATGTTCCACTATCCCTAGGTTAAATATAGGTGACTAAACTATATTTAGCCGAGGTTCGATAAATTTTTCAAATACCTAAATTAGGTATACTTGTGATATGTCCATAGCTTTTGAGAAATTGTCCGCTAAGCAAAGGCGATATCAAACCATTCAGTTGCAAGTCCTGGCCATAAAAGACTTGTAACCTGTGTTTTCATATTCCATTGCATAGAAGATAGTATGGGTAGATACGTGTGGAAAGGAAATCTTAAGTAATTCTAAAATAGTCTATACTTGGCTAGAATCATGAACGTTTAACAATGAAGGTTTCAGAAGAGAATTTTGATGAATGTAGAGAAAGTTGTTGAACTTCAGCTTTTGTAGATGATGAGTCAGTTTATCTTTTAGAAATCCCATTTCTTATATTTCCATTAGAGAAATTGATAGACTGTGACGGGTTTTATGTAAAACAATATCATATAATGTTTATAAGATAATTTTTAGAGACTTTGTATAACTTACAATGTCTGTGAAGTAAATTAAACCATTGTGTAACTCACAATGTCTTGAGAAATGATAGAGAGGTCATTGTGTAACCTAAAATGTCTTGAGAAACGATAGAGAGACCATTATGTAACCCACAATGTCTTGAGAAATGATAGAGAGACCATTATGCAACTCACAATGTCTTGAGAAATGATGGAGAGATCATTGTGTAACTCACAATGTCTTGAGAAATGATGGAGAGATCATTGTGTAACTCATAATGTCTTGAGAAATGATGGAGAGACCATTGTGTAACTCACAATGTCTTGAGAAATAATGGAGAGATCATTGTGTAACTCACAATGTCTTGAGAAATGATGGAGAGATCATTGTGTACTCACAATGTCTTGAGAAATAAATGAGACCACTGTACGATTTACAGTGTCCGATAATGTAATAGAGACCACTGTATGATTTACAGTGTCTTGAAAAATGAATGAGACTATTGAATCTCACAATGTCTGGGAAGTAGGAAAGACCATTGTAGTCAGTTACAATGTCTTGGAGGAAGTTTCGTAATCCTAAAATGCATGAGTAGATGCATGATTGGAAGATTGGGAAAAATATGATTGTGCTGTAATGCCTTAGAATTGGCATACGCAGATATGTTGAGTACTTTGTTTATGATTGAAATTATGCCGAGTGTATATATCAATATACTAGTATGTTTGTATAGCTTAAAATGCCTAAAAGTCACATAATCGTCTGGAGGATGGAAGGCACGGAGAACGGAAGGCTATAAAATGTTTTTGTTTGTAAAAGTAGTTATAGTTTAAGTCTCAATTAGATCCGTTTCTCTATAACTGTGGCTCTGATACCAATCTGTAACACCCCTAATTTCGTGATACGCAGCAGAATTCAAACTGGGTGTTACTTCATGCCACAACAGTCATAACAATAGAAAACGAACTCTAATGGAGTCGTTTTAAAAAGATTTATCATTCAATTTATACAAATATCAAAGTTTACAAAATAGGTCCCAGTTGGTTCCATTGTTTACAAAATGCATCAATATAAAGTCTTTTGATGTCTTTCTTGAATGATAAAATAAATATAGCCTTCTTGATCTAGTCCTTGCTCTTCCGTGCCAGCTTCCGACATTATGGACCTGAAATACATGCTTAAAACTGTCAAGACAAAGGTTGAGTGAAATTCATAGAGTTTTTTTGATGGTTGAACACATTATGTTTGTAGTGTGAGTTATAAATTCACACCAATGGTTTGAAAACCAAAACAGTTATTATTAGACTAAGCATCATGCAATCAAGGCGTTAACGTGTTCCAAAATTAACTGGAGAAAATGTCGATGTGTGCCCTATTAGGTAAAATTGCCGTTTTTACCAATGTTACTCAAATATAGTGCGTTTGTTTGCCTACCCGGTCAACACAAACGGGATTCGTCAATCCCAATAGATCTATTCACAATATTCGCGCCCACTCTCACTAGTGATTAATGATTCATGATTAAGGGACTTAAGTATGGCAAATGCGGTAACTTAGTGCTAATAAAACAATCAGATAAGTATACTGTTTGAAAGCAATGTGTTCGATTTAAAAATAAAGCATGTATCTCCCCCAAGGGTTTGTAAAACAATTAAGTAATAAAAAGTGGGGCTATGAACTCACCTTAGAGTAAATGATATCAAATGTATAATGAGAATAATGGATATGCCGTGAGAACTTCTACGAGCAATCTAGAATAGGATGTTGCGACTTAGGTTTGAAATAATGATGCTAAAGAAATAACAAACCTATATACGTCTCTATGTTGATCATGATGTAGTACATGGTTTTTGTGTATGTCGTTTATAGAAATGGTCTAGTTGTGAAAACGTGTTTAGTTTATATATATCGTACTACCGTTCGGGCCATCACAATTCAGAGGTCATGTAGTAAACGTTCGAGGAGCTAGGACAATTTAAATCGTAAATCCAGCAACTCGTCGATATGTTTTACTCAAATGAAACCCCTCACGTGAAGCTCCCTAGTTTTGTAGCACTTTAATAGATAAAACATATGTTTTTTTTATATATCATAAGTGTCATATGGTTTGTAAACACAAGTTACAAGGTTGTTTGGTTATGATTAGGAATCATAATGGTTATTACAAGTATCGTCATAATTTATGTCACAAGTGTTTAAAGAAAATTTTACAAGTTTCTAAATTGTAAAGTTGGTTATTACAAGTATAGTTTCATAGTTTATCAAGGAAGTAGATCCAAATTGTATTGTATACATTTAGGTTTGTCAAGGCTAAGGCCTTTGGTTTACGGTCTCGGCTAAATAAGTCTTGAGGCTTTAGCCATGGCCTTGCCGTGACTTTGTTCTAGGCTACCATGGTCTTGAGACTCAGCCTTGGCCTTAGCCGTGGCTATGGTCTTGGCTTATGGCCATTAGGCCACTTGGTTTGCATTTAGTTGTGACAAAAGTATAGCCGTGAAACTATATATAGGGCAGTTTCAGTTTTTGAAAGATAATGGCCTATTTAAGCATTTTCAAGGTCCGAGCTTCTTTGATATACTGAAGGAAAACGTCGTTCCGGACAACTATCGTATTTTAACTTTTTGATGATCCGGACCAGAAGTACCACTTTTAACATGGACAGACCCTTAACAGGTTCAAATTGGCAGTTTCGGCGTTTTGGTTTTGCTAACTTCTTTTGGCCATAACTTTTGACTCGTTTGTCCGTTTCGGGTGATTCAAATTGATATGTTTACCTTTTTATATTTTCTACCATAATATGTAAGTTAAAAATTCCATATGTGACAGGTTTTAATAGTTTCAAACGTGTAGAATATGACTATTTTACTAGTTTGTTACTTTTACGATAATATATGAATTAAAACATGTGATTGAATATATGTACATCATGAATCAACATAGTAACTATATATATAGCATGAAATTGTTAATATTATGAATAATAAAGATTAGATGATGGTGGTGATTAGTTACTTACAACTTTTGGCTTTCAATTAAGAAATGAGTAACTAGTAAGGATCGGACTTTGATTGAACACTTAGGACCTTGGATTGAGCTAGATTTCTACACCTTGGCACCCATGCAATCTTGAAGAGTTGGTGATGAAGTATTAAGTGACTTGAGTGGATCTAAACTCAAGAAGATCACTTAAACTTGCTAGATTTTTGATGTAGTAACTTACTACTTGAAACTTCTTTGCATAAACTTGGAGTTTAAAGATCAAATTATGGAAGATATGATGGATTTATGCTATGAATGACCCAAATCAGTGTTTTAGGGTTTTTAGGATGTATTTAACTTGCTATTTATTGGAGGCTAAGTTTGGTTAACCATATATTGGGTTAAATGTTAACCATGGTTAAGTTAGGACACATGTAATGATCTAAATGAACCATGATTAGGATTATGCCACCAAAATAATGACTCCCCCCCCCCCCTTAAGTTGGCCATAACAAGATAAGATGACTTAGGTGGATAGTTTTGGTATTATCTTGAGTTTAGAGCATGATTTGGTTCCGTTAAATGTCAACCGTAAGTTGTTAAGCCATAAAACGTAAAACCGGATATCGTAAAAATACGAAACTTGTAGGAATGTTGAAACTCATCATTATACTCCATCTAAAAATATAAAATGGGTGATAAGTCTCATTGGGTGCAAAAACGCTGCTTAAAGCTGGAAACACGGGTCAAAAACGCGTAATTCGCAATTTTTCAAAAAAAAACGAGATTTCAGGGGAAATGACTGTGAATTTATTTAGAGTAGACTAAAATTAGTCTAAAAGTGATATGAGATGTCAAAATGTGGTTTTTGTCATACGTGGGATAACTTAACAGTTATACGCGAAGTCTAAAAGTTACGCGATTTAAGCAAAAATGTAGAACGTACAAGGTTAATTTCTTTATGGTCAATGGAGGAGGGAAATATGTTTGAATTTTCCAAAAAATGTAAAAGTGTCTAAATATCTTAGAAAACACAGTGCAGGAATGGTTAAGTCTGGGTCTAAGTAGAATTGTTTAAAACGTAACTTTAGTCTCGTACGGCTCAGGGTTTATTTAGTAACATTTTAAAATGAAATCTTAAAAATTTCTCTAATTGATTATGAGTGATCTAAAAATTAATCTGATGTTAGGAAAATTGTCATAGTTGATTTTCGTTATGCGCGGGATGTTTAAATGGTGTTCCGACCAAAATGAAACTTTAAAACGATGTTTTCTTAATAACTTTTGCGAAAATGATCTAACAATTGTCGAACTCTCAGGATATTACTAAAATAATTTATCTTACGAGAATATGAAATAAAAAATTTACGGGATGAATAGTGAAAGTGAATAGTAACTTTTCAAAAATACGAAAAGCAACCCGAAAAATGCGCGTTGTTACATATTACATAACCACCACCTATATATCAAGAACATTAAGGGGGTCTGTGGATTAGCTTATGTTTCTGGCTTATGAGCTTATTTGAATTTGAAAAAGCTCATAAGACCAATTTATTCGGCTTATGGGCTTATCAAGTTGAGCTAGCATATTTAAATAAGTTATATTCTCAAGTAGATAAAACACCTCATATGCCTATAAAACTGAGCTTGTGAGCTTTTCCAAGATTAACTAATCCTATAACCTCAAATAATAAACTAATCTAAACACCCCTTAAGTCGAACTAGTTTAGTAATTACAACTAATCGAACTAGTTCATTTTGGGCATTCACTGAATCAACTAATAACATCCCCCATTCAGCATCACACTTTTTTAAAATCAGTGAAAAAATTATAATTTTTCAAACTTTTCAATAACATATACTTATTGAAAAAGCATATCACATTTTTTTAAGAAAAAACAATAACATATACTTATACCATTTTTAAAACATACCCACAATCTTAAAACATCATAAAATGAAAAAAAACACTCCTACCTTTTGCGGCGGCTGAGGTGGTGTTCGATGGCTGAGATGGTAAAACCAAGGTTGTCAAGATCGTTATCCCACCTGAGATCGTTTTTGTATTTGCAAGATCAAGATCGTAGGATCGGATCAAGCTCCTACGATCCTACCAATTTGTCATATTTTTTAAACAAAGGATAAGCGAGTCAAACTGTTTTACATTTCTACTCAACGTCAAAGATACATTCATATAATATACTTTTGAAAATGTCAAAGTTCAATTTTCAAGCACCAAAGTAATGGTAAAACACAAAAAAGTCAAGTCTCAATCGTTAAATCAACGATTTAGCGGAATAAGATTACATAACATGAGTCCTAAGAGTCTAAAAACATACTAGCCATCTACATGATTTCAAGAAAACAAATGTGTCATAAGTTGCATTCCAGAACATACCCTTTGATTAGTTTAATCACACTGAAGTAAAGTAAATTGAACTATTGAACACTTTTAGACTTTTAGTTTACACTTTTACTATATCAAGTAAATATCAAGAGATTCAAGGCTTTTGTAATTGTTACAATAACATTATTTTCACTAATTATGTGGTTCAAACTTAAAAGTTAAAAATATTAGAAGGTTTATATTAAAGATTAAAGTATCAAGAAAAGATATCACTTATAAGAAATCTTTGCTTCTAGTGAGTAGATCACGAGGAAAAGTAGAAAACTAGGTATAAACTATAATCTATTTAGAAAATGAAACGTCGTTGGTTTACTTATTAGACATTACCTCGTTTGTTTTTGGGTCTAAGTAAATGAGATAGACTTAAAAGATAGAAAAAGTGAAAAACATAAAATAAACATAGGTGAACTTGGATCGAGTGACAATCTTACGTGCGATTCCACGATCTTACATACGATCCCACTTTAGATGCAATCCTATGCTGATACTACACGATCTTAGCTAGTAAACACGTAAGATCGTACGATCTTATGAGTTCACTCGCGATGTTTACAGCCTTGGGTAAAACATATCATTCAAACATATACTTGTTGCAATTTTTTTAACAAATAACATTAAAAATGTAACCAAGATTTAATTTCTAATATACCCACAACTTTAAATGATGAAATGGTACTTAAATATCCTGGTTTGAAAGTTCAAAACCTCATTTTTAAGATTAAACATCAAAATAACAACACACAAACAAAAAAATGATGGAAAACCCTTACCTTTTAGGCTTTAATGGCAGCTGAGATGGTGGCGGCGGATAGGATGGTGGTGGAAGCTAAGATGGGGTGGTGGTGGGAGGTGGGTATGATAAAATGAGAGAAAGAGATGTAGGGTTTATGTCATGAAGAGGAAAAAAGTGAAAGAAGACAATTTAGAAGAGGAATGAAGCACCTTTGTCTCAAAAAAAAAAAAAAAAACAAACAAACAAGTTTCTCTGCGCACCGGCAGAAGAAATAAAGTCAAGGGATTGTTTTTGTAACTTTCTCATCAATACGTGTCCTACTTTTGTAATTTTAGTCCAAAGTATGCCCGTCTAGCTCAACCCGACCCATAATTGCACTATAAATACAACAATTATCTGCAAAAACAAGGTAACATATTCAAAGCTAATTGAGAGAAAAATAACCGGTCAAAGGTACATGCATCTCTCCCGCATCTTCGATCTGCTTGTCTTACAATTTAGTAGCGATTATCTTATACCAAATATTCATGGTTTGCTTATTGTTTCGATTAACTCTCTGTATTTCGTATTATTTCTTTATTCTAGGGTTTGTCTATTGTGAATCTTTTGTTTCTCGTTTAAAACCCTAATTTTCTGGGTTTTTTTTGTTAGATGTTGCAATCGTAATATGCGTGCTTGTAGGGGTTTTTTTTTGGTTACATTATGTGGTGCTTAGAACTGATATTTCATGTCGATTTGGAATTGAATTTGGTTATGGGGGTGTTTGTTTAAGCTTATATGTGGCTTATGAGCGTATTTGTGTTTCGTCTTATATTTCATAAGCCCAATTTTCTGGCTTATTTTGAGGCTTTTTGGGCTTATATAAGTTTATTATGGTATGATAAACTTATATAAGCCCATAAGTCTCAATATAAGCCGGAAAATTAGCGCTTATGAAATATAAGCCGAAATCAAATAAGCCCATAAGCGTGCATATAAGCTTAAACAAACACCCCCTATGCTTTCGCAATGTCGGGTTGAATGAGTATAATGTTTTTATGAGCAACGTGTAATTGGTTTAGATTACTTGATAATTCAATCAAATGCGAAATATGATACGGTGGTGTATGGATGTCTGTTTGTACTAAACTTGCGATAAAATGGGTATCATCCTGGTAGTTATAATTTATGCTAATAAAGAGTCAAAATGGAGTTTCATTTTGAAAACCAATCAATAGGATGAAATGATGAATTTGCAATTACTTTTTTGTCCGGTAAAATCCCCCTATAGTCTATAGAATGTTTTGTGATTTTAACAATCGTTTGCAATTGTAGATGGCTCGTACAAAGCAAACTGCCCGTAAGTCAACTGGAGGAAAGGCCCCTAGGAAGCAACTCGCAACCAAGGTTTGAATAAGTTCCCTACTTGTTTTGGTCATTCCAAATTTCTGTTTTGTGGGTCTTATCCAATGTAACGAGGAACAATGTTATTTATGTTTGTTAATTTTGTGGTTATGGTTTTGTGTTACGTTAGGCTGCTCGTAAGTCTGCTCCAACTACTGGAGGTGTGAAGAAGCCTCACAGATACAGACCTGGAACTGTTGCTCTTCGGTTAGTGGCTCATTATCTGCTTAATCTGTTGCTTTTTTGTTTGTTTCGTTCTTTAGACCATTGGTTGTGATGTTGAATGGTCATATTTTGCAGTGAAATCCGTAAGTATCAGAAGAGTACTGAACTCTTGATCAGGAAACTGCCTTTCCAGAGGCTTGTTCGTGAGATTGCTCAGGACTTCAAGGTTCGTTTATAATAATATTAGTATCATCTTTTGATAATTACTTCATCATGTCTGTTTGTATGCAGTGATTATTAGATTTTTGACACATCGAAGTTACTTACCTGTCCTTTTCTAATAAATTGATAGGTATAGAAAAGAGTCCTATTATTTTGTCTTTTATGACAACTCGTTAAACATTTTTAACAAATTTGTTCCAAGTCAAAATTACAATTTTTGTAAGAAAGCAGGGTACATTATTTGTCAATTTGATAGGTTCATGTTTTCTTTGCTGGATTTGGATATATTTGGAAAAAATAAACATTCGTTTCAATTAAGTGTTCTCATAGAACAGAATGATTCCTTGATATGCAATTCATGTGTGTGTGTGTGTGGAAATTGTTTAATTTGGGTTGCATTTTATTGATGATGGGGTCAAAAGGGTTAAATATAAAATTTTAACTAAAAACAAACAGACATAAGTTGGCTACCATATTATATCAAAGAAAAGATAACTGCTGGTAAGTTGGCCATATCCAGTCAACTGCAACCTGTTTGACCGAGACATAGAATTCTTATGCTTTGGATCAAACCTATCTTGACCTACCGAGTCCCACTCCAGCCCACCTGTTTCATCACTTCTAAACGATTCTAATGATGACTGATTCAAGCTCATCTCTGTTTTCTACGTTTGCAGACTGATCTGCGTTTCCAGAGCCACGCAGTGCTGGCGCTTCAAGAAGCTGCTGAAGCTTATCTTGTGGGACTGTTTGAGGACACCAACCTGTGTGCAATTCACGCCAAGCGTGTCACCATCATGCCTAAAGACATTCAGCTTGCCAGGCGCATTAGGGGAGAGAGGGCTTGATTCATAATGCTGGTTAAAATCTATGTTTTACTCAAGTATGGATGGATAAAATGTTTAAGTCTCTAGTTTGCTTGTAACTCCTTACTGTTGGTATGAATTTCTGTTTGTTCTTGACAAGATTGTAGAAGCTATGTGATTTGAACTACCATGTTGGATGATCAATAACTAGTTTGTTGAGTTTATGATCTATATATTGTGAGCATATCTAGGTTTTGCAATCACTAAAATACTGGTTATTGGGTCTTCAAGGTAGGAAAGTGCCTGGATTAGCAAATTTGTGATTGATTATTGTGAAGCTAAAAAACTCAGATTGGACCAACAATCTGGCTAAGAATAACTGGTCTGCTGATTTTTTGTATGCTCTCTTGAATTTCATTTATTTTGGCTAATTCAAAATGTTTTTCACAACACTTTTAACTCTAATTAAGAGCATTAAGCTGTTGCGTCAAACTACTAAAAAGAGAGATGGAATCAAAGTTATGTTGTGGGAAGTTTTTCTATGTTTTAAACAAATAGCAACATTTGGTGGCAATCAATTAAAATCCTTCAAGCCTTTAGATAGAGATGCGTATAGAAGGAATAATCATGTGATTAGCAACATTTGGTGGCGATCAATTAAAATCCTTCAAGCCATTAGATAGAGATGCGTATAGAAGGAATAATCATGTGATCAAGAAAGCAAGATTGATAAAAAAAACATTAATTCTATAAGCGTTGCGGCCATTTTGGTTAATAATTGCCAAAATGTTTTAAAACATGCTTTCTATGTATAAGGTATGATCTGATAACACATCTTAGGAAACAAGAGAGATCTAATACCTCTAATTAAACTTTCTATTTTCTCTATGTTATTGCTTTAAATGTAACATGTCTAAGAATGGATTGAATACACAAAATGCTAATCTATAGATACTGATTCTAAAAACCACCCCCTTCAATGCTTCTAAACAATCTCCAAAATATACTACGTATCATCTTTACTCACCTCGCCATCTTTTTCAACTAAAATGTATATACTTCCCCCAAGGATATACAATGCCTGTGATACCCAAAAAGGCGGGCGGCAGATCATCAGTTTCTTCATGCTTCGAAATGGAAACAAGTTCAGATCTATTTGATGACGAGGGTGCTGCTACTTCCATTCTCTGTTAATTCCTTTTGACATAAGCAGTCTGGTAAAGGGTTCACATAAAATGCCTCTTCTGAACGAAACCGATCAGTCCCTTTTGTCCCTGTGATTGGACCTTTTCTCTTCCGTGGTGAGCCTTGCCTGCAACAAACAGTCAAAGGGGTTAACAATTGACGTATGAATGGATCAATGTTTGATTAAGTTTTATATATAACCGGTCATATGGCTTTAAAGTTGGTGCCAAATGGGTAAAGAACAAGTCAACAAGGGATAGAAGTCACCCACAGTACTACAAATGAATACATTGTACTCCTACTTCACACCAATTATTTGCAGAAGAGGTTTACAATTTAGACAAAAACTGTTTCAGGTTGACGACCTATTTTCACCTATTACCCAACCTGCCCAACTGAGCTAACAGCTCTAATACTTGACTCACTGGAGCCTTTAACAGCTACAAACCAAGTTAAGGTGGACACTATCCATTTAGTGGAGATATACTAAAGGCCGGGCATGCATGGGACCTAAATGGAATTCGTATGCACTGAAACAGTGTTTTGCAGTGTGAAATTTTATAACATTAAAAACTTGTTATCTAGTGCAATTCCTTGATATTTTATGGTAGATCAGATTAAAAATTACGGAACCTCTACTGTAGATGGACTATATGAGTGTGATAGGTGGATATCGGGACCTGTTAACTCTAATATTTGTGGTTTCTGACCATTTAGCCCCTTGTGATGTGTCCTTTCGAGCACATGTCTTTGTCCCTAAGGCCCATTTATGAATCACATCATGCAACAACATATTATTAGTTGGACAGGTGAGAACATACCGTCTTTTGTGAATCTCTGTAATCCGACTTGAAAGTTTCTTGCCTTCTTTCATTGTACCATTAGCAATTTTATCAAAAAAACGAACAAGGAGTTTTCTGATAGGCAAAAAGGTAAAAGTATTAGGAAAAATATAAGAAGACATTTTGTGAACCAGAATCAATGCTATCAATACTTTTTATAATAATATCGGGAACCAAATTGTTGGCACTCAATAGAAATGCAGTATTGAGTGGGTTTAGGGTTTAGGGCAGATTATAAGCACTTAAATGCAGAATTGCCTTTCATGATTTGCCTGTTTGCCAAAACTTATAAAACATGAAGTTTTCGTTATCTCAGGATAACGATTTCCACACAATTGTAGCAAAAAAGCAAGTATGGCATTTGAAAGGTTTTAAGTAAAAGCAGTTATCTGGTTTTGAAAAAGCTAAAAACGAAAACAAAAAAGTACTTGCCTGTCGGGAGAGATGGTTTTTCTGTGTCCCAAAAAACGTCGATGACCCTCAACAGCCCTAGCCATATTCCCAGAATACGAGGGAATGAAAATGTCACTCTCCACCGATACGATGTAGTCTAATGCAGCCATTTGAGATGCATGGTTTATAAAAGGATCAAGCTCCTCATCCGTTGCCAATTTTTCCTTAATAGAAGAAACACGATATTTCATTTGAGACTCAAAAAGAATAGAACTATTTTTCATTTTTAAAGTGCGGTCTCATTCAAGAACAACTATCTTGCCGGTTACAATCACTACTAAGTACTCCTAAGTCTTAACATTGATTCTGATCCACAAGATTTCCATATTTTAACACTACTGAAGCTATTTTTAAATAATTGACATAACATAGGGACGCTAGTATTCTCATAAAATTCCAAAATCCTAACTTTCAATAAGGATATTGCTAGTTTCAAATAAAAGAAATCAAGGTTGAAGTCAAATAAACAACTCATTACAGTAACATGATGCTACACACCTTGTTCTTTAAGATAGGGAAGCGATATGTGAGATCAGCCATGCGGGTATCACCCCCATATATTTCTCCAGCTGCAATATATATTGGAGTTGTAGCTGGGAATCCGAGGGCCTTGAGGAAAATGCCAACTTCTTTAGGAGTCAATGGGCAAAACCCTTTTGCTCTTTGTTCTATGGAATCAATTTCTTTCACTTTCCAATACGACGTATTTTCTCTACACAACGAAAAAAATTTACACTTTAAAATCAAATTCAAGAAAATCGTTATATTTGCTCTCAAAAGTGATCATCATTGTAATAATATACTTTACCGGATAGCAGTAAGTTCATTAGCTTCTTCTATGGATAAATCATGCGTGCATCCACTAAACGCAAGCATGTCCTTTTCATATCTCAAATGCAAAGCAATGTAAGGGCCATAAGCCCTCATCCTGTCCACAAGCAGCTACAAAGAAACATTTGCTTTAATTTAATAAAGCAGACCGACAATTAGATATTAAATAAACTAATTAATATTCTTACTTTTCCCATTGCTTCAATAGGAGGCGAGAAACGGAGGGCTTCATAACAAGCACGACAACGCAACTTTTGAATATCCGAAGGAAGGTTATTATTAGCTAGCCTTGAGTCAGATTTTGCCGCCCGGATGACCTGAAAAGGGGAATTAAAACATCAGTTTATTAGTTGTCATGCCTTGACTTCGAATCTTAACAGAATTATTTTCAAATCCAAACATTGATACATTAAAGCAGTATTTTGTGAGGAATCAATAGCTACATATACAAGCATAATAAATGTAATAATGTGGAACAACATTGGTGTCAACAAAGGTATACGATTGTGTAAAGCAATTTGGACAAAAAGATGTTACATACCATCACGGACCACCCTTTTTACCCTCTAATATTTCCACAGTTTTTCAATGATTGTTCATTTTTGTAAAATATATGCAATTATTTTTTTAAGGTAATTTGAAATAAATAGCAAGATAATTTCACTTTATTTCCAATTCGGTCGCTGGACTTTATATATATCTATACTACTTATAATGCACGAAGGCACCTCATTCTTAATTTTAAGACGTACAAGAAATTAAGCATGGTTTACAACACTTTAATGCACCCAATTTTCAGAATTACAACAAAGTAAGCATATTGTACAACAAAATAAAGCGTGATGTCATTTTAAGACCAAAATTCTATCAAACAATATTAATGCTATTAAAAACACCCTTTCACCAAAAATTACAACCATTTAAGCACAATGTACAATAGCTGCAACCAATTTTCAGATTTACAACAAAATAAGCATAGTGTACAACAAAATAAGCATTATGTAATTTTTAGGACTTATAACATTAATGCTATTAAAGTGGTCAATGTTATTAATGACTATAATGACTACTACTTACAAGAAAAGAAACATAGTGTACAACACTTTAATGCACTTAATTTTCAAATGTATAAGACAAGAAGCATGGTATATAACAAAACACCACATTAATGCTATTTAATGTAGTCAATTATTTAACTGGTTAATAAATACAATTAATACAGTTATTAAAACACCTCTTACATAAGAAATACAAATTATCAAGCATATTGTACAACTAAATTAAACACAATTACTGCATTAAATTTACTACTACAAATAATAAAGCACATTATACAAATACTAGCGAGGGTACCCAGCGTTGCGGCGGCGGATACCCCGAAATAAAAATTTCGATGAATTATTTATTTTAGTTTACTATGTTCTTTTTGAAAATAAATTTTATCAAAAATTTAGTTTTAGCGTTACGTGCTTGTTCAGGCTTGAAAATTTGTATAATGTGTTTCATTATTTATATTACTGACATTTAATGCAAGAATTGTGTTTAAGTTGATTGTACAATATGCTTGATAATTTGTATTTCTTATGTAAGGGGTGTTTTAATAACTGTATTAATTGTATTTATTGACCAGTTAATTAATTGACTACGTTAATTATCTTGACCACATTAATAGTGCTTTGTATTTTGTACATTAAGCTTTAAGACTTGTAAGTCTTAAAATTAAGATTGATGAGAAAGCTCATTAATAGTGCATTGTGTATTGTACAATAGGCATTGTATTTTGTAAGTCTTAATTTTAAGACCATGAGAAGAGAGATTCATTCCTCTATTATATGTAGTATAGATATAGATTCAAGCCGAGCAGAACAGCAGCAGGCCAAATGGGCTTGAGCGAGCATGAGCGGACCAAACAGCGAGCTCGAGCCCGGCGGAACCGGGCACGGGTTCGAGCCGAGCGAACACAGGCTATCTGAAATTCTTGATATCTGTATATTTATTGTTAAAAAGAACATAATAAACTAAAATACATTATTTATCGAAATTTTTTATTTCAGGGTACCCGCCGCTGCAACGCGCGGGTACCCTGCTAGTATGCCACTAAAGCATACTGCCCTTTTACAAAATTGGATTATTTGGGGTTATTGTGACAAAACAAACCCTGTTAAATTGACAAAGC
Source organism: Chrysanthemum makinoi (assembly GCA_910596185.1). NCBI lineage: Eukaryota > Viridiplantae > Streptophyta > Magnoliopsida > Asterales > Asteraceae > Chrysanthemum > Chrysanthemum makinoi. The sequence goes on from OU343220.1 coordinate 157,508,819, forward strand.
AACGGTCTTTTGTAACAGCTTCTGAAAGTTAGATGCTACCGTTAACAATTGTTCAAGTGTGTTGCAATAAGAAAATCAAGAACAATGGTTGGATAGTTATTCACTCAGTTATATTATGGGAACGTACCTGATAATCGTCCCACAAGCTCGCAATCTCTTGCTCATAGTAATCAATGCCCGACCAGCTTCTAAAGTGCTTGACAGCTCTTGTGGCAGTCAGTAATTCTTTTGGAAGTTTTTTGATTATTTTTACGTCATTCGCCAACGAAGTAACGAAATAATCTTCATCAAATACATCAGAGAAGTTGCTGCATTCATAAATTTGAAGTTTTAAGTATCCAAAAGCCAATAATTGATATTAAATTATTACATAAACTTAAGAAAAACAGTACCTGGTATCTTGCCAAAACGAGCGTTTATCGAGCTCTGGTACTACAAGAGTAGCATTTATAATGCGGGCAACAGCTACCATATCACATATCTGGAAGAAAAAATTAAAACATTATTGGACAGATACTTAAAGAGCATTAACAAAGGATTGCTTTTAGAACAGAAAATATTCAATTTATATACTTTTAAAGCACCTAGCAAAAGCGTCACATCAGTGACATACTTATCCTACTCGGTGGTAATGAATACTTATATCCAAAAGCACATAAATTTATAGTTTATCCATATTTAGTTAAAATCATTTAGAAAAAAGCTAATGCTTTTCACCCTCTTTCGCCAATTCTCTAACACGAAACTACAATAATATATGGTCCCTTTATCTCACGAAATGTAAATTACATGTTTCACAAAATGTTATGGCTTATGAGTTAGGAATCCATGTACAGAAATTATATTCCTAATCTTTTTTCTACTACTTGTGTTAGTTATGTCCTAACTTTTTTATCAAACATACTTGCTCTAAATGGAACTAGGAAGTCATGAAAATTGCTAGCAAAATTGTGTTGCAATACATAGATATACTTGCAACATACAAAAGAAACAAGATGGGAAACATACCCCTGCACGCATTTGATTGAGCCCACCATTTGTATGAACAAGCAGGTAACCTCGGGTTTCTTGTGGACCTAAAGTCATAAACCAAGTGAAGCATGAAAAATTAATCATTTCATAGATTCACTATCAGAGATATTAGCTGATAAGATTTTATGCATACTCATCAGCTAATATCCAAAACGTCACTCGACGACTCAAGGCAAAATGAGGAGTTGCTAACCTATATAAGATGAGCTTGGATCGACACAAGGGACAAAGTCACGGTTCGGCGGAGGCTTCCACAACTTGGAGGAATCCAAAGAGCCATTAGCACCATCCAACTGTCAAGTCTAAAAGGAGTGAAAACATGAAAGATGCATAACTACTTTTGTTTTCAATACAAATAGATACACCTTGCTAATTGTTGGTGTAAAGGACTTTTTCAAACTATCACATTTGACCAGATCATTGTAAACAAACCATGATCTGGTCAAATGCAAAAACAAACACTACAGTACTACACTTTGCAAGAATAATCAATAGTAAGCACAAAATGTCAACTGTGATGTTGTTTTGCATATGCAGTTCCAAAGAGAGCAGATTACAATGAATACATTCACTTCATCTCATTTGTTGCCAGACAAAACAAAATAATTACTAAAACCATAAAACTATGGAAAACTACATAATGAAAACCATTCAACTTCGCCAATATTAACATGGTTTTGGTCCAAGTTATCAAAAAAATCAATTTCCAAAAAGGTTCGTGGTTTTAGTAGTGATTTAAGGATCAAACCGGATTGGAAAGATATTGGAAGTATGTTGCTATTTATTGCAATTTACCAATCTAAAATGGTTCTATCTTGCATAACATAGTGTTATCTGACATTTTCGCATAAGAATTTCAAGTTTGCAACAGGACCAAATACAACGGCTCAAAATAGTCATCAACTCCTACTGACCATCTCATGACTCATGTACAAAAAGTTCAAAAAAACAAGACTTCCTAGGATTAATCGGGGCCTGAAAGCTTGAAATTTAAAGCTAAATAGATGGGGAAATATAAGTTATGTAAATGTTGAGTGAATCACATTAACCTTGCGAGCAGGGAGAGGAGCTTTTGACAAATGGGGTCGAATCCAGCTTCGCTCTTTGCTCAACTTTTGGTATCGAATTTCACGTTGCTACAAAGTTGAATTACCCAAGATCAGTGACATTCTCTCTTTAAATTCTTGTTAACAGACAAAAGTATCATTAAACAAACATATGGTATCAAATTTCATATTTGCAAATCAAATCAGAAATTTCAAACTGAAATCGACTAAGAACCAATCAAAATCAAGAACTAGAACATCTGGCATCCAAATCCAACATTTTTGATTCAATGTTCTGAAAAAAACCGACAACTGCTACAATTTAATTAAATTTAAACATTATTTAAATAAAACCCACAAAATCTTACCAAATAACACAATATCAATTCGAAAATCAAAATAAAAAAAACCCCCAACAAGGCAACAAGTTACCTAAGAGTGATCAAGTTCATAAATTGAAATGCTGAGTAACACACATAAATCTTTTAAGCATACAGAAGTTACCAAAAACCCATAAATCCCCATTTACGAAAAACCGATTTTTTTTTTTTTTTTTCCCTTTTGGAAGGCAGTTTTTTCAATAATCTCCCAAATTAGTAACCTTTTTTGTTATCCAAAAATGAATAACTTTTAGCAAATGGCAAACCAAAATCACATTCCAATAACAGTAAACCAGTACAAACAGCATAACAAACCAAACAAATTACAAAAAACAAAAACCCTAATAAAAACCATGATCAAGAATCATTATTAATACTAAAAACTGAAAAAAAGAAAAAGAAATGTACCGCTGGAAGGTTATAAGGATCAGGAAGCATAGAAACAGCATGTGAAGGAGGGAAGAAAATATGCAAATGAGCAGAAAACAAAGCCACCAATGAAATCAAAGCTATGGCGCATGTTAGCACTCTCCTCATCATCCCCAACTTCCGACATCTCTTTTTTTGCATTTTCTTTTATAAAAGTATTTTTTCTTTTTTATAAAATCAATAAAGAACAACAACACATAGTTAGTTTTTACTCCTCCGTTTTTGTCTATCAAGATCTTCAAAGGAATGATTTTTTGATATGTTCTCTCTCTGTATCTATAGGTTGTATCTTGTATGTATTATTGAAATTCTTTTTTATACTTTTTCTTTCTTGTGTTTTTTTGACTTTTCTTTTGGTATGGGTTTTTTAGGAATGGATTTTTGTGTATTTATTTTGACAAGGACTGTGTTCTACTAGTTTAAAGAGTACATCATTCGTCTTTGTGGTATGCGTTGACCGACAAGTATCATTCTTTGATAAAAAAAATGCATCGTCCGTCGCCAATACAAGCGTTATTGACGTTGGTCCCTCACTATAGCGAAGCGTCGATGCTTGGCGTTAAGCGTATTTTAGTCGATGATATTTTTGTCTTTTCCCACCCACACCCTCAATTAACTCCTTCATCTACCCTTTCTTTTCATTCACAATCCCCCACAAACTTAAAAACACACACCAACACTCAATCTAATCATAATCATAAATCCTTAATCTTGCAAGCTTGAAAACACATAAATAGTGAATGCCGGATTGGGGTATGTAATCACGAGAATCACACGTTGACTTTGATCCAAATGTAGCTTATGGTAAGTTTTCTAGTTTTTTGCAATTTTGTGTTCATCCAAAGTGTTCTAACTTATACTCTGTTTTAGTTTGATGAAAAATGGTTAATTTGATCCAAAATTGAATAAACCCTAATCATATTTTTTTTCGGTGCACGTCTGCGTTTTCAATAAGGGTGCATTATGGAGGTTCTTTCTTTGTAGCACTGGTAGGAGGTACATGAATGGCTATTCAAAGATTGTTGATGAGTTAGACTCGATGAGTTTTACATTGCATGAGATGGATGCCATTGTAGAAGACTTAGGTAATGATGGCCATAAAATAACGTTTTATCATTTTCTAAAACCTGGTGGTGATTTAGATAGTGGCCTACAACCTTTAGTTCTTTTTTTTTGTCAAAATATGTTGAAGAAGGTCACAAATTCATTGAAATATATGTTGAGCATGAAAGAACAAATACTGACCTTTATTTTACCTCAGCACTGAAAAACAAAGGGGTTTTGATAGAAGAGTTAGATGAACCAAGTTTGTCCAAAGCAGGTATTACACCAGTTGTTAGGAAATGCATTAGAGATGAGAATGCAGGCAATGTAGGTACACAAAGTAGTGTCAATGTAGGTCAAGGTAGTGGTGCTGCTAAGGTTGTACCTAGTTAGGGAGATAGTGACTTTGTGAATGATTTTTATTCTTCTTATGACCCTTATGAAGCTTCACAAGACCTAAACTTTGATCCTTTTGCTGATTTAGATGATATATTACCAAAACATGGACCTGAAAATGTTGATTTAGATGTTAATACTGTGGAAGATGTTGCTTTAGATGTTGATAATATGGATGATGGGGATAATGGGGATCATAGTGATTTAGGGAATGAAACCAGTGTTTCTAGTGAGGATAGTGAAGGGAATCAGGACTCAGATTAGTGATGATGATGCCCGGGATAGTGATTACATTATGGATGAAGAAAACTATGTTTGAGAGGTTGATGTTGACATGGAAGACTTAGTTGCAACATTGATGAAACTGCTTGAGTTCATGGGATGTAGGAACAGAGATGAAATATCGATTATGAAGAAGCACAGAGGATATAGAAGTTATGGATAATGATTATTTTGAGAGTGCTTCGGATGAGGAAAATGAACTTGATAGGTTGAGAAAAGGAAGTTGAAGCAGTTAGGAAAGCACATGCTTCTACCCAGTGTGCAGGGACATACTTTTATATGGGATGAACTTTGGAAACAGGGAACAAGTAAAAGACCTAGTTAAGGAGCATTCAATTGAAACAATGAGGGAACTTAGGATGGAAAAAAATGATAAGGAAAGAGTGAGGGTTGTGTGCAGGGGTATTATACCAACTTTACCCACATGTGAAGCTACTGGGTCTAGTAATGGGCTTGATAATAGGCCTGATAATGGGTCTGAAGTCATTAATGCATGGGTCCAAAAGTCAAGTGGACCAACGGAAGGTTTGTGAGGCGTTGGGGTTCAATACACTAGTCCATCAAAAAAGACAAGAGAGAGAATAATAAATGGGGGAAAACCTAAAAGTAGGAAAGTGGATGATGACAATAAATGTCCCTGGGTGTTGCTAGTATCCAAACTTAAAAACAGTGATACATGGCAGGTCAAAACTCATAGATCTATTCATATGTGCTTACAGTCCAGAAGTAATTTGTATGCCACATCAAAATGGTTTGCTAAAGAACTTGTTGAACAACTCAGTCAAACCACAAATACACATGGAACGGCCGCTGTGCAAGAGCAATTCAGAGGAAGCATGAGTTAGTGTTTTGAGAAAGCAAAGCATTCGAGCAAAGTCGAGGTGAAAAAAGAAAGTTAGAGGTGATTATACTCATCAATATAAGATGCTCAGAAGTTATGCATTAGAGTTGATGGAAGGCAATCCAAACACAACTGTGAAGATTCAGGTTCAAGTATGCAAATAGTCTGCACTAAGTTCAAGTCTGCAAATAACTTTTCACTAAGTTCAAGTCTGCAAATAGCCTCCAAATAACATTAACAGTATTTAACTTAAATTTGAATTTTTAATAGGGAGAGCTAAGTCAAATGTATTGGTGAACAATATGTGTGAAGTTTTTAATGGAAAGCTTGTTGGTGGTTGAGATAAGGCAATCATTTCAACATTGGAATTTGCAAGGTCATATCTAATGAAAAGAATAGTTAATGTGAATAAAATGATTGAAAGATGTGATGGTCTACTCACACCAACTACTACAAAGATTTTGAAGTTGGACTGTGATGAAGCAAATAAGTATACAGTTACTTGGGGAGGAGGTATTTATTATGAGGTAAGTGGTCAATGGAATGATCAGTGTGTGGTGAATGTGGAGCAGAGGACATGCACCTATAGAAAGTGGGAGTTAACTGGGATCCCTTGTAAACATGCCATAACAACAAACTGGAATATGGCACTTAACAATCAATCAGTAGGATTACCAGAGGAATGGGTACATCCATGTTATAGGTATGTAATAACTTCTTTTGATTGATGCATTAGTTCATTTACATTGCCTGAATTCACATTATTAATGCATTTCCATGTTATAGGCTGGATACATGGAAGAAGGTTTACTCATACATGATCAAACCAATCAGAGGTCCAGTTCATTGGCCAAAGTGTAATGTACCAACAACTCTGCTACCACCAAAACATTACCCACAGATTGGAAGACCAAGAAAGGAAAGGATGAAGTCTATGGCAGAGGTTGATGCTATACATATGTCCAAGGATGGTAAGCTGACAAGGAAACTCAAGACTGTCACATGTGACAAGTGTGGAACCAGAGGTCACAACTCAAGGAGTTGCACTGGACCAAGAAAATCAAAGTCAAAGGGAGGTGGTAAGAAGAGGAAAACTAGAAGTGCTTCTGGGGAAGATGACAACTCTGCAAGAAGACCTAGTGATGCTGATAATGGTAAAGGAGTTGCAGTTGATGATGGAAAGAAGAAGAAAGGTCCACCAAGGAAGAAAGTTGTTGTTCTTGGTTGATATTTCTGTTTATGTATTATTTCAGTTTCTTATGTTTGGATTATGACTACTTATCTGTATTTGGACATGGTCTCAGTAGGATTATGACTTTGTATGACATGGCTTGTCTGTCATGATCATGGCTTGTATTTGGTCTAAAGAACTTAGATGCATTTGGGCTATTTTGTATGATCATGGCTTGTATGCCATGATCATGGCTTGTATTTGGTATTGCACTTAAATATGCAGTTGACTTCTTTTGTATTTGGCTTGTATCTGGTAATGGTTCTATTAGACTTACTTGTTGACTATTTGGAATGAATCCATTTAGGTCTGACTTTTACTTGTTGGTAATGTGTCAAGAATCTGTGTTTTCAAGAATCTGTAATTTCACTTTCTTGTTATGGGTCCATTTGACTTAGCAAGTAATGGGTCTATTCCACTTTCTGGTAATGGGTCACTTTTTGATAATTCAGTGACTAAAAAAACACAAGTCTTTGACTTTTAATTGTTTGACTATCATTATTTGCTAATAGGTCACATTCATCATATGGTTTGGTTATAATTTCTAGTGCTTAGGTTCAATACATTCAACACAAAAAGAATACCAACAACTTCATTTGATTCATTCATAGAAACCACAAAACATCCACTAAAGACCTAAACACCACAAAAGAACTTAAACACCACAAAATAACCTTAACTTACACTAGACACCCATAAAAGAACCTAACTTAAAATCTTATTTAAGTCAACAGATTGTACACAACAGACATCAACAAAAGAGCCCAAGAAACATAAAGACACTTCTTCATCCTTGCTCTTTGTTCCTGCAACTCTTGGATTTGTCCTCGATGGTAGTTCAGTGATCTCAATAGTCCGGATATTATGTTAACAGATCGAGCATACATTGGGGGATCCACCCAATTAAGGAAAGGACAATTTGATCCTTGTTAAAAAGATTAAACAATAATAGTTAATAACATCATAAAAGCAATCAAAACCATGTTCTTACTCACAAAATAACATGATGCGCACCATATCTGGGCAACCAAAAAACCTTCTTCCTGGGTTGATGTTGGTCCATGATGTTCTCACCACTGCTCGTCTTCCATAGTGACAATTGATCATTTCTTATCTTGAATTATTGTGATTAGAGGTGTTAATGGAAGAAAGAAAGAAAAATAAAAAGTTTGGGTGGGATGGGATGGGATGGTTATATATTAAGGTGAGAAATAAGAAATAAAAGAAGCGGGAAAGATCTTGTGGATGGGAAAAGTGGTGTGGGTGGGAAAAGACAAAAATACCCTCGACTAAAATAGGCTTAACGCCCGTTACTGACGCCAGTTAGGGTGAGGGACCAACACTGAATAATGTTTCGCAATTAAGGACGGACGATGCATTTTTTTTGGTCAAAGGACAATACTTGTCGGTCCACGCATACCACAAGGACGAATGATGTAGTTTACTCTAGTTTAAATAACCAACTTCAAAATTCGGTGGGTTTTTGGATTGTTCATGGAGGGTTTAATTCAGTTTTGTGAATTTTTCTAGCTTAAGTTATTTTTAAAGAACCGACTAACACGGGATTAACTTACGAAAATGGACCAAAAATATAGGTTTATGAAAATGGGCTAATTGGGGCGACGCCGGAGAGTGTGCGTTGTGCACTGCTTACATGTCACAAATACCAAACTTGTAGATCTCCTTTTCCCAGTTTCGTAGAAGCTTAAATCATCATAATCGGGGTTCGTACGAAGGAGTTATTACCAAAAAATTCTGCTATATCCTCCTAAATTATACATTTACTTATCCTCCTACACACACAACAATATTATATGTTTTTTTACTTATTATCTCTCTACATCCAAACCATTAGTTCTGACCCTTATCAGGGTCCTGTGAGTATGAATATAAGTAGGAATAAAGTAGAAGGACGGTATATCATTTCTCATTACCAAAATAATAATTCGTGCAATAAAGGTTGACTTAACTATAACTTTTTCATACGAACTCTAATTTTGATGACTAAACAGGCCAAGCAACCCTACCCCGTGTGACGATTCGTCCATTTTCGTAAACTCATATTATTTGCTCCATTCTTGTAAGTTAATCCTATATTAGTCCGTTCACATAATTTCCCTTTATTTTTGCCTAGTATAGTACTTTTATGAAGCTTGGCAAAACTTGTAGTAACATTTAGCAGTAACTGTAAAATAATAGTTAGCGGTAGTTTTTTGTCATATGAAGCCTTACAAAAACTTCAAGAGAATCACAAGAAGTTTTTCACCCATTTGCAAATATCCGTCTAGTATATCAGGAACGATGTTGTATGCCATTTGACGGATTGCAAATGTGCACTTAATCAATGAAGAAATCCCAACTCTTCCCGAGCAATCACTAAACAATGATATTGTAGGAAAATAGAAGAGGGGGTTGAATAGTTTTACTACTTTTTAATTTAGTTATCAAATTTTTCTTGTGAAAAGCTTTGATTCAATTCTTTGTAAAATCAAACCACAACAATATGAATTCTACTTAATAAGACTACAATAAACACACTACAACAATTGAAAGTAAGTTATGAGAGTAAAGAGTAAGAGATGGAAAGATCAAACCGAGACAAAGAGATTTATAGTGGTTCAGTCACGAAGCTCTTCTTCGCCCTACTCCACTCCCCGAGTACCTAACTCGAGAGTTCTAAGCACTATGTAAACAAACTCCCTTAAGGCGGAGAAAACCGTACAACGTCACTTATCACAATTTCCGACACTACACTAAATGTCGAGTACTAATCTAGCTAGTACCAATCTCCCTCACGATTTACCCGATCCTTGCTAATCACACAACCTACTAGATCACCACGATCTAGACTTGATCCACTTGATCAACACACTAACTCATAAACTGCAAAAGTTCTCCAAGATCTCAACAAGATCACAATGATCCACATAAGTTATCTAAACAAGACTCAATACTACTTGATGTATATCAAGATACAACAAGTATGTAACAAGTGTTACAAGTGCACACTACTATGGCTACAACACTCAGGAAAGGAATGAAGGTGATCACTTGGTTGGAAGAAAGGATCACTCTTAGACAAAAGAAAACTATCTAAATGATCAAAGGAATGTGATAGTGTTAAGGGAATTAAACTCAAAAAGTTTTGTGTGAAAAAGGATGCCCAAAAGCTGTGAAGTGGGCTGGTATTTATAGGGACGAACAATTCGACCGTTATAGTGCACGGTACCGTTAAATACCCGACGCACTAAATTTAGTTGTACCGTCCCAGACAAAAACGCTCCTATTTTTGTTTTTAATGGTGAAAGTTTATTTGGGGAAGTTAGGAGCTGTTTGGGGGAATAGGGTTAGGATGTTTAAACTTATTTTTCTAATTAAAACATTTCTTTAATATTCAAAAATAATTTGTAAAATGTATTTTTGAAAAAATGTTTTGTCACATTAAAAATGTGAAGCTTGAAACATAAATTCACTTCTTTGATCATTTGTCAAGTTATAAATTTGTTTGTTCATTCCTAGAGTGATATATGTAGAAACGGGATATTTCGATTAAAAACTTGTTTACGTTAATTTTGACGTAACGTGTTTTTACATTTTGTTATCATCAAAAAGTAGAGATATCGAAAGATAGAAATAACGTTTTTAGACATTATTTGCATCAAAAATCTTCCCCTTTTTGGTGATGACAAAACATAAAATCATTTTAGGTGAAAATTAATTTTAACAAGTTTTTAATTTGAATTTATATCTCACTTCTCCACTTTTTTGTCGAAGCAAAAAGATTGTGGAAACGACACTAAAGCTCCCCCTTGGTGTATACTCCCCCTCGCTTGGAGGGCACCAAGGAATCGAGAAATGATTGTTGCTACAAAACAAAGTTAGATGACACAAATACAATATCTAACATGTAGCAACTTAGAAAAATATCCAACCATAAACAAAGAAGCTAAGTAGCTTTAAAATTGAAAAATATAATCCAACCATAAAGCAAGAAATAAGCATGCATAGATAAAGCAAGTTATCACACACAAGGTGTGAATACAATATGAAGACAAGAAAATAAAAACAACTTGAAGCACATATTAATATTTAATGACTTTGGAGGCTCTAAGATTTGCTTCAAACACAAAGGGATCCTAGATAATTATTCTTGAAAACTAAACATAAGCATGTTTAGTTGGTTGGGATATTGGTTAGTGGAGGAGGTGGAATGATTGGCTCTTGTGGTGGTGTAAAGAGATGCTCCACATAAGAGAACTTGAAATGAAGTTCATTCATAAGAGAAAAGATGAGGTTTCGGTTGTGTAAGCAACATAGGCAATTAGCACTATGGATATCAATCGAGTGAAGTTGGATAGGTTGTCCCATGATAGGAGGTGAAGGAGATGGTGAGTATGTGGGTGATGGAGTTGGCATAGAATATTCCAATGGGGTGATAGGTGTGAGTGTGAGTGTCATATCCATAGAGGATAGACGAGTATTGAAGGATGAAGAGGAAGATGAAGTAGTCCCATTGGAGGATGATTTGGATGGAGCATTTGGTGGTGTGGGAGAGGAAGGAGTGTTTTGGGAAGGTGGTGTACTTGCTCCATCGTCATCATTTTCATGAGTTAAGTCAATGAAGACAGTGCCTTGTGGTTGTGGTGGTATAAGTGTGATTTTGGTAGATGGTCTAACGGTAATCCTAGGTTTCTTGGAGATGTGGGATGAGGATGCTTTAGTGGAAGACATGGTGAAAGAGATGATTTGGTTGAGGATGAAGTGCAAGAATCACTTGCAATGGTGAAGCCTTATATAGGCAAGAATGGTGTGATTTGAATTAAAGTGAGTGGAGGTGTTCTATGATAGCCTAAGGGAATCTTAAGGTTATAAGAGTTTGCAAAACATTACAGGTTTTGAGGTTAGGGATGAAGGAATCTAGAGTAAATAGAAAAAAATCATCAAACCAGGCGACAACACCACTAAATATAGCACGGTACCGTTAAATTTAACGGTACCGTGGACTATTTAGTAGTACCGTGACCTGGAAGTCACAAATTTTTCTATTTTGCATGGTTTTGTGCAGCTAAAAAGGGTGTTCTAGGGCGACTATTTGCTGCAAATCCTAGTGCCTCAAACCACTAAAGATTAATTTGCCTAATATGACCCATATTTACCTACTTCTAGCAACAAGGATGAGCATGCAAATATCAAAATATGTCTTAAGCATGCAATCAAAAAGACAAAATAAGATATCATCCAAGAGTAGCATAAATTAAAATTCATGCAAGGTGACAAGGTAATCATTTAAACATGCAAGTTAAAAAACATAAAATGACTAGTTTGTAATCCTAACTAGATAATCCACAAATGGGATACTAATCTCTTGCAATTGACTTGAGCTTGTTCTCGTAGCTTCACTCATCGACATCACTCGATGAATCATCAAAGGGTGCATAGTTGGTGGAGGTGTCGAGAATTAGAAAATATGAGATGTATGACTCATTTAGAGGTTTCATGACACAATTTGAGAGTGAATATTGAGGACCTTGAAGGTATGGATGAAAGTGCATGATGTGATGGTAAAGACGAGTTAAGAACATCCGATAAGGTATCAGTTTATCTTTTTTACACTTGAGATGTACAATTCTCTTAGCGAGAAGACAATAAATCATATGAGCACAACACGCTGGAAGTTGCTCACGATTTTCTTTTAGGCTGAGAACATTTTCTCGTAGGATAACTGCCCAGGTGTGTAGTTCAGGATGAACCTCTCCCAATCGAATTTTCATTGGGTCTAGGTAAGAAATGTGGTTAGATGTACGAACAAGTTTAGTGATTTCTTGTG
>OU343220.1:157521426-157719750 GCA_910596185.1 Chrysanthemum makinoi
GGTGGTAGTCGGTGGGTTGGCGGAACTTTAATAGGGGATAAAGAGTTACGTGTGTGTTTATTTGTGTTTTTTAGATGTTGAAATGGAAAATAGATATGTCTGAAGGCAATTTAATGAAAAACTTTAATGAGATGAAGAAAATAGACAGAGATGAAGAAACATATGGGGTTTCAAGATTTATTATTGGTGCGTGTTTGGATTGTAAAAATAAGTAGGGATGAAGAAAACATGAAAATTAGAGTTTACATTAATATGAGATTGAAGTTATTTTGAAGAGTTTTAGTATGATGAAAGTTGTTCATGAGTTTTTTTCTTCTTAAGAAAGAAGTCTTAAATTTTGGTGACTTTGATTAAAATCGGTATGTGATAGTGAGTGATGGTAAGAGAGGGATTGTTGTTGGTGATATCAAATGAAGAAGATGAAGAAGGGTCAGTTGAAGAATATAATATAGTTAGTGGATCTGTGATTGATGAAGATTTAGATTTATGTACTAATAATAATAATAACAATAACAATAACAATAATAATAACAGGTTTGTCAATTATATTAATTGGAGGTTACTCAGGTGAAACCTTTGAACTTAGGGGGATTTTGTTAATCTTATTTTGGGCTTATGATTTTATTTGGTTTAGCTTATATCTCACAAGCTCATCTTTATCCGGCTTTTTTCTAGCTTATGAGCTTATCTTCCATCTTTAAGTCATAATAAGCTCACAAGTCTGAAGATAACCTGGAAAATATGGCCCACAAGTCTTATTTGGTTTGGCTTATATTCCATAAGCCCTTCTTTATCTGGCTTTAGTTTATGAGCTTATCATCCATTATTTTTACAAACGTTACAAACCTTTAAACTTATTGGTTGAGGTCCTTACATAAGCCAACGAATCTAAGTCTTGACATATTAATCTGGGTCGCGTGTTGGATCCGTTTCACTCACACATTTGATAATACTTCATATTGACTGCTATACTACAGGGGTGAGTTCATAGCCCCACGTTTACTTGTTTTACAAATTCCCGTGAGGGGAGACATGCTATATAAATCTGAATACAAGTCATTTTACAAATGTATGTTATGCCCGATATTATTATTGCCTAAGTACCGCTAATGCCAAAATACCCTCACTATCATAAACCATTAATCACTGCAAGTCAACGCGAATATTGGGATTGACGAATCACGTCTATGTTTTTGAGATAGAATAACAAGGCGCACTATATTTGAATTACTTTAGGTAACTGGCAACTACCTACTTGGGGGCTTGTTACTACTATCATTTTTATGACACAATAGTTAACGTTTTGTGTGTCATGAGCTTATTGCAATAATAATTTTTTTTCTTGATATTTGTACTTTGAAGCAATTATCACCTATATCTTGTGTTCAACAGTTTAATTATAAACCTATGGATTTCACTCAACAACTTTGTTTACTTTTTAGCATGTTTATCTTAGATGATTAAAAAGAAGCATAACTTGGCACGGAATTGGCACAAGACCCCTTTGATTGGCGTCAAATAAAGTTATCATTCTTTACAAACTTGAACTATATCTTTTGTGCAACTTAAACAATGTGAAATCTCTTTTGTAACCGCAAACACCAAGTTTTCATGGAATGATAACAACTTTTTTCAAAACGTCTCTTTTAGATGCCAACAAAATAACAATGGCGAACTGATTAACAGGAGAAAAACACCAGTCCGGCCCAGTTTAGACATTTTTACCGATTCCAACTGGTCATCTCCGTTTTATTTTTGAACGGCTTTTATTGGCTAGCCGGACCAATGGCGACTTCAGATTCCGGTTGAATCTGTTGGTCCGGTCCGGTTTTCAAAATCATATGTACCATCAACTTAGTAGCATGCAAACTGTATAAAGCTTTGTGTGTTTTATTTGTTTGTACAATGTATATTATAACATGTATTTTTTTATTATAGGGGTGCTTTAAAAATAATATTAATTAGTGTTTAATGTTCAAAAATAATATTAATTAGGCTTAAATGTATTAAGTGTGATAAATGTGTTGTAATCCTATAAATAGTATCTTTGAATTTTTAAATAATACTATTTATAGAAGACATTTCTCCATTATAAGATAGTATGATGATGATAATAATAATAATAATAATAATAATAATAATAATAATAATAATAATAATAATAATAATAATAATAATAATAATAATAATAATCATAAATAAAAAAAAAATAATAAATAAAAAAATAATAATAATAATAATAATAATAATAATAATAATAATAATAATAATAATAATAATAATAATAATAATAATAATAATAATAATAATAAGGGGAGTGGGGCCCAGATACTCTCCGTTCTAAGTGCAGGCATGGATCTGACTTTGTGTCTCCTCCTGATTGTGGTGATGGTGTTGTTCGATTTGTGCTGTTTGATCTCACAAAGCCACAAGTTTCCTCTTTTATTCACCTTGCTCGTGTTGCAGATTTGGCTTTGGAGGAGCATTATGGTTTGGATTTACACTTACTTGACATTTTGCTCTCTAAAGGGTTGCACACTGTCAAATCCATCCTTCCAAAGTGTCGGTTGGGATTCTCTCGCGTATTGAAAGAGGCCCTTGATAAGGTGATCTGCACACTGATGACATGTCTTGTTGGTTAGTGCTTTGGCCTTGCCTCTTTGTGCTCTTAAAACCTTTTGCCGGGAGTAACATGGAGTGTAGGTCTGCGACTAAGCGCCAACGTCAAGAAAATATATCGCTAATGTCATTCGATTTTGGGGTACGCCTGGTGGTAGTTTCAGCTTGTTAGAGAGGTTTTAGCTGAACCCTCCCTTGTTTGGTCTAAATTGATGAGGAGAACTTGGATTTGAGTGAGCGTAATGTCAAGCAATGTAGGAGGAAGATTTGTGACGGTCATTATACCGCTATTGTCAGAGTTCTTTCTTTTTCAGGTGTTGCTCCTTATAATGATACTACTCTTGAGGACTTAAAGGCCAAGCATCCCTTCAAGTCTGCTCCCTCCCTGCCGAACATACCTATTGATCATCATAACCTCATTGCATCTCCTGTTGTGGTTCTTGACATGATTAAGAGTTTTTCCCGTGGTACATCTTGTGGTCGTGATGGTTTGCATGCCCAACACCTTTTGGATTGTTTTAGTGTTGCTGTTGTGGATATATCTGATGAGTTAATCGATTCTATCACCCAAGTGGTGAATCTTTTTCTTGATGGTAAGTGCCCTAAAGCGTTGGGCGAGTATATTGCCAGTGCTCCTCTCACACCGCTGATCAAACCAGGTGGTGGTATCCGTTCTATTTCTTTAGGGACTGTCTAGAGGCGTTTAGTCTCCAAGGTGTGTGCTTCGATGACTGGCCACTCTTTAGATGGTTACTTGAATGATTTGCAGTTTGGAGTTGGTGTTTCTAGAGGAGGGGAGGCTATTCTTCATGCCATAAATTGGTTTATTGAAGACCGTGGAGATGAGGTGGGTCTTTCAATGTTGTTGGTGGATTTAAAAAAACGCCTTCATTTTGGTGGATCATGAGGTTATGTTACAAGAGGTTCGCCTCCATTGTCCTACTATATCGCGTTGGGTCGAATTTTGCTACTCCATCCCCACCAAATTATATTATATGGAACACACTTTATGGTCGCATCAAGGAGCGAAACAAGGTGATCCACTTTTTGCCTTGGTGCTACATCTATTGGTGTGTAAGATTAGAGACTCCTTACATCTCTATCTCCAAGCAGTACTTAGATGATGGTGCGATCACTTGGAGATACTTTAACCGTTGGAAGGTTTTAGAGCTTATATGATGGATGGACCCCCTTGGTTTTACTTTTGAATATGGAAACCATGAGATTTTACGGCAAAGGAAGATCCTAGAAGCAGGTTGTAAGTGTTTTCCCGCTTAATATTGCCCGGCCTTCTAGTGGGGTTAAATTGTTGGGTGGACCTGTTAGTGTGGACCTTGAGTTTAGTAGCGAGCTTGTTATGAAACGGGTTGCTAAAACCATTATGCTTATGGATGCTATTGCCAAGCTCAATGACCCTCAGTGTGAATTGCTGCTCCTTCGAGTTTGTGCCGACATTTACAAGTTACATTTCCTGTCTTTATACTCCCCTCGAGTCTTTGGCGTGTCTCAAATTTCATTTATCAAGCACTTAGCTCTTCTCATGAGGTATTGTCACTGCTTCTTGACCTGGGTTTAGTGATTGGCAATAGAGACTGACCACGCTACCTTTTGATTTCGGGGACTCAGTGTATACGTTGTAGGCAATGTATTGAACTATGCTTTCCTTGCTTCTAGACTCTAATCTGCCAGTCTACAAACTAAGCTCTTCCAACATTCTGGCATTATAACTTCTGGATCTTCCTTTAATGATGCACTACATACTTTTAATGCGAAAATGAAGACCGACCTTTTGGACAACCCATATATGAAATCGCTGCCCTTAAACTCATGAAGAAATTGGCAGATATATATTTCACACGCGTTACCAAAATGGCCGAATCCACCTTTTGCTTATCTACTCGACAGATGGCATTATGGAGATCATAAAAAGAGGACTACACTTCTAGCGGCTGGTGGTTCGGATTGGGGACAGACCATGAATGCTAGAACTTATCGATGTGTGTTATGCTACCGGTTAGGTGTCTCCATTTTTTCTGCTCAGATGCCATGCTCAGCTTGTTCCAAGGTATTTGCTGGAGACATTTATGGGGATCACGTGGTATCCTGTACTGGTATCATTGTCATTAAACATCGGCACAATGTGGTGCATGATACCCTTGGTGACATATGCTCTCGGTACGGGATTTAAAACGTAAAAAAGTGTGATACCTAGGTGATAAGGGACAAATCTTATGTCCGCGATATATTGCTCTATTCTTGGGGACGTTGGGGCATGATGTATGTGTCGATTTGACGGGTCGTCTCCTTGACACAAAAAATATATGGGTGACTTCGCCTTTGGATCGATGCGGTTGGTCAAATGACATAGCGTAAACATGTCAAATCGAGGCTAAATTTGGAACATTGGATACATGTTTCTCAACTACTTTGGAGAGCTCAAGAAAGATGAGTAACCTTACTAAGCGCGTAAAATTTCCGTTGACTGGAGATTGGCCGTCTTCGAATATATTTTTAGTAGGATTAGTTTTGATATAGCTAGAGGAGTGGGGCCCCAATTAGTTTCTCGGCTCTCCACTAATTTTTTGTAAATCCTATGATTTTTTAATGAAGTGATGTTTTATTAAAAAATAAAGAATAAAATAATAATAATAGTAAGAGTTAATTAAATAATTGGACCTTGTGGTTTGTTGGATCTTGCAGAAAATGTCCCTGTACTTTTTTTTGATGGGTCATGTCCTCGTCGTATGCAAAATTTACGGGTTTGGTCCCTTGACGGGTCATGCTGTTAGTTGACCGTTAACTTGGCAAACCACAGGGATGATTTATACTGACAACAAAAAAAAAAAATTTTAAAAACTTGATTAAAAGAAAAAGAAAAAATTGTTTTAAAAAAAGCGTTTACAAAAATATTTATTACACTTAAATGGTGCTTATGTATAATGCCTTTAGAGGTTTCTTTTTTTTTTAACTCTAAAATATGAAAATAAAAAATTTAGGCCTTACACGCGTGAGGGCTTAAATTTTAATGTGTATTTAATACAAAAATTATAAGAACTTATAAAGCGAAAGCGTGTAAAATGGATGAATATATAAAAAAATCGTACAAAATACGCATTAAAAATTTAAGCCCTTACGTTGTGAGGGCCTAATTTTTTTATTTTTCATTTTTTAGAGTTTAATAAAAAAAAAAAAAAAATTAGGCCCTCATTTTGTACATAAGCCCAAAATTTAAGTATAATCATTAAAAAAAATTAAAAAAAAGGCCCTCACATTATACATAAGCACCAATTTAAGTTAAATAAATATTTTTTGTAAACGTTTTTTTTTTAATCAGTTTATTTTTTATTTTTTTTTATTTTTTTTTTAATTTTTCTTTTTTTTAATCGGTTTCTTTTGAAAAGTTTTTTTTATTTTATTTATTTATTTATTTTTGTCTGTTTCATAAATCGTCCCTGTGGTTTGCCAAGTTAACGGTCAACTAACAGCATGCCCCGTCAAAGGACGAAACCCGTAACTTTTGCATACCACGAGGACATGACCCGTCAAAAAAAAGTACAGGGACATTTTCTGCAAGATCCGACAAAGCACAAGGACCAATTATGTAATTAACTCTAATAGTAATAATAATAATAATAGGTTTGTGAAGTGACAAAAATACCCTTTTAGTTAAATCAATGAGCTTAAAAAAAGATAGTTGATATGATGATGCCACGCTGGCAATCCCATCCAAACAAAAACACTTAACTCTAATTAATCTCCACCATTCACCAAAACCATCGCTCTCTTGTGTTTTTGCATTAGGCTTGTAATCACCGATTACTTACTTTGTGTTTGGGTAACTGATTTTGATCGATAGATTTGGTTATGTGATTCGGTTAATTGTGATGCTCTCAGGTATACTTTTGAACTGAATTCATTGATTTTTGTGTTTGTTTCAATTAGCTGTTAGTTATGGAGATTTGTCATGTTATAGTGCCATAGAGGTGAATTAGGTGCATGTGTTACGTGCGGCTATGGTTTCAATAAGGTGTTTGATGAAATGTCCATTAGAGAATGATACTTGTGTAATATTTATAGTTAGATCTTGACATGCAAATATTGTTTGGCGTCTCATTTAGAATGAAATAATAATCTTTAGTCGTTAGTATGATAATCAACTCTGAAAACATTTTTAATCATTGGATAAAACAGTTTTAGGTTTAGTTTTGCCTGTCAATTGCAGAAATGGCAAGTTTTGTTGTTACGTTTTCGCATCTACTGGCTAGTTTATCACTTACTGTTTGAATTGACAGATATTGTTTTTTAAATTGCCCTTATGTATTTTGGAGCAAAAGGGCATTTTGTGTGATGTTCTTTGACTAACCGTTAACATGTCTATACATATCTGCCAATGCAACTGCAAATTTAGCAACAGTTTTACATTTGTTTTCATGTGATCTGCCATTACCATGGCAGACACATAACACAATGTGGGCTAATAGATGCTTTTTTTTTTTTTTTTTTTTTTGGGTAAAGGGGAGTAATCAAGCTAATAGATGCTTAAAGTTAGCAAAATGGTTGGGTTGGGTAACTTCTGATTGAAATTATCTTGTGTGTGTAGGCACATTTATGTTATTTGCAAACTTTTCTATAAACATGAGTACTTTAATATGTGTAAAACCAAAGACCTAATATATATATTGTTAGAAATATTGTTCGATATTGACAATATAAAAGAATCTTGACACAAAATGAATTACTATTAAGTTTGTGATAAGGTTTTAAAAGGTACCTTTTTGAGGGGTCGTTTAAGCCCTTATTTGATCAATTTTGTATCCGTTATTGCTTAATATCGTTCCTTTTCACTTTTTAGGTCTATTGAAGGCAAAATGCTGAAATGGCACTTATTTGGACGAAAAGGGCGCGAATATCGAAAATGGTCAAAGTCGAGTCGAGACACTCAAAGGCTGAAAATACAAGGTGACAGTGTCGGGAGTTATCACGGCGCCGTCGAGATTCTGTGGCTCGGAAGCCAAAACTCTCAATTTCAAGCGACAGTCAGTTATAAAAGAGTAGGCGTCGCCAACTCAGACGGCCTAGATGCAATCCAAGGCGTGCGAAGTGAAGAGGGCGGCGTCCGCAGGCATAAGGTGACGCCGCCGCAAGTCTAACGTGGCCAAGACGAAACCCTAATGGCGATCCGGCGACGTCACCAAACATAAGGTAGCCGTAGTCGCAAGTGTAATCTTATATATAGAATCTGATTTTTGGTTTTAGTGCGTAGTCTTTGGAGTAAAAACCTAAACCGACCAAGGCATCTTGTCACGGTATTTTAGGGTTCAAACCTATCTTACATCAAGATAAGTGTTTACTTTTACATAGAATTATGTCTTTGATAATTTGTGTGTATGCTTGCATGTTCTCCATGTCCGGCTAATTTACTTGTGTGTGTTTCTTAGGGAATATGAAACTTAATTATTGAATATTGATTGGTTGTCTCTTATCTTAGTTGATTAATGAACCTAGTAATAGATAGGTCATTAGATTTGTACTTAATGCTTGTTTAAATCTTTGTGAACCTTAGAATATGACTCCTTGAGTAGTTGTAAGCTAAACCATCCAAAGAGTGCCTTAGAGTAGGAGTTTATCATCCCTTGTGGTTTTTGTAGACGAGACCCTTTGGTAAGTTCAAAGAGTTAGGGAGAAACGCATACCCTACAACCTTAGACACTGTAACTAGGAATAAGGGCGTGACAATTCAACCACCAATAGGAGATAATTAAGGTAGTAAAACCCTAAGTAAACACATCTTTAAACTATCATACGAGCACACAATAATTAGACATAGACTACATACACCTTAGGTTAGATAATTAGATAAGTGATAATGGTAGCAATACCAACCCCCAAATCCAAATACACCGAGATTAGTACCTTTCAATTTCCAAAAACATAAAAAGATAAAAATAATCTTCCTCAACACCAACCTTAGCGTAACTTCTTACTAGCATTCCTATTCCCCTGAGAACGATATCCATGCAAAACTGGCACCCTAATACTACACTACAAGGCTAGGTTCAGCCTAGGTGTTGAAAAACTTTCGATGAAAAGGAAGTTCCTTTGACCCCGAACGACGCGTGTAGCGTTATCAAGTTTTTGGCGCCGCTGCAGGGGAATAGAATAGCTAGTTAGTAGTCCACCTCGTTTAGGTTTCTTTGCGTGATTCCTATCAAGTAAATTTTTCTCATTTTTAGCTTTCTCTTAGTCTATCCACTTCTTACGTTGACCTTTGTTCGTAATCCCATCACTTTTCATCATGGAAGGTGATAACCCCCTCAAATCATTGTCCCGCCAAGAGCCCGTACTCTTGGTGAATACTCGAGACCAAGCCACCTAGGCTAGGAACACCATTGAGCTTCCCGACCAAGCCCAAACTACGGCCCTGCGATCCGACACCATCGGTTGGTGCAAAACGGATGTGCATTCCATGGACTTCGTTCCGAAGATCAAATAAACATCTTAGGGATTTCCTTAAAATTGTCGATTCCATCACCTCGATGCTACTACTGGGAGACCACGCTACCAAGTCTCTTCCAATCTCTACTGGACCAAGCTAGTAATTGGCTTGAACGACTTCCCCACGGGCTCCATCTCAAGTTGGGATGATCTTACTCGCTTCCTTGCTCAATTTTTCCCACCTATAGAGAACCACTTAAACCAGGGCGGATTATCTTGACGTTTCAACAACCTGCAAGGTGAGTCTCTACAAAGCATGGACTCGATTTAAGAACCTACTCTGAGACTTCCCATCATGGCATTGACCTTGGCTTCAAATGCAAATCTTCTATGACCATACCGACTTTATCACTGACCTGGTCCATATTGATCGAAACACGGAAGGCTCAGCGACTTTAATGCAGAAAAATCTTGGGATATCAAGAGGAGCTTGCCGATCAAGCCACGAAGATTGGAATGAATCCCTAAGACTCGTTCACGAGTTAATGCCATATCAACTCCTTTGGAATCTTCCGACACCCTCGAGGAGCAAATGAGTGCCATTGAGAGAGGGATTGATTATCTGATGGAAAGGCAAAGAGGAGTCCCTGTACAAATCCCTTGAAAAGTTGGCAATTCCATCAATTCCACCAACCACCCCACACCCTCTTTCGAGTCCCCAGTCGGGAGCAAAACCCAAATCTCGAAGGCTTCCGTTCCACTTCCCCACACTAATTTCACCAAGCTTTAAGGAACAAATGAGGGAATACATGGATGCTCATATGGAAAGATTAGCCAAATTCGAAGAGGAGGTTTATAGGCAGAGAGAGGAGATGCAAGTGAAAATGACGGAAATGATGAATTTGGAAGTAGAATTTACCAAAACAAAAGTTCCCGAAAAGGTACTTGTAAGAAGCAACGGTTGTCCTCCCACTTCGTTTGTTAATGCCCTTTCCATTATGCCCGAGGATGCACGGGATGAGATAAAGAAAAGTGAGGAAAGAAAAGGGAGGAGTTCGTGTCTAATGATGAGCCCGAGACCATTGAGTGTACCTAAGTAATCGAAATTAACAAGAAAACCATTGCAAACCAAGTAAACAACATTAGGTACAATGAAGTTCTTAGGGAAGCCCTTGAAGAAAAAATGACTGAGGAAGATGATAAGGATTTAAAATGTACCTTTTTGAGGGGTCGTTTTAGCCCTTATTTGATCACTTTTGTATCCGTTATTGCTTAATATCGTTCCTTTTCACTTTTTACGTCTCTTGAAGGCAAAATGTCGAATGACACTTATTTGGACCGAAAAAGCGAATATACTAAAAGAAAATGGCCAAAGTCAGAATCGAGACACTCAAAAGCTGGCCAAAACTGAGAACGAAGGCCACTGCTTAAATGCGACGACGCCTTGAGGATTTGTGCGGGACAGAATCCAAAACTTATTTTCAAGAGACGCCAGCTTTAAAAGAGTAGACCGTCGCAACTCATGACGCCTAGATGCACCCGTGACGGTACGAAGTGAAGAGGACGGCGTCACAGCATATAAGGTGACACCGTCGCAAGGTTAACGTGGCCAAGACGAAACCCTAATGATTTGCGCACCACGGCGCCACAAAACATAAGGTGACGCCGTCGCATATGTAATCTTATATATAGAATCCGAATTTTTCAGTTTTAGAGAGAGTCTTTGGAAAAACCTAAAACCAAACCAAGGGTGTCTTGTACAGTATTTTAGGGTTCTAAACCCTATTTTACATCAAGATAAGTATTTACTTCATCAATTCAATTATGTCTTTGATTATTTGTGTGTATGCTTGCATGTTCTCCATGTCCCGCTAATTTATTTGTGTGTTTGCTTAGGAAGTATGAAACTTAATTATTGAATATTGATTGGTTGTTTCTTATCTTAGTTGACTAATGATCTAGTAATGTGATAGGTCATTCGTTGTGTACTTAATGCTTGATTCATCTTTGTGAACCTTAGAATATAATTACTTGAGTAGTTGTAGGCTAAACCATCCAAAGAGTGCCTTAGAGTAAGAGTTTATTATCCCTAGTGGGTTTTGTAGACGAGACCCTTTGGTAAGTTCAAAGAGTTAGGAGAAACGCATACCCTACAACTTTAGACTCACAACGCAACTAAGAATAAGGACGGACAACCAACCATCATATGAGATAATTAAGGAGTAGTAAAACCTAAGTAAACACATCTTTAAACTATCATATGCGAGACACACATTAATTAGAACATAGACTCCCACAACCTTAGTTTAGATAATTAGATAATAGTAGAGTAATCGGTAGAAATACCAACCTCCAAATCCAATATTCGAGATTCTGTACCTTCAATTTCATAAAAAATATAAAAAAAAATAATCTTCCTCAACCTCAACCTTAGCGTAGTAACTTCTCACTAGCATTCCTATTCCCTAGAGAACGATATCAATACCCGTGGCTTACCCTAATTACTACACTACAACGATTAGGTTCACTGCTTAGGGTGTTATAAAACTTGCTCGAAGAAAAGGAAGTTTCCTTGACCGAACGCACTGCGGTAAGCGTATCAAGTTTTGGGGCCACGGGAATTAGGAATAGCTAGTTAGTAGTCCACCTCGTTAGGTTCTTTGCTAGATTCCTATCAAGTAAATTTTTCTCATTTTTAGCCTTCTCTTTTATTCTATCCCCCTTCTTCGTGACCTTTGTTCGTAATACCCATCACTTTTCATCATGGAAGGTGATAACCAACCACCACTCATCGACCCACCACCAAATGACCCGCCAAGAGCCCTGCTCTTGGTGAATACTCGTGACCAAGCCACCTAGGCTATAGGAACACCATTGAGCTTCCCAACCAAGCCCAAACTACGGCCCTGCGATCCGACACCATCCGGTTGGTGCAAAATGGATGTGCATTCCATGGACTTCGTTCGAAGATCCAAATCAGCATCTAGTGATTTCAAATTGTCGATTCCATCGACCTTGATGCTACTACTCCGAGACCACGCGCTGAGTCTCTTCCAATTCTCTCTACGGGACCAAGCTAGTAATTGGCTTGAGCGACTTCACGCCGGCTCCATCTCAAGTTGGGATGATCTTACCTCTCGCTTCCTTGCTCAATTTTTCCACCGGGGAGAACCACTAAGCTTAGGAATGATATCTTGATGTTCCAACAACGCAAGGTGAATCTCTACTAAGCATGGACCCGATTCAAGGACTTACTTCATAAAGTCCTCATCATCGGCATTGATCTTTGGCTTCAAGTCCAAATCTTTTATGATCATGTCAACTTCCCCACTAAGCGATCCATTGACCAAGGCCGGGGAAAACTTAGTGATCTCACAGCGGAAGAATCATGGGGTATAATAGAGGACCTTGCCCTCTACGACAACAAAAGTTGGGATGACCCCCGTGAGCTACCTAAAATCGTCAAGGCAATCTCCTTGCCTTCCATTGACTCACAACCTTCCGACCGTAGGATGATCGAACTTGAAGATCAAGTTAAATTCCTCATGAGTTCTTACGAAAATCCTAAGTCTTCACACCATGTGAACAAAGTTTCTTCCTCGTGTGAGCCGTTTTGTGATCCTCATAACACGCGCACTAGCACTGATCCCCAAACATGCTTCCGTTGACTGCATCCTCGCGTATAATGGAACGGAGGAAGATTCCCTACAATACCCGGACCTAGGAATTTCAATGAAACCCGTGAGGCATGGAAAAGCAAGCCCGACTTCTACTGGGACAAACAAAGAATTCACCTCCAATAATTTCTCATGGCCCCCACCTAACGGTCCTAACCAACAAAACATCGAAGGGATGTTGCAAAACCTAGTTGCATCCCAAGAAACCCAAATGGCTAAGCTCTCGGACCGCTTTAACCATCAACAAGCCGAGATGGATAGGAAGATAGACAACCTTTTGAAAGCCATAACCAATAGTGATAAGAAGGTTAGTGCTATCTCAACTCTCGAACCTTCAGGTATAGAGATTAAGGATCCAAGCAAGCTAACTAAGCATGTTCAATTCGTCAATACCATCGGCTTAGTGAAACCGGATAGAACATATGACTAAGAGACCATATACGCTTGTGAATAATGAAACACCCGAAAGTATGAAGTAGACATTGACTATTTCAACAAATTTCCTACAGAAGAAGAACTATCTCGCCACCCTCACTTAGTGCGTGACCTCCGTCACATGTATGTTAGGAAAATCCTTAGAATCAAGTTTGGGAACCCTTGGAATCTTAACATACCATGTTGCATATGACACCTTTTTGTGGCAAAGGCCTACATTGACCGCAAGTCCCCAATAAACATAATGACTAGTACCTACTACAATTGGATAATGAAGAAGCCTATCCCAACTAGGCAAGACCACGATAATCCTAGGGATAAGTGCAATTTTCTTGGTGGAGTTAAGGGATTGCCCGTCTATGTAGGTAGTTTCACGTTCCCTACGGACTTCATAATTGTGGATGATATTAGCACGCCCATAGACCCTAGCTTGTCCCACGTTATTCTAGGAAAACCTTTCATAGAAAGCACCGGAATGACCTATGACCCCTCGTTAGGAGTAATGCGATTCAAAGATGAGACCGACGACATAGCTTACCAAATTCCGTTTAAGATTGAGAAGTTTTCATCACTCTCTAATGATGAAAAGGAACTTAAACTGTCGGTCTATTACAGGAATGATAAGGATAGGGAAAAGGGAGTAGATTATGTTATGGCTAAGATTTTCGGGTTCTATAAAGATTGTTTGAACTTAGGACCGAAATATAGGACCGAGTGGGGAGAGGATGAACTCTTAGAGAGGTGCATCATAGGACACTTCTACAACATGGAATCCCCCAATAGAGACCGTCAAGAGGGCGGTAGTGAAGTAACGTAGGAGTACGACTACGAGTCTAGCTACAAGACTCTTAAATAAAGAAAAGAGCTTCGTGGGAGGAAACCCATGCTTAATTGTTTGCTTGTTAGTGTCATATATCTTTTATTAATTGTTTATCCTCATGTTTAAATTTGTAAAAATGCTTTATTTTGTTTTTAACCTCGTCTTAATTGCATATAAAGGTATTTTACATAAGGGATAAGTGTAGGGAGGATTACACATGTTTTCAAAAGAAACGTAAACATGAGAATAACAATTAACTAAAAGATATATATGTTTGTTTGTTTGAGTCAAATGCTTGTATCGAGTCATAATGGATGTTTTGCGTAAATTTTCCAGATTCTAAAGATGTAAATTTTCAAGAATTTTTTCGAAAATCGCACCGCTTTTGTCAGATAACCGACGGGCCAGATTGCAACCTGACGGCGCCGGAAGGAGTAAAACATCGATCACTTTTTCTTGTTTTCTGAGCTACTTATAAATTTTTGGAATTTTCCATGTCTTAATTTTCTTTAAAATTCTGTAAACATCCATTCCACAAGCATTATATCCTAGTTTAAATCGAGTCTTATATATATTATTACCGATTTTACGAAGGTTTCATTTGTTTTGTTCAAGTGTGCAGGTTTAGTTTGTCAAGAAGAAGTTACACAAGATTGGAAGGAGCTTTTCACGAAATAATTCTTCTTGGAAAGGATTTAACCACCACTTTACACGGATCCTACCGAGCTAATCGGGGGAGTATTAGTTTCTTTCGTTTTTAATTACCTTCCATTATCATAACTTTGATACTTTCGGAGAACATTGGGGACAATGTTTAGTTTAAGTGTAGGGAGGGAAAATAAAACGGAACTTTGAAACTATGCTTATCCTTGATTATTTGCTTTGTCTAATTGTACTTGTGTAATAAACCATGAGAAAATGTCGGTTAGGGTAATTTTGGCACCAAATTTAAAATTTTTCATGAGATATAGGAGTGGGCCATTAGTCTTAACAAAAAGCTCAGGATAGGAAGTTGCATGACTAGCACAAAAAACCCTTTACCACCCAAATTCCACCCAAAATGTAAGGATCGCCCTTAGATTAGTAGGAATTAAAGCATTCATCTTTAATGCTTAAAGTGTGAACCGGTAGTATATTAGACTCTAGAACTTGTTTTGTGATGCATTCCGAGATCGCAAGTGAGACTACACTTGTGTAGTTAGGAATAACTAAATGATAAGAGGCATTAGGATAACCCTTGTTTGATACCCGTAATATAATTACTTCTTCCACAATCGGTTGAGTAATTACTTCTTCATCTTTAGTACACGATACCCCTAGTTAACCCCTCAGAGCCTATCCTTTTCGCGGTTCTCGTGATGTTTCGGTTTTTTTTTCTAGAATATCAATGAAGAGCATTGTTTACACCCCACCCCCAAATATACACCCAAATCGCCTTAGCCTACCCCTTATGCACTCACTTTTAGTGAATTATTTTTATCACCCTAAACCCTTAGCTCAATTATCTGGTTGCTTGCATGAGTTGATAAGTCGAGTCATATCCTTTGTATAAAGTTTTGGGACGATTGGGATTCATGGGAAAAGTTAAAGTTTATAAAATGACGGGAAGGAAACGTTAAATTCAAATTCCCTTTGTTTGCGTAATAATGTACCCCAAGTGTTTTGATCTTTTCAATTCGGGTCAAATTAGTGTTAGAGTAATAAAAACTCAAGTGTAGGGATGTGCCTATAAATCCCTATCATTTTTATGTTACCGTAAAGGATGGTAGAGTAAAAATGTATGATTAAAAAAAAAAAAATATATATACGGGCTACCATCCTACATCTATCTTTAAATTTATGTTTGTTTATTTCCGTTACCTAGAGTTTTAGAGTGTCGAGTCTTGGCTTAGCAACGCCATTCTTCATATGCATTTAACATAGAGATTTTTGACTTGCCACCACTAAATAGCCTATCCCACCAAACCCTTGTTTCCCTACCATAAGCCTAACATTACAACCCTTTAAAAGACCTCTTTGATAGTCTTTCCTAGGTGCTTACGCCAAAGCGATGGAGGTTTGATCTATTCTCAAGCCTATGGTAATCTATGTACTAGGACCGGTTAATGAGTGTTTATCTTCCATTTCCTATTTGTTATATTTCATATATACACCCGAGAGAGATGTGAGTATCCAAACACCCCATGTGAGGTGCTAGTATATAATCGCGTTTGTTATGACTTTTTATGGGCTTATATGTGTTGTGGACCATTTTGAATCAATGCTTCATGACCCCTAACTTATAAATTAATTGGTAAAAGCCACACTTGCTTGTGGACAAGCAAATACCAAGTGTAGGGATATTTGATAAGGATTTAAAAGGTACCTTTGAGGGGTCGTTTTAATCCTTATTCGATCACTTTTGTATCCGTTATTGCTTAATATCGTTCATTTTCACTTTTTAGGTCTCTTGAAGGCAAAATGCTGGAATGGCACTTATTTGGACCAAAAAGCCGAATATACCGAGAAAATGGCCAAAGTCGAATCGAGACACTCAAAGCTGCTGAAAACAAGGCGATCGGCCACGCTTAACTGCGACGCCGCGGAGGATTTTGGACGACGAAGCCAAAACTCTTATTTTCAAGAGACGGCGTACGGCTTTAAAGGAGGACCGTCGCGAACCTCGACGCCTATATGCGACCCAGACGGGCCGAAGCTGAAGAGGACGGCACAACATAAGGTGACGCCGCCGCAAGGTTAACGTGGCCAAGACGAAACCCTAATACGACTTACCCACGGCCACAAAACATAAGGTGACGTCGTCGATATGTAATCTTATATATAGATCCGAATTTTTCATGAGAGTCTTTTGGAAAAAACCTAAAACCGAACCAAGGGTGTCTTGTATGCGATTTTAGGGTTCTAAACCTTATTTTACATCAAGATAAGTATTTACTTCATCAATTCAATTATGTCTTTGATTATTTGTGTGTATGCTTGCATGTTCTCCATGCCCGGCTACTTTATTTGTGTGTTTGCTTAGGAAGTATGAAACTTAATTATTGAATATTGATTGGTTGTTTCTTATCTTAGTTGAGTAATGATCTAGTAATGCGATAGTTCATTCGTTGTGTACTTAATGCTTGATTCATCTTTGTGAACCTTAGAATATAATTACCTGAGTAGTTGTAGGCTAAACCATCCAAAGAGTGCCTTAGAGTAAGAGTTTATTATCCCTAGCGGGTTTCGTAGACGAGACCCTTTGGTAAGTTCAAAGAGTTAGGGAGAAACGCATACCCTACAACTTAGACACACAACGCAACTAAGAATAAGGACGTGACAATTCAACCATCAATATGAGATAATTAAGGAGTAGTAAAACCTAAGTAAACACATCTTTAAACTATCATACGAGCACACATTAATTAGATATAGACTCCCACCACCTTAGTTTAGATAATTAGATAATAGTAGAGTAATCGGTAGAAATATCAACCCCCCAAATCCAATACCCGAGATTCGTACCTTTCAATTTTATAAAATATGAAAATACAAAAATAATCTTCCTCAACCTCAACCTTAGCGTAGTAACTCCTCACTAGCATTCCTATTCCCCTAGAGAACGATGTCAATACCCTTGGCTTACCCTAATTACTACACTACAACGATTAGGTTCACTGCCTAGGGTGTTATAAAACTTGCTCGAAGAGAAGGAAGTTTCCTTGACCCCGAACGCGCTGTGTAAGCGTATCAGAAGAGTATGAAGCCTTACCTATGGGACCCCTGTATGAGCTGGTTATAGAAAAACCATTGACAAAAAAACGAGACACTACAGGGAATTTTGTGATACCATGTAGCATAGGTGACATTGATTTAAATGCCTTAGCCGATCAGGGGACTGATGTGAACATAATGCCATTATCAATCTATAATAAGTTAACTAAGGAGAAACCACCCAAGACCGATCTTAGACTTTCCTTAGCTAATCACACCTATGTCCACCCCATATGAATCGCGGTAGATGTTCTAATTGAGGTGGCTAATATCGTTTATCCGGTGGATTTCGTGATCATTGATGTTGAGGAAGAAAAAGCATTACCCCTCATTCTCGGGACACCATTTATGGCCACCGCCAAGGCAACCATCAAATGTGGAGAGGTATCATGATGTCTCTCAAAAGCGGGAAGAGTGCGCTAGGATACCCATCATCCCAAGATATCCTCTTAAGATCATGGAAATGATTACAGAGTGGAAATCGAAAATCCCTTGGCAATAATGTTAAAAAGAAGATGAATGACTGGGAGAAGGGCTTGCAGGGACTTTATGGTTCAAGGATTGTATGCGTTGTGGAAACCGATAAAGTTAGGAAATAATCCCACTTGTACAATACCAAAGGTACAAAAGGAACACCAAAGGAATTTCTAAAAAGGGAGAAAAAGTACTTTTATACAAATCGCGCATAAGAGCATTACAAGGTAGAAACAAACCAAGATGGTTTGGTCCCTTCACATGATGAAGAAACCAATTTAAATGATAAAGCGTCACCATAATAAACAAGCGTTGGCAAGGAATTTCACGGTGAGCATACAAGCGTCTACACCCTGTGAAGGGAAGCGAGCTTAAGGAAGAAGATTAAGTGGCCTAATGAAGTCACGTAGAGCACGACTACGAGTCTAGCTACAAGACTCTTAAATAAAGAAAAGCCGCCAAGGGAGGCAACCCGTATGCTTAATTTTTTGCTTGTTAGTGTCATATATCTTTTATTAATTGTTTATCCTCATGTTTAAATTTGTAAAAATGCTTTATTTTGTTTTTAACCTCTTCTTAATTGCATATAAAGGTATTTTACATAAAGGATAAGTGTAGGGAGGATTACACACATTTTCAAAAGAAACGTAAACATGAGAATAACATTTAACTAAAAGATTTATTTATGTGTTTGTTTGAGTCAAATGCTTGTATCGAGTCATAATGGATGTTTTGCGAGAAATGTTTTCGATTCTAAAGATGTAAATTTTCGAATTTTTCCAAAAATCGCATGACCGGAGTTTTGTCGGGATAACTGACTGTCGAGTAGAAGTAAAAACAACAGATTACTTTTCTCGTTTCGAGCCACTTATAAATTTTTGGAATTTTCCAGGTCTTAATTTTCGAATTGCGTAAACATCCATTCCACAAGCATTATATCCTAGTTTTTTAAATCGAGTCTTATATATATTATTACACGCCCGATTTACGAAGGTTTCATTTGTTTTCTTCAAGTGTCTTTGGTTTAATTTATTAAGAAGAAGTTACATAAGATTGGAAGGAGATTTTCACGCATAAATTCTTCTTGGAAATGATTTAACCACCACTTCACACGGATCCTAGAAGCTAATGAGGGTATACTAGTTTCTTTAGTTTTTAATTACCTTCCATTATCATAACTTTGATACTTTCAGGGAACATTGGGGACAATGTTCAGTTTAAGTGTAGGGAGGGAAAATAAAACGGGAACTTTGAAACTATGCTTATCCTTGAATATTTGCTTCGTCCAATGGTACTTGTGTAATAAACCATGAGAAAATGTCGATTAGGGTAATTTTAGCACCAAATTTAAAATTTTTCATGACATATAGGAGTGGGCCATTAGTCTTAACAAAAGTGTCTCACGGATAGGAAGTTACATGACTAGCACAAAAACCCTTTACCAATTAAATTCCACCCAAAATGTGAGGATCGCCCTTAGATTAGTAGGAATTAAAGCATTCATATTTAATGCTTGGAGTGTGAACCGGTAGTATACTAGATTCTAGAACTTGTTTTGTGATGCATTCCGAGATCGCTAGTAAGACTACACTTGTGTAGTTAGGAATAACTAAATGATAAGAGGCATTAGGATAACCCTTGTTTAACACCCGTAATATAATTACTTCTTCCACATCGGTTGAGTATTTCCCCACACCCTTTGCGTTGTACTCATCTTTAGTACACGATACCCCTAGTTAAACCCTCGAGCCTATCCTTTTCGGCGGTTCTCGTGATGTTTGGAATATCAATGAAGAGCATTGTTTACACCCCACCCCCAAATATACACCCAAATCGCCTTAGTCTACCTTGTATGCACTCACTTTTATTGCATTATTGTTATCACCCTAAACCCTTAGTTCAATTATCTAGTTGCTTGCATGAGTTGCTAAGTCGAGTCATATCCTTTGTATACAGTTTTGGGACGATTGGGATTCATGGAAAAACTTAAAGTTTATGAAATGACGGGAAGGGAACGTTAAATTCAAATTCCTTTTGTTTGCATAATAATGTACCCCAAGTGTTTTGATCTTTTCAATTCGGGTCAAATTAGTGTTAGAATAATAAAAAAACTCAAGTGTAGGGATGTGCCTATAAATCCCTATCATTTTGATGTTACCGTAGAGGATGGTAGAGTAAAAGTGTAAGCAAAAAAAAATACGGGCTACCATCCTACATCTATCCTTTAAATTTATGTTTGTTTATTTCAGTCAGCTAGAGTTTAGAGTGTCGAGTCTTGGCTTAGCAACGCCATTCTTCGTATGATTGTAACATAGAGATTTTTGACTTACCACCACTAAAAAGCCTGTCCCACCAAACCCTTGTTTCTCTACCATAAGCCTAACGTTACAACCCTTTAAAGACCTCTTTGATAGTCTTTCCTAGGTGCTTACGCCAAAGCGATGGAGGTTTGATCTATTCTCAAGCCTATGGTAATCTATGTACTAGGACCGGTTAATGAGTGTTTATCTTCCATTTCTAACTTGTTATATTTCATATACACCGAGAGAGATGTGAGTATCCAAACACCCCATGTGAGGTGCTAGTATGTAATTCCGTGCTTGTTATGACTTTTGCGGGG
The DNA here is from genome assembly GCA_910596185.1 of Chrysanthemum makinoi. Taxonomy (NCBI): domain Eukaryota; kingdom Viridiplantae; phylum Streptophyta; class Magnoliopsida; order Asterales; family Asteraceae; genus Chrysanthemum; species Chrysanthemum makinoi. The sequence goes on from OU343220.1 coordinate 157,542,260, forward strand.
CTTATATGTGTTGTGGACTGTTTTGAACCAATGCTTCATGACCCCTAAATTATAAATTAATTGGCTAAAAGCACATTTGCTTGAGGACAAGCAAATACCAAGTGTAGGGATATTTGATAAGGTTTTAAAGGTACCTTTTTGACACTACAACAAAGTGGCTTTTAGGACCCTTTGTGTGGGGACGGTATGATAATGGAGTCCTAAAAAATTTAATAGGACATATGGCGTTTAGGGTCCTTTTTAAATATTTGCTACTTAGGCGATGTCCTATAAAGGTATATAATAGGATGGTCGATGATTTGGGGTCCTATTATCATATAACTTAATATGACACTTAAAATATGGATCCTAGTAAATTACCTTTATAAGACGTTTATTCATTATGGTTGTATTATAATAAACCATAATAGGACATTTGAGTTTTGAGTCATAAGACATGTTATTAGTTAAGCGGCTTATTCACAAAAGTTTTATTATAGCAAAATTTAATAGGACCTTTGTCCGCGTGGGTATTATAACGTTAACCTTTATAGGACGCTTATGTACAATGGTTTTATAACATCATTTTTTAAAACGATTATTTGCAAAAGTTTTATTATAACAAAACTTAATAGGACCCTTAAAGGATGCATATTAATTATGGTTTTATTACAATACACCATAATAGGACACTTGATATATAAGTCATAAAACATTAATTATTTAAAGCGGCTTATTAGCAAGCGTATTATTAAAACATAACTTAATATGACAGTTGACACTTGGGTCCCATAGATTGATACACCATCATAAGACACTTGATATTTGAGTCATAAAACATCGGTTTTATGGAACACTTATTCGCAAACGTTTTTTATAAGAAAAGTGAATAGGACCCTTGACAATAAGCGTCTTATAGCGTTAACCTTTATATAACACTTATTCATAATGGTTTGTTTATGATACACCACAATATGGCACATCTTTTTAGAGTAAAAAAAACATCCGCTTTTATAACAGCTTATTAGGTTTATAGAACACTTAATTGCAAAAGTTTTATTAGAACAAAAATTAACAGGACCCTTGACAACTGTGTCTTTTAACATTAACCTTTATAATACGCTTATTTGTTGTGGTTTTATTATCCTACGCCATAATAGAACACTCCTTTATTTGAGTCATAAAACATGATTTTAGAACGCTTATTTACAAAACTCTTATTTAAACATTAGTTAGTATGACACTTGATACTTGGGTATCAAAACTTGATACACCATAATAGGACACTTGTTATCTGTCTTTGTATTGTTATATGTCTCAATCTTTTAGAAGTTATGTATGGGTTATCTGTCTTTGTATTGTCCTTATCTATCAATGATAATGGTTAATTTGGTGCATTATGGGCGTACTATACTAAGCCGAATTGCACTCACAAATAAACTAGGCTTGATTAAAACAAAAATGACTGAGTCGAGGGCATCTCGGTCCTAATGGGGTGATGCGAACCAAATTAAAGCAACAAGATAGGATCTAGAATCCCAATTAAGCTCGGAATTCTAGTCGATGAAAGTACAAGCTACTAAAGGAAACAAAAACGAAGAGAGAAACAACGGTGAATAAGCGAAATTAAGCTCTTAATATGGGCATTTGAGCCAAAGCGGTGATAAGCCATCTTGACCCGTTTGACCCATTTGAAAACACCCCTTAGCGGGGTTGTTTTGAGATCTCAGAGTGAAAATATAAATAACAAGAAGCTAAAAAGTTAAAATTACCTAAATTTAAATAAGAAATGTATAAGAAAAGTTATACAAGCGATGTGAGGATTGTCATTGATTCTTAACAACTAATTTACATAAAACACCACGGACTATTATTATTTAGCTAATTGAAATCATTAAGCTTCTTCAACTATTTGGATCTTCTTCATAAGGCAATAACTAAGTCATTGTTGTCCACAACGGTTCCATCGAAACCACCTCTAACAAATTCAATATCCATTGTTTCGTCATGTTGAGGACACATAAATGAGTCACTACGCAAATGTGTTTCCATCATCAAGACTTGTTTGTTCATCCATGTCATAAACATATTGTGCTATTTATCTTGATCACAACTTGCCATCCTTTGTCAACACAATGCGCGTAAAATACTTGATGCGCTTGAGAAGCTAGTATAAAAGGCTCGTTATGAGCCTTCAATCCTTCAAAATTCAATAGAGTAAACCCGTTGTCATCTTCTTTTGTCCTTGAACCATTCGAAATCCAATCACAATCGAACAAAACTACTTTCTTGTCAATACCATGCTTAATATCGTTCCTTTTCACTTTTTAGGTCTCTAGAAGGCAAAATCTTTGAAATGGCACTTATTTGGACGAAAAGCAGAATATACAAAGAAAATGGCCAAAGTCAGAATCGAGACACTCAAAGCTGCTGAAAATACAAGGTGATGGCGTCAGGTACCGTCGGAGACTTCTGTGACGGACTCGAAGCCAAAACTCCCAATTTCAAGCGGCGAAGTCAGGTTATAAAGAGTAGGCCGTCGCCTTCGGGCGGCCTAGATGCAATCGAACGGCAGCCGACGAAGCTGAAGAGGGGCGTCCACGAGGCATAAGGTGACGCCCGTCGCCAAGTCTAACGTGGCCAAGGCGAAACTCTAATGGCGCGATCCGACCGTCACAAAATATAAGGTGGCGCCGTGCGCAAGTGTAATCTTATATATAGAATCCGAATTTTTCGGTTTTAGTGTGTAGTCTTTTGGAGTAAAAACCTAAACCGAACCAAGGCTGTCTTGTACAGTATTTTAGGGTTCCAAACCCTAACTTACATCAAGATAAGTGTTTACTTCATTAATACAATTATGTCTTTGATTATTTGTGTGTATACTTGCATGTTCTCCATGTCCGGCTAATTTACTTGTGTGTTTGCTTAGGGAATATGAAACTTAATTATTGAATGTTGATTGGTTGTTTCTTATCTTAGTTGATTAATGATCTAGTAATGCGATAGGTCATTCGTTGTGTACTTAATGCTTGATTAAATCTTTGTGAACTTTAGAATATGACTCCTTGAGTAGTTGTAAGCTAAACCATCCAAAGAGTGCCTTAGAGTAGGAGTTTATCATCCCTTGTGGGTTTTGTAGACGAGACCCTTTGGTAAGTTCAAAGAGTTAGGGAGAAACGCATACCCTACAACCTTAGACACACAACGCAACTAGGAATAAGGACGTGACAATTCAACCACCAATAGGAGATAATTAAGGAGAAGTAAAACCTAAGTAAACACATCTTTAAACTATTATACGAGCACACAATAATTAGACATAGACTACATACACCATAGGTTAGATAATTAGATAAGTAGAGTAATCGGTAGCAATACCAACCCCCCAAATCCAATACCCCGAGATTCGTACCTTTCAATTTCCAAAAAACATAAAAAGATCAAAAATAATCTTCCTCAACCCCAACCTTAGCGTAGTAACTTCTTACTAGCATTCCTATTCCCCTAGAGAAGCGATATCAATACCTGTAGCTTACCCTAATACTACACTACAACGATTAGGTTCACTGCCTAGGGTGTTGAAAAACTTGCTCGACAAAAAAGAAGTTCCTTTGACCCCGAACGACGCGTGTAGCATTATCAGTTTGCATATAGGTAAGTTGATTCGATCCCAGACGGTCAAGTTTTATCACACAAGCTGGCCACTTGTGAATGGCCAACCGTAAAAAACTTCAAACGTGCGGAACCAAATACAATATGAAGATCGAGGAGAGTATAGTGTTTCCCAGTCGTTATGTCCCCAGTGAGCTATGCGATGAATCACCAAACGAATAGTGATCGAGAGGATTTGAACGGAAAAGAGGTTGTGATTATTATAACTAAAGAAAAAGTAAATAAATTACAGGGGCTTAAATGCAAATTAAAGAAAATTAAAAAGATAAAATATATTAAATAAACGCTATCACTATTTGCAAAATGATGTTTTTGATTTTTCTTTTATAAAATTAAAATTAAAAACTACGTGACGTACAAAAGAAAATGTGAAAATGAACAGTAATGATCCTAAAAATATGAAAATGACATTTTTACAAACCTAATGATAAGAGAAAATTTTTAGAAAAAGAAAATTATTTTTTAAAACTATTTATCTAATTATTATTAATTAAAAACTATTTTTACTTATTAAATAATAGCCTAAAATACAAGAAAATATGAAATAAAGCTAGAAAAATGAAATTATGACTAGGAAAAATCTAAAATAACTAAAGATGATTTTCAAAACTATTTTTGTATTTTTCTGATTAATTTTCTATTTTCTATGAATTAAAAACTATTTAAAACTACTTAAATTGCTTAAAAATACAAATTTAACTAAGAAAAATCTGGAAAAATATTTTTTTGACTTTTTATATTTATCTTAACCTAAGAAAAATGAAAACTTATTTTTTTGAACTTTTTCTGATTTAATTGTATTAAAAGCTAATTAAATAAGCCTAAAAACTGTTTTAAATTAAGAAAAATAGCAAACTGAACTAGAAAAATCTAAAAAATTCAGGAAAAGTCTAAAATAATATACTGAATCTAAGAAAAATATGAAAACAGTGGCTTATATGTGAGAAATTGAAGCTGCAGTGCAAGGTGCTTAAGAATAAGCACTTGGAATAAGCAAATGGGACCAACTGGGCACCAACTGAACACAGAAGCTCTAATATGCTAAAATTACTCAAATGCAACTAATTTCAACTAGCTTTAACCTCTGAATTGCAAACTACTATGATTTGGTTATTTGGCTTTAAGTGCCAAAATCAGTTTTGGGACCTACTTTGGAGCTTAAGAATAAGCTACTCAGATAAGCTAAACTCAAAACCAAAAGAAGGAACCTAAAGTAGACCTGGCTACCTACTTATAAACCAAAAACTAGACATGGACAAGCTCTTATGAGCTTTTGCCAAGCTCTGCAAGACCCTGTGCAAACTCAGTGTATACTGAGTCAGTGCACAGGGCATTTTTGCCCAACTTGACAAGCCATTTTAGAGCTTCTACAAAATTGCTAAAAATCTATAAAAATCATAATAAGAAACTAGACCAGTTGAACTTATAAAACCCAAAATTTCACTTGATTTGACCCAAAAATGAGTCAATGAAAAATCATCCCAGTTGGGCTCAAACTGGATTTTTCATGTTTTTGACTTTTGACAGTAATGAAAAGTTGACTTATTTGAACTTTGATCTAGATTTACCAACTGAATATGATGTTTTATGGTGAACTAAGACTAGTGCAGGCTATCCTAATGATATCTAAACATAATTTAATCTTTTGCTCTATCCAAATCTCAACAGACATGACTTAAGACAGATTCAAAAGTTATTTTGACTTTAAGCTTAATCAGAGGCAATATTAAGACAAATATGATTCAAGTGATTCTATTTGAGACTGACTATGCATATGTCAAGTACAAGCCAAGGCTCAAACTCAATGAAACCCACTGATCCAAACACCATTTTAACTAACTGATTTGAACTTTAAACTAATTGATTACTGAGTTAGCTTATGCTAATACTTAAACTGATTTTAGTTACCCTAATTACCACTAAATAAACAGATTTAAACTATTAATGATCACAGATACAAACACAAGCTCTTTATGCAACTGAGTTAGAAATGGAATTGAGATAAAACTCACAAGTGTCCAGCTTGTTAGTGCAGCTTAAACCAGAACCCAAACCATGCTATTCTATACCAAACCAACCCATTCCAAGCTCTGCAACACCCCATTCCATAGCTATTTCCAATTGAAACTTGCAGTTGACTTTTGTTGACCCACATGAAATATTGCTTAAAATTGATTTCCAAGCTTACCAAAAGCTATAATAAGCTTAAGCAAGCTTGTTTGAATTTAACAATAAGCTATTAGAAGCTTTAATACAAGAGTTTGAAACTAAATTTTTCAACAGTGACATGAAACTTTGAAACTTAAGTGAAACCTTGAATTAGGACTTGAACTTGAGTACAAACACTTAATTAACTTAAATTCAATACATAGAAACTGAAAAATTACACTTTAAGATTTAAACTAAGACATTTTTATAAAAACGACATACATAAATTTTTAAACTAAAACTACTGCCTCTCTCTAGCTTTTCTTCCTTCTCTTTTATACCCAAAAAGCTTCCACGTGTCCTCTGAGTGAATCCCACTTAGTTCCAGGACCATTGGATGTCTTGAGTGTATATTGGCTGTTGGATCAGTTTTGGCGGGAAAATGGTTTTAGCAGGGAAGGTTGAGTGCAAGGGGTGAGAGATGCATTAAATGTGTTTTGGAGGGTTGTTGAGGTGGAGGGAACAAGGAAATGTGAAGGTGGTGGGGGATGGGTGTTGAGTGTTGCAGAGAAGCAGTTGGGAAGAAGACTTTTTGGCGGGCAAGGGGGTTTGACTGGGATAGTTGACCAGGGAGTATTATTGCAAGGGGGGTCAAAATGAAGGGGGTCAAAAGGTTTGGCAGGGGTCACAATGGGTATATGGCAGGGTCCAAGGTCCAAAAAGGTTATTAATAACAAGGACTTGTTTGTAATTTCTGAAAAATCAAGGACCAAGGCTGCCAATTATGCAAAGTTGTTCCAAGGGAACAAAAGTGACAAGTTTCAATAGTACAAGGACCAAAATGGACATTTTCAAATTTCCAAGGACTATTTTTGACAATTTTGAAACTTAGAGGACCAAACTTGTAATTTCTCAAAACTTTTGACATTTTTCACCAAAGGACTAATTTTGACAAGTTATGATTTTAAAAGGACCTTTGGTGATTTTACTTTTGAAATAAGTGCTCAGGGACTATTTCTGACAACTTTTTGAAACTTGGGGGACTGGGCGCCAATTATGCAAATTTAGCTCATTTTTTATCTGATTTTAAACATTTTGCATCTAAAACATATAAAATGCAATTTTGAGATATTTTCAGTATTTTGATGCATTTCTGAGCATTTTTAAGTGTTTTGCAGTTCAGATTTAACCAAAAATGATGGGTATTTACACACTCATCATAAGTCTAGCTTAATGAAGATAAGAATGTCATAGTTTTCATGTGATATTGGATAATGAAATTAGGCGAAGTACCACAATACATACCAAATCATTACATACTTTTTACTATTTTCATTCATTTTAGTGTGTAGAAAGGATATGTAGTTCATCTGGATAAGTATTTATTTACCTCGGATTTTTCCAATTTGTGAGCTAATCATTTGTTTATTTTTGCATCAACCCAGACTGAAAAATGGAAAAAAGAATAAATAGACAGAATGAAAGGGGCTTATATGTTTTTTATTATATAAACAAAGCAAGCATCAGAGCTTTATGTACTACTCTGTTTGATAACATAAAGTGTGTGTGTGTATATATATATATATATATATATATATATATATATATATATATATATATATATAAATATATATATATATATATATATATATATATATATATATATATATATATATATATATATATATATATATATATCATTATCAACTAAGATACTGAGTAGATATTATGTGTGAAATCCACTTACCCATATGGACCTTTGTACTACAATAGGCGCGCTAAAGAGCCATTTGAGTGAGAGATTAGTTCATGAAACACAGTTTCTCCTTGAAAATTTCCATGTTTGGTTTTACTTGTCATATATTTTTTATGAGTTTGGAGTGGGTATTGAAAGTGAAGGATCTTGATACATGGACTGACATTGGTAGCATATGCTTGAAAATTTTTCTCTTTACTTAAAGATGTGGTGCAGACATGTAATATGTGAATGGTGTCATTTCCGTGCATCATGTGTGTCTTTGCTTGTTGTATGTATCTTAAAACTATATTTATTGACTGAAAACTTGTATCAGTGTCCTACAACTAATACAAATTTACAGTTGGTTATGCTTACCTATCCTCTTATAAGGATGAAATGGACAAAGTCAAGTAGCCAACTCTACTTCTTGCTTTGTCTATTTGTGCAGAGCGACTGTCTATCTGTTGTATCTTATTTGTATCCGAAGTAAGGCTTGTAAATATTTTGCCTCATGGCAATGTGTACCAACAAATAAATACTATTTAATTGTTTATGATTGTCAATGAAGATAATATTATATCATTTCTGCAGCCCGAATTACTTTGTCATAACTTTTGCTATGAACCAACTAATAGAACCTGAGGCGGCTTCAGTGCATGACAATCTGTTTCTTTTTAAAAGCGAAGTTACTCGAGAGGATGAGTCATGTAAATGAGGTGGTTTGTTAGAGCTTCGGCTATAATATGCATGAGGCGGCAAAGAAACTTCAGGTATGAAATATATAACCCAAAAAGTAATACACATGACATGTGCTATTGCTGCTATAATATATGCATATTTTGAGTTGTGACTCCCCCTCTCTTATCAGCCAAACTATTAATTGCAATCAGCACACCATTTGACTATCTAGTTGTATTTTTGGTACACAAAACAAACTGAAACTATTGTCCTAACTTAGATATGAGTGATATATACCTTCTTTGAATAAGTTGAATCTTATAGATATGGTAATGTGAAGCAGGTGCTGCTTGCATTAAACCATATGTTGTCAGGTTGTTAGTTTAAATATGCCCAGTGTTGAACTACATCAGGATGAGATCTAGTTATGTGGTCTAGTAATTAATCTAAATAAATAGAATGCTGAATCAGCTGTTCACTTAAATAAAACAAAAAGTAATTTAAAGATACTAGTTGGATACCCGCGCACAGCGGCGGCGATAAATATAGTTATATAATAAATATAGTAAATGAATTGCTAACCCAACTCTCGTCGCAGTTCCCTACCCGCTTAGTGAATTCATTTCACAACACTCCAAATGTATATGTGTTAGTTGTATGTGTTTGTTTGGGTTTTCCGTATCTTTCCCGTGACATCACTATTCCCGCATATAAAAAGACCTTCACAATCTCTTACCCGTCAAACAATTTCCCAAAAGTAAATGATTTTAATAAATAAAGTTTGTATTATTAAAATAAAGGTTAAAGTTATAAAAATTTGAATCAAAATAAAATAAACCTATTAAAAATGTAAAAACTAAAAACTCATAAAAATATATCAAAATGGATGTTGAATTAAAGAGCATAAAATTTTAAATAATATGGTAAAATTAGATCATAAAAAAATTAAAGGAATTAAAAGATATTTAAATTTAAAAATAAAGACGATTAATTAGTTAATAAGTGACATGTGTCACCCCTTTATTGGAGCTCCTTATTTTAGTTTGTTGGAGCTCCTCCCTTTTTGTTATTTTTTAGTTAGATAAGTGACACATGTCATTCAATGATTGGAGCTCCTCATCTTAATTTTTTGTGGAGCCCACAACTTAAATGCTTTATATAGTAGTATAGATATTCAAAATCTTTGAACTACGTCTGCTTCAGAATTTGTGACCTCTTTTAACATGTCTAGTTTAATAGGAAAAACGTTGACCTAGTTGTTACTGTGATGGTTTAGTTATAGGTCAAATGGGTCATGGGTCGAAATGGGTCAATGGTCAAAGCGGGTCAAATGGAAACATGTTAGGTCACTAGTTTTACAACACAAGCAACATAGAAAGAGATAAAGGCGATTGAACAAGTAAACCAAACACACACACACGTCAAGAATGACCGGTTATGCGTAGATGTATGTGAAAGGAAATAAATTGAACAACCAACCCTCAAGTGAGGGTTTACATGAGGTATTTATAGGAGGGAAGCTAGGGCAACACTCCTAGTTCCCATCCTTTCCTTAATGGACATGGGCCTAAGCTCATGGGCCTTCTACACAAGCTTAAGGCTAATAACAAACATAAAGGCCATAATTAAGCTGACTATTACATATTAATTACTAACACTTGATTATGGTTTAGGAGTGATTCCAACAATCTCCCCCTAAGTGTTAGTGATGAAAACGGTGAAGGCGTTGATGTGATAGTAGCTTTGACGTCTTCTGACATTCTTCTTTCTTGTGAGAAGAGTTGCCTTGATTCGAACATTCTTCTTTCTTGTGATATAGCTTTGACGTCTTTTGACGTCATCTTTAACTTTGTTCTTTGATCGTTGTTCTTTGTGATGAAAGTGATAGTATGTTGTTATCTGCATCAAATCTGCTTCAGGTCTGCTTCGTTGCTCCAGTGTCTCCACGTTATTCTTCAACATGCTCACACACTCTTTGACGTTGGATTTCAGTACTGATGAAGTTCTTTAAGTCTTTAACTTTGTAGATTCTTTGAATTTGATGAAGAATCATTCTGACTTTTGTGTTGCTTTAAGATAGAACTTCCATTAGTGAAGATGTTGGCATGAACATGTGAAGAATCTGCACAATCATTCCGCTCCAGAGCTTTCATAAGAAGAAAACATTAAAATGGTTAGTAATAAGCGGATTCTGGCACTTACAAGTTTGAACTTCGAGAGTGTTATCAGCATAGTGTGAAAACACAACTCTAATTCTTACAAAGGCCATTCCTAAACTGGAGTCCCACAAGTGAGATAACACGATGTACCAAAGTACACCTACGGTTCAGATGAGTCGTTGAGGTATACCGAAGTATCACCTCACGACTGTAGACCGTTTGAGACACACTAAGCGTAATCCATGAGGAGTTACCGAAGTGACGCTGTAATGGCTGTTTGATGTTGACCCTGGCAGGAGTTTCCATTCAATCACTGAGGATCACAGAAGTGAACCTCTCATAAATGTTCTCGACAGATTGCTAAGATCTGTGAAGGACTCGATAACGTACCACTGATGTTCTTATTTGTTGAACATTAAGTGATGAAATTTCAAGTGTACCTAAGAGATCTTTTGATGAATCTCGTGGCTCTAGACTCAATTGTGTGTTTTGGTTTTCCTGAGCGGAGACTAGGGAGAGGTTCTCCTACTTCAATATCAGCAATCTCTAAGATGCCGATAGATTATGTAAGGTTCCCAGTGAGAATGAAACAAGCTTCTGTTGGGAGAAACTTTAGTGGCTAAGAAGGTTTAGTGCATGCGTCCGGGTCCATGACGACTTTTAATCTCCAATACCGGTGTCATCAAGTGACAACCAGCAGCATATGAATTGAACCCGGTGTCTGCCCTAAGTTGAATAATCTGGAGGGCTATTTCTTTTCACCCTTTTCATTTCATTTCTTTTTTATTCTTCAACTCCTTCTTTCTCCGATTCTCATTTTCTCCTTTTTACAATCATACCTAAGGACTTCTAAATTCTAACTATTTGTGGTGTCCTTGGGTAGATCCCTTCGGCTCTGGCGGATCATAGGACGGTTATTCCTAACCTTAGTCACCTTATAACTCCATGACTAACCTATGTTGCCATAAAACCATTTACATGAAAGATCTCACACAGTGATTGTGAATGAAAACATTTTGTACCACTGTTGAGATGGGTTTTGCATAAATACTCCCCCTCCACATGTGCTTAAGAGTTTTAACGGAAATTTGCACAGTGAGGAAAGAGCGCGCACATTTTGAATTGATCAACTCAAGATAGACAATCTCCCGCGAGACACGGTTACGTTGCATAGTTAAAGAGTTACATTGTCAGCTTTTAGGTGACAACTAGCTCTAATAACTATCTTGAAGGTGTAGACAAACCTCGAAAGGTTGTCAAACCCGTCAGATTTCATGTCTACCAAGAGTTTCTCGAATGGTAGATTCTACTCGAACAAGCCTTTGCGAGACACTTTTACATCACTAGCGAACTAGCTTGAAATTATTACCCATCCTGAACATGTCTTTTCGAGTTACTAACAGTTTAGGATTTCGTCAATTCATTGGTTAAATCTTTTCACACGAGAATTCAACTAACATATTTCTTATCACATATTTTCTCCCCCTCAAAAATGGCATATAAAGTCGTATTTTTGAAAAGTTGTGAATAAATATGACCATTTCGAGTGTTGCGGGAAGAGTGACACAAATAACATTTTGGTGAACAAATTTTGAAGTCAAATACTCCCCCTCAACAAGTGATATAAAAGGTTGAGGTTTTGAAAATCGTAAGGGGAAGTACTTGTTCTTTTGAGCAAAACCTTGAAAAGTGAAAGGTTTGATAGGTTTTACTCAACAGTAAGAAGCTTTCGCTCCTTTTATAAGGATTGTGGCACTAAAGCGTACCACAAGGTCCTTTCTTTACAATTACGGGTTATACACTGTTATGTGTGCACAAGCCATTGACATATTTAATCACACATCCAAAATGTTATCAAAGAAACAGTTCAAAGGGTACCAGGTAGTCCAGTGATGTTCCCAGGAATGCGCGCAGGGCGTTGATAGCCGGTGATGTTGATCCTGGGTCGACCACCAACAAAGCTTTCTAATGTTCTGAACTGATCCCTTCGAAACAACCGTTCATCAATCATGGTGATGATCCTCTTTACATCCCTTCTTTCCTGAGAATTCCACCGCTTCTGAGACCCAATGCCTTCATATATAGCCTTCAACCGATAAGCCAAACCATCCCTAACCAACTTCAGAGTGTGACCTCCAAACTTGTGAAGATCTTTACACGCCATTAAGCAGTTTCTTTGAAGTTCACTACGGTAAACGACGCTGAAAGGTTTGCTGATGAGTGTATATTGTGAGAGCTGGTTGATTTCGAGAAGATCAAGCTGAGGTGGAGTGAATTTGACACGGGTCTGATAAGATTCAACTGCAGGCTAGAGATCTTCTACACGTTCTTTGATGACTATGCGTCTGATGAGGATGAGCAATGACTTGATGAATTTACGTTGTACTTCTGTTGAAAATTGTCTCATGCGACCCCGTACTTTGGCAAGGTACATGTCTTCAATGTCGTTGATAGACAAATTCTCAAAGTCAGCTTCAGAGAATGCATAATCCCTTTCATCTTGTCGTTTGACCACGATATTCTTTAGGAAGGTGTAGTCCCACTTAGATGAAAGATCGACATGTTTGATGGCAACGATACTCTTAGTACTGAACACTGCATGTTGAGACTTCGGAAGCTGGCGACCGTAGTAGATTCTTCGGCGTTCCGGCCAATGATGAATCCAGTACATTGCATCTCGGTCGTATGCTTCCACTTTGTTGGAGAACAAGTGATTAGCTCTTTCCTCGATAGCTATGCAGTTTGAGTATGTTGCTGCTGGGAATGGAATTGTCAAAGATGTAGCATATTTCCTTGACCCATCACCACCGTGTAGAAGAAATTCCAAGTCTTTGTTGAAGAAATATCTGACTGGAATCCTAGGTTCATCTGGTTGGCCAATTGTTGGTAGAGGTTTTGACCAGTCGGTGTAATATGGAGGATTGTCCCATTTGGTGAAGTCGATGTTTGCTTCTGGGTTGAGCCAATCCATATTGTTAAGGTGATATTCGACCTCGAGGGCACTTTCTAAGCTATCTTTTAACAGTTGAAATGCTTAATTTTTGATTCACTTCAACTTGGATTTTGTCATCTTCTTCTCATGGAATTTTTCTTGCAGAATTTTGGCATGCTCCAATGTATTACCGTCTACCAGATCTTGACCTTCTTCAGGATAGGGAGTTGAGTTGACAAGTGTAGAGAACCAGTCAAATTCCTCTGTATTATCATCGTCTAGCCACGATACGACGTCAGTCTGAGGCATCTTCTTCTTCTTTTTCGATGGCTTAGATGATGATTCTGGTTTCTGTACTAGTTTGGGAGAGGTGGGTTGTTGTAGGGGCCCAAGGACTTCCTCATCGTCACCACCCGTATACTCAAAATAATCACCGGTTTTCTGAGTCTGGGGTGGTAACTCAGAATCCTGAGGTTTATCAGTAGAAGAACGAGGAGGAGACCTTTGTTGAGTAGGATTCCGTTGGGGAGGAGGTAGCATAGAAGATGATTCACCATACTTCTTTTGGCGTTTAGCTTCGTCATTCTTATCCTGATCCTTATCTTCATCGTCTCTAGGATGTTTAGGCCTTTCTGCTTCGACTCTACATGCTGTTTTGAGTTGGTAGTCCAGCAATGCTTGAAACAACTTTCCTTCATCAGAAGTAATTGTTGCAGATCGTTTAGACATTTGTGTTACTGCTTGGCCACCAATTCAGCATCAGAGAATACTACAGGATCAGTTGGATTGATTGTGTCGGTTAAGGGTGTTCATCTTATAGTTTGCTTGGCAATCTGCATAAGATTCGGATATAGTTGTCTGGTAAACATCTCCTTTGTGACTTTAGGAACGATATCCAGAAGGTACTTGTGAGTGTAGCCTTCGATCATTTTGTCCATTTTCCCTTGTAGATCATCTGCTGATCTTACGTATGTATTCCCTTTCCTCTTGCATCTTTTCCGTCTCATCGTGAAGATAAGTTATCTGATCAGCAATGAAATTCAGCTTTCGATAGAGCATGTCTTTCATTCTGACTCTTTTGACAGCTTTGGTGATTCGGTTCTTAGCTTGAGACATCCAAGATGGAGTTTGCTTCTTTACAGATTTGGATGATGATTTGGTTGATCTCTTTGATGGTGGTGGTGATGATTGAGAAGAAGAATCCGATGGTGGTGGTGGTGATGGTGGTGGTGATGAGATGTGAGGAGACTCGGGGTCCTTTGGGGGCTCAGCAGTTTCCTCTTTAGAACATGTTGGACTGTCTAGAAGAAGATTATCATACTCATCATCATCTTTTCCAGACGTCGTCGTTTCATCGATCTTAGTCTCAGCACCAGAAGTCTTTGCAATCTTTTCTTTTTCTGGTTCTTCGAAATCGTACTGAATAGTGTCCTCCACACGAGTTTGTTGTTGTTCCAAAGTGGTGGCACCAGATCCCTTATCGGGTTGATTAACCGCATCAGGATTTGGTGTGGATTGAGCAGCACCACTTCACCCCCCGGGGCCACCCATTTGATCCTTTGCAAATTCTTTAGCAGCGTGTTGGAGTCTCAGGAATTTGACCATTTTCCTGTAATCAGTATCCAGTGGCTCTTCTTCTTCTTTAGAGCTTTCATCATAAAGTACCAGTACATGAGTCTTCCCTTTTTCTTTATCAGCTGGAGGACTTGGAGGTTTTGGTACTGATGGAGTGTCATCCTTTGCAGTTTCAGAGTAGGTAATCTCTTCATCTGATTCAGTACCTTCAGAGCTTTCGTCCACAAGTTGTTTTTGCGGTTCAGATTTAGGAATTGGGATAGGAACAGCTTCCTTTGAGGGAACAGTCCTTTTTCTTGAAGGGTTCCTCTTGGGGAACTTCCTTTGACTTTCTATACTTACAGCACTTCCAGCACTTCCTCTTCTGGTTCTCCGAGTAGGTGTCCCAGAAGACTTCTTATCGAGGTGTCCAACTTTACCTTCTCCTACTGCTACTCGATACCTTTTGTACGTTTCAAGCTTTTTGATTTCATTTGTCAGAAGGTGATCAGGTAGCATGGCACCTTGTTTCTTTGTTGTCGATTCTTTGATTCTGATTGAAAGGATAGGTTCAGACAACACGTCGTGATTATCGGGGTCATTGAGCCTTTTGGGAATATCAGGATTAAGCCCAAGCGCTCTCTGGATCAGAAGCTTAGTGTATCTGACATAGGGAATCTTTGAGCCAAGCTTTTTAAGAAATGACATCATGTCATCCCATATCAGTGCTTCAATCTCGATGTCCTTCTTATTGATCAATGACTAGAAGATTTGCAGTTCCATGAGCTTGGGATGCTCATAGCCACTGTCACGACCAGAGACAGACTTAGTGATGATGATGTAGAGGGTTCTTCACGGTTGAGGAATGTTCTTAAGCTCCACGTGAGAATGGTTGGTAATAATTCCTGAAGCTTCATCATATCCAATGTCAATTAGAAATTGCAGAATAGTCTCTTTAGTAGGTGTAGCAAAGAAGTCGGTTGGCACGATTTCTGGAATGATAAGAACAACCCGTAAGTCTGCATGAGTGATGGTGACTTGTTTGTGATTGAGAGTCACAGTCACTGCATTTTGACCCTTGATCCTTTGCATTGAATCCTAGAATTGTTGAATGTAGATTTCCAATATTGTAGCAGAGTGTGAGAGCATGTTCTGGTAGGGATGATTCTTTAGAATATCCACAGCAATGAGACAAGAAGATTCCGAGCATGTGAGGGTTTCAAAGTCAACCCTAAGGTTGTTCTTTCCAATCTTTCTCGGATAGCCATTAGGGAAGATGTCAGCAATAGTGAGAACTTCTGGTGCATCCACATTCTTTTGAGCAGCCATGTCGTGATCTGAAATAACATTAGCCAAAAGAACCAACATATCGAAAGACATAATGTTAGTCAACAGAAGGTTTTTATTCTCTAATTATTGAATGTACAGTGTCAATGATTGTTACGAGTCCTAAGTCACTTGTTTGTCCAATAGTCTAATGACGTCGTGAAACGTTTCGTGAGTTAGTTAACTTTAAGTTTTAAAGTTTATGTTATCACTTATAGTTCACAACATATCAAACATTTAAGTTTATTAGTGACATTATTGGTTTCGTGATGATATGATTTGTTTATTTACAAGTATGTACGCATAACAATTCATAATTAAGGTCAATCAAGGCTTAGGCGTAGGTATGGCAAAGTTACGCGTAAAAGAGTGGTATATGCGTAGGCGCAAAGCTTATCGCGTAGGCTCCTTACTTACGCGTAAGAAATGTTACGCGTAGGAGAAGGGGACCTTAAGCGTAGAGCTTACGCGTAGACGTATATAAACCTTACGCGTAAGGCTTACTCGTAAGAGTAGACCTTATGCATAGAGGTCACTGTTTATGCATATCCTTCACAGGATACGCGTAGTCCCATTGTAGAACCTTACGTAGCGTAACGATTCGCGTAAAATTTCTCTTACGCATAACTTTCTGGCGTACGGTGATCCTTATGCGTAGAGTAACAAAGACCTTGAATCTGAGTTTTATGCATAGCAAGCCTGAAATAAAATCATCATATCATCAATCTTAACACATATATTCATTTTAAAACAAATCATGGCATCAAACTCAATTTACAGTTTTACGCGTAGAAAGTCATACGCGTAAGTCAAAACCCTAAAGTTTAAGAATTACGCATATGATTTCTAGCCATAGGAATTGCACCAAACATTTTCTAGTAGGTCTTAGCTGTTGTGAGAGTCTAATAACCAAGTTTTAATATCCAATACTCAGTGAATCAAAAATACCCAAACTTAAGAACATTAAACCCTAAATTCCAATTTTTAATCAATTAGTGTTTCTGGGTTGTTATAGGGCCTGGAAATCATTAATTCATGATGATATGAACATCATACAAAAATCTTTTTGACCAAAATCATTCACATTTTGAAATACCCAAATCGACTCAAGAACCCTAATTTTGAAAAACCATCAATTCGTGTTTCTGGGTTCGTTTAAGTGATGAAAAAGAGATTATTGATGTATGAAAAACATTTTAACACTATCTTTTTCATCACAAACACCCATTCTTGATTAGGTGTTCATACGCTTATGCGTAGAACACCAAATCAATCATATGCAAAAATTTGACCGTTGGATTCGTGTAAAGATCAAAACCAATGTTTGTAAACATGTTAAGATCAAGAAACAACTTATAAATTGATGATCAGAAACACAGATTTGAAGAACGAACTATGTGCGTAGGATTAGTTAGTTGAGAGTATTAAATGTGAAGTGAAAAAGTTAGGTGGGGTGCTTTTATTAAAAGTAACTTTAAGCTTTTGGCAGTTTTGGTCCCTCCACCTTTTCCTTTTTCATCTAAAGCCATTTAACTTCCATTTTGGTTACCAAACGAAAGATTTTAAGAAAGAAACTTGACGACACTCCCCCTCGACTTAAGAAAATAATGAAATATTATAAATTTTAGTTCGAGGAGTGCCATAGAACCAGAAAATATTCCACCATTGTTGAAAGAAACAACCGGGACAGGATAACATGCAAGTACACGAATGTTTTGAAACAGTTAAATATTTATTTTCTCCCCCTCAACACTTGATCGGAAAAATACTGAATTTTGAAAGATTATCGTGTTGACGGAAGAAATGTACTTGCCATGTTGAAAGAAAAAAAATAGATAGAAGAATATTTTTGTTGTTTTATCAGGTTTTATATTTTTGTATTTTGTTTTTGAAAAATTATTTACAAAAGAAATTTTAGTGTTTGACAGGTTTTTAAGACAGTTTTAGGAGGTCATCCAATTTCTCTTGAGTTAAACACCTCATACCAATCCGGTGGACCAACTCATTAAACCAAGCGGGAGGCAAGGCTTTGGTGAGAAGATCTGCCAATTGGTATTCTGTAGCCACGAAGTATAATTCAACAGTACCCTGTTCCACGAAGTACAATTGTTCTTGTTGGGTTTTATGTTAAGTATTCACGAAAGGAGGACACGGTCGAAATTAGTAGCAACAGATTGTATACATTTTTTTTTTTTTTTTTTTGATAAAATTCGTATACAATTTTTTAGTGCATAGGTTTCAAAATAAGAGAATTAAAATATGAGAGGAAGATGATGCTTGTGGTGACTTCATTTTTGAAATTTTACTTAAAATCATAAGAATAAGTATTGGCTTTTTATCATGCATAGTTTTTGCATGTTAACAGTTTGTGACATGCAACCTAATCATTTTGACCAAGACATTTCATTCATAATATACTAGCAAGACAAAATTTTGTATAATCATCCAAGAGTTTTATGAAAGGTGGGAAGACTTATAATACTAATTATGCAACCTACAGTCCACACAGTCCTTCTCAGCTTGACCAAGAAAATTTGACTCATACGTAGTAATAACTATTTTCCATGTATTCACATGAGATTTTTAAGAAGACTTAAGGATATGGAAGACTACACTTATATTGCATATATCGTAGACAAGTAACTAACGAGTGTCGTTCGCACCCGCAATTTGTTGCGTACTTCTAATGTTAGTTTACGTAATTGTAAGTGAAACGAGGAATAAGGATGTAGCGCATTGTAGCGGAGCCAATTTATGTTCAAATTATTTCCGGGAAGTGGCTAAATTATATGCTCGATCTCAACTCTGGTCAGAATAAAACTTTTAGTAACAATACTAATGATAATGATATCTATACTACTTAAAGCTTATAATCCCCCTTAATTTAATGTACAAGGGGGGTTGTGCACAACCGAAAGTACGGTACAACCTATCTAAAGCCACACAAAATTACATCCATTTATCAATATGGTGAATTGAATGCATACGCATGAAAGGTCTCCTTCAATGTAGGCACACGAAAGGGCTATGGTTTTCATGGAAGGTATACAAAGAAACATGGAGTTATTAGAACTTTTGGATGACTCTTAATAATCATCCCATTTATTGTCAATTGTAAAGCTTCATGTATAAATACAATGCATGGTAATTAGTGGTTTCTACCTCATGCGATTAATTTTTTATGCTAATGAATGTTATATTGAAGGTTCGAGTGTCCTAATTGTTGTTATGTCGTCTTCATATTTTCCATTTTTGTAAGTAGTTTTGTAGTTTTTTGCTAATGCTCGCTACTGACTGGGTTCTAAATCTGAGCAGCCACACCCTAACTGAATTCATCTGCAGGTTTATAAATAAAGATCCAATCTTTACATGTCCAAAGCAACCAAACAAAAATGGCAGCCTCTTCTTCAGATTCAGCTAAAGTAACTCTAAAGCTTCTCATTGATACCAAATCCAAGAAAGTTCTTTTCGCCGAGGCAAACAAAGAATTTGTTGACTTCCTCTTTCATATCCTTTCTTTACCTGTTGGTACTGTGATTAAGCTTCTCAGAAAGAATTCGATGGTGGGTGCACTTGGAAACCTTTACGATAGCATTGAGAACTTAAGCAATACATATATGCAATCAGATCAAATTAAAGATGCTATTTTGAACCCCAAGGTTACAAAGTATGGCGATCAAGTCCCGCTTTTGTTAGCTAATGATGATGCTCCAGTGGCTGGCAAGTTTTACTACTGTGACAGGGATTTTGGTTACGTAACCGATGACCCTACTTCAAAGTGTCCTAAATGCAAGTATCGAATGGACACCCTCATGTCGTATTTGGCTGGTGGTGGTGGAGTCAAAGGGGTGGTTGAGGGTGGTGGATTCGTGAAAGGGGTGGTGACTTACATGGTTATGGATGATCTGGTGGTGAAGCCCATGTCCACTATATCTAGCATCACCATGTTGAACAAGTTCAATGTTAAGGAGGTTGGTGCTCTCGAGGAAAAGATGGTCTCTTTGGAAATGAAAGAGGTGTGATTTCTTTGTTGTATAGTACTAAACTACTCACAATCGCAAACTTGATACTACAAAACAGGTTTGGGTCAAATTAAGTACTTAAGCACGGGTTGAACCGACCCACACACATGGTTGTCCATTTTATGTGAATTTTTATAAATAATACTTCAACTTTGTTAATATACGAGTAAGTACTAAGTTTAGGATATAACACACATAGACCAATTTACAAGGTGAAAGTCCATTTACATTTGCTTGATATCTTAAAAAAACTCATTTGTGGTCTCATTATTATGTGATGTTTTTGCAGGGTCTGATGTTGCTGAAGGCCTCTTTTCAGTGCAAGAATTCAAGAATTCAAGAAAAAATATATTGAAGGTTTATGGGAGTGAGCAATTTGCATGGTTTTTGTATTAAATAAAGTAAATCATTTATTAATTATTAAATTTATAAGGTGAATATTTTTGCCAACAATCATGTAAAAAATGTGAGCATTAATGGCCTAAAGTCACTAAACTCTATTATGCAAGATTGAGTTTCTACTCAAACTCAAGTTTATTAAGTTCAATAAGTATCAAAAAAAAAAAAAAAAGGAGAGGAACATCAACGCTTTGATGGCACACATAATGAGTGGAGGTTAAGAGTAATTACAAAAGAAATCATCGTGTCAACATAGCCCGGACAAAACAAGTATGTTTTAATGATGGTGACCAAAGCCCGTGCATCACACGGGCCATGATGTAAAGTTTTTGTAGTTTAGAAAGAAACAAACCCATGGAAAAAATGCATTGTTCATTCGTTCTAAACAAGCACTATGCTTAGTTTGATATAAAATAAGGGTTGTGTTTGAAATGAATTAGGGTAAGTAGTTTTGTATACTGAGATTTATTGGGTTTGTGTTGGACTGGATTGTTGGTTAAGTTAGAGCACACTACATGTGTATTTGGGATTTAAAAAATAGAGAGTCATGTGAATGGTCAAATAGCAAATCCGACAACAACGAAAAAAACAGCTTTAATTTATATGAAGTTTGTTTGTTAGTTTTGTGTCTCACGCATTGTTTTATTTAGAGGATCACATCATTGTCACATAAATTTGTAATCGTGATATCTTTATAGCTTTTCGTTAGAGACGTCAATAAATAACCACCCCATATACAAAAGCTATATGTTTTGTTTGTTGGCATTGTAAGTATTATAAAAATACATGTTCCAAGTCCATTTTATTATACAATTAATGTCGAAAAATTTAATGAGAAAATGATTATTTTCGCTAACTTTGGACCATGAACCTATTTAAAAATAAATACCATCATATACAACATTATGGATAAAAACATGACCCCTCAACCACTAGACCGGGCATCGCACGGGTTGAGGGAAGCCTCGTAGCACACTAATTTCAAACTCATGTTTAATTTAAGACCCGGTGAGCATATAAAGGATGCACACACTAACTTCCAAAATCAGTTGTTACATATTTTTGGTTATCGATACAACTCACAAATCCAAACAGTAAATACAATTATAAACATTAAATTAATTACATATCAATGTTTGATCGGATTTGGTCAAAAGAAAAATGATTGTTGTGCCTACTAATTAAGCCTACAAATGTACCTAATGTTTTGATTGGATGATTTAAAAAAATGATTCGTGGAATTTAAAGAGAGAAAATAATAATACAATTGTACAAGTGATTTATGCATTAGGCATGTATTTAGGCTTGATTAGTAGGTCTAAATAGGATTACTCGGGTCAACATATTAGCTTCACAAATACCAGTCCACAATCAAAGTTTAACAACCTCATTTGACTTTCTATAGAATTATAAACACTAACTTAATTACATATCAATGTTTGATCAGATTTGGTCAAAATATTCACTTCACAAATACCAGTCCACATCAAGTTTAACAACCTCATTTTACTTTCTATACAATTCAAGATCAACAAATGACCTCTTTTGATCGGATTTGGTCAAAAGTTTAACAACCTCATTTGATCGGATTTGGTCAAAATATTAACTTCACATATACCAGTCCAAATCAAAGTTTAACAACCTCATTTGAGTCTATCATGGTCTTTTGACAATATCTTATGGGTCTTGAATTAACAATTGATATTCACATATTTTTTTTATCTTTTAGGATAGTATTATCGAATTAAGTTTCATAAAGAAAATTAGAAGTCTCAACATGATTTTTTCTTTTAAGGAACCATTTGCTGGTGGTGCCAGCATCACTAATGACTTCCCAACCAAATACTTAGCAACTCCTGCCATATGTCCTCTTCATGCCTACATCACAGTATATCGTTAGAACCCGTAGACGCACAAACTACTACACTGGCGATATATTTGCATCCACTTCGTAAATCGACATGTATTTAAATAATAGTTTCAAACAGAACCCATGGCTAAGGGATCTGTACAATGTATATGCACGATTGTAGCATAACCTATTCAATCAGTAAAGGTATGTAAACCGTAAACTAACCAACATGCAATTCAACTAAAGAATACTCTCACTGAAGTAACAAATCAAACTGGGATCTAATTTTAAACAGCTGACTGATGACTTTCACTCACTCAAGACTACAAATTATTGGTAGTGCTCAAGTTTAATTAGTAACTATATGGCTAGAAATACGTGACCCTATTGGGGGCATACACGTATGCACCGATGGTATGCTTTTAATTAATGTAAGTAATATATTTATAGTATTGTATTAATTATATAAATTAATACTTCACGGAGATATTGACTTCACAAATACCGGTCACAATCAAAGTTTTAACAACCTCATTTGACTTTCTATACATTTATAAACACTAACTTAATTACATATCAATGTTTGATCAGATTTGGTCAAAATATTAACTTCACAAATACCAGTCCACATCAAAGTTTAACAACATCATTTGACTTTCAATTCAATAGCAGCCAATGACCTACTCATTTGAGTCTGTCATGGTCTTTTGACAATATCTTATGGGTCTTGACTTAAAAATTGAGAATGTGTGTCTTTTGACAATATCTTATGGGTCTTGACTTAAAAATTGAGAATGTGTGATATTCACATATTTTTCTAGCTTATAAGATAATATTACGAGTTAAGTCCATAGATAGACAACAAATTTTCCTAAATGTCCTCGTCTAGTTAACAGACTTAGGAATATCTCATTACCATCGGTATAACTTTTGAATTTGTTCCAAAGTTACCAGTTCCGTCCTCTTTCATGATGGGTTACCTATTCATAAGGTAAAATACATGGCATGTCAGTTTTATTTTATTTTAAAATGAATTATCTTTTTCCACCTCACCCTTATGACTTTTTCCATATTTTGACTTTTTTAAAATAAATTACTTTTCTATATTACTCTTCATTTTTCTTCAACGTCTAATCATGGTTTCTATTTACTCACATTCAAGAAAACATAGCTCAAAAATAAAATTTCTCAACTATAACAATTTTGAATCGTAACATCCACGGTTCAAATGAAAAAAAGAAAAAAAAAAGTTCAATATTCATATCTTATCGTCGATCGTATAATCATAAATCTAACCATAAGGAAATCTCATCAATTTACCCGTTTAATATGTACATGCAACAAAAGTATTATACTATTGGATTTCTAGAGCACTTTACAAGTTCAGGAATTTTGTACCTAAATGGAACAAACATCATCAGCACTTGGACCATTGTAGCTATCCATTGTATCGTCTTCCTTAACATTTGCTAAAACATGAAGAAACTTGGGAGGAATAGCTGTAGGGTCCAGGTCTAGACAACCCTTTTGGAGCGTTTGCAGATTCTTGACCTGTGATCTGGTATGAAGGTAATTGATGCGATATTTCAAGAAAGTCTTTTTCCGGGATAACTTTTGTTTCTTAGCTGTCGAGATGTCGGTGAAACACAGTTTTAAACCCCGCAACATTGACAAGTGGTGTGACGGTAATGCGTGTTTCTTCACTGGACTCGTCAACCTCCACAATTTCATAAGCACACAGTGTTTTATCGTTTTTATACTTCCCTCTTTTCGGGAAAACATGAATGTTACCGTTTTTCTACTTTGAAAAGCTAACTTTGTGTGAGAAATAGTTTGGGGAGTAACGTTTTCTTGTTTTCTTGATTGATACTCGCCGAATGCTTCCAGGGAACCCGGAAAAGGAAGTGGTTTCTTGTCAGGTTTTGAGCTAAGCCAACATACTTTCATCTTAAACGGGTTCAAAGAAATACTTTGGAGTGACTTGTTTTTATTTGTTTATTTTAATATGTTAATATTAGGTTCATTCTTACGTTTGATAATTCTCAGGATTATATTTGGTGAAATTGGTGATAAATATATAATTTAGTGTTTACTTTAAAAAATGGGTGGCCAATATGATTGAATATCCAAATCCGAATAAAGCATTATTCTGTTTACTTGAGATGATGTGATTGAATATTTAAATCTTAATTATTCACAAGTGGGATATATGTAGCCATACTTTGTTGGTTGTTATTGACCTTGGC
This sequence comes from Chrysanthemum makinoi, assembly GCA_910596185.1. Lineage (NCBI taxonomy): Eukaryota > Viridiplantae > Streptophyta > Magnoliopsida > Asterales > Asteraceae > Chrysanthemum > Chrysanthemum makinoi. The sequence continues at coordinate 157,566,965 of OU343220.1, forward strand.
TCCAATAAAATAACATTAATAATGTATTTTTGACAAACAGGTGAATGTTTATTGGATGAAACTGTGGTCCTAAAAGATGAAATATGTCATTCTGGTTCTAGTGCTTAGACCTTAGCCTACTAGCTAATCGATTAACTACAATCCCACTTCAAAGCAAGAAATCTCAATACTCTTCTAGGTGGTGGACCCAAAGCAAGCTTCATCCATATAACCTTAAGCGGGATAGGTGGGAGTAGAGACAGTGGATCTAATTTCCCTAGCATTATCCTACCGACCCATACCTTTCTCGACCAAAGCCATAAGTACCTTAAAAGCCTTTCTTTTTGGCTTACGGCTTACTTTCCTTTTCTTTTTCTTTTTTTCTTAAAGCCTATCTATATAGACAGACATAGACTGAGGGCATTCTCGGCATCCGTGCTCCTGGCAATGGCAAGATCCGAGATGTCAGTTCTTGAAGACAAGCCTCAACCTTATTCTGAGATAGGTACGTGGTACATTTTCTTTTTTATCAACGGTCAATTGTCAAGCTTTATGTTCTACCTTATGAAATGGACAAGAATGCATTTATAGCTACCAAATTCATATTTCTAGCGTAAAATTGGAAACGCATAAAACTGTTAGTTAATGATGATCGCGTTACAGTGTTGATATATATAATAGAGAGAAAAGCAAATGAATCTTGGGCCCAAAAAACATCCATGGCCCAAAGCTAAGCTTAAACTAAACATAATCCATATTAATAAAGCAAACAAACACCATATATGCCCATAAAAGGAAAAAAAAATGGTTGCCCGAGGTGAAGTTGACGGCTCAGTTGAGATGATGTGGTGGTAGTCGGTAGGTTGGCCGGAACTTTAATGAGGGATAAAGAGTTATGTGTGTGTTTATTTGTGTTTTTAGATGTTGAAATGGAAAATGATATGTAAGAAGGCAATTTAATGAAAAACTTTAATGAGATGAAGAAAATAGACAGGGATGAACAAAACATATGGGGTTTCAAGATTTATTGTTGGTGCGTGTTTGGATTGTAAAAATAAGCAGGGATGAAGAAAACATGAAAATTAGAGTTTACATTAATATGAGATTGAAGTTATTTTGAAGAGTTTTAGTATGATGAAAGTTGTTCATGAGTTTTTTTCTTCTTTAAGAAAGAAGTCTTAGATTTTGGTGACTTTGATTAAAATCGGTGACTGATAGTGAGTGATGGTAAGAGAGGGATTGTTGTTGGTGATATCAAATGAAGAAGATGAAGAAGGGTTAGTTGAAGAATATAATATAGTTATTGGATTTGTGATTGATGAAGATTTAGATTTATGTACTAATAATAATAATAATAATAACAATAACAATAATAATAATAATAATAACAGGTTTGTCAATTATATTAATTGGAGGTTACTCAGGTGAAAACTTTGAACTTAGGGGGATTTTGTTAATCTTATTTTGGGCTTATGATTTTATCTGGTTCAGCTTACATCGCACAAGCTCATCTTTATCCGTCTTTTTTCTAGCTTATGAGCTTATCTTCCATCTTTAAGTCTTATTTAGTTCGGCTTATATTCCATAAGCTCTTCTTTATCTGGCTTTAGTTTATGAGCTTATCATCCATCTTTAAGTCATAATAAGCTCACAAATTTGAAGATAAGCTGGAAAATATGGGCATACGAGATATAAGCATTGTCAAATAAGCTCATAAGCCAAAAAATAAGCTTAAACAAACATCCCCTTATTTAGCCCCAGTTTAGTTTCCATTTGTTTGAGCTCCAAAATACACTTTAAAGCTTTACATTTTTTCTAAAGCCTTTAAATAGTTGTGCATAAAATTTCTTTTCTTGTCACTTTAGATATACATATCAAATAAAATTTTTGAGGCCCTGTGCGACAACACACTTCGTACACCCTCATATACGGCTCTAACATTGAGTAAGTTGCAGCTTGAGTATGTTGACTTGTGTCTTGAAAGTGTTCACAATACAAAAAGGTTTCCTCATGAATTCTTGTATAACTAAAAGCTCAACGTTTCCTTCTACGATCATAAGCACACCAAAGCACGGTAAAAAGGAAAAATATATATAATAGAATGATGACAATAATTTATCTAATAACCTAGTACTCCTACAAAAAACTAATCCCCTTGATTAATTTCTATGATCATAAGTACACCAAAACTCATCTATCTTGTTTGATATAATTAAATTACTTGCATTCATACAATAGCACAAAAGATTAAATAACTTTTAGCTAACAAACAAACCAACAAAATTGAACACTCAACAAAACCCAGTTTTAACTTAACCATGCCTAACTTGATAGGATATTCGATGATGTTGGATTAGATCGTATTATTGAAGCGCAGGGTTAGATATGAATATGTTGCTGATGGTGGCTACTGGCTAGTAAAGGTGTATAGTTGTAGGGATACGCAGGGGAATACGATCTTTTGGTATCTGGAGTAAAGGTGCGTGTTTTTTTTCTTCTAAACTTACAATAAGGTGCAAAACTATTAGGTGTTAAATATCAAGTACATTATTACTTTATTAGGAAGCATTATTTTTTTTGAAATACAAAAGTCCCCACTAGGCCACTAGAGGTTTTCCTTTATTATATAAAAGATGACCAAATATTATCTTGTTTAGTATCATATAAATGCAAGAACATGAGACTTAAAGATTAAAAAAAAGGGAGTCTTACAAAAGGTTGTGTGTAGATTTCGGCAAAAATAAAATCAAGAACCAAGACTTTCAAGACCCAAGAATCAAACTATGACCCAAGCTTTCCAAAGTTACACAAGAATACTTCCTAGCTTTGTCCTAACCCCCTTGTTTATGCTTTGTATTAGTGAGAAAAGTTGCAAAATGAATGTGCATGTAAGTGTGTGTGCTCGTTCAGTTATAAAGAAACAAAGGAATGATTTTTCTTTTGTGGTCAACACATAGCAAAAGTAAGTTATGGTAAAATTAATAAACTAATAGGCTAGATAGGTTAGATGAAAAAATAATAATAATATAGAGAGTGTCCTTGGTTTGGTTTCAGCCGAAAGAAGAGGAGGAGGCTAAGGGGAGCAAAATGTTTGTATGCAAAGTTTGCTTATCCAAAAGTTATAGTGTTTTATTTAATGGTCATTCAGGTCAAAATCAATACTAGTAAGGCATTTAGTTTAATTTAATAAGTAGAGTTAATTGCATTTTTGGTCCATGTGGTAAGGTCAAATTGCAGGTTTGGTTTCTAAAACTTTGAAAGTGCAATGATAGTCTCCATTTTAAAGTTTGGATTGCAATTTTGGTAAATAAACTTTGTTATATAACAAAATCGTAAATAACAAAAAGTTTAAGGTAGTTTTCACAAGTTGTTACATACTTTGGGGTCTGGCTCGTAATTTATTTCTTTTTTCCGTCATATTAAACGGCCTTTGACCAATTGCCGTTAATTTTTGCTACTATGCGTTAGTATCATTTATTTTTGATAAATGATGGTACGTTCTCTTAATTTCTTTTCTAATTGGTTGTCATAGTTTATTAGTGTTACATACATCGAGATGGTGATTACAACTATGGACCAATTGGGGTTTTGCCAATTATATTAATTGGTGATTAATCAGGTGAAAACTATGGACTGGTGTTGGTGGATTGCAGTTGCCGGGGAAAGATCGAGTCGTCTTGGACCGTCCGTCTGAGAGGAAATTGTTATTAGGTGAGAACTTATGTTTATTACATTGGGATGATGTATTTGCCTTTTTTTGGACTATTATGTGTTATAGTAATATGATCGTACGGGATTTAGAGGGTGTTTGGGTAAGCTTATTTAAAGTAGCTTAATAGGTTATTGGGTTACAAAAAAAAAGCGAAAATTAAGGTTGCAAATCTCGCTAGGGGCAGCGAGTAAGTAGCCTAGGTGGGGAGTACGTGGGGGTATTGGAATTTTTATGTACAAGTTTTGAAATTATATGTATGATATGTTTATAGGACCAAAAAGTATGTTTGGAAACACTAACACAATTGTTTAAACACTTCAAACCGAGTTTTGTTACGAATTAGCACCCAGCTGAACAAGTTTTGACCAAATTGAATCTTTTGGCCGATTCTACTCAACTCGCCTTAGTCATTGACCTTGTGGTTTGTAATCACAGATTCTTTGTAGTCCGAGCTTTACAACACTGGGTAGGCTTATTTTAAGAGGTTAATAAGCTAATGGGTATAAAAAAAAGGTACAGAGCTTACTGAATGTGTTTGGGTAATTAAGCTCATGTCAAAGTGCTTTATAAATTGGGATGTATTTGTATTTTTTCCTAATTATCATGTGTAAAGCAGCGTGAGTTTGTGAGAGGGATACCTGTCATGGGAATATGGGATTTAGGGGGTGTTTGGTTAAGCTTATATAAAGAACTTATATAGGCTGGGCAAGCTTATGCCAAAGTGCTTATTAGTTATTTGGGGGAACAGGGGTTTTTTCGATAATGAATAAATGCATAAGTTAAGCATAAGGTGATCCTGATACATTACATCATCTTAGTATCCTTTGGGCACGATTGAAGCCAATATAATGTATGTAGCCTTGTTCTGCCTCGAGATAAGAACCACATATCTAAAGGCGTTATCTTTGTTAAGTTTGGTTATAAAAGCTGTAAGGATTAGTTTCTCTTGTTTACACTCTACGTTTTGGTTATAAAAGCTGTAAGGATCATCTTAGTATCCTTTGGGCTGATTGTAGCCAATATAATGATGGAATCTGTAGACGAAGATGTGTAAAATCATGACTCGCTGGTCAAGATGACGTTGGAAGTGGTGTATCCAGTAGTGGACAAAATTGAACAAAATAGAAGCAGAAAGTACCGTGATTCAGGTGGAAGCAAAACGTTTGATTCGGGTAAGAGTTAGTTACTTCTAGTCATTGTTTTAATGTAATGTAACTTGTACAGTTTGATCTAATTGTGAGTTGCTTTTTAATGTTGCAGAAAGTATCACTGAAGAAGAACGATCTGCTAGATATGCTTCTACCTCACATTCAGAGGTAACTTGGCTGTTTGAGATAATGTTTCTGATCTTGTTAACATGATCAAACTTTTTTATCTGCAACTCGCAATAAAAGTTGTATTTTGCCTATGGATGTTATATCAGATTTGCACCCATACCTAATACTGATTTTTTACTCGGATGTTGCAGGGTGTTTATCCTTCTAGAAGTTCCAGAAGTGGTGATCATCGGCGTTCTAGGCATGATTCACCAGAATATGATAGGCGTGAAGGTATTAGTGATGATAGGGATTATCGAGAACGTTCCAAACCGTCACCTCATCATGAAACCTGGTATAGCTCAAGTTTAATTGACTCTGAAAGTTAAGTTTACAACTGGTGGCTACAGTATTTTGGAAGAATTGGAACTAGTTCCTTGTGTGTACAACATATATCAGGACTTGAAGAGAAATGATGAAACTCTTCTAAAGGTATTGTAAGACGAGATTAAATGGAAGCTTATGAGCCTTAATGTGAAGAGTGAGGTGCGGTTTCTTTAGGATGTGGAAGAAAAGTTGTTATATGCCTAACTGGTGTTTGGAATAAAGGTTTAAAAAGATGGCTATGTATCATGGTTTTGAAAACCTTTGCTTCACAAGCTTTTCTATCTTCTGAGTGTTTGGGATAAGCTATCTATCTTCATAAGGACAGTTTCCTGTTTGGCAGTAAATGAAATGATCATGGCGAGATAGTGGGTTCAACAGTGGGTTCAACAACAAATATTATGCAGTTCTACTTCTGTGGTTTAGCAGTGGTCTAGCAGGTCTGCAAGTTTTGGTCTTCTGTTGTAGTTTGACAATTCAAGTCTTTCGTTTTGCTGTTATCTTATTAGTTGGGTCTGCACTGCTATATTTTTATACCTGGTATACTTATGGCAACATGGATTTAATTTATGGGTCAGGCTTGGTTCTGTGACGTGGGGCTGCTATGCTAGCTTGTCATCCTTATGCTTTAATTTGTGGATTTAATATCCGAACTTATGGGGTAAGTTTTTGCACTGGTCTTCATTTTGTTTTAGTTTGAAGTTTGTTTGTAATTGTTTTGGGTCCTCATTATCACTTTCTGAAACAATTTCTAAGAACCACCAGTCCACCACCATCTCCGACAGCCACCACCACCCTGCTGCTTTAACACCAACGAAACAATAACCCTTTATTAAATTCCCTCAATTTAAACAAAATCCCAAATTTTAACGTCAAAATTGTTTGGTAGTCAAAGTTTGAAGAATAGAGAGATTTGGTGAGATGGGTTTTTGGTTGCTGACCTTGTGGCTTCTAATCACCGATTACTTTGTAGCCCGAGATTTACAATACTGGGTAGGCTTATTTTAAGAGGTTAATAAGCTATTGGGCATAAAAAAGAAAGGTACTTTATACATTGGGATGTATTTGTAATTTTCCTAATTATCATGTGTAGATCAGCGTGAGTATGTGAGAGAGATAATTGTCATGGGGATATGGGATTTAGGGGGTGTTTGGGTAAGCTTATATAAAGAAGTTATTAGTTATTTAGGGCAACAGGGGTTTTTCGATAATGAATAAATGCATAAGTTAAGCATAAGGTGATCCTGATACATTACACCTGATATTGACATTTTCATAACAAGTATCATTTTCTTCATAATCTATGTCTTGGTTTTAATAAGATTTGTTTGACCCGAATGAAAATGTATGTTGGTGTTTCATGCTAATAACTGTAATATAACTGATAAGAGCATAGATTCCCATTCGCAAAGGTACGTATATAAGGTTTGATTGAAATTAGGAATTTTGGATTAATTTCTTTACAATTAGGATGCTTTGAAGTTAGATGCCTCATTTGGGCTTCGGGGAATATGCATTAGGTGGAACATTTGATGGTCATGGCTGAAACAAACAGCTATTGTTAGACTAATATGAATAACTAAAGTAGTGTTGTATTTTGAAGTTACACTCTGATAATTAAACAAAGATGGTCTTTTTGTGTAATTGTCAGCGGTAGTTTCTGTTGTTTTTGGAAGTTACACTCTCTGCATGATGAAAAAACGCAGAAACTAGGAAATGTCAAAGTAACTATGTTACTTGATCTTTCTGAAACCTTAATTATTATTGTTATGAAATGCATAACACAGGGTTTTCTTTCTCTTTTCACTGGTGACAGCGGGTTAAATTCCATGACCTTCCTCTTGCTATGTTTTCTGATGATGGCCTTAGTCTCCTTGCCACATTGATAGGCACGCCTAAAAGGTTAGATGCCTTCACTAGCCAAATGTGCAAGGACTCGTGGGGCCGTAGTAGTTTTGCTAGATGCATGATTGATGTGAAGTCGGATGAGCTTCTTAGGGACAGCCTTACTGTTGAGATTCCGTTACTTGATGGGTCAGGGTCGACTATCGAGACGATACGGGTTGAATATGAGTGGAAACCACCGCATTGTGATAAATGTAAGATTTTTGGTCATACTCCTATTGATTGTCCTAAAGTTGTTGAACTTCCTACTCAGCCTTCTAAGCGTGCAAATGATGGTTTCAAGACGGTTATTAATAGGAAGAAGGGAAAGCAAGGTGGGTCTTCTATTCCGGGTTAAGGAGGGTTTTTCAAACTGTTGTGGTAGCAGTTTCAATACCAACCCAAGAAGAATCCTCCTGAACCTAAGAAAGTCGTAGTCACTAAGAAGAATGCTTCTGATGTGGCTAGTTCGAGTGGAACCAAGATAGCTACATCTAATCAGTTTGATGCTCTTAACATGGAACATACGGATGCGTCTGGTATTCCTTCTAATGACACTATCAAGGATGTGGATTCTGGTTGTACAATGGAAGTTAATGAAGATAAGTCTACTAAGACAGGTACTGTATCACAAGAGCCTCTTGTGAGTGATTTGAAAGAGATGGAGTCGGTAGTTGCTCCTCAAACTAGTGATTCTTGTATACCGCCTACCTCTTCTACTAAGAGAAGTAACCCTTTTTCTAAATTGGGAGAGATTGTAGTGTCCGATTCTGAAGATGAGGTTGTTGCTAACCCATTTGATGAGTCTGCTAATATATATGGTGGTGGACAAGAGTTTGAAGATGAGTATGATGACTATGATTTTGATGACTATGCGAAACATGTTCGTGATCTTCCGGGGAATTTGGATGCCTTTAATGCCATGTATGGCACAACGTTTCAAGGTCCTAGGAAGTGATTTTATTTCTTTGTGTCATATGTTATCATTTGAGTAGTAGAAAACAGGAAGTATCTTGTTATGTAAGCTCTATGCCTATGTAACGGGCTGAGATATGGGATTTCACTCATATCCATTGTACTTAAACGTTTATTTGGTTAATATATTTACCAGGGTGCAGGATTACTCCCCTTTACCCAAAAAAAAAAAGAAATACGAGCTAAAGTGAGGAAACAGATCGATAAAAAGGTTGCAGAATGGCGATAGTAAGGAAAGGCAGAGGTTGTTCCAGGTGTTCTGTTCATAGATGAAGTCCACATGCTTGATATCAAGTGTTTTTCAATCCTAAACCTTGCCTTAGAAAACGACATGGCACCAATACTTGTTGCCACCAATCGAGGAATCACAACTATTCAAGGCATAAACTACAAATCCCCCCATGGAATTCCAATCAATTTCCTAGATTGCCTTCGCATCATCTCCACAACAATTTCTATTTTCATCCGTTGTGGTGGTGAATCCACAGAGCATGATACTCCAATCTTGATAATTGCAACCAAACATTCTTCCACATTCTTTGCATTTGCTTCCGTACTTTGCAACACAATTGCATCATCATCAATAACATCGATTACATGATCCGGTAATGCCATGTAAGCAAATTTATGAAGGCTAAGACCGTCGTTGAACATGTCATCTGTCGGCTTTTTCCCGGTCATCACCTCTAGTAATAATACTCCAAAACTGTAGACATCCCCAATACTTGTCATCGCGCTCCCGAGACCATACTCTGTGAATTAAAAACAATAAGTTAATATACAAACTGTAATTTGTAAGTAAATATAAGCATCATGGAATACTACCTGGAGGTGCATAACCAATTGTTCCTTTAACCCCGGTTGAGCTGTTTTGGTTTAAGTCTGTACCAAGTAGTCGAGCTAAACCAAAGTCTCCAACATGAGCCACCAAATCATCATCAAGTAGAATGTTACTTGGCTTCAAGTCACCGTGAACAATCGTTGTTTGGCAGCGATTGTGAAGATAATCAAGTCAAGATGGCAACATCTCTAAGAATATTTATTCTTTGAAGAAGGTTCAACTTCGATGTATTTTCACTTGAATAAAGCCAATCGTGTACACTTCCATTCGGCATAAACTCATAAACCAGAGCTTTAAAATCATTTCCGTGGAAATCAGCACTTGAACATGAAGTTATTGTCTTCACCAAATTACGGTGCCGAATATTCCACCAAGCTTCACATTCTGCTAGAAAACTTTTGTGAGCTCCTGGATTTTCAAGACGTAGAACTTTGATTGCAACAAATTTGCCATCGTCGGAATCGAGGATACCTTTATAGACACAGCTGAATGCACCTTCTCCAATCAAATTTGCTGCAGAGAAGCCATCAGTAGCCTTGAGAAGTTGACTGTAAGAAACTTTCATGAACCGTTCACTACCCGATGACTCAGATGGTTGACTATTGCGTTTCTTCTTACACAAAATATATACACAACATACTATTATGAGCAACGTCGGTGCAATCACGATGACTAATATGAAGAAAGGAAACCTTTTTTTCTTACTACCCGTCTCCTTGCATTTGGGTAACTCAAGTGTAACCAAACCACCACAAAGCTTGTCATTCCCCAATACTGAAAATGCACTTCCATTGGCAAACACTCCTACAGTCGGTACTTCACCCTCAAAATCATTAAAGGATAGGTTCAAATACTCTAAGGATTTCCATTTGCCTAAAAATTGTGGAATTCTACCTGATAAATTATTTTCAGAAATGTCGAGTACCCCCAATCCTCCCAAGGAACTGAATGAAGATGGTATTACGCCTTGAAATCTGTTGCCACTAAGGTCTAACTTTGTAAGGCTAATACACTCACCAAGGCTACTAGTAATGGGGCCTGAAAAATTATTATAAGATAAATCGAGCTCGCTCAACATCTTGAGATGTTTAATATCTGATGGAATTGAACCAGATTGGCTATTTTGAGAGAAAATTAAAAAATAATTTAGTGATGGAAGTTGAAAAAGTTGTTTGGGTATGTTTCCACTTAGTCTATTGTCTCTAAGGTTTAACCCATTAAGTTCTTTACAATTCCCGAGGCTTGATGGAACATGACCTTCTAATTTGTTGTAATCTAAGTAAAGTTCTGTCAACAGTGATAAGTTCCCATTAGCATCAGGTATAGGACCTGAAAATTGATTGCTATTTAGATCAAGAACTTGTAGCTTTTGAAGTTTACCAATGGAAGTTGGAATTTTTCCTTTTAAATAATTAGGTCCTAAATCTAAATTGGTCAAACCAACTAGACTACCTATACTTGAAGGGAGGCTTCCAAATAATTGATTGTCTCCTAAACTTAGAAAGGTGAGTTGATCAGAAAGATTACCTATTGACATAGGAAGCACTCCTACAAAGTCACAATTTGAAAGACTCAACCTTACTAATCTGGTGCAGTTTTTCAAAGAATCAACAAACCTCATGTCATCAGCTTCTCCACGTCCATGGAAGTTGTTAGCATATAATCTAATTCAGTTTTTGAAAAATCAATTGTCAACTTCCCACTAAAACTGTTGTTTGCCATTTCAAGATATCTTAATTTAGAACAATTAGAAAGAGAAGGTGGAAGAAATCCTGTCAGTTTGTTATCCCTTAACTGAAGGAGCTCAAGATTTGGGAGATGATTACCAATTTCTGAAGGAAGACTACCAGTGAGGTGATTTTCAGCTAAGGAAAAAATTAACTAGGAGTGAGAGGTTGAAAATGGAATGAGGGATGCTTCCATATAAGTTGCAGCCACCAGCGTCAAATTCCGTCAAGCTTTTCCAATGACCCAAGGTATCTGGAATGCTCCCACCCAACGGGTTCCCTACAGCAGAGAACACTTCCATTGATGTAATATTCCCCAAGAAAGGTGGAATTCCACCTGTTAACTTATTGTCGTCAATTACAAGTCGAGTTAGCTTTGAGAGTAAAATCAGCTCCTTGGGTATGCTTCCAACTAGCTTATTGTGAGAGAGCCAAAGCTCTTCGAGGTTAGAACAACTAGACAAGTTTGTTGGAATGACTCCACTGAATTTGTTTGTATCAAGATAAAGAATGCGTAGCCTAGATGGACGACCAAGTTCATGAGGAATGGTTCCTTGAAAGCTGTTGTTCCAGAGAGAAAGATGACGGAGGAAGCTGAGGTTTCCAACACGAGGAGACAACGAGCCTTCTAAGCCTTTCGAAGATAGTTCTACAACAATCACTCGTTTGTGCCGCTTTCCACATGAAATACCACTCCAGTAACAGAAATGAAAGGAATGGTTGCATGAGGTTAGAACATTGTATGGATCATGGGTGATCTTTGACTTAAATGACAACAACGCGTGGTAATCAGTCTCATTACCGCCATAGGAAGCAGAGACAATGACAGAAGTAAGACATATTATTGAGAGACCATAAAAGAGAAAAGAAATAAGAGAGGAAGATGATAAGTAAATAATTGCTTGTGGTGACTTCATTTTTGGAAACTTACTTAAAATTATAAGAATAAGCATTCCCTTTTTATCCTTAGTTTTGCATGTTAACAGTTTGTGAAGACAGCTGGTGAAATGAATGACTTTTGATTGAGAATATACTATAACTAGTCAAAGTTTTTATAGCAATTATTGGTGATAAAGACTTTGAAGAAAACTTGGGAGTTTGAATACTAGACTAAGAGCATCCACTATGGTGGTTTATAAAAAGGTCTAAGAAAAAATGAAGAGGTCTATCATTTTATTAACCATAGTGGAAATTTGTTTCATGCTTATGTGGAATGAAAAGGTCTAATATCTTGAACCTCTTCTAAATTTAATGCTTTTGTGTTTAATGAGGTTTTATAAAGCTTTAAGTAGTTTATCTACAGTGAAGAAAGGTTTATAACAAGAAAAAGGTTTGTGAATTTATGATTTTCGATGACTAAGCACTATTATAAACCTTTCGTTCACCATAGTAGATGCCCTAATATTGCATTATAACATTAATTTAAGGGATAACGGTCCAAGATGCTTTTTTGTTGTTCATTTTTCTTGAGAAGGATGCTTTTTTGTGTTTACGTCTTTCTACTTTTTTTTCCGGTACATGTCCCCTTCTTCTTTCTTTCTATTTCACTGCAACTCCTCTTCCCCAAGAAGAAATCACAGGTTCAGATCTTGTCAAGGTCAAGCAAGGATAGATCATTTTCAATCTTTCTCTTTTCCCCAAACCTGAATCACGAGACCATCTAAAAGTCTTCAAAACGAAAGTGAGTTTTGCTAAAATTGTTTCATCACAAGACTATCACCATGAAAGAGGAGTCAAGATTTCCATATTTTCTTCTCCTTTATGTGATGTCGAACCACAGAAACACCACACCCATCACACACTTGAATTCACACACTTTGAATCTATCACAAATTCAATACTTTTAAAAGGGTGGTGTTGATCAAAGTTTTCTTCTCTGTGGTTGTGGTCTCGCTCGGATTCAGATTTGGTTATATTGTAATCAAAGTTTTCTTGTTCTTGATCTCCTTTCAATCGATTCACTCACCTTGTCTTGTAAGGTTTTCTTGACTTCCTTCTATTTGTAAAGTACTGATATCAATATGTTATTAATCTTGTTGTTTTTGGTGGAAATCTCGCTGCTCCATCGCGTGTGGTGCGTAGAAAGAACCACAAGGCTCCGATCTATCATCCAATAAGGGCGGGGTAATATGGCGGTGGTCGGCGGTGGTGCGTGGCCGGAAAAAGGGTGTCGCCGGCGAGGTGGATGAGAAGGCAGGGGAGATTTTATTTTTGTGTGTTTTGTTTAAATGTGAAAAATGAAATTTTAATAAATGCAATGTACTTGGGAAATGACGGATATGCCCTCATGGGTTAGGTGACTTAACGGACGTTAGTGGGAGTTGGTGGGCCTAGTTGGATGGAGGGACGAACGGTGCATAACGTTTCACACTTAAGGACGGACGGTGCAACTTTTTTGTTCAAAGGACGAAACCTTGCGGTCAATGCAAACCACAAGGACGAACGGTGTAATTTACTCTATAAAAAATTAGTTAAACACATAAGATAACCATATACAAATAACGAGTTTATTGGCCCGCGTGTTGCAGCGGATATGAAAACATTCGTGGGTTATGTTATTTGGGTTGCGTTTTATATAAAATCAAGAAAGTGGATCACCCTTTTGATTTTAGGCTATTTAGGGAAATTTCTCGTCTAATTTTCTCTCGATTTTGATAGTGAAAGAATTTTTTTATCTGCATTGAGGATGGCATTATTTATTATTTATCAATTTCATTCGCATATGTTTAATCGTTTATATAAGTCAGTTGTAATATGCACATAAGCGGTTTGATAAAATGTCTCTATGAATCTTGGTGACACTTGAAGGAATACGAACTTATAGGATAGGAGAACTTATTTGACAGCTTGATTATATTCAAAATTACAATGAAATTGATATTTCAACATTATCTGATCTTAGAAAGCTAATAAGATTAACTTCCAGGTTAAACCTTGAGCAACAACACTTAAAAAGCTTAAACTGTTTTATGTGGACACTTTAATTTCAGTGGTGATGAGAAGGTTTTGCTAAAATATGTGTATGAGTGTTTTCAATAGTACTATTTGTTGCTCTTTTGATATCTGCTATCTGTTCTTTGTGGGATAGAAATCTGCTGGTGGTCTTGGATACTAGTAATTTTGGAATTTGTTGGTTACCATCTTTTTGGTCTTGGCACTTAACTGGTTGGTATTTCTGTTTGGAAGGTCCAAAACGACGGTGTAAGGAATGAATGGTGCTTGGACCAGCTCAACATCAAGGTTTCAGTGGCCTAATTGAGAAGTGGAATTTATAGACCCTGTAAAGAGTTTTGCGATGTTTAATTGTGGTGTTTTGAAGTTAATTTGAGAGGGAAATATGTTTTTGATGTTTAAAAATTCAAGAAAAGATATCGTAATGGTGGTAAGATTATAAGTTTTGGTTAATGGATAATTATTTGTGTAGGACATATAGAGTGTTTGGGTGATGGGTTATCTTATCTTACTACTTAATAATCTTACTACTAATAATGCATTTAGGACTTCCTTAAAAAGGAAGTCTTAAAAAGTATAAGCCAACACACTTGCTAATATAAGGAAGTCTCACATTGTAATATAAGTCAACATCTTTACTAATCTTCCATAACACGGTTCATGAATATAAGTCAACATCCACATCAAACGTTTCAGTTCTGGAAATTGAATACAAATCAATTGACTTTTGTAACAGCCATTTACTTTTGTAACATCCCATCTACTCCCTCTAGCCATCTATATATATACTCACACGTTTCTTCCCTATTCGCACATTCCAAGCAGATTGCCTACCACACTTCCATCACCTTAAAACATCACACCTCAAATATGTTTTTCCCTATTCACAAATTCCAAGCTTGAACAACCATCATCGATCTATAAAGCATAAAGCTTCTTTTAAATATGCGAAATCTATAAAGAAAGAACAAGAACAAACGTGTTCCTATCCTACCTTTGTTTTGTTTACAGAATAATAACAAAGTATACCTACCTGGGTTCGAAACCCACTTCATTAAGTCATTGTCTTTGTGGTTTCGTCGTGGTCATTGTAGTTCATGGGTGTGAATACAGAAAGAATAATTAAAGGGGATTTATGTTTGCTTTGGTTCTTGCGTAGCAGAAAGATAAGAAAAGAAAGGTTGTGATTTGTATGTTGTGTTTTGTGTTCGGATTTACAAACAGTAAATGGACGAAATCTTTAGATCTTGTTTAGGTGAGAGGGTGACTTTTAGAGTGAGGGATTTTAGGGTATTATAATTAGGGTTGTGGTGATAAGTTTTGTTATATGTGGAGCAGCATATTTTTTTTATGGGTTAAAACAAGGATTTGTGTTGGGCTTATATTGGATTTTCACAAGGTGCTGATATTCACTAAAAACATATAGGGCTTAAACTCTTGGGAACTTATCATGCTCTTTAGACGTTTTTTTTTTCATCATCTATATCTAACTATACTATTTTATATTATTAATAAAAGGTTTAAAATTTCGCATTGAACATCTTACTTATAATGGACATATTTGTATTAATTGCCCCTTAAATCAATACAAAGTGTTAACCGAATTTTGTTGTTCGGCAATGCTTAATTTTAGCCGAAATTGTTGAGGTTAATGGTTACGTTTAGGTTTCGTAATGACAAAACGACTAATTTTGAGAGTTATATTTTATTGACGAGATCAGGATTAATCCGTTATTAAGATTCACTTAACCGATAAGTTATCGTTTATGTGTTGAGAAATTGAAAATAGTGTGTATTGACAATGAAAATGTAAAAAATATATATAGTGTAAAATGAAAAACATTTGATCACCACAAAAGTAGTCATCGGGTACCCGCTGCCGCATTGCGCGGGTACCCTTCTAGTATAGTGATATGGGTTAATTTTGGAGGGAAGTGGTTGTTTTGTAGATCGTGGGCCGGACATATCCTAGCTGAAAGACTAAAGACATTCCGAAGTTTTATAACCATTTGATTTATAGCCAATGTTTTTTGTTTTGTAGCTATTGTTTTTTGTTTGTTAGCTTACTAGCCTATACGCTGTGAAATTCACAGGTTTAAGTTGTTGAATAACTTTGAAATACAAAGTTATAGTTTATGGAAAAGAAAGCAAACAACTTTGTAAATCCATAACTTAATTTGGAATTTAGAACCGTTGCAAATTAAAATGAAACCTTTCAATAAGAAATCATGCGGCAAATCCATCACTTAAATTGGAACCTTGCTGTAAGAAACTTCACATTCAAATGAAATCTTGCAATAAGAAATAACACTCAATTTAAGTACTACAAATTTAATAAACTTGGTGTAAAATCACACCAAAAGCTTACATCTTTATACACTTTAAACTCCCTAAGTTTGACTTTGTAATTTTTTTCAACCTAAGTTTTACTTTGTACTAACTATACTAAAATATTATAATGAAACTGACAACCAATTTTACCTGAGTCCATTCCAAGTGAAAAGGATAAGATAAAACCCATTTCATTTTTAAAGTCACAAACATAACCATTTTGACTTTTTAAGTCAAAAAAAGTAAGCATTTCGACCTCAAATTTGATATCAATTTTAAAGTTACTTCTACTAATTCCACCTGCCACTAATCAGATAGATAGCAAGTACTACAAATTAAACAAATTTTGTTTCAAATTCATAACAAAAGTTAACATCTTTTTACATTTCAAAAGTTCAAACTTTGACTTAGCACTAACTACACTACAACTTGCTAAAAGGTTACCATTTTTTAAAGTTTTTATTGAAACTGAAAACCCATTTGACTTAAGTCCGATCCAAGTAGAAACATAAGATAAACCTAGTTGAGGAACTGATTTCAATACTTGGATGTTATAAAGTGTTGGTAATGGTGATGAATATGGATATATGAGAATTGAATAAGCCATTGGTAGATTATGGTGAGTTTATTTGAGCTTGAAAATGTTTCATAAATAATAAAAAAATTTGAGCTTGAATAAGCCATTGGTAGACTATGTGGAACTTTTAAGAAGACTTATAACAACTTGACCAAGACAATTTGACTTATAACAACTATTTCCGTGTATAATCACATGGGACTTTAAAGAAACCTAGGGATATGGAAGACTGCACTGCACTTATATTGTATGGTATATATCGTATATCATCAAATAATACTCAAAACTCTAAACATTTTAAATGAAGAATATGTAAAATTTTCATATTTTGTAAGAAAGTATAAATGAGAGTTGCTTAGTTTGGTTAAGTCTATTATACATATTTTAAAGGTTAAGGATAAAAATTATTAAAAATAAATACTTATGGTGACGATAACGGCACGACCGTGTTGGCCACAACATATGAACAGTTCTACTATCTGTTCTTTCTGGGATAGAAATCTGGTGGTGGTCTTTGGTATTGGCACTTAGCTGGGTGGTCAAATTCAGTGCTTCGGGATTTGGTTGGTTGAAGAGTATTTGGGTAAAAAATGATATTGGGTTAGATTCCTCTTCTGTAATGGTTGTAAGATTGTAAGTTTTGGTTAATGGGTAATTATTTGTGCAGGATATATAGTGATAAGGGTCGTTTTGATACTAATTTTGGAGGGAAGTGGTTGCTTGTCTCTTTTGGCCTGTCAGATCGTGGGTGGCCTGGGTCAAAAGGTAAAGGGTCATTTATTATAGTTTGGACACGGTCAGATGGGAAGATCTATATTGATTTTTTGTGGACTGGACATATCCTAGCGGGAAGACTAAAGACATTTTGAAGTTTTATAACCATTTGATTTACAGCCATTGTTTTGGGTTTTGTGTTTTTGTTTCTTAGCTTATGTATAGGCACTTATAAGGCTTGTTTCGTTATTATGCATGTTCCCGAAGCGTGTTTTGGTAGCTCCAACAATGTTTTGAGAAAGCGGGAGAAAGGATATGGGAAAAACCGGACAAAGCTGCTGCTTCATGTTACTTGTCTGAACTTCGCAATCACTTTTTATTGTACAACTGCTGGCTGGTAAGCTTCAATTCTACCCTGTTTTCTACTTTTTATCACCGTTTATTAAATTTAGTAAAAATTTGGACACTTCTGAGTAGTGAATGATTGGAACTCTATAGTGTCTCTTAAATTTTTGGTAAGTTGGAGCAGGGACGGACCCAGAATTTTGAAATGAGTGTTGCACAAATTTTTTCGAAAGGGTTTTTACATAACTTGTTTCTATCATAAGTACTAAAATTTTCACCATAAAGTATTCTGTGTTAAACTCAAGTTCCACTATAAAGAAATAAAGTAGCAAAAAATATTATTGGGAGTTGCATGTATCGGAAAACGACACTTTTTGTGAACAAATTATACTTCGTGACTCAAAATTGGGTGTGGCCCGTGCCACACCCGGCTTCCAAGTGGGTCCGTCCATGAGTTGGAGGCTGTGAGCAGGGCCGTCCCGTAGATTTTAGGGGCCCTGTGCCATTTTGAAAATATAGGCCTTTTAAACATGACGAAGGATTTGAATAAGCTTTAAAAAGAGACATAGGAAAAGATAAGTATTTGAAAACATTAAAAACCACATATCTATATCCATCAAATTAGTATTACGGGGTCACATTCAAAGCCTTTATGATGAAAATTGTTTTACAAAATCATTTATAAAAAAACTTGGACTAACTTTGACAACTTCTCTAAATTTGGGTTGAAAGTATAACTTTCTAAAGTTGATACAAATAAAACAAAAAGACTAAAATACAAGTGTAATATCTATAAAACTTTAAGGTGTAAAGTGAGTAATACCTATTGTTATCATCTTCCTCATCCCATACACTTTTTTTTTTTTCCTTCTTCTTCTTTAGACACCTGAATGTGTCAATTATGCAAAATTATAAATGTCCACGTATTAAGTTTAGAATACATTCTCTTCAACAAAATTACTTTAAATCGAGAATTAACCCAGCCATGCATTACAACATCGGGGGCCCCAAAGATTTGGGGGCCCTGTGCGGTTGATCACTCTGCACACCCTTAAATCCGGCCATGGCTGTGAGTTGTGACTTGCAGACTTGTATAATGTATCTTATACTTTGACTATGAACTTTTTTTTTTTTTTTTTTAAATTATTTTATTAAGGTTTTAAATCCTGAGCCTTTGATTAAAATGTCTTATGCAGCACCCCATAACATAGAAATAGCTAAAATTGCACCTGGTCATGAGTGTAAGTTTGACTTCTATTTTCCCACAACAAGGATCAAACAGGTTGCAAACCACAACATGTCATGAAGATAAATAATCAGTAGTTTGAGAATGTGGAATTGAATATTAATGCGAAGGTAACTACAGTATTATTTAACAAAATTGATGTATGTTTAGTAGCTCTATTGAGGACTTATGTTTATTACATTGGGATGATGTATAGTAATATGATTGTATGGTATTTAGGGGGTGTTTGGGTAAGCTGATTTTAAGTAGCTTAATAGGTTATTGGGTTCTGAAAAAGCTGAAATTAAGGTTGCAAATCTCGCTAGGCGGCAACGAGTAATTAGCCTAGGTAGGGAGTACGTGGGGGTATTAAAATTTTTAACTTCAAAATTGTTGGGTAGTCAAAGTTTGAAGAAATGAGAGATTTGGTGAGATGGGTTTCTTGTTGCTGACCTTGTGGCTTCTAATCACCGATTACTTTGTAGCTCGAGCTTTACAACACTGGGTAGGCTTATTTTTAAGAGGTTAATAAGCTATTGGGTATAAAAAAGGTGATTGGGTAAGCTCATGTCAAAGTTCATTATACATTGAGATATATTTGTATTTTTCCTAATTATCATGGGATTTAGGGGGTGTTTGGTTAAGCTTATATAAATTACTTATATAGGCTGGGCAAGCTTATCCCCAAGTTCTTGTTAGTTATTAAGGGGAATAAGGGGTTATTCGATACTGAATAACTGTATAAGTTAATTATAAGGTGATCCTGATACATTACATCATCTTAGTATCCTTTGGGCATGATTGAAGCCGATATAATGTATGTAGCCTTGTTCTGCCTCGAGATAAGACCCACATATCTAAAGGGGTTATCTTTGTTAAGTTTGGTTTTAAAAGCTGTATGGATTAGTTTCTCTGAAATTCTTTGTGCCAAATTAAGTTTTAATAGCAGTTATCTTACCAAATCAAACACAATTTTACCAAATTCCTTGGGTATACCTTGACCCCTGAATGTCACCAAATCAAACAAACACAATTTTACCAAGATTTCACCACACGAAGATTTGTTAAAACGTTTTAAATCAGTTTTTCAAAAACTCTTAACCACACGAAACTAGGTCGAACTGCTTTTAATCCATTATTACCAACGAAGGTATTGGAAAACTGTTTTTAACTCGTTTTCAACAAAGTTTACCACACGTGTCGCTATCCAAAACATGTTTAAATCCGTTTTAAAATCCACAAAAACAACACAAGTTAACAATCGACTTTAACAACAAGAATAAACAAAAATGCGATATACATTTGTGAGTATCTCAATTAAAAAATAATATGTGTTTTGGGCTCATATTTATCTCAATTAAGAGAGTATAAGAGAAAATTAAATACCTTCTACATGTAATTGATCAACTTTTTGAGCAGCTATGTTCATTTTTGCAACAAATTAATGTGTCATATATACAAAATAAGAAAAGAGTAGTGCTATTTAGGCCGAAAATGCAATCCTAATTACATGCGTAATCTACATAACGTTAGACACATGTATCGTACATTTTTTTTCTATAAATTTTCAACAATAATTTTTTCAAATTCAACAATCAAATCAGTAGAAGTAAGCTTACTACTTAGCAATAAGAATTATTTTTCATAAGAGCGTTAGGTACGTTTGGTGTCGTGGGTGGTGCCATGAGAAAAAGTGGTGTCATCTCAACACTTCTTTCCCATGGCACCACTTTTGGTTATGGCACCAAAAACCCCTCCCTAGCATAACATAGTTTTTACGGTACCGTTGTACTTTTTTTTTTGAGGAATTGCATATATACTCACTAAAACTCAAAAAATTGCGTATTTCCCCATAATACAAATTTTTAATACATGATGTACAATGCAATTTAAACATGTTTTGGGTATATATGCAAATATGCAAATTTTAGTGGATATATATGCAATTTCTTTTTTTCTTTTTTTTTTTAATAAAACTATATACTCCGTATATAAAAAATTACCACATAAAACTTTAACCACTTTTTTTAAATACTACGTATGTGGCCTTGCATTACCACTTCCATCCACTCAACTTTTTGCTTGTCACCACATTAGATCTTGGTCCATATCCAAACATTTATTACCACATAAAACATTAACCAATTATTTTGAGTCGTCTTCTTCCTTGCAAAACACATACACACAATATCATCACACAAACACAAAACATCAAAAAAAAAAAAAAAAAAAAAAAAGGTGTTTCGGCGTAAGCTGGTGGCCATGACGCTAGACCTTACCAGCCCAATGTCTGTATGGTTCGTCGCGCCAAAAGCTCGTGTGGTCGACTATAGCTCAAGCCAACAACCGTTGTACTTGTACCTCTAAGAAGAACATTAAACTTACAAAGAAACAATTGAAGTATTTTCTTTTATATTTGCCACGCTGGCAATTCCATCTAAACACACTTGACTCTGATTAATCTCCGTTATCCAATCCTCCCACCATTTGAGAATCATTACTTTTTCACTTTCATTAAAAGTTAGTTTTTACATTATATGTAGTTAAGATAAGAGAAAAATGAACTCTTCTTAAGTCTAGTTGATCAACTTTTTTAGCAGCTATGTACATTTTTGCAACAAATTAAGACTAGATGGAGTGGTCGTGACTTTCCCTTTTGGTGACCAACTCACGCGCGCACACACCCAAAATTGCGAAGTATGGTGAGTTGCTCACTATTGTTTTTGGCTGACAAACTAGGCCCCACTCCCAAAACTAATTTATTTTTAATTTTTTTTGAGTGTGTATGGGATATTTAGTGGGTATATTTTTATAACGTAAGTATTTTAATGAAATGTTAGAGAAAGTGACCAAAAGTATAGTGAGAGGGAGTTAGGGAAAGTGAAAGGAGAGAGATACCTTAGGTGACGATGAGTGGCTCAACCACCGCTCTCTTTAGCCTAATGTGTCAAAGATAGAAAAAAAAACAACGAGCTTACAAAAAAATACAATAGTTGCCACGCGGACACTCCCATCCAAACACACTCAACTCTAATCTCCAACATTCACCAAAACCATCACTCTCTAATTTCACGGCAACTATCATTTATCAATATTTATTAATCTTTATACATCATCGAGATGGTGATTATAACTGTGAACAAATTGGGGTTTGTTTGCCAATTATATTAATAGACGATTGCTCACGTGAAAACTTTGAACTTAGGGGTCGTTGTTTAATCTTATTTTGGGCTTATGGTTTAATTTGGTTCGGGGCTTATATCTCACAAGCTCATCCAAACAAGGGCAAATGATTGAAAAAAGTAACATACTTGTCACCATTTCTTTTTGTGGGTAGCGAACAAATTTTTTGCTTTTGTGTGTACTTTTCTTTCAAATTTATCATTTTTAGGATATTTTGCGAAATTTTTGGACATTTTTGCCCCTCTTAGCTAATAGAATTTTTTTTTCGGAAGGACAAAAATGGCACATAGTACCTACAAAAACAAAAAAATTTGTTCGTTAAATATGATACTTTTTTCAATCATTTGCCTTCCAAACAAAAACACTTTAACTCAGCGTGCAATCCTCCCACCTCTCCACCATTCACCAAAACCATTTTTTTGTTTCATTTCACACCAAAACCGTCGATATATGTAAATACATTTTATTGTTATTATTTTTCTTTTCTTTTGTGTAATTTAATTATATGAAAATAGGTTGTGATAAATTTATTAATATATAATTGGGTTACATACATCGAGATGGTGATTAGAAGTATGGACTAATTGGGGTTTGCCAATTATATTTATTGGAGGTTACTCAGTTGAAATAACTTTGTACTTAGGGGGATTTGTTTAAATTCGGTTTTGTGAGCTGAAGTTCGATCCATAAAGACAAACCCTAACGATTCAAATAGATTCGGTTCTGTGCGCTGAAGTTGCTGATTTTGTGATGCTCTTTTCAACTAGGTGTTAGTTATGGAGATTTGTGATATTTTAGTGCGATAGAGGTGAATTACGTGTGTTACGTGCGGCTATGGTTTGAAGCTCGGGTTTAGGTTGTGCACGAAATCTGTTTGATGAAATTTCCATTAGAGAATGATACTTGCGTAATATTTATCGTTAGATTTTGACATGCAAAAATTGTTTGGCGTTTCGTTTAGAATGAAATAATAAGTTTTAGTCATTAGTATGATAATCAACTCCGACAACATTTTTAGTCGTTGGATAAAACAGTTTTAGGTTTAGTTTTGCTGTTACGTTTTCGCATCTACCGTAGTTTATTGCGATGGTCCCTGCGGATGCTAACGCAATGTGATTTCTGCCCAGTGCTCTGAATGTCAAAGTGAAGAAATTCAACCAAGCGCGGGTAAACGGCGGGAGTAACTATGACTCTGTTAAGGTAGCCAAATGCCTCGTCATCTAATTAGTGACGTGCATGAATGGATTAACGAGATTCCCAGTGTCCATGTCTACTATCCAGCGAAACCACAACCAAGGGAATGGGCTTGGCAGAATCAGCGGGGAAAGAAGACCCTATTGAGCTTGACTCTAGTCCGACTTTCTGAAATGACTTGAGAGGTGTAGTATAAGTGGGAGCCCTCGGGGTGTGTGCTAGTTGATTTGTCACAAGTAATTTGTAAGTACAGGATGTGTGTTATTTGACTTTCTGCGTATCTCAGGCCGTAGTCGCTTGAAGCAGTGCTCATACATGATAGTACATTTTGTAAAGTCTTTATATTTATGACATTGTTTCAAATGTTATATGGAAAAAAAATATGGTTGAAGCAAAAATATAGTTCGTATGACAACACCATTTGAAGAAAAATTACAACCAATTTTCTTTTTAGTTCGTATGAAACTAAGCACAATCTTTGTACTGTACCATAACAGGGGTATGGCAGGATGCAACATCTGAATTTAATAAGGTTATAATTAGGGAGAAGAACCTTATGCGCCTCCTTTAGATGATTAGCCGTATCTATATTCCCCTTACACAAAATATCCTCTGTTGTGTAACATGGGCACAACTAACTAAACAATCTATTGCAAAATAACAGTCTAGATTTTAAAATTTAGTTAAATTAGGCAGCAAAAACAGAGAAGAGGTGGCAACAAACAATATAAAAGAGGAGTCTTGAGAAAGTACTTTCGAATATGTTGTTGATGTTCTATGTGAAATTTCATCGAGCACCTGGTGTGTAGATAACAAACTCTAATCCAGCATATGGTCTGCTGAAATAAGAATCAAAATGAACTTATGATCAAACAAAAAGCAAATTAAATCTTACTTAACAAAAAAAATCCATTTTTAAAAGGAAAAGAAAACAACTAATGTAAACAAACAAAAGAGGAACTTAAACGAACCTTGAACTTGAAAACAACTAATGTAAACAAACAAAAGAGGAACTTAAACGAACCTTGAACTTGAACCAAAAAATCTTCTAGAGGTTTTAAATGATGGCTAGCTTCTTTTGATTGCTTAGGCATACTCCTCCTGAATAACACAAAATAAAAACAATTAAGGAAAAATCAAAATGTGAGAAATCTATTTGGCTTACGGATTCACAGAACCTTTTAGATTGTGATGAAGAAGATGACGCTTAAAATAGGAAGTAAAATATTACTGTATGATTTTGAATTCTAGAAATTTGTGCAGGAAAGTCAATAGATAGAACTTTGGCGTTTAAAAAAAAAGAAATCTCGTTAAGGAATATACAGAAGGTACCTTTTTATTATTTTTTTCTGTTGGCAAAAACCTTTAAGTCCTTCATTGCTTTCATTTCTATGAGCTTATTGTAACTGGTGCAATTTTGGAAAATGGATCTGTCACAGTTACTTCAATTTTGGGTGTAGATGTTATGCACACGACAGTCGGTCCTTTCAGAATCCGTCACAACATTTTAACAATTGGTGAATGCGAGCTTCTTAGTACTTCGTTTAAAAATGGTGGCGATAGCATGAGGGTAATTTGTGTTGACGATGTTGACCGATTTGCTGTTAGTAAGGGGGATTTTTGGGAGACGCTAAGTCCAGAACAACATATGTCAAACGTATTGATAAATCATGTCACAGAAGTCTTGAATATAAGACAAATTCGCAACGGAACCATAGAAAGATGGTATTTTCCTACAGATAATCAGAGTTTCAGAACATATTCTTCGAGATCCGAGAAGTCCAACGTGAAGTATTATATCACAAAAGAAAATTTATTATCGGTGAACCAGGTAATCTTCGTGAACTTAATAGTCTCATTTTTTAAAATTGAAAAAACATTATGTATAGATATTTTGCTGAAACATGTGTTAACAGTTAGGCAAGAGACAAAAAATCTGGTAATGAACAGTGCCCTTTGATCTTTAGCAAAACTTTGCACGTGGTACTGATCATAATTCATTTTGTAGCGTCGTTTCCTAGTTGATGTCACCAAAGTAAAAGAATTCAATCTATATCTTGACTATGGCTGGTGTGCCGCAACAGACCAACACTTATGATTGTGGGATATATGTATGTCGCTCTATGGAATATCCTGATGAGGTGATGCAATTCCATAAGCATAAGGTATGGTCAAAATAATGTTGCTCCACATAATCTATTACTGTATATATACATATGTAACATTACACTCTGAAAATTGATATTGCAGTGGATCAGCCACGAGCAAAGATGTCTTTTGGCATTCAGAATCTTAACAGCTGCTGAAAACACTCATAATATTTCATGTAAAGGTTAGGTTCCAAAGCAATCAGAACTAAATATTGTCCCAATATATATATTGTTTCAAATGTTATATGGAAAAAAATCTAAATATTGTCCCAATATATATATATTGTTTCAAATGTTATATGGAAAAAAATGTGGTTGAAGCAAAAATATAGTGGAATGTGGGGTGTTACAATGAAAAATCCATTGGATTACCGATTGATCCACAATTCTAGGCTATATCCCATAAGGCTTACAATACATATATGTATCATATATACATACATATAATGGAATGTGGGGAGTTACAAGTGGTATCAGAGCCACTCTAAGTCGTTCAGGATGTGGGGCAAAACTTATCGAGGACGATGAGTCCCTTAGGCAGGGTTGTTACCCAACTGAATCCCGAGACAAGATTCCCTAGGGGGGGGATGTAACACCCCAGGCAATCAGCTAAAATTTCCATTCGCTCGATTGTTAGTTTTTTTTAAGCATTGACAAAAACACACCGAGAATTGGTCTTTAATCAGTTCCTTCAATCAATGCAAATTCTGCTAATATTTCATCATTTTTATTTTTCTGTAATTTGATCATACATTCCGTTTTGTATAAACCGCTTTCATGTTCTTCTGAAACCACCATTTTTCAGTTTCGAAACTCTTGGAATATCCTAACTATGTGACAGGCTAAGGAGCATATTGAAAATCTCAAAAGGGATACTTTCTGCCGAACAACAAAAGGACATTTTTCACCATAGTGTGTTTGATTCATCAGTTAGAAAGCATCTCAACTTCAATCATGAACTCAGATGCACCTTGTCTGGAAAAAGAATCCAAACGCTTGATAGCAACAAGACGTGCTGCAGTAGTATCTTTAGCACCATAAATATGACCCTTGTATACCTTGCCAAACCCCTTCCCAATGACCAACGAGTCATCAAAGTTTAAAGTAGCTAACTTAACCTCTGCAAGTAAAAAACGATGAAATCGTCGGTCGACAACGTTGCAAGTGTTGTGGTTAGTTGAAATGTTCCTGAACTGGAGTCCCACAAGTGAGATAACGCGATGTACCGAAGTACATCTACAGTTCAGATGAGTCGCTGAGGTACACCGAAGCATCACCCCACTGTAGACCGTTTGAAACACACTAAAGCGTAATCCACGGGAGTTACCAAAGTGACTGCTGGCAGGGCGTTTGATGTTAACCCTGGTAGGAGTTTCCATTCAATCACTGAGGATCACAATTGTGAACCTCTCATAAATGTTCTCGACAGATTGCTAAGATCTGTGAAGGACACGATAATGTATCACTTGCGTCCTTATTGTTGAACGACAAGTGATAAAATGTCAAGTGGTTAAATGTGAGTGAAGACAGGGGTATTGTTATTTACACTCTATCCCATCAATAGTCATTTCGTATTCAAAAGGTGAGTATTAGTTACGTTTTACATGTGTGTGTGTGTGTGTACATATGTAGGGTCTGATCTGATCAACGACTCTCTTAAATGCAGGGTCTAATGAAACTTAATTCCTTGTATTTTTCATAATCTAAAATATATCTCAATATTGAAATTAGTAGTTTTTCGCATCATTAGGGGATTAATGACTCAGTTCTCATATAATTTATGTTTTCAAAATGTAAAGAGAAAACATTATTATCACCACATGTATTATAATTAAATGAAGGGGAAACAAATTTGAAGAGAACAATAATTTACCTTGAGATGTACTTTGTTCTTGAATAAAAAGATGATTACTAAACAAAGAAGGAAGATAAAAATTTGTTGAAGTGAGATCTATGGATTTTTAAAGCTAAGTTAAATTAGTTATTCAACTAATTTAAATTTAACTATGAGCTGAAATTCGGTGCATATTATTTTATAGGATACAGACTGCACATTAGACTACGTAGTGTAAAAAAGCCCCGTCAAATCAGGTGCACCACATACTAAAGATATATCAACTTAAAATAGATATATTTCCCAAACGACTTGATACTATGATCTATAACCTTGAATGGCCACAACTTGATGTCACTTTGGACAAATAATCAAGTGGGAAAAAAGATATTAGTGCATTACAAAGTAGGAATTTAAAATTCAAATTCAAAAGACAAATGAGAATGTTGCATGAAATTGACATTGGAAAATGTTGCCTTAGCTTAAAGATGTCAGCACACAGTGTCCTATAATACTACAAGTAGTACGTAATAGAGTAGCCTAAAATTTATAGATTGGCTTATTTTAAACGCTTAATCTTCAAGTTAAGTCGTTCAGGATGTGGGGCAAAACTTATCGAGGACGATGAGTTCCTTAGGCAGGGTTGTTACCCAACTGAATCCCGAGACAAGATTCCCTAGGGGGATGTAACACCCAGTGTCAGCTAAAATTTCCATTCGCTCGATTGTTAGTTTTTTTTAAGCATTGACAAAAACACACCGAGAATTGGTCTTTAATCAGTTCCTTCAATTAATGCAAATTCTGCTAATATTTCATCATTTTTAACCTCCCTACTAAAAACCGCTTTCATGTTCTTCTGAAACCACCATTTTTCAGTTTCGAAACTCTTGGAATATCCTAACTATGTGACAGGCTAAGGAGCATATTGAAAATCTCAAAAGGGATACTTTCTGCCGAACAACAAAAGGACATTTTTCACCATAGTGTGTTTGATTCATCAGTTAGAAAGCATCTCAATTTCAATCATGAACTCAGATGCACCTTGTCTGGAAAAAGAATCCAAGCGCTTGATAGCAACAAGATGTGCTGCAGTAGTATCTTTAGCACCATAAATATGACCCTTGTATACCTTGCCAAACCCATTCCCAATGACCAACGAGTCATCAAAGTTTAAAGTAGCTAACTTAACCTCTGCAAGCAAAAACGATGAAATCGGTCGATCGACAACGTTGCAAGTGTTGTGGTTAGTTGAAATGTTCCTGTGGGAGTCCCACAAGTGAGATAACGCGATGTGTACATCTACATTCAGATGAGTATTTGAGGTACACCGGCATCACTACTGTAGACCGTTTGAAACACACTAAGCGTAATCCGGGGAGTTACCAAAGTGACCTGCTTGTAGGTTGTTTGATGTTAACCTGGCGAGGAGTTTCCATTCAATCGAGGATCACAATTGTGAACCTCTCATAAATGTTCTCGACAGATTGCTAAGATCGTGAAGGACTCGATAATGTATCACTTGCGTCCTTATTGTTGAACGACAAGTGATAAAATGTCAAGTGGTTAAATGTGAGTGAAGACAGGGGTATTGTTATTTACACTCTATCCCATCAATAGTCATTTCGTATTCAAAAGGTGAGTATTAGTTACGTTTTACATGTGTGTGTGTACATATGTAGGGTCTGATCTGATCAACGACTCTCTTAAATGCAGGGTCTAATGAAACTTAATTCCTTGTATTTTTCATAATCTAAAATATATCTCAATATTGAAATTAGTAGTTTTTCGCATCATTAGGGGATTAATGACTCAGTTCTCATATAATTTATGTTTTCAAAATGTAAAGAGAAAACATTATTATCACCACATGTATTATAATTAAATGAAGGGGAAACAAATTTGAAGAGAACAATAATTTACCTTGAGATGTACTTTGTTCTTGAATAAAAAGATGATTACTAAACAAAGAAGGAAGATAAAAATTTGTTGAAGTGAGATCTATGGATTTTTAAAGCTAAGTTAAATTAGTTATTCAACTAATTTAAATTTAACTATGAGCTGAAATTCGGTGCATATTATTTTATAGGATACAGACTGCACATTAGACTACGTAGTGTAAAAAAGCCCCGTCAAATCAGGTGCACCACATACTAAAGATATATCAACTTAAAATAGATATATTTCCCAAACGACTTGATACTATGATCTATAACCTTGAATGGCCACAACTTGATGTCACTTTGGACAAATAATCAAGTGGGAAAAAAGATATTAGTAAGTACAAAGTAGGAATTTAAAATTCAAATTCAAAAGACAAATGAGAATGTTGCATGAAATTGACATTGGAAAATGTTGCCTTAGCTTAAAGATGTCAGCACACAGTGTCCTATAATACTACCAGTAGTACGTAATAGAGTAGCCTAAAATTTATAGATTGGCTTATTTTAAACGCTTAATCTTCAAGTTGATAATGTATCTATATATATACATATATACATATATATATATATATATATATATATATATATATATATATATATATATATATATATATATATATATAGAATATATATTAGCTACAATATTTTGTAGCTAATTGGCTACAATATTGTGCTTCAAACTGTGGGTCCCTGACTCTTTTTGTGAGTCCTGAGTTATTACTGCGGGCCCCTGATTAATTTCTTGTGTATTTTTGGTGGAGTATTACTTATGATTTGGACCATCCTTCAATTACTTATGTCTAAGTGTCTTTATTGATTTGGACCATCCTTCAATTTCTTTGACTTGGTGCATTTGGCTCATTTCTAACGAATAGTTCCCTAAAATATTGTTATAAGTTCCAATGTCCAATCTGCAGATAGTTCCTGTAAAAAGTATCAGTGATGAAGAGAAGCTAAGTTCGTTAGCAAGGGAGTGTAATTTCTTCTTTTTAATTCTCATTTGTTCTTTTTCATCCTCATTTACTCTTTTTGAATGCTTATACAATTAAAAACGATTAATAAATGTTTTATAACTTGTTATTTTTGATACTCATTTCTTCTTTTTAATCCTCAATTATTCTTTTTGAATGCTTATACAATAATAAATGTTTTTTCGTAACTTGTTCTTTTTTATACTCATTTGTTCTTTTTAAAGCTCATTTGTTCTTTTTATTACTCATTTGTTCTTGTTAATACTCATTTGTTCTTTTTTATTCTTATTTGTGCGTTTTCATCCTCATTTACTCTTATTTGTTCTTTTTAATTCTCATTTGTGCGTTTAGGGTACATGGTTTTAGCAACTATAAATCTTCTTATTTGATCATCAGAGCCACTCCAAGTTGTTTGGGAAGTGGGGCAAACCTTATTGAGGATGATGAGTCCCTTAGAGGGGTTGTTACACAACTGAATCCTGAGACGGGATTCCCTTAAGGGGGAGGGAATGTAACATCATAGGCAGTTACCGATATTTGTTCTTTTTAATATTTATTTGTTCTTTTTGAATGCTTAGCACACACCATGTAGTTACAAGTTAAATATATCCCTATAACCAATGTGACTCTAGTAAAAAAAAGTAAAGTAACTCCCAATACCGTCTTGCACGGGTTATGGGTCCCAATACCGTCTTCCACGGTGTATGGGGGAGGTTAAGACGTAGACAACTATACGCCTACCTAAGGTCTCGAGAGGCAATGTGACTCTAGTACCAATGTCAATACTAAACAATATTACATTCATTGAAAGCAAATGGATATATTAAACTCGATTTAGGAATTTAGTTCAGCTCAAGTTTTAACTTACTTTTAAATGTGAATTGTACTTTTTTTATATTTATTTTTACTTAAATGGCCATAAGCAAGATGCTCTTTTTAATCAATGAATGAGATTAGAAGTGGTGTTTTAATGAACGTTTGAAAGTTAATATCATTAACTTCATTAATAAGGGGCAAATATGCCAATATCCTTTAGTAGGTTGCTACGCTCCTACTTTTAGGCGGTTCATATAAGCAATCATACAAAGCTCTACACACAATTCTCAATAGTGTTATCACTTTGAGTTTGATTAACTAGCTAATATAAGCTCGAAGTTTACACTTTACACTCTCTCTCTTTCTCTCATTCACTAATTTTCACACACTCAAGTGAAAGAACAATAGTAATATCTTATAGAATATATATATATACACACACACACACACACACACACACACACACACACACACATATATATATTGTTGATCCCAGTTGAGCAAAGATCTTATATATTTTTGAATGCTTATTCAAAACGATTAATAAATGTTTTTTTCGTAACTTGTTCTTTTTAATACTTATTTGTTCTTGTTAATCTTATATATTACTCATTTGTTCTTGTTAATACTCATTTGTTCTTTTTTATTCTTATTTGTGCGTTTTCATCCTCATTTGTTCTTTTTAAATGCTTATTCAAAACGATTAATAAATGTTTTTTTCGTAACTTGTTCTTTTTAATACTTATTTGTTCTTGTTAATCTTATATATTACTCATTTGTTCTTGTTAATACTCATTTGTTCTTTTTTATTCTTATTTGTGCGTTTTTTATTCTTATTTGTGCGTTTTCATCCTCATTTGTTCTTTTTAAATACTTATTCAAAACGATTAATAAATGTTTTTTTCGTAACTTGTTCTTTTTAATACTTATTTGTTCTTTTTGAATGCTTATTTGTTCTTTTTGAATGCTTATACACATTAATAAATGTTTTTATCCTCATTTTTTTAATACTTATTATCAAAAAGAACAAATAAGAATTTTTTAATACACATTAATAAATGTTTTTTTAGTAACTTGTTCTTTTTAATACTTATTTGTTCTTTTTAATACTCATTTGTTCTTTTTAAAGCTAATTTGTTCTTTTTATTACTCATTTGTTCTTGTTAATACTCATTTGTTCTTTTTTATTCTTATTTGTGCGTTTTCATCCTCATTTACTCTTATTTGTTCTTTTTAATTCTCATTTGTTCTTTTTAAATGCTTATTCAAAACGATTAATAAATGTTTTTTTAGTAACTTGTTCTTTTTAATACTTATTTGTTCTTTTTAATACTCATTTTTTTTTTTTAAAGCTAATTTGTTCTTTTTATTACTCATTTGTTCTTGTTAATACTCATTTGTTCTTTTTTATTCTTATTTGTGCGTTTTCATCCTCATTTGTTCTTTTTAAATGCTTATTCAAAACGATTAATAAATGTTTTTTTAGTAACTTGTTCTTTTTAATACTTATTTGTTCTTTCACAAGTCCTCTTAACAACTGAATCCTGAGACGGGATTCCCTTAAGGGGGAGGGAATGTAACATCATAGGCAATTACGCTGTCTGTAACCTGAGACTCGATCAACTTTACTACACATTAATAAATGTTTTTTTAGTAACTTGTTCTTTTTAATACTTATTTGTTCTTTTTAATACTCATTTGTTCTTTTTAAAGCTAATTTGTTCTTTTTATTACTCATTTGTTCTTGTTAATACTCATTTGTTCTTTTTTATTCTTATTTGTGCGTTTTCATCCTCATTTACTCTTATTTGTTCTTTTTAATTCTCATTTGTTCTTTTTAAATGCTTATTCAAAACGATTAATAAATGTTTTTTTAGTAACTTGTTCTTTTTAATACTTATTTGTTCTTTTTAATACTTATTTGTTCTTTCACAAGTCCTCTTAACAACTGAATCCTGAGACGGGATTCCCTTAAGGGGGAGGGAATGTAACATCATAGGCAATTACATTTATGCATAACTTTGAGACTCGATCAACTTAACTACACATTAATAAATGTTTTTTAGTAACTTGTTCTTTTTAATACTTATTTGTTCTTTTTAATACTCATTTGTTCTTTTTAAAGCTAATTTGTTCTTTTTATTACTCATTTATTAATAAGATGAAAAAAATAACAAGTTACGAAAAAAAACATTTATTAATCGTTTTGAATAAGCATTCAAAAAGAACAAATGAGAATTAAAAAGATGAAATTTGTTCATAAATCGTCGGTCGACAACGTTGCAAGTGTTGTGGTTAGTTGAAATATTTATAAAGTTAAAGGACTAAATGTGACAACTTAGAATGTCAGGGGTTAAAAGTGTAATTTGACCAAACTAAACTAAAAGGGCTAAAGTTGTTAAAACATAGAACTTAAGAGTGGTTTATAAAACTTTGTTAGTTTTATAAATATATTAAGTGTTAGACTGGACTTAATATAATAAAAGTATTATTATAATTAAAGTCGGGGTTTATCGGAGTATAAAATGTCGGGTTAATAAATATTTATTTATTAACGGAACCCATAACAATAATACTATTTAAGTTACGAAACATTTATTAATCGTTTTTAATTGTATAAGCATTCAAAAAGAGTAAATGAGGATGAAAACGCACAAATAAGAATAAAAAAGAACAAATGAGTATTAACAAGAACAAATGAGTAATAAAAAGAACAAATGAGCTTTAAAAAGAACAAATGAGTATAAAAAAGAACAAGTTACGAAAAAACTTTTATTAATCGTTTTTAATTGTATAAGCATTCAAAAAGAATAATTGAGGATTAAAAAGAAGAAATGAGTATAAAAAATAACAAGTTACGAAACATTTATTAATCGTTTTTAATTGTATAAGTATCCAAAAAGAGTAAATGAGGATGAAAACGCACAAATAAGCATTGGCTCGGTACTGGCACGGGGTCCATTCCGAACCGTCGGCTGTCGTGGACTCGCTCGAGCTGCTCACGCAGCGGCGGGTGGTCGCGTGCCGGCCGAGACAGTGGGAACGGCTCTTTCGGGGGCCTTCCCCGGGCGTCGAACAGCCAACTTAGAACTCGTACGGACAAGGGGAATCCGACTATTTAATTAAAACAAAGCAGGTGAATAAGTTAATAAGGAGACATGCAAATAAATTGTGAGCTTGGGATAAAAATGGGACAGGCCTGAGGTTATATTTTAGTAAAGATATTGTAATCGTTAACCAACACAATCCAAGTACTCATAGAACGAAGCCTCATCTTCGACTCGAGATTAGGTTATATTTTAGTAAAGACGCCTAAATTATATAAAATCCTTCTTAAAAGGCGCTAAAATTAGGAGAGCCGCAGGTGATGCTAATCCGGTGTTAATTCACTAAAAGTCTTCGTTAATGATGAAAATGAAAAGAAAACTCGTTCAAACTGGTGAATTTGATGTTTGAACAATAAAGGTTATATCAGTTTTGCCAAAAATGCCTGTTGACCCTGCTTAAGAACATATAAACCATTTCTACGTCTTCCTTGTACATGTAACTTCTCATTTTTACAACTCTGAAACGCATAATAAATTTGTCCAAGAATGGAGGTAGAACGATATACTGGTTTTCGATCCATATGATGAGGATATTCTCTTGCTTTAAAGTCATTAGAAAGAGAAAACTAACTTTTTTGCCACTTCTGGACGTATCTAAAGCGTCGTAATACAAGGCAATCAATTTGTTATTAGTAGAATAAAAAGTGCCACTATGTAACTAGTCATATCTAGACCTAATATATGAATTGGCCTAGTAGCAGACAAGAAAAACTAAAAATATACATCTTTTGTGATTTGCAAGAGGATACATTTTCATAATTTATAATCTAGAGTTTACTTGGGGACAAGTAAAGCTCAAGTGGGGGATATTTGATGAACTCAAATAAGTACATTACCAGCTATAATTACGAGCTAAGGATGTTGTTATACCAGCAACATATTTAAATTTGATAAAACAAGTAATATTAGAGGACTAACATCAGTTAATTGGTATGAAGGGGAGGAATT
Organism: Chrysanthemum makinoi; assembly: GCA_910596185.1. Lineage (NCBI taxonomy): Eukaryota > Viridiplantae > Streptophyta > Magnoliopsida > Asterales > Asteraceae > Chrysanthemum > Chrysanthemum makinoi. The sequence continues at coordinate 157,602,010 of OU343220.1, forward strand.
GCAAGCAAGTTGGAGGACTCAGTTAATCATTTTTAGCCTTAAACTGATATTTATATAATAACTCAAAACTTTATATCCTGAGAAGTAAAAGTTATGTACAAGGGATTGTGGAAAAAGTCCACAAGCAAACTAAACCAAACAAACTTGCTCTAACAAAACTAGACAAGCACATCTACATGGAAACGACTAAACAATCTACCAAAAAAAAAATGAACATCCTAAAGTGCCACATCGCGGCTAAACAACAGGCTAAAATTGCCACGTCGCAGCTAAACAACAGGCTAAAATTGCCACGTCGCGGCTTTTATGCCACACCAAAAGTTCACGCGGCTCAGATATTTATAGCATGATCTAGGTCTGGTATTAAAGAATGTCATTTAAAAGGCTCAATTACTAATAAACTGAGAACCGACCAGCCTAAATTAAACTTGAATATAAGAACCTTAAATAATTACCTAATCTACAACTTAATTCATTGTTGGCAGCCATGTTCAATTCCATTAGCATTCACTTGACACTCCACGAAACTTATTCCAATAAACCACATGCGTCGTTAAAATAGCTGATAATATGCCATAATATAATATATATTCCACCATTCTATTAGGCTGAGGCCCAATTGTGGACCTATAGTATTCATTCATCTTTAGAAAGCAAAATCAAACTATGCAGACAAAAATAGTTTTTTTTCAATTGTATGCAATTGCAATCAAATTCATGTCTGAGATTAGGGAGTACTATATTCTTGTCCTCGGTCACAAGAATCGGCGGCACACCATTGTAAAATGTTCATAGCAAAAGTATCCTTTAACCTTAAATGTTCTAATATGATAACCTTTTGTAGTGTCTAAGATTTTAAACTTATTTTAAATAAACCCTCCTAAAAACGTCATTATACCTCTACCTACTCCTACTCCATGACACCGTAGACCTGCTCCTTTCCCATCGATGATTTCACTAGCGCAAAAAGCACTCGCTAGTAGTGGGAAATACTAAAGAAATGCTAATGGATATTATGATTCCATTAGTGTTGCCTGGTTGTTCCAATAATCATAACAATATTTAATAAGATAGTTATTGTATAGACTTTTTCCATTTATCAAACTATAGTTTTAACACAAAAAAAATATGTGTATTATAACCATGATTTTATATAATGCATCTGGTTAGTAACTGCATTACAATATTCTTACATAAACAAAATGAATGTCTAACCTGTGTTTAATATTATGAAAGTAGTCTAGTCCACAGGACAAGAAGAGCTCCATCGACTGAAAGAAATCAAAAGCCATAAGCTAAGCGGCAGCAGATGGAAGAACCCTAGATGTGGTTATGAGTGATGAGATCGATATAGCAGAGAGATAGTTGGAGAAGGGGGCTGTTTCAAAGTGTGTGTGTTTTAGGGTTTACACAAATGATACAAAGAGTTTATCACATGTGTTGGGCCTTTTACTTTGGAAGTGGACTGGGCCTTTTTCCGAAAAACTTGGTTCCTAAGAAATATTTGTGTTTTTGTGGGAAAGTTGAGGACCCGGTTCTTGTGGTGAAATGTGCTCAAGGGGCTTGAAATATGATTGTGGGCATAAGTGTTTGTTGTTGTGTCACGCGGGTCCTTGTCCGAAACTAGTTAAAGTTAGGTACTTTTGTGGTGGTGTTGAGGATGTCAAAAGATGCGGGTTTAAGGAGTTTAGTTGTAAGAAGACGCATTCTAGGTTGTTTGATTGTAAGGTGCATTGTTGTGGTGAGGGTAAGTGTCAGCCTTGTCGGGCTAAAGGGGTTTATACGTGTCAATTATGGGAAGGTTAAGGAGGATAAAGATTGTTGTTAGCGGGGAGATTGAGTGTGGGGAGATGTTAGGGTGTGGGAAGCATCGTGTAGTAAAGGGTGTAATGAGGGTGAGTGTGGTAAGTGTCCGTGTGTGAAAAGGGTTTATGAAGGAATGGCGTGTGATGGGACTTGTGATAAGAAGTTGGAGTGCGGGATGCATAGGTTTCCGGAAAGGTGTCATCGTGGTACGTGTGTTGAGATGTGTAGAATTGTTGTTTGGAAGTCTTGTAAATGCACGCGTGAGCTTGAAGAAATGGGTAAAAAGTTGCTCGCTTTTTGAATAACTTTTTTTTTTTTTTTTTTTTTTTTTTGATGCGGTTGTTATGTAGAGGACATAAACTGAATTTAGAATAGGTTACTTGTTATCAAGATGTAGTATGTGAAAGGAATTAAGGAAATATCAACGTGTACGTGATTGGACGCTATGCTTGTAAGTGAAAGTGTTGTGATGCTGATTTCCCTCCTTGTTCAGAGGTACCCCATACGATAGCATTCACGTTTTGTAACTTTTGTAGTGGCATACTTAAAAGTCTATTGTTTATGTAATTTGGACATATCAGATATGTGACAAGAAGCTACGATGCAATAATCACGAAAGCCCATCGTCTTGCCACATGTAACTTATGCTCTCTTAATAGTCTAGAAATTTGTGTATGAGGATTTGTAATAGATTAGTTGGGTAAGACGTGGTAACACAGATTTAGGTTGCAGCTTAAGTAATAATTAGTTTTGAGTGTTTGGGTATAGATTCAGAAAGTGATTCTGATATTGTAATGTAAGAATTATCAGCTAGTTGACATGGGTTGCTAGAGTCTCTGTGATAGTGTTTGAATGTGTTTCTGTTGTTTGAAGGTTTAACAATCAGATAACAGTGTGTTGAGCCATCGGAAAAGCTTAGTTTTATGACCTCAAAACACAATAATTAGGTAATCAATTACAAAACATGAATTTCTTATAATAATAGTAACCATATATGGAGAAGCATTTAAGAAGTTGCTGGAAGCCCGTAAGAATATTGACTGTTGGAATGAATGTGAAGGTACCTACGGATCTCTACCTCTTGATCACCCTTTAGTCAGCCAGTGTATCTTAAACTTCTCTTATGATCTTTTCCCTTCTTGAATGTTAAGTTGAAATCCGGATCTTATATTATTATTGACTTAGTTTCATTCTTGTAGAGGTGCTTGTGCTCCATGTCCTGTAATGGTGACTATTTCATGTTTCTGTGGTGAGACGCGCTTTGAGGTGAGGTTTGAACTTTATGAATTGTAATTATTCATATCCTATAAAATTCCAGTTATCATGAAATTCCAGTTACATCTCACGTAAAATCAGGGACTGATATTCTTTCTCCATTTAAATGTTCCAAACGTCATATACCCGCTTTATGGAGACATAAGTAGATTAGCAGGGACGCAGGGTAAATAACTGCTTATCAAATTGCTTTGCACATTACATATATGTGCATTCTATTTATTAGCGAGAACCGAGAAGTAAGTTGCTATCTTTGTCCAGCCACATAAGTGTCATTATGGAGCCTGCCCTCAATGTCGTCTGGTTTGTGATGAAGAATACCCGTGTGGGCATAAATGCAAACTAAGGTGTCATGGTCCTATACCTCCTCCTGATCCCGAGTTTTACTTTCAAACCAAAGAAAAAGAAACAACATCATCATCAAAGTGAAAGTGCTCCTGGTTTTGCATGCCCACCTTGCCCAGAACTTGTTTGGAGGCCATGTGTTGGTGAGCTTGTGTTCCGTGTTCATCTGTACAACCATTTTCGCTAGTGATCCGGCTAGGATAGTGTAGGAAAACCACAGACATTAGACTTACCTACTGCCATAATTGACAAGTGATGATGTCTCTTTATTGAAATAAAGATATGGCATTGTGGCCCTTGGTTTCCTAATGCTGGCCAACTGGCCACTTGCCGCATGGAAAAATGCATGATGAAAATGGGGTCTGTCTAGGACCAGTTACACAAGGCGAATGGATGGTCAATGAGGCCTCGGGTTTTATATATTTCACGGGAAATCTAGATGATCCACTGGAGTGTCATCTGTATCGCGCTAAACTATTTCCAACGAATGCATTAGAAAGCCCAGTGAAGCAAACCCATGGCAAAAATCGCAATTTTTTTTGGCATTGGAATAAATATAATCTGTCCTACTTGTGAGCTTATTCTGTTTGGGAAACTTGATGTTGATTAAGGTTAACCTTTTTTTCTAGCATGCTTCCTTTGACCTTAATTAATCAATGGGTCGGTCAAAAATCGTGCCATAGTTATTATGGAAGCGTGCCAACTGCACATAGGCTCAAGAATATGCCCCAAATCCAGAGTCTGGCTTTTGACACTACAGTGATAGGCGGAGCTATGTGGATACGTAGAGGGGTGATTTGTAAGTTTGGGTGACGTGGTGTTAGGATATGCGCGTGAGATGGAGAGTTATGATCCAAGAGATCAAGAGCTATATGAAATAGAAGGTGTGTACTTATGGTTTGGCAAGCCTAAGTTCGTTAAAAGTATTGATATGCCCTTATGAGTTTCGAGTTCACGAGAACAACACAGAGTGACCAGTAGTTTTTAAACAATTATAATAATGATCCGGTTGTTCTTTCCGATCTTCAGATAATCAACAAGGGTACCATTGATACGTGTAATCAACCAAAGGCTCGCTTTGGCGGGTCGATCCGGGCGGAAGACATTGTCAGGTGAGGAGTTTGGCTGGGGTGACACATTTGTTAAAAGATAACGCAAGTGTCCTAAGATGAGCTCAACGAGAACAGAAATCTCGTGTGGAACAGAAGGGTAAAAGCTTGTTCAACATTCACACAATTGGTCATCGCGCTTGGTTGAAAAGCCTGTGGCGCGAAGTTACCTCTTGTGTCTTTGGATTATGTTGAAAGCCTCTAAGTATGAATTCGGGCTAGAAGAGACGCGTGTGCCCGCCGCCTGTTTGCCGACTACAAAGTGTAATAAAGCCCATGCAAATCAAGTACGAGTAGTAGCTTATATTCGTTTGAATGACCTCCTAGCTTTATAAATTTATTTAAGTGTCGTTACACTTACATTTTATACTTCATAGTTCATTGTGTTTGAGGTTTATTTATTGGCGGGGTTGTTACCAATCTAATCTCTGTGATTCCCCTAAGGGGATGTAACACCCTAGGCAATCATGTTATCAGACTACAATTTTATATGATCTCGAAAAGTCATATATAGCTCTTTGTGTATGGTAGAAAATATTAGGTTAACCCACTCTCCTATATGCAGTGTATGCTATAACAATTTATTAAGAACACTTTTGTCTTTGAAGTCACAAATTCTTGTGCATGACTAACATCAACATGATCCTCATCTGGAATTGGGGGTGTAAATCTTTCAACTAAAGGGATATCAGTATGAGGGAATGGCTCTTCATTACGAGGGGTGTAGATCTTTGAACACTGTTGATAGCTTTAAAGGGAAACAACCAAAAGAAGAAGAACACCATGTTGCTGATCCAGTTGGCTTATAAAGACCAAAACCAGAGTTTGAGAGTTTGCGGATGATTTAAACAATTATTATAGATCACCACGCACTGTACCAAAACCTCTAGTGAGTTCCAAGGTCTTACAAAACGCTTCATTGCCGGGCCGACGCTTCGAGCTGCTTTACTGGCGGGCGGTAAGCCGCTGCGTCGCCGAGGGACAGGAACGGCTCTTTCGGGCCTTCCGGCCGAACACCAACTTAGAACTCGCGACGCGACAAGGAATCCGATATTTAATTAAAACAAAGCATTACGATGGTCCTGCGGATGCTAGCGAATGTGATTTCGCCCGCTCAATGTCAAAGTGAAGAAATTCAACCAAGCGGCGGGTAAACGGCGAGAGTAACTATGACTCTCTTAAGGTAGCCAAATGCTTCGTCATCTAATTAGTGACGCGCATGAATGGATTAACGAGATTCTGTCTGTCCATGTCTACTATCCAGCGAAACCACCAACTGAATGGGCTTGGCGAAGTGGCGAAAAGAAGACCTTGAGCTTGACTCTAGTCCGCCTTTGTGAAATGACTTGAGAGGTGTAGTATAAGTGGGAGCCCTCGGCGGTGAAATACCACTAATTTTAACGTTATTTTCACCGCCTCTTTTTGGACCTAGGCCGCCTTTGCCGATCTAGCGAGAAGACATTGTCAGGTGGGGAGTTTGGCTGGGGCGGCACATCTGTTAAAAGATCCTTTAGATCTTCGGAATTTTAAGCTAGAGGTGTCAGAAAAGTTACCACAGGGATAACTGGCTCATTCATAGCGACGTTGATTTTTGATCCTTCGATGTCGGCTCTTCCTATCATTGTGAATCAGAATTCACCAAGTGTTGGATTGTTCACCACTTGACTGTACGGTACGGTGGCCCGAACGACTCATCCGTAGTGGAATTGTACTTTCATGGCGGCCCGAACGACTCATCCGTCGCACGACGGTCTAAACCCAGCTCACGTTCCCTATTGGTGGGCTTCACAATGATAGGAAGAGCCGACATCGGGATCAAAAGCAACGTCGCTATGAGCGGCTTACGCTACAAGCTTATCCCTGTGGTAACTTTTCCGGACACCTCTAGCTTAAAATTCGAAGATCTAAAGGATCGTTAGGCCACGCCACGGTTCGTATTAGCATCGGAAATCGAGAATCAAACAAGCTTTTACCCTTCTGCTCCATCGAATGCGAAGCGAGCTTGCAGGTCCAAAAGAGGTCAGCCGGCCCGATTCACGGAATAAGTAAAATAACGTTAAAATTAGTGGTATTTCACGGAATAAGTAAAATTCCGTTCCCAGTCTGTCCCTCGGCCGGCACGCGGTAGTAATTCAACCTAGTACGAGAGGAACCGTTGATTCACACAATTGGTCATCGCGCTTTGTTGAAAAGCCAGTGGCGCGAAGCTACGTGTCGGATTATGACCGCCCTAAGTCAGAATCCGGGCTAGAAGCGTCGCGTGTGCCCGCCGCCTGTTTGCCGACCAGCAGTAGGGGCAAAGGCACGTGCGACGGATGAGTCGTTCGGGCCGCCATGAAGTACAATTCCCATCAAGTGGCGGGTAGAATCCTTTGCGAGGACTTAAATACGCGACTGGGTATTGTAAGTGGCAGAGTGGCCTTGCTGCCACGATCCACTGAGATTCACCGCTGCCGCCGATTCGTCCCCCCCAAAACATCCCATTTTGTTTCTTGAACTTGGCCCAGAGGTTTCCTGCCTACAAACGAAAGAATTTTACCAAGTGTTGATAAATTTGTTCATAAATCGTCGGTCGACAACGTTGCAATTTGAATAAGCATTTAAAAAGAACAAATGAGAATTAAAAAGAACAAATAAGATGTTCTTTTTTATCCTCATTTTTTCTTTTTGATACTCGTTTGTTCTTTTTGTTACTCATTTGTTCTTTTTAATTCTTATTTGTTCTTTTGGATAATGTGCGTGTATATATATGTTCTCTTTGCCCAAAAACCCTAAAACCAGAGCTTTATTACAGCTAAAAATTTTGCAGGTGCTCTAAACCCTAAACCCTTATTTGATCACTTTTGTATCCGTTATTACTTAATATCGTTCTTTTTCACTTTTTAGGTCTCTTGAAGGCAAATTGCTGTAATGGCACTTATTTGGACGAAAAGGCGCGGATAACGTTTAAAAGTTCAGCGTTAGTATCCGGTCTTAACCCGTTGCTCAACCCTAGTTCAGAGTTTTGTTAAGACCGGATACTAACGCTGAACTTTTAAACGTTATCTGTGCATCAAACTAACGCTGTGTTTGTATTGGTTTTGTAGGGTTGAAGACTTTGTGGTGCGTCATAGTGCCATTTTTATCATCATCCTTATCTTGGGGATTGAAATATGTTTTGGTGCCATACTTAATGCCAAATACCTTGTAGCCTACATTTATACAGGCTTCTTTGTTTGCATTTTGGTAATCGTGGTAATCTTAGCTTGAGTGTCTCGATTATTGACTTTGGCCATTTTCTTCGTATATCCGCGCCTTTTCGTCCAAATAAGTGCCATTACAGCAATTTGCCTTCAAGAGACCTAAAAAGGGAAAAAGAACGATATTAAGTAATAACGGATACAAAAGTGATCAAATAAGGGTTTAGGGTTTAGGGTTTAGAGCACCTGCAAAATTTTTAGCTGTAATAAAGCTAAAAATGAGGATAAAAAAGAACATCTTATTTGTTCTTTTTAATTCTCATTTGTTCTTTTTAAATGCTTATTCAAATTGCAACGTTGTCGACCGACGATTTATGAACAAATTTATCAACACTTGGTAAAATTCTTTCGTTTGTAGGCAGGAAACCTCTGAGCCAAGTGCAATGTATGAACAACAGCTACCCTGTATACATTTTTATCTAGAGTGACAATATTCAATCTACATAAAAATTTGTTAACGTCAACAAGTAATCGAAGGCTCCCAATCACCATGCGTTTTATACAAATGTCTTCGTATCGATCTTTAATAAGTTTATATCAGCTAATACACAAAATAAGATAATTCAGTCACATTCTAAAGTACAAAAAGCATAGCTTTCATGTATTTTACTTGGCTACTTTTGAGTGCTAACTAATACTACAATTTTTACACAAGTAAATTTTCAAATTTTGATCCATGCTTGTACGAAATAAACAAATATAAAAATCATCACCATCCAAATTACACTGCGGAGAATTTATGTTTCTTTCATCTTTGATCATCTATTTTTCTCACCATATTACACCATATTGTTGGTGCAATCAAATACACGTGATTAACGTTGCTAACCCATTATGACCTAAAGGTTGATCATGTCACAACAATCTTTGGTTATATCTACACATGTCAACAATTTTTAGCATTCATAAAAATAAAAACATACCAGAGTACGTAAGAAATAATCAATAATAATAAGATATGGTCATATACAATGACAATACCCCAATAACACAAATTAGAGCCACAATAATTAGCAAGTCTACTGGTCGATCACGATCCAGTCACCATTGTCACTACAGTGGCCGAAGTTGATAAGGGCTCTCCAGTGATCTTCGCAGACCATCACTATAGGATTACGAAGCTAAGAAATTTTATTAAACAAATGTATAAAATAAAAGGCAGATTTATCTTTTTTGCACTGCACATACGTGATTGAAGTTCATATTCATCTTCTCCGCCCATTAAACATCAGTGACCCCTCATCTGCATCATTACTAACAAGAAATTAGTAAAAAACTTCATCCAACAAAAGCAAAGAAATCACAAAGCTAGTCTATGAATATCTACCCACTATTTTAAGCAGAGGTGTCTCCATTTTAACTCTTTAACAGTAAAAATGAACTTTTTTTTATTTAATAAGAGAAGATACAAAAGGTTAAAATAATAGACGCATCGATCACCTGTAGTTTACTTTTGGTAACATAAAATTTTTTTCATCATATCTACCCTCTTGAAAGATGTATAGCGCCGTCACCCCCCACTACAGCACTACTCCATGTATGCAAGCTAAAGAAATCAAACATGGATAATATATACGTATAAGTTTAAGTATATAAGCAAAGCGGGAAAAAAATAAGTAAGGAAAAGAATAAGAACAATGGTGTTACCGTTATCAGAAATGGTTCGCCGAAAATTAGTAAGTGAGCAGAGATGGTTGGAGGTTGATGAATAAAATTGTGTGAAATAAAATTAGGATGAGTATGAATCTATAATGAAAAGACGTGGTTGTTGGTTGAGTGACGAGATGAAAGATGGTACAATAATTTTTCAAAGGTGAAACAGTAAAAAGAGGCTTTCTTTTTATATAATAAAAGCTAGCATTGTCTGCTTATGTGTCATCCCCAAAGGCAATGTGAGCTGCTGATGTGTCATCTCTAAAGGCAATTACAGTAAAAAGAGGCTTTTTTTTTTTTTTTTTTTTTAATAGGTAGATATTTCTTACACATGATGATTATTATGTGTGTAGACAAAGTCCAAAAACTAACAACGTTTCATTTGTATTTGTATATGTTCGATTTTTTATTTTATTTTTTTATTTTTTCAAAACATAAAGGTGTACATGAAATGTATAATTATGAACCAAGTTGTGTTGGAACGTTTAAAAAAATCTAATTGCATCGTTTATACATTATAACCATTCGGTACTTGTAAACAAAGTATGAATAATATCAAGTTGTAAGCTCTGCATAGGTTCATTTATGATGTGGATGATCGTATAAGACTAAAAATGGTATATCTGGATTCATCGAAAGGTTTATGAATATTTATATACCGAGTATGATTTTGTCCAAAAATACAAAGTGTACATACGTGTATGAATATAATCGAGTCTCATTGTGTTTGATTATATAAAATGCGACATGACAAGTTTAAAATAGAGTGAAAAGTTAAAACGTGAACTTTCTGGAAGTTTTGGTATTTCATTTATGTTTTAAACGTGAATTAAAATATTTCAGTTACACATTAAAAATTGGTTAACGTGTAAAATTTGTTTTCGAGTGTGTTTTTATCAAAGAAATATAAAAATATAAATATTAGCTCCAAAAGTTGTTCATTAGACTAAACCATACTTTTTATTGGTCGGTTCGTGTGCGAGTTCGTGTTTAGATAAAGCGAAATAACTTCTCGTATAAGTTAGAAAAAAACTCATAAGTGGCCAGAAAATATAAAATATGCATTTTCTGATATTCATAAGTAGTTTAGATTGTTTCAGTGTGGGGAATAACTTTCCATAATTATATCAAGTGAGTTAAAGCTTGCTCAAAAATGTTCAGGTAATAATAAATAAATATTTATTATTAAATTAAAGTTTGGAAATTTACCGATTGTCACAGGAGCTAAGCCGTGCCTCCACTTATTCCTAATATTTAGTAGTGGATGAAGTATAGTTGATTAACTTTTTGAATAACAATGTTCATTTTTGCTACTAACGTGTCAACGATCTTGGCAAAGTTTGAGAGAAAAAAACAATAAACTTACAAACAAATAGTTGATGTTGAGCGAAGAAAAGTAACCGGTAATTGCTCTTGTTTAAGGAATATGAAAATCAACTTATGTAGGTTTTGTTAGTGTTTTTGTTTTGGCTAATTGTGCAAATTTTTGCGAAAAATACAAAACTCTATCCATCCCAAATTCATTATTCATTAATTTTCTATTTTTCTTAAATTATGTATCTTAATCTGCCATAAGGGGAGATGTCCATTGACAAAGTTATTCACGGTTCATACTAAGAGGTTTTCTTTAAGCTAACGAGTTCACGTAGTTTGCGCTTATGTTTGAAAAGTTACTTTTCTAGCTTATTTTAAGACATATAGACTTATATCAACCTATAAAATTTAAAATAAGCCGATAAAAGTAAGATTATTAAACGTAAACTGAAATCATTTAAGCTTAATAGCTAAAAAATAAGCTTAAGTGAACACCCCGTACATGCAAGATATTTCAACAACTCATTACATCAGCTAATAAATAATATCCTAAATCTATGTTTTTCATAAAAAAGGAAGACAATTCTTTTATTTGGTTGAAGCCTTCAAGTGAGATTTTGAAAATTTTAAAACCGGGCCTAATGGAGGCATCTACCACCCGTGGTGAGCCTCTACAAAGCGCCATCAGTCACTATGACCTCTCATGCACCGCACACAAATGTGCCTTTTCAGGTTGGTTTGGTAGTGCAGACCACCTAACGTGGTGCACTACCTTTTTTTTAATGAGTGTGTAGGGTATATCGTAGCGGATATATGTTACATAATGTGAGCTATTTTTATGTATTTGGTTGAGTGATTACCACTACGGCTGTTAGGTGATGGGTTAAACTTATGTGCCGCTGAGGTGGAGATGGTTGAAATGTGACCATTAGACTCAATGTAAGATTAAATATTAAGTAAATAGGCGTCAAAATAAACCGAAAAATCTAGCTTATAAAATATAAGACGAAGTCTAATTAGCTTGTTATCAACAAACAAACTTTTAAACAAATACCTTAATTTTTGAATAGAACTTTGATAGGCGAGAGGTGTAAGCACCGCTAGGTGTGAAGCGATCTCGTACTAAACGAACGAACTTTCACTTTCCATAACTAAAATGAAAGAAAGTCAACCTATTCCTGCAATTGCGGTCTGCCTCAGTTTATTGTACTTTTGACCATTTCAAATTATAAATTATTTTCTTAAAAAAGAAAAATACTTAAACATGTTTTTTAAAACTTTTTGTGTCTAAAATTAACAATTCATTTAAGCATTTTGAAAAGAAAAAAAAATGTTGTGTGAAGACCATAAGAGCGCAACTATAACCGTTTGCTACTAAAAAATCTCATTATTATGCATGTGCACTCACTTAGCTTTCTTAAAAACCCAAAATACGTTACATGTTCTTTTTAGAACTTAGACTAGATGGCAAGGCAAGCTGAATACTTCACCTAGTGCTAAACTCACTCGCGAGTACCTTGGCCCTATGAGAAAGTCTCACACGAACCACTCTTCCCGAGGAGACTTAAGGTGATCTCTTCACCTTATTTCATTTGAAAAAAATTAGGCCCCACATTCCTTCCTACCGTGACCTACCTTGTCCACAAAAAAGTGAGTGAAAGTGAGAATAGAGAGAAAGCTAATCTGACACTGAGATATAAGGTGAATGTTACTTAAGCTTGCCATCTAGCCTTAATTGTGTGTAAAAATAAAAAATCATTTAATCTTTTTGGGAAGAAACAAAATTAAAATAGAGAAGTGTAAATATCTTATTGCTGCAAAAAAATAACATTTTTCTTACTTTTATGGTAATTCGTAGTTTGACGAAATGTATAAACAAAAAAATGTTAATATTAATGTTGAGGTTAGTAAATTGTGATATTTTATTTATCGTTTGTTGTTTCAGTGCTTTAGTTCATAGTCGTTTGTATAACACCTGCTTGTGCATTGCTTTTGTTTGTTTATATGCAACTTCATCATGCTCCCGATACCGCTCCCAATTCCGCTCTTAATCTCACACTCAATCTCAATCCGTTTTTCAATACCAATTTGTTAAACTGGGACTAGGATGATGTTATTGTCATCTCGGATGATGAGGAAGATGATGAAGACATGCCAACACCAATTGTTGAGAATCAAATTTTAGCATTTGGGCGAAAAAAGATTTATTGTTTAATTGATAAAGTGAAAGTAATGAAGATTAATAGTTGAGCATATTAATATTTAGATTTCTTGTCAAGGTTAGGTTACACGAAATACTTAGCCACAATATCGCAGCTATAGTTGTTTGCCGCTAGAAAATCCTATTGCTATGCACGAGTATTTGTTTAGTTACACATAAAGCAAAATATTTTTGCTTAAAATTTAACAAACTTATTAACGAGTAATGCTTAATTCCTAAAATACTTTTTTTAAATACAAATTCAATCAATGTTTCCTAAAATACTTATTTTTAACAATGTTTTCACTCGAAATTTGAGAAATATATAAAAACTTTTTATTTTTTTATTTTTTATTATTTTTTTAAATGAATTTCTAAAAAGAATGAGACTTTTTTTTTTATTTGATCTCAACATTAATAATTTTTAAAAATTGATCCACAAACTCTACTATATAAGAAATTATATTACAATTTTTTTAATTATTATTATTGTGTTAGTTAATAACTAGTTATAATACCCGTGCACGCACGGGGTTTTGACAGAAATTTTAATTATAATGTTTTTTTCTTTGAGTAATTAACAATTACTAATTGTTAATTTAAAGTAAATGTGTAAAAGCCCAACCTTTTTATAAGTTTAAACAAACACTTTATTTGTGTTTTTTCACATAATAATATTTTTATTTTATTTTAAACAAACACTTTATAGTAAAGGAATGTAACTAAATAAGTTAGGAAAAAAAGTCATTGCAAAAAGTGACCGAAGAGAACATACAAAGTTTGAATGCAATCCGATAGATATTGTAGTTTTATATTGAAAATACAGTGAGAGGCTACCATGATAGCTGGAGAACAAAGAAGATAGATACAATTTAGGCGACATTCATTGACTCAAAATATGTAAACATGAACATCAAAACTATATGTGGCAATTTGAACCCGGTTATATGAAATGGTTGTAACATGTAATATTATGAGAAATTGGATACTAAATTAACAATTTTTATAGAATTTTTTTCACCTGCTACCCTGCATCCTCATGTTTAGCAGCTTTCATGAGGTACAAATATGAACCATTTTTATATTTTCTGCTAAATAATTGTAAAATCAAGCAAACATATATAAATCCACTAATAGTTGTTCTTTATATTTCATATTTTCATAGCATACTAAAGGCCAAGTTAAGTTTTTTTTTTGTTTATTTATTTTTTTTCCTCACATTTGTTAATCTTACTAACATGTTTTTTGACGAAACATAGAAGAAAAGAGATTTTTACATAGAATTATCCATATGTTTTAGATCATAGAGCCTAACAATTATTAAACATCCTCGTAAGTAAAATAGATGCTTTCAGACATTACCACTTCCTGGGATGTAGAGATCCATGTTATGTCCTTCTTGGTTCTGCATCTTGATAGTTTCTTTAACCAACAACTAATCTACAGACAAAAACAACACAAAAAATTAATAAGAATGCTTAAAATTAATATGTTGATACATTAGCATTACATATAATTCCAATTTATCTTTGTTTCTAACAACTAAAAGCTAAACGAATAAAGCAAGTTGAGTATAATATACATCACATAGTGATAGTGTAAGCTCTAGTACATTGTTAAAGAATATCAAAATTTCAACAGCAAAAAAGATATGATGAAGGGTTGGATATCTTAAACATTTAAGGGAACACAACCATTGACAATCGAGAATTAGAACATTACCAAAATTGAACCATTCGAACTTAAAAGAACTACAACCCTCTACAATATAACAATAGTGACACCAACTAAATGACTAACAGAGATACAAAAAATTCATTAACACATTGACACAATTTCTTAATTGCATTGACCGCAGAAGAAAATATAGCACATGTCTGAAGCATCCAAGTCACCCAAAATACTCGCACAAAATCTATACACGTCACGTCGTCAATTATCATTGATTATGTGTTTCTTAAATTGCATAACCTCATTTAATACAATTTTCTTTATCTAAACTAAATAAAAAAAAATCCTAAAGCTTTTAGTAAAGCACTAATTCCAGATATCTAGACCTAAATTTCAAACATGGTACACTTCTTATAAATCCAAACCCATGACCCGTGCTCAGCTTCCTTAACCTGATACATCTGCACAATGTGTTTGATTAAATGGCTCTCTGGCCAACAGGTTATCTATCACTTTCAACCTGTATGACCTGAACCTAAACTGTAGAGTAATCATTGGTCGACTCGTTTGACGCACTTCACTGTTTTTTCCCTTGACAAACCAAACATGAAACATGATCTAAAACGTTTAAACTACACTGACTACAATAACAGTTAATCAAGGAAAGAAATCTTATTCACCTTTGGCTTCAACATTGTTCAATTTCATGCATACAGTACCCGTAGTTTGAGTCAATAAAGGACCAGCAGAATGGCTTTGTTGCATAGGGCAAAGGTCAGCTTGTGCCCTTGTTGCAGCCTTGGCATTAGATAATCCCGAGCCACTACCTAAAACTCGTCTTTTCACATATCGCCTGTTAGACATAAGACATGTTTCTCCATCTCTTGCTACCTGTTTTTCAGGTTTTGTTTCTTCTCATATTGCCATAATAAGACATGCCTGCATTAAATGATTTTTGGAAAGAACAACAACAATTAAGTATAAAAGCATAGAATTGGCCCTATAATCGTAACTATATAGAAGCAGATTGTATGTATTCTTAAACTGGACTCAGAATTGGCCCGTAATCTAAATAATGAATTCAAGAAGCAAATTATAAGTGGCACGTAAATAATGTATTCATATAAGTAATACTTATATGAATACAGATTATATGCATTCTTAATTTGCTTCTTGAGAGCAAGTGTGGGCTCTGAAATGTAAGACAGAGAGCCTATCGTCAGACTAAGAACAAAAGAAGGTTAATGATTGTGATTTACTAACTTAGGAAAAGAAAGAAAGTAGCGCACCGTTTTCCTTAAAAGCTTGGCAAGGGTCTTTTGTACTTGGCATCAACCTGAACCTACAGATATCAGCAAAAATAAACGGTCGGTTATATTATTTTTCCCGACGTGTGAGAACTGTAAAAAGTATTTACTAATTTACCCAACCAAAAATAAATGGGCGGTTATATATATATCCTCATGGTTTGAACCTGTTGCGGTTCCTTTTTTCTAAATATCAATTTTCATAAAATTTTCGGACTCAAAATCCATTATACCTTATAAACTTAATTTAAAGACCCAACCTTTAACCAAAACAATCATAAAGAACCATAATCTCCCACTCATAACAGGTCATTTCAGGCTATGTTTTACCTTTGACAGGTCAAATGGATTAAAAAATGTTCAATGCTTAAACCCTCAGGATCATCTTATTTATTGTGATTGTAAAAATATATTTGATAATAGATCAACCATAGAATAGAAAAATAAAAAATATTGCAAGGTGCAAGCAACAACATGTAAAAGAAAGACGCGATTCGAAACACTGTTGGCCGACAAAGAACCCCATTTCATTATATAAGCTTCAACCAGAAGCTTTCTTTTTTAATGGGTCCAAACCTGTATCCACGTTCACGATTGGAACCCGGTCCGTTTGAACCTGCATTAAAGGTAACTCCTTTTAAGTTTTGACGATATTTTTCCACTTCTAAAAGCACCGACATTCTAAAAATTAGGAATTAAAGCCATTCCCTCATTGTTATATATGTGGCACAACTGAGAGCACACCCCACTTACTATTAGTTGACCCTACAACCTAAAAAACTACATGATACTAAACAATGAACATGATATTAGGCTGTAAAATTATAACATCAAGCAATAATTCAGATATTGAAATAGTTAATTTTAAGTTTGGACAAATACCCAATTAGATAAATGAGAAGAAGGCAATAATGGCGATGACGACAATGAAGACTATTCAGAGGACACATCAGTGATGATACTTCGAAGGAGAATACCATATGCTCATTATTCAACCTGAAACAAAACTGCAGAACTATCAACATCATTATACTGAATAATATTTTTAAACTATGAGATCTTGTTACGAATGTCTAATACTTACTTTGCATCAGTGAGAAGTTACACTTTGACTCCTGAACCATGAAAACTGTAAATAAACACAAACTTGCAGCAAGTTCTTATAAAACTTGCAGCAATTTTCAGAAAACTGGATTGATTGAATTTGGTCAGTCGATTTTGAGTTAGGGTTTTGATATAGTTGGTTTTTGGATACAATGATTCCAATGATATGCGTTCTTCAAATATGTTATTTGTTCGTATTAAAACAACTTGTGCCTATTTGTAATGACGGCTAATTAGTTTGTGTAATGTCAAAACATAATCCTAGTGATAGTGTTTAATTGGCTTATAAACTTATTCCAAATAAGTCGGTCCAAAATGGCTTGTTAAAATAACTTAAATAATCTGACAAGTCAAGCTGTTCGGCTTTATCCAAACACTATCTATACCCAATTAAAACGCAATAAACTAATAAGGTTCCTAAGAAGGTTCTTGGTTAAGCTTTGTACTTAAACTTGGGAACCAGTCAAAGGGGTTGAAACTATCTATAATATATATTTTTGATACATACAACCTATTAAAAAAATTTCATTCATAGATATGAATTATCATTGTAATGTATTGTTTCTGTAATACTATTAACGTGTCAACTACGTAAATTAAATTGATTCGCAAAGGGACAAGTTTTGCGGGTCAACCCACCCGTACTAATCATTGACATGTTTATGTTTGAACCTTTTTAAACATGTTGCACTACCCACCCAACCCACATATACTGTGACCTCTATTTGTAACTTGTAAAGATATCTCATCATTAGATAAATTAGAAATTTTATGGTCATGTTTCATGTAACTTAAAACCAATATGAATAACAATAACTTATATTCATAATATTGAGTTGATCAAATTCAGATATGAAAGGTGGTGGTTAGATCATAGGATTTGAATCTTGTATTACCTTGTAGACAGGCCCACGACCACCTTCTTTGCATTGACTATTTTGATGAAACCGAATAGAAATTCCCAATCTTTCCCCTTGAACTCATTGGCATAGGCGTTTTTACGTTACACCTATAAAAATGTTAAATACAAAATCTTGACTTTAGTAATCCACATATGCTTGCTAGGCACGATAGGATATTAGAAATATCATAGCCAATTCTGGTGCAATTCCTTTATTAATCAGTCTATTTCATTCACCTGCCCAAAATATCCAAGAAAATTTTGTTTACTTATCGATACACGATGTCAACAAAGCCGCTATCGGTAACGCCGATGCAATCAAGCCACTAAATCACGTCCTCAAGACCGGAAGCTCAGAGGCCAAAGATAATTCTGCCTAACACTTTTAGTCTCTATAGGGGAGGGAATCAAAGTGCAGACACTTTAGCTACCCATGGCCACTTCCATCAGGAACATTTTCAATTTCTTTCTAATATTGATGATAATAAGGTGAAAATAGGGAGGTCTGGAGCGATTGAGCCACTGGTTGATTTATTTGGAAATGGAACTACATGCAGGAAAAAAGGATGCAGCCACAACTTTACGTAATCTAATGACATTTCATGAAAATAGGGCATTATCATTTGATCTGTTTCCTCCTCATGTAAACAGACATACTCCCGGTATCAAAGTCATTCCCACTATGGGAAGACGATAATTCTTACTCGTGTCTTTGATTTGACTTCCCTACCTGTTGCATATAGTAAAATTGAATATAGAGTTAACTAAATATGAAATTAACACATACGTGATACATAAAATATAGTGGACTCACACTTACGTAACTCCGAGGCAGCCATTCTTACATATATAGCATTCTGAATTTCTGCAAGCCATAGAATTACAATTTCTTAAGCATACTCTTTCACATTCTTCAAGGTTCATACCCACAATAAAACCAAGTTCTCCGTGTATCTAGCACCTTTCGCAAAAATATTTTGATTTATGTTTTGGTTCATATGTTAGATGCAATTAACTGGTATACAGTAATCTTATAGAAATTTGCTAAATACCTAAAAAAAAAAACTATTCAGTTTTCCTTTATGACGCTCCGGCAGAATTGGGTATGTTGTTGTAATTTTCCTTTAAGAACTTTATCATACAATTGCTCATTAAAATATGAAAGACTTTATGAGGTTGTTGATGACAAATTTCATTACATAAAAAACCATAAAATAACAAACCTGTCATTTGATGAAACTCTCATCACCATAGTATGCACATCCACTTGTACTCCCATAAAAGTAAAACTTCATCTTTATACTGCTTTACTATAGTCCTTTATATGCCATGAATGGGTCTTAGTACAACTTCAACTTGTTTCAAAATCAAACAAAAAAATTCCCCCAATTTAATAATTATGTAGGCATAAATAATTAAGTTAGATAATAAAACCAAACAATAGTTTTGATACCTTGGATCAATTTATACTTGACGTTTTGAAACTGATGACTGACATTAGATTGATAGTCATGTGTACCTCACGAATATTATGATTAAGATTTTGATTTCTTGGAGATGAAATTGCCGGATATTATGGGTGTGCGAATGGTGGTGGTCGGGAGGCAGTTGCAGCCAGCGATTCGAGTGATGTTAGGTTCAGGTGGGGTTTTTTGTTTCTGTTTTTTCTTTTCTTTTTTTCCTTAATTTACAATTTTAGCACAAAAGTTACAAAAGAAACCTCCCACGTTTGGCCCTTAAAGTTTTGAAATTCATAGCCGCTTTTTAGTAGTTTTTTTTTTTCAGACTTTTGACACATATATTTTGTGGTGAATTTTATTCTTTATACGAAATTTATTAAACTTTGACCAAATTGGATTCAATTTTGACTTTTTATTAGCCAATCACGTAGCTCGATTTTGCTTACGTGGCAAAATAAAACTCTCTTATTGGTCTAATTATTTTTACAATGAGAAGGGTTTTGCAAAAACACTTCGAAATGATGTAATTCTTTTATTATATAAAAGATTAATGAAAATGAATAACCATAATAGCGCAATTATAATTGTTTGCTATAAAATTCGGTTATTATGCATGATTACTTGTATATTTTTCTTAGAAACCCAAAAAATACTCAAACATGTTTTTTAAAACTTTTTTCTTTGTCAAAAAATAACAATTCATTTAATCTTTTTTGAAAGAAGCAAAAATTAGTGGAAAGCACATCACATGGTATGTAAATATCTTATTGCTGCAAATCACCTCACACGAATCCCACCCCGCTTTCTCCTAAGGGCTAATTGGTTTATAGTTGAGATTAGAATAAGATTTGGATTTGGTTTAAGATTTGGATTTGATTTATAATTTGGAAAGAAAAATATATTTATTAAATATATTTTATAATAAAATTTTAATAAAAAATATTATTTAATAATTTAAATGAAAAAAGTATGTGAGAGTAGAAGTGGTAGGTCCTACTAGTTTTGTCAAAAACCCCAAAGTTGAAGTGGATTAAGATTTAGGAATTAAAATAATGTATCAAGATATCAAAACAAACCAAACAATTTTTTACAGGTGATAACCCATACCAAACGGACCCTAATTTCAACCATCCAATCCAATCCATTTCTATCCAACACCTCCCATCACTCCAAATTCACATAATTTCAACCATCCAATCCAATCCCTTTCTTATCAAGCTTTTCAATATTGCAAACCTTATCTTAAATTCACATAAAGTTTCAAAGCTTTTTAAGTTTAATCCAAGATTATTTACAGTATGTGTGAAATCAGTCAATCCATGGTTCTTTAAGTATGTGTCTTCTTGACAGGTTTGCATACTTGAAAACCCATAGATTAACTCATTTTACACCGAGTATTGACTAGATGTTTGATGAAAAGGTTCTTATGATTGTTTGTAGAAGAAAAAGCAAAAATTTATTTTTAGGTTGATTATTTTTTAGATTTTGCTGTAAATGATGTTTAGATAATGGTGAGATTTGTTGATGTTCTTGCGAGCTTTATTAGCTTTAATTGGTTTTTGAGAATTTGCTAAACCTATGAATGTTTTTTAAGATTTTTGAATTGTTTTTATATGGATTTATGATTGTTTTTGATGTTTACTGCTTGTTAGTATTTGATGATAAGTGATGATGATGATGTAATGTAACTATCCTTTTTGGATGCGTATGTTGTGTGTTGTAATGTTATGAATTATGATGTATATATCACTACAAAATAAATGCCATTTAGTGTCTGAAACCTTTTGTGACTCAAGTGTAAAAGAGTCAATAAAACACCATTTTAGTCTTTCCGTCTAATTAAAAAAGTCAAAGTTCAATTCAGTCCTCAACCTTCAAAATCGATCTAATAATCCTAGTGAACAAAATCCGGCCATCAACACCGGTCACCGGAAGTTGTGATTGATTCCATTTCTTTGAGGTAATTTTATATCTTATGAAGTGCACAAATGTGATTATATGATTTACAAGTGTTTGATGAAATGTTTGAATGAAATACGTGTTATCTTTGTGTATGCAATCCAACTGTTTGAAGAAATGCTTGAATGAAATATATGTTTTAATTAACATGCTGTTTTGAATAAGCAAATTGAAGTTGTTCGTTTAACCTAGATAAGCAGTTTAATAAGCAATCCCAAACAGGACATGTTATGACATTATACGTCATGTTGTTCTGTGTTAATACTTTTTAAGAATGGCCATAATGTAAACAGTTAGAAGCTGTATTGATGTTTAAGGAATGCAGAATGGTCATAATGTTTAAGTTGTGCACGGAGCATCGAAAGTCTTTTTACCTTTTCTTAGTGAGGACATGGATCAATTAAATTTTAAGGAAGGGCTGTTGTCAAATTAACATTTGTGCATACAAGATATAAAAAACACATTATTTTTTTGCTGAGCGCAAAATGGCTGGCGGGTAATGAGCTGGAGTCAAAACTAGTACTGTATATGATTAGCACACGTCTAAATGGTTTGCATTGGGTCGGCACGCAAACATTTTCTTTAGATTATACAGTAACTAATGTGTTAAAATTCACACAGCAATAGTCTAATACAAATCGACTAGAAAGGTTTTGTGCATTAAAAACATTTCGAGTGACTTCAACATGTTTAACACTTTGACCCGCTCCACCCATTTTACCCATTTCCTTTTAAGTTATACTTTCAGTTTGACCTTTAGTATATAAGTATGTCAAAACTTCCACCTCTGATTATTGTTATACAACTTCTAAATCTGCTCAAGTTATACAACTATAAGTTATACCATGTCTTAAAAAGTTCCGTTTAACATCTGGAAGAATTGAGATATTGTATTTTGAACATTTCTTACTTGATTAAATGCAATTATCATAAGAGTGTCTTTAGCCAATAATTATACTAGGAAGGATAATATACAACGTTAGATTTTTATCCTGATGTTAAAAGTTAAGGTACTCTTTTCATAGCAAACAAAACCGTTTGAGTGGATCGTCCTCCCAAATCTTAATTTATCTATATTCTTCGCCGGTTTCAAAAGATCGTTATTTTCTTCTTCTTTTAAGTCTTCTGTATACAAATATTATGGTATGCAAATGGGACGGTCAAAACAAACTACTCTGTAGTAGTAGCATGATTTTGTTCTGATGAAATCTTCCATATGCTGCAAATTCTGTTTTTTTAACACGCTGAGATGCCCATCTAGGAGTGTAAGGTGAACAGGGAGTTGTAAGATGTTGGACTGAACAACTATCAGTTAACTTATTTGGAAGTAGGACAAAACCAAGCGATCTTTTTTCTTTTCTTTCAATGCATATATTGTATGCACCTCAATGGAGTCAGTGTCTTAAGACTGATTACTACCTTTGCCACATATCTGAGTCACAGAAGAAGTTAAGTGGCTCGCTCGTGGTCCAAATAATTTTGTGAAAAGATACTCGGGTTATCTTGTTTAAGGTTATCGCTTCCACACAAAGGACCATGAAAAATTATTGAAAACGCAGAATAGTGGAGTTGTTGTCAATGTTGTCGATGCTTCAACTCACAGAGTCGTCAATTACTATGGCAGATTAACGGATATTGTTCAGTTGAACTATTCTGGAAAATTAAGGGTCGTTTTATTCAAATGTGATTGGGTTGACATAGATAAAGGGTGCAAAACTGATGAATTTGGAATTAAACTTGTGAACTTCTCCCATCTTACCCACAAAGGTGATAACTTACTTGACGACCCTTTTGTGTTGGCATCACAAGTTGATAAGGTGTTCTACACTCATGATTCGAAATTAGAAGATTGGATGGTTGCACGACATGTTAAAGTTAAGGATGCCTTCAACATGCAATGTGATATTGATGATAATATTTTGAGTTCACTCCCTCACTCTAATGACCTGCCTAACTTACATCGGGTTGGGGTTGATGTTGATGATGGAGTGGATGGTACACTGGTTTTGGAGTCTCAAGAGGTAGAAGATGATGAAAATGAACAAGAATAATATACTTTATATCATTGGTTAATCAGGTACATCACTTTTCTTTAATCCCCTGTTTGGAATGTTTGTATGTTTTCTATGGAGGACTTCTTGAAAATTGTATTTAATTTTGATTTTTGACAGTTAATTTGTTACGGAGTAACAAATATACTTGTTTGACTTTAGTTGGTGTATCTATAATCGAAATTGTTAATTGCTAATTAGAAACCTTTATTTGCTTATTGAGACTATAAATATAAGCCTTATACTTGAGACCTTCTTCAAACTACACCTTTCAATCCTGCAAACTCCTTTAATTGGTGTATCACAAGCTCAATTTCGATGCATTGTTCTATTACCCATCTGACCATATAGCTAAGTCAAGAAACCAATATTTTGGTCGACAAAGGGTCAATTTTGTCTAACGGGTCAACAGTTGATTAGGTGTGTTTTAATGGTACAGCATACTGGTGTTTTATATCAATCATTTGCTTATGGCCTTGATAGTTGATATGAGCTTTATGTGTGGACTTGTAAAGCAGTTTCAATATGGTAAATTTAGAAAATTTCTCCGATCCGTATGACATTCAGATTTTTGTATGCAGGGATGCAGGGCAAGCTGACAGAGGAACAGGTACTGAATTATCCGATAACTTTGCATGTGTTGCCTCCTTATCTCGTTTGCACTAACTTACCAGTGCTTTCTTTCAGCACCTCCACAAGAACGTTACATAAGCGAACTAGTATTTTGGTTGGTGTGCATACAGTTGATGGCATTCATGAATCAAGAATGCGCTGACATAACAATGGAAGTGTTGTGCAACTCGTCAAAATGATTTGTAGTTATATAACAGTTGATTATTATTCTAGTACTGTGAATGAAAATGTCATTAAATGTGAACCATTTCTCGACTGGCATATAAGTAACTACTACGTATGAGTTGAAATGTTTTGATATTGTTTGTTTTAATGAAATTTCTACATACATGTTTGGATCAAATTTTGAATGCCTTAACTTAAGTACCTATTACGGTCTTGATTCTGCTTGGCAAAGTGTCGTACGCTTTTGTATGCCTTATGGCGTAACTTTTTGATAATACAAAAAATTCACATTTGCAAAAAAAAAAAAAAAGGTCATAAATCTTCGTGGTTTTCCATTAGCTTCTAGTTACCAACTTAAATCCTATGTTTAAGCTCTCTCGAGTGAGCTCACTTGTGATAGTTCTACCATTTTCATTGACTTGTGAATTGTGAGTACCGAACTACCGACTAACAACCACGAACTAGCTCATGTGAATTTTGGTATCAAATTTGCGTATATTACTCGTGCTTTGAGCATGTTTTTCTTTATAAGAGTCGGTCACGCTGCAAATTACGAACTAGCTCGGTGTGTAGAATAGTGTTAACTGGAAAATTCATGAATTTTGGTATCAAATTTGGCAAATTCATTTTTTACTAACATATACTTAAGTCACTTAGGTGGTGTTTGTTTGTGACTTAATTGACTTAATATGAAAAAAACTGAATTTATTAAGTCACATGAAAACGGTTTGTTTGTGACTTAATAAAGAAAGATGACTTAAAAATATTACGTAATAAAAATGAGGATGTCTGCATTAAGTCATCTGTTAATTAAACATGACTTAATAAAATATTTTAACAAACACGCCCTTAAATATATAAAAGAGTAAATTACATAAATGGTCACTATGGTTTGTCCATTTTTTCACATTTAGTCACTGAACTTTTTTTTGACATACATGATCACTGAAGTTTCAAATCGTTACAGATTCAGTCCATTTCGTTACATAAATGGTCACTGAAGTTTCAAACCTCAGTGACCATTTATGTAACGAAGTTGAAACCTTAATGACTGAATCTGTAACGATTTGAAGCTTCAGTGACCATGTATGTCAAAAAAAAAGTTCAGTGGCTAAATGTGAAAAAATAGACAAACCATAATGACCATTTATCTAATTTACTCTATATATAAAATATATAAATTTTACCCTCAAGTCACTTAAATAAAAGCAGTCACTTACAAGAAAAATTTATGCAAAGGAAGAAAGAAAAAAGAAGCGAGAATTATAAAAATGTTGAGATGAACAGAACCAAGCCAAATTGACATTGCAATAACTGTATGAAAAACTGCTTGTTTTTTTCCGGTGAACTCTGCCGCTGTTGTCGACATGATGATGAGTTGTGCGGTGAGGTTTAAGAGTTGTACGGATTGCAGTAAAATAATTTGGGCGGAAATCAAAACAGTCACATCCAAAACACCATCTAACAATTAGGGTTTCATCTAATAATCGCTTAATTTGAGCTTATTTCAAGCTGAATTTGTGTTTAGGTTATGAATTTGTTAGTTTTGAGCTTAATTAATAATTAGGGTTTAATCTCTTAATTTTGCTATTTGAGCTTAATCAGGTTATGAATTTGTGTTTAGGTTATGATTAATATCTTAATGTTGATGATTAATTTGTGTTTAGGTTATGAATTTGTTAGGAATTATTTGAGCTTATGTTGATGATCATTTTGTATGACGTCATCATCGTTACTATTTCGTTGAATTTGAACTGAATTTGTGATTTGTGTTGTTAAAGTCGATGACATCATTTTGCGCAATTTGTGATAATCGTAATGAATTAGTTTATGTTGTAGAATTACTCATGATGAGGTGATTTCATTTCCTTTTTCTTACATAAAGTATATATGAATCTATGCTACTTGATATCCATTTCTGTGGTATTTAGCTGCAACCTATGCTAGTATGAACTTGGCGAATCTGTAATCCCTTCTTCATTATTGTGATAGTAAGGAATTTTCATGTGCGATTAGGATATGTTTGTTATCTTTTAGCTCTGTATGTATTTTAGTGAGATACTAGTATAACATTATATTTGATAAATGGGCAAATCTGCTCAGTCGAATCTGTTTCAGTGTGGTCACTTACACCACAGGTATGTTATATCCAAGTGCTTTGTTTTCGGGCATGCATATAAGATTCTTGATGGAATCACCTAATATATGAATTTCCTGAAAGCCTACCTTAGTATAAGAAAGTTAGATACGACACTGTACATAGACCTTAGCCAGTTGGGTATGCTTATCATTTAGCTGAAATAGCTTCTCATTATTGTGAATCTGTAAGGAATTTGGCGACACTGTGTACATAGACCTTAGCCAGTTGGGTATGCTTATCATTTAGCTGAAATAGCTTCTCATTATTGTGAATCTGTAAGGAATTTGGCGACACTGTGTACATAGACCTTAACTAGTTGGGTATGCTTATCGTGGTCATCTTGTAATACTACGTCACTGAGTAAAGGTTGGATATCATGAGTAAAAATTGTTTTATGAAATTGCAGACACAAAAGACTGGTGTTGCACCGTCACTCACGTGGAGGGTTGTACTGTATAAGCCGTACACGTAAAAATGGAAGTATTTCTAGTGTACCGGCTGCTAAAGTTATAGTATGTAATCTGATTCTTTTGTTCAACATGTCATATACTTTATTCATATATTTTGTTTAACTTTATAAGAACATTTAGGATGCATTGAAATCAACAACACGGCTACTAGTACTTCACATGTAGGGCTTCTCAACTGGAAAGATGACGACTTGGCAAAGGTTAAAGGACCAGAAAAAAGAGGACATATACGATGTAGGGGGAAAATCGTAAAGGCCATTCGCAAAGGATCTCATGCTTCACAAGTACCACAACTGAAGGCTCGTGTTAATGAACTTGAAAATGAAGTAAAGGAACTGAAAGAGACGCAAAGGGAAATGGTTTGTTTTATGGCTTCTTTTAAGGTACATACTCTAATCTTTCAAACATCTTTAATGGTTTACATACACTCGTAAATATATATACAAGTTTGGTAGTAATTTTTGAAGATTTGATATGTTTTGAGTAATTTGATGATATATTGTAATGTAAAATAATATCAGGCTGCTAATGGTTGTCCTCATGGACAATCGACAATATCTGGTGCTAGTTCCTCTCATCACTGTACTTGAAAACCCATAGATTAACTCATTTTGGTGTAGATGATGTTTAGAGAATGGTGAGATTTGTTAATGTTGTTGGGAGCTTAGATTTTGAAGCTTTTATTTGTTAACTGATTGATTTTTCGGGTTTTGGTTTTCGAGATTTTGCTAAGCCTATGAATGTTTTTTAAGATTTGAATTGTTTTAATATGGATTTAAGATTGATTTTGATGCTTACTGCTTGTTAGTATTTGACGATAAGTGATGATGATGTAACAACCCTCGTTGGATTTGTATGTTGTGTGTGTAAATGGGGTGAAACTTTGTGTTTTGAGAAAATGTGGTATGAATTTAGGATATGGACCAGGTTTTGTTTGGATTGTTGATTTATAATGGACCAGGTTTAATTTAGGATATGGACCAGATTTTGAGTTTGGATGCTTTTTTGATTGGATTTGGTCAGCTGTTAGGATATTGATTTGACATTGCTTTTGATGTTTGTGGCTAGTTAGTATTCGACAATAAGTGACGGTGCAACTACCCTGGTCTAATACCCTTTTGTCTGCTCAAATGATGTGAATTAATTTTGGTTTTAGATGTTATAGCTACAACGTTAAACATTAATTATGCCTCTAGAAGAGAATGATATCAACGGCGCGTGTTTGTATAAACTTTCATGTTTGTATGCATGTTTCTACAAATTAAGCTAATGTATATGTGTGTGCTTTTATGCGTTAATTTATAGAAATTGCTCTGCATTTTTAAAGTTGTGGTTTACTGTTTCAAAATAGCTGCGTGTTTACAGCTGATGCTAGTGTTGATGCTAGTTGATGCTAGTGTTGACAGTTGTTTGGATGTGAACTTGGGATAGGGGACGGGGATGGGAAAAGCAATCCCCGACATACCCGACCCCATTGCCATCCCATAGACTGAAGGACCACTACATTTCCACATTATATAATAAGTTGAATGCGAAAATGATAGGGGTCACTCATCACTACCAATAAACATGTGAATGATGATCATGACCCAATGGCTTCTAGTTGTATGCATACACTGATACATAATGTAATATGTACTCGAGCTCCATGTCTCACTAGATTTTGCTATTGTTTGGTAATTAGGGTGTTTCGAGAATGGGGAAGCTGACATTGAAAATGACTGAGATGGAGACTGTGTATGATCTTGTGCTAGTTTGCTTGGAATTACCATATGTAATGACTACTAGCTGATAAGAAAGAAAGCTTGTATACAAATCTGTTTTCATGTCAACATGTAAATTAGTTTAATTTTAAAGTTTGATCATTCATATATTTAATAGTACTGCAATTATCCTAGTGCCTACAGAGGCATTATCTATGTTTGGGGCTCATGTGTAGTGTATTAAGGTTACAAGTGTGTTGATTATATGACACATTGTTGATTAATTTGGTATGACGCCTTAAACACATGTGACTTAAAATTTATAATTTAAACTGATTTAAAATCTAAAAGGACTCTTCTTTGCTAGGAACAAAAGTGCCATTTTCTCTAAGTCATGACTGATGTTTCTATTTCTTGATTGCGCATTGCATTAGGGTGTTTCTGTTCTTTAACTTGTTTTGTAGAGGCCCACATGTTTTTTTTGGGTAAATATAGTGTTTTTTTGTGTACAAAATACAAACATGTGTGTCGTTAAAATGATGACTTTTGCGACCTGTATTATTGATGATTTTTGGTTATTTTGTAACCTCTGATATTGACATTTAATAAGATTTATTTCACCCAGAAGAACAAAAAGCGTACAATAACGAAAATGGGACAAATGAAAATGTATGTTGGTGTTTCATGCTAATAACTGTAATATAACTGATAAGAGCATAGCCGCCATTCACAAAGGTACATAATGTTTGATTGAAATTAGGAATTTTTGATTAATTTCTTTACAGTTAGGATGCTTTGAAGTTAGATGCCTCATTTGGACTTCGGGGAATATGCATTAGGTGGAAAATTTGATGGTCATGGCTGAAACATCTGTTGTTAGACTAATATGAATAACTGAAGTAGTGTTGTTTTTTGAAGTTACACTCTCTGCTTGATGAAAAACTGCAGAAACTAGGAAATGTCAAAGTAACTATGTTACTTGATCTTTCTGAAACCTTAATTATTTTTGTTATGAAATGCATAACACAGGGTTTTCCTGCTCTTTTCACTGGTGACAGCGGAGAAATACGAGCTAAAGTGAGGAAACAGATCGATAAGAAGGTTGCAGAGTGGCGAGAGGAAGGAAAAGCAGAGATCATTCCTGGTGTTTTGCTCATAGATGAAGTCCACATGATTGATATCGAGCGTTTATCATGCCCAAACCGTGCCTTAGAAAACGACATGGCACCAATACTTGTTGTTGCCACCAATCGAGGAATCACAACTATTCGAGGCACAAGCGTACACTGAGGATGACATTTGCAAGATTCTTGATATAAGGTGTCAAGAGGAAGATGTTGACATATCTGATGATGCAAAGGTTTTGTTGACAAAAATTAGGTTGAGACATCTCTGAGATACGCCATAAACCTGATCACATCAGCTGCATTGACTTGCCTGAAGAGGAAAGGGAAGGCTATGGAAATGGAAGACGTGAGCCGAGTACATGTTCTATGAAGCAGCAACAGGGGAGGAAGATGCATCCAACATGATGGTTTGACAATGACATGCTTGTAATTCCCTTTTATTAGTTTCAGTTTCAAGTCTGGTTGTTTTTTGAGCCTATATATGGTGTGAATTTACAATGTAGAACAGTAGAATCAGCAAATCATGTCCGATGGCAACATGAAGAATATGTAATCGTTGACTTGTGTGCGAGATGATTTTTCGAGTTTGAATGTGTGACCAAAACAACTTGTATAATATCACTCATGCTTATAGCAAAATCCAAAACATTGCTTTTGTAATCATATTTAGCACGATAACATTTATAGGGGATTATATTATAAACCTGGGCAAAAAACATTCCAGGCCAGCCTGATCCTTACAAGAAATGTTCTCGTTTTGACCCGGTACACAATCCGCCAAACACGCCCATTTTCCCACCCTTACGAACATTTATTCAAACAGCAGCCATACCATCCAAGATGTTGCAACATAAGATGTGGATCAAATAACTCTGCAAGAAGACTTGTAGCTTTGGTTGCTACAGTCTCTTTGTCGGAGTCCTTCCGGTAGCCAGACGAATGATTTCTTGCCAATATTCGCCATATGTCAAGCTAACATGAATACCAGACTAATATAGTTAAAGGCATAATAACTACCTTAATGGGCCATCCTGATCCATACCAAAAATGTTCTCGTTTTGACCCGTTACAAAAGCCGCCAGACACACCCATTTTCCCACCCTTACGAATATTTATTCAAACAACAGCCATAACCATCCAAGATGTTGCAACATAAAGCTGAGGTCGGGTGCAAATGGCACGACATCCGGCTCCTAATAATTGTGTATTCCTGTTCCCTTCAGGTTTTTTTAGCGTTATGGAAGTAAAATGTCATGGGCATATCGCTTTTCTGATGACGTCCCAATTCAACCCACATGATGTCAGCCGGATCATGAGCTTTTTCAAGATGTCAAGTAACTGAGAACTTACTTCCCAAGCCTTTCGTAGAGCTTTCACTTGTAAGTAATGGGTGCCACATCAGTCTCCACAGTATTTGTTAATTTTCCATGTGCATCGTCGCTTTTTTTTTTGTCTGGGCTTATGAACTAAAGAATACAGACGGGACTGAGATCTTAAATACAATCGTTAAAACTTCGTTTACACAACTAAATTCTTCACATGTTAAAAGCAGTTTCGCGAGCAGTGGGTCCAATGGAAACTCAGTCATTTTTAGCCAATATCAGTCAGACTCTCTTTGTTGTTCAATGCTCCCAATATCCATAGTTGATAGAGGTAGACATGTAGTTAAGAATGTTAACTGTTAAGTTTAGGTGGCGGATCCATGAACTCGAAATCAAGTAAATTGTCGAATTTTGATGACTTCAGAAGCAAAAGTACGTTCCCCAGATTCGCCCTCTGGATTTCTAGGATGGGGTTGTCGAAGCATTTCTTTTTTTGTACGCGTTTTCTGTAAAAGGACGGTAACAGGTACCGGGCCTAATTGTAAACAAACTACAAATACCTAATAGTAATTTGACTACAACTTTCAAAAAAATTCATTATGCAGATACGCTTAACGAACAGTGAAACACCCATAATCTCCAAGTACTTTGCCCCCAATTTTTCCATTTTACAGAAATTGGATTGAGGAAAAGTAAGCACACTTTTGATACATATGAAAAGTCATCAGGAGTGTAAATGCACTCTTACAAATTTCACTAAGAAACATATTTGACAAAGTAACATTAATGTAGCTACGACATGCACTGCTCCTTGCTGCAGTTACTTCCAAATTTCACTAAGAAAGCTGGGTATTAGACCTGAAAGCGTTCAAAAATAAAACCAAGTTAGTGATGATTTATTAATAAACTCATGTAAAATCAGATTCCACAAAATGGGAGAACAAAGTACCTTATATATTTTGAAGGACATCGAGAATGCGCTGCAACTCGTTGACAACAATTTCAATTTTCATCCGTTGTGGTGGGGAATCCACAGAGCACGATACTCCAATCTTGATAATTGCAACAAAACATTCTTCCACTTTCTTTTCATTCGCTTCCGTACTTTGCAACACAATTGCATCATCATCAATAATATCGATTACGTGATCCGTTAATGCCATGCAAGCAAATTTATGAAGGCTAAGACCATCGTTGAACATGTCATCTGTCGGCTTTTTCCCGGTCATCACCTCTAGTAATAATATTCCAAAACTGTAGACATCCCCAGTACTTGTCATCTCGCTCCCGAGACCATACTCTGCGAATTAAAAACAGTTACTTAAGTTACAAACAGTAATTTGTAAGTAAATGTAAGCATTATGGAATACTACCTGGAGGTGCATAACCAATTGTTCCTTTAACCCCGGTTGAGCTGTTGCGGTTTAAGTCTGTACCAAGTAGTCGAGCTAAACCAAAGTCTCCAACATGAGCCACCATATCTTCATCAAGTAGAATGTTACTAGGCTTCAAGTCACCATGAACAATCGTGGTTTGGCAGCGGTTGTGAAGATAATCAAGTGCGGTGGCAACATCTCTGAGAATGTTTATTCAAGAAGAGGTTCAGTTTCGATGTATTTGTACTTGAATGAAGCCAGTTGTGTACACTTCCATTGGGCATAAGCTCGTAAACCAGAGCTTTAAAATCATTGCCTTGGAAATCAGTACTTGAACATGAAGTTATTATCTTCAACAGATTACGGTGTCGAATATTCTGCCATGCTTCACATTCTGCTAGAAAACTTCTGTGAGCTCCTTTATTTTGAAGATGCAAAACTTTGACTGCAACAGGTTTATTATGATTAGAATCGAGGATTCCTTTGTAAACCGAACTAAACCCACCCTCCCCAATCAAATTTGCTGCAGAGAAGCCATCAGTAGCCTTGAGAAGTTGATGGTATGAAACTTTCATGAACCGTTCAATCCCTGATGATTGAGATGGTTGACTGTTGCGTTTCTTCTTACACAAAAGATACACACAACATAATATGACGAGCAACGTGACTGCAATCACGATGACTAATATGAAGAAAGGAAACCTTTTTTTCTTACTACCCGTCTCCTTGCATTTGGGTAACTTAAGTGTAACCAAACCACCACAAAGCTTATCGTTCCCCAAAACTGAAAATGCACTTGAATTTGCAAACACTCCTACAGCTGGTACTTCACCCTCAAAATCATTAAAGGATAGGTTAAAATATTCTAATGAATTCCATTTCCCTAAGAATTGAGGAATTTTACCAGATAAATTATTTTGAGAAATGTCGAGTACCTCCAATCCTCTTAAGGAACCTAATGAAGATGGTATTATGCCTTGAAATTGGTTGCCACTAAGGTATAACTTTGTAAGGCTAACACACTCACCAAGGCTACTAGTAATGGGGCCTGATAAATTATTATAAGATAAATAGAGCTCGCTCAACTTATTGAGGTTTTTAATCTCTGATGGAATGGAACCAGAAAAGCGGTTTTGAGAAAGATCTAAAAAATAATTTAGCGACGGAAGTTGAAGAAGTTGCTTGGGTATTTTACCACTCAGTCTATTGTGTGTAAGGTTTAACACATTAAGTTGTTTACATTTCCCAAGGCTTGATGGAATATGACTTTCTAATTTGTTGGAATATAAATAAAGTTCAGTCAACAATGATAGGTTCCCAATGGCATCAGGGATAGGCCCTGAAAATAGATTTCTAGAAAGACTAAGACGTTGTAGCTTTTGAAGTTTACCAATGGCATCAGGGATGTTTCCTTTGAATCTATTATTTTCTAAATCTAAAGTGGTCAAGCCAACTAGACTACCTATACTTGAAGGGAGGCTTCCAAATAATTTATTGTTTTCTAAATCTAGATTGCTGAGTTGATGAGAAAGATTACCTATTGATATTGTAAGCACTCCTATAAGGTTGCAATCATAAAGCTGCAAATCTACTAATCTGGTGCAGTTTTTCAAAGAATCAAGAAACCTCATGTCATCAGCTTCTCCGCGTCCATGGAAGTTGTTATTGCGTAATCTAATTTTATTAATATCTCTTAGTTTTGAAAAGTTGATAGTCAACTTCCCACTAAAATTGTTGGCACCCATTTCAAGATGTCTTAATTTAGAACAATTAGAAATAGAAGGTGGAAGAACTCCGGTCAGTTCGTTATCACGTAACTGAAGCCCCTCAAGATTTGGAAGCTGATTACCAATTTCTGAAGGAAGACTACCAGTGAGGTGATTACCAGATAAGGAAAAATTAGCTAGGAGTGAGAGGTTGAAAATGGAATGAGGGATGCTTCCATATAAGTTGCACTCACCAGAGTAAAATTTCGTCAAGCTTTTCCAATGACCCAAGGTATCTGGAATTCTCCCACCCAACGGGTTTCTGAGAGCAGCGAACACTTCCATTGATGTAATATTCCCCAAGAATGGTGGGATTCCACCTGTTAACTTGTTTTCGTGAATAGCATGACGAGTAAGTTTCGAGAGTAAACTCAGCTCCTTGGGTATGCTTCCAGTTAGCTTATTCTGAGCGAGCCAAAGGTCTTCGAGGTTAGAACAACGAGACAAGTTTGTTGGAATGACTCCACTGAACTTGTTTTCATCAAGATAAAGACGACGTAACCTGGAAAGACGACCAAGTTCATGAGGAATGGTTCCTTGAAAGCTGTTGTTTGATAGAGAAAGCACACGTAGGAAGCTAAGGTTTCCTACATGAGGAAACAACGATCCTTCTAAGCCCTGTGAATCCAGCCATAAAACAGTCACTCGTTTGTGTCACTTTCCACATGAAATACCACTCCAGTCACAAAAATGAAAGGAATGGTTCCACGTGGTAAGAACTTTGGATGGATCTTGAGTGATCTTTGACTTAAATGACAACAATGCATGATAATCAGTCTCATTATCGCCATAGGAAGCAGTGACAGTGGCGGAAGTAAGACATGTTATCGCGAGACCGTAAAAGAGAAAAGAAATAAGAGAGGAAGATGATAAGTGAATTATTGCTTGTGGTGACTTCATTTTTGGAAATTTACTTGCAATTGTGAGAACAAGTATTGGCTTTTTATCCTTAGTTTTGCATGCAAATGGTGAAATAAATGGATTCGACAGATTTCTTATCATCTTGAGAATACCAAGACTTTTAAGAGATTATAATATTTTCAAAGATTAATGTTTAACGTTCACCACACTTAAATTGTGAAGAGAATGGCATCCACAAACATCTTATCAGCTTGAGCAAAACAAAGTTTGGTTGATAATATCTATTTTATATGTAAGAGAAGACTTTAAAGAAGACCTGGGATTGGGAAGACGACATTAAGATTTCATTGTAACATACCAATCATGCAACCCAAGTAGCATGACTAGCATCACCTATGGTCTATCATCCACACATTTCTTCTCAGCTTGACCAAGACAATTTGACTGATAAATAACTATTTTCTACATGTACACGGAGATGACTTTTAAGAAGACTTGGGAAATACACTCAAAACTCTAAACATTTTATGAAGAAGAATTAATATATATAAATGAAGAGTATGAAAAAATTTCGGATTTTGTAAGAAAGTATAACTAACAGTTGCTTAATTTTAGTATATATATTTTAGAAGGTTAAGGAGAAAACATTTTTTAAAAAAATACTTATGGTGTGATGACGACGACAGGACCGTTTTTGCCAACATATGAACAATACTTTACCGTGTTCTACTATCTGTTCTTTGTGGGATAGAAATATGCTGGCGGTCTTGGGTACTAGTAATTTTGGAATTGGATATGGTTTTTGGTCTTCGAGCTTAGCTTGTTGGTATTTATATTTGGTTGATGATGTTATAAGCAATGATATTTGGTTAGATTGCCGAGTTTGGTGGTTGCTGGGCTTTGGATTGGGGGTTTGGTTATTTCTTTGCTGGTAAATTATAATTTGAAGGTATTGCATTTATTTATTCGAGTTCATTTGCATATTTTTAATCGTTTAAACAAGTCAGTTGTAATATGCACATAAACCGTTTGATAAAATGTCTCAATGAAATACTTGTAAGATAACTCATTTTAGCATAAATCCTTTAGTTCTCTGAATCTTGTAGGATAGGATAACTTATTTGAGTGTATACCCATTAAAAGAGTTTGAGAAAAAAAAAAAAAAAAAAAAAAAAGGTTTTTTGACAGCTTGAAAGCTAATAAGATTAACTTCGAGGTCAAACCTTGAGCAACAACACTTAAAAAGTTTTAACTGTATTGCTATGATATGTATATAAGCGTTTTTGATAGTAACTATATGTTGCTCTTTACTTAAAATTATAAGAACATGCATTGGTTTTTTATCCATAGTTTTGCATGTTAACGCTCGTGACATGCAATTGATGAAATTAATGGCTTCCACATATTCCTTATCATCTTTACCAAGACTTTTCATTGAGTATGCAGTTTTTATAGCAATTACTAAATGGCGATAAAGACATCTCTACATTCCATACATAGGACGGACCAATATTTGCAAATAATATGAATAGATTATAATAACAAAAAGTTTAGTATAAACAATAACTAATAAGAAAATAATAAATTCCTTTATTATACTTTGCTGTTGAGACACTAATCTAGTACAAGCTTCAAACTTGAAGAGACTCTGATATTTTCTAAATTTAATGTTTAACGTTCACGACACGCAAATTGTGAAGATAATGCCATCCATAAATTCGTTATCAGCTTGAGCAAAACAATATTTGATTGATAATAACTAGTTTGTATGTATACTCAAAGAAGACTTTAAAGAAGACTTGAGATTTGGAAGACGACATTTAAATTTCATTGTGACATTAATCATGCAACCCAATTTGCACGGTACGACTAGCATCACCTATGGTCTATAATCACCGAAGACTTTTAAGAAGACTTGGGATAGGGTTTTAACGCTAGTTATGCAACCTATGGTCTATTATCCACTTATTCCTTCCAAGCTTGGCCAAGACAATTTGATTGATAATAACTATTTTCCATGTATAATGGATCACATGATACTACTAAAAAGACTTGGGATATGGAAGACTACACATATATTGTATATCGTAGTTGCCAGAGTAATTATAAAATGTAGATTGACATAAAAGCTAAACACATCTACTTAGCTTGTTTCCAATAGGAGTTTTTAAACAAAATTCAAAAGCTAAACCCTGGTGGCTAAACACTATTTTTCAAAAATGGTCGCCAAACACTGTTTCTTATTATGTTTCCTAAGTAGATGTTTAAAACATTGATATATAGTTTCATAAAGTAGATGGATGTGATACATACGTGTGTAAAAATGACTTTCTGCCTTTTTAGCAATTA
Organism: Chrysanthemum makinoi; assembly: GCA_910596185.1. NCBI lineage: Eukaryota > Viridiplantae > Streptophyta > Magnoliopsida > Asterales > Asteraceae > Chrysanthemum > Chrysanthemum makinoi. The sequence goes on from OU343220.1 coordinate 157,639,316, forward strand.
AAAATTTTCAACAAGAAACAGTAATCCGCATTTTTAGTGATTAAACTGTTCAATCTACTCTAAATCACTTTCTGCTGGAATAAGCTGATGATAAAGTGTTTGATAATATGTCTGATAAGAATGTGAATAATACTAAATACTAATCATGTAAAGGAGGATATATCTTATGTTAATGAAGTGGTTATTTTTTATGATGAAATGGTAAAGATTGGGGGTGCTAAATGGCCCCTTACTGTAGTGGGTTATTTTGTGGGTTCATGGTCTAGTGGTAAGGCTGCTGCTATCCTTCGCAGAGACCCGAGTTCAAGCCTGGTATCGAAGCGGGTCTAATAGAATTAAGGTACCACTTGAGAAGAATGTGGAGTAGATCTAGTCTTAAGGATGTGATGATTAACTCTAATGGGCATTGTTTCTTTAATAGAGTAATTGAACGAGGGCCTTGGTTAGTCAATAACAAGCCTCTAGTTGTTCAAAGATGGGATCCGGATATATAGGTATTGTGGCTGTTAAACCTACTACTTTGCCGGTATGGATTAAGTTGTTTGATGTTCCTATGGAGGCTTGGTGTGTAGAAGGTATAAGTGCTATTGCTAGTAGTGTGGAGAAGCCTCTTGTTATGGACACTATGACTGCAAACATGTATGCTACAGTGTTGGTTGAGATTGAAGCTAAAAAAGAATTTAAAGAAACTATTAAATTGCAATATAAGGGGAGGAATGGAGTAGTGAAAGGCCATAAGACAGTAAGAGTGGATTCTTTCTGCTCTGTCTTTGGGCATACTTTTGGTAAGTGTGAAAAAAAGCCAAGAAGTGAGGAAGAGATTGCTACACAAGGTATTATTAAGAAAACCCATATGAATAACAATGTTGATAGTGGAAAAAAAGGATTTATGGAAGTTAATAATAATAAGAAGAAGAAGAATAAAGGGGGTGCTAATAATATGCGGTATCAGCCTAAAGGAGTGAATAATGCTGGTACAATAGGTGGTACATCTGAAGAGGGGGGGTAGGACTGGGCCGGGTACCTGTTTCTGTATTTTTACATAAGATGTGTACAAAGAAGAAATGGTTCTGTTACACACCGATTATCACAGAGTTCATAACAAACCTTCACTAACAACCTGGAATCAACAAGCTTAAGAACTTGATTCGAAATTGTAAAGCAATTGATTGTTATTGGAATTATGTGGTGAAATGTTACAATGATTGAATGGAATGATACAATGGAATTGAGAGAGAATTTGAGAGAGAAACAATTAACAACTGAAATGAAATGTGAGAAGATAACAAGTATTTAAAGGGATAGATTTTGGAGGGAAAGTTAGTTAGCCGTTTGACCAAGAGTTGACTGGCTCCAATGACTCATTTCTGCTGAATCATTTCTGCTGAAAACTCTTCCCATTTCTGCTGCTAACATTACCCTTCCCTTCACAACATCCTTGTCCTCAAGGATCAATGACAAACTCAGGAAAGCGCTTCTGGATATCTGTGTAGGACTCCCAAGTAGCATCCTCCACTGAACAATTAGACCACTGGATGAGAAGATAAACCACTGCCTTGTTCTGTTTCTTCATAAGCTTCCTATCCAACACTGCTGCTGGAGTAACAGCTAACAAACCATCATCTCTACACTCAGGGAAACTACCCATAATAGCTTCATCCTTCTTGCATTTCTTCATTTGAGAGACATGAAACACATTATGTATTTGAGCTGTTGCAGGCAATTCCAATTGATAAGCTACATTTCCCACTTTCTTGAGCACTTGAAAAGGTCCAAAGTACTTGGCAGAAAGCTTGTGCTGGACACTTTGCCTGACTGTAATTTGCCTATAGGGTTGGAGTTTCAAATACACCCAATCACCTTCTTTAAACTCCCTTTCAGACCTGTGTTTGTCTGCCATTGTTTTCATTCTGTCTTGCGCTCTCTTCAAATGGAACTGGAGAAGCTTGATTGCTTGGTCTCTGGCTGTTAAAGTTCTATCCACCTCTTCCACTCTACATTCTCCTGCCTCATAAGTCAAATACTAAGGTGGTGTTTGACCATAAAGAATTTCAAAGGGTGTTGTTTGAGTAGAACTGTGAAATTTGGTGTTGTACCAACACTCAGCTAGAGATAGCCATTTTGTCCACTCTTTTGGTTTTTCACCTGTCATACACCTCAAATAACACTCCAAACACTTGTTGACAGCCTCTGTTTGTCCATCAGTTTGTGGATGGTAAGCACTGGACATCTTCAGTTCCACCTTTAACACCCCAAACAGAGATTTCCAAAAAAGGCTGGTAAACACTTTATCCCTGTCACTTATGATTGTCCTTGGCAACCCATGTAGTTTATAAACATTGTCCAAAAATACTTGAGCCACTTGTACTGCTGTGTAAGGGTGAGACATAGCCATAAAATGGGCATACTTGCTAAGCCTATCCACCACCACCATGATTATAGTTTTACCATGGGACATGGGTAGGCCATCAATGAAATCCATGGACACATCCATCCATACCTTTTTTGGAATTGGTAAAGGCTGCAATAGTCCAGGATAAGCTGCCAAATCAGCCTTATTCCTTTGACATGTATCACACTGCTTGACCACTTGCCTTACTGACTTTCTCATACCCTTCCAATAAAACCAGCTGCCAAGTCTTTTGGTAGTAGCTTCCACTCCTGAGTGACCTCCATCAGTGGCACCATGGAAGTGGTTCACTAATTTCTTCCTTAAATCTTCATCATTGCCAACCATCAACTTCCCTTTCCTTCTTAACTGTCCAGTTGCCCAAGTATACTTTGAAGAAGAAGAAGTCCCATCCTGTATCTTCTTTATCAAACCCTGCAACTGAATATCATTGTCCCAACTCTTCTGCACTTCCTCAACCAATCCTGTGAAAACTGTTGAGACCACCATAGTAGATAGCTCTCCTCCATGTACTGACCTTGAAAGAGCATCAGCAGCTTGATTCTCTTTTCCCTTCTTGTACACTATCTCATAATCAAACCCCAACAGTTTTGGTAACCACTTAGACTGAAATGGTGTAGTGATTCTTTGATCTAGGAAATACTTAAGGCTGAAATGATCAGTTTTAATTTGAAAGTGTCTATCCAACAAGTATCCTCTCCATCTGTCCAAAGCCATGATTACAGCTAACAACTCTTTTTCATAGGTAGACAAAGAATGGTGTTTAGGAGCTAAGGTTTTACTGAGATAAGCCACTGGGTGACCTCCTTGCTGTAGTACAGCACCTATGCCCACTCCAGAAGCATCTGTCTCTACCACAAACAAGGCATTGAAATCTGGTAACTTGAGGACTGGAGCCTTAGTCATAGCTTCTTTCAAGGCTTGAAAAGCTTTTTCAGCTTGCTCATTCCATCCAAATGCATTTTTCTTGAGTAATGCAGTTAAAGGTTGAGCAATAAGAGCATAATTCTTGATAAACCTCCTATAATAACCAGTTAAACCCATAAATCCCCTCAGTTGCTTGATAGTTCTTGGAACTGGCCAACTACTCATAGCAGCTATCTTCGAAGGATCTGTTGAAACACCTTGGCCAGAAATGACATGTCCCAAGTATTCAACTTTAGGAGATCCAAACACACATTTACTTTCCTTGGCATAAAGTTTGTGTTCCCTCATAGTAGTCAGAATAGTTCTTAAGTGTATCAAATGGTCTTCCACATTAGCACTATAAACTAATATATCATCAAAGAATACCAAAGTGAATTTTCTCAAAAAGGGTTTAAAGACCTGATCCATCAAAGATTGGAAGGTTGAAGGAGCATTTGTTAAACCAAAGGGCATCACCATGAACTCATAATGCCCCTCATGGGTTCTAAAAGCTGTCTTTGGTATATCTTTTTCATCCATTCTGATCTGATGGTATCCTGACCTTAAATCCAATTTTGAAAACACCTGTGACCCATGCAACTCATCAATGAGTTCTTCCACCAATGGAATAGGAAATTTTTCTTTAATTGTGGCCTTATTCAACTGCCTGTAATCAATACACATTCTCCATGTTCCATCCTTCTTCTTAACCATCACTATTGGAGATGAAAAGGGACTATTGCTTGGTCTAATCACCTTAGCTTCCAATAACTCCTGCACCATTGATTCAATTGCATCCTTCTGTGCAGGTGGATGTTTGTATGGACTGATGTTTACTGGTACTGCATCATCTCTTAAAGGAATCTGGTGGTCATGTTGTCTTGAAGGAGGTAAAGTAGTAGGTATGGCAAAAACATCTTCAAATTCTTTCAAAAGGCTGTCCAATCTGTTCTGTTCTTTGTGATTCAAAACAGACTCTGTAGTAGTACTGAGTGACATCACTGAAGTTGCTGGTACACAAACATTCATAACACTCAAGTTGGCAGGTTGTTTTGACACATGTTTAGACAGTTGTTTACCAGTTTGCCATTGCACTGGATTCTTGGAAGAACCTCTCAAAGACACAGCTCTTCCTCCATAGACAAATTGCATTCTTAGAGTACTGAAATTCCACAATATGCTTCCCAAGGTTGCCAACCATTGTACCCCCAACACCATATCACAACCCCCAAGTGGCAATAACATCACATCAGAAGTGAATGTCTCCCCATTAAGAGACCAAGTGAACCCTCTGCACAAGCTATTACTAGTCAACTTATTACCATCAGCCACAGATACTTGCAATGGTTCAACTGTACTGATCTTGCATCCCAACCTCTTAGCCTTATGCAGATCCACAAAATTGTGTGTGCTACCAGTATCAATGAGGATATGTATTTTCTGTTTGCCAAAGTGTCCAATGACTCTCATAGTTTTATAGCCAACCACACCAGTCAATGCATTCAAGGTGATCTGAGGTTCTTCATTACCATCTATTAACTCTGGTAAAACATACTCCTCATTACCTCCCTCTAACAAACACACTTCCATTTCTGGATCAGGATCAATAATCAATTCCAGAGCAAAGGCTTGTCCACTACACTTATGGCCAGGCACAAATTTTTGATCACAATGAAAACATAATCCCTTAGCTCTCTTTTCATCAAAGTCTTTCTGTGACAAATACTTCCTTGTAGGATTTGTAGTGATAGTACTTTGCTTAGCAGGCAAGGCTAAAGTATTAACTGGATTTCTAGCAGGTACATACCCTCCCTTATTACCATAATTGTTTGAAACTACAGCAGCTTTTGGTAAAGGAAGAATAGGAGTTTGCCTAACCTTTTGTGCAGCTAAGGTAGCTTCTTGCAATTTACACAAACTAGCAGTATCAGATAAGGATTTAGGCTTGAACATCCTCACAGGCAAAGCAATACTTTGAGGCAATCCTCCCAAAAACAGACTAATGGCATGAGCTTCAGGCATGTCCACCTTATTAAGCAAGAGTTCAAACTTTTCATGGTACTTTTGAACAGATGAGTCATACTTCAAGTTTTTAAGTTCAGAAAGTGGATCTTCAAACTCAGTGTCAAACCTTGCGAGTACAGCAGTCTTATACTCAAGCCAATCCACAACTCCATCATGAAGTTTTTCATACTGTTGATGCCATACCAAAGCACTATCAGTCATGTGTATGGAAGCTAATTTGACCTTATCCCCATCATCAACATCTTCCACACTAAAGAACTGTTGACACTTGTACAACCAGCTTTTGACATCAGTACCATTAAATCTTGGAAAGTCTAATTTGGTCATTCTTCCATATTGCAACTGACGCGTTCCACCAGTACATTTTCTGCTATTTACAAACTCATATTTCAGATCCATGTCATGACGTAATGCATCTAATTTTGTTGTAAATTCAGTTGCAACCGCATCCAGCATTTGTTGAATTTGAGCCATTAAACCTGCTGTATCGATAGCAGATGCTCCATTGTTACCAGAATTGGAACCGCCAGCATTCACAACTGATCTAGTTCCCGCCATTGACACAAATTAATAACCGTCACCGGAAAAAATAACCGTCGCCGGAAAATCAAGAACTCCGCCGTAAACTTTGCCGGAAAATCAAAAACTCGCCGGAGAAGATGAGTCAATTGCCAGGAGCGAGCTCTGATACCACTTGTTACACACCGATTATCATAGAGTTCATAACAAACCTTCACTAACAACCTGGAATCAACAAGCTTAAGAACTTGATTCGAAATTGTAAAGCAAATGATTGTTATTGGAATTATGTGGTGAAATGTTACAATGATTGAATGGAATGATACAATGGAATTGAGAGAGAATTTGAGAGAGAAACAATTAACAACTGAACTGAAATGTGAGAAGATAACAAGTATTTAAAGGGATAGATTTTGGAGGGAAAGTTAGTTAGCCGTTTGACCAAGAGTTGACTGGCTCCAATGACTCATTTCTGCTGAATCATTTCTGCTGAAAACTCTTCCCATTTCTGCTGCTAACAGGTTCAACAACCCGTCCCAGAAATCCAGAGGGCTAATCTCAGAAACGGACTTTTGCTTCTAAATTCGTCAAAAATCGACTCCATGTAGTAAACAAACTACAAGACCTAAATGTAGCTAAAAACATTTTAAACCTGTGTTGTTTCCAATGTCATCTGACTTCAACTATCAACAAAATTCATTATGCAGATACACATGCAGTTCTACTTGAACTTTGTTTATAAAAACATTTTAAACACTAACGCCTAACGAAACACCACATAATCTGCAAGTACATGTTTGTCAGATGACTTGAAACATATAGAGCCATGAAAGGATACAATGATGTGACCAACAAAAACTTTGCCCCCAATTTTGTTGGCTACATTTCACTGGTTTAAACTCATTTTAGCATAAATCCTTTTGGTTCTATGAATCTTGGTGACACTTGAAGGAATACGAACTTATAGGATAGGAGAACTTATTTGACAGCTTGATTAGATTCAAAATAACAATGAAATTGATATTTCAACATGATCTGATCTTAGAAAGCTAATAAGATTAACTTCCAGGTTAAACCTTGAGCAACAGCACTTAAAATATTTAAACTGTTTTGCTATGATATGTATATAAGTGTTTTTGATAGTAACTATTTGTTGCTCTTTACTTAAAATTATAAGAACATGCATTGGTTTTTATCCATAGTTTTGCATGTTAACGTTCGTGACATGCAATTGATGAAATGAATGGCTTCCACAAATTCATTATCATCTTAACCAAGACTTTTCATTGAGTATGCAGTTTTTATAGCAATCATTAATTGGCGATAAAGACATCTCTAGATTCCATATATAGGGCGGACCAATATTTGCAAATAAAATGAACAGATTATAATAACAAAAAGTTTAGTATAAACAATAACTAATAAGAAAATCATAAATTCCTTTATTATACTTTGCTGTTGAGACACTTATCTAGTACAAGCTTCAAACTTGAAGAGACTCTGATATTTTCTAAATTTAATGTTTAACGTTCACGACACGCAAATTGTGAATAGAATGCCATCCACAAATTCGTTATCATCTTGAGCAAAACAATATTTGATTGATAATAACTAGTTTGTATGTATACTTAGTAAAGACTTTAAAGAAGACTTGAGATTGGGAAGACGACATTTAAATTTCATTGTGACATTAATCATGCAACCCAATTTGCACGGTACGACTAGCATCACCTATGGTCTATAATCACCGAAGACTTTTAAGAAGACTTGGGATAGGGTTTTAACGCTAGTTATGCAACCCATGGTCTATTATCCACATATTCCTTCCAAGCTTGGCCAAAACTATTTGATTGATAATAACTATTTTCCATGTATAATGGATCACAGGATACTTCTAAAAAGACTTGGGATATGGAAGACTACACATCAATTGTATATCGTAGTTGCAAGAGTAACTATAAAATGTAGATTGACATAAAAGCTAAACACGTCTACTTAGCGTGTTTCCAATAGGAGTGTTTAAACAAAATTCAGAAGCTAAACCTTGGTGGCTAAACACTATTTTTCAAAAACGGTCGCCAAACACTGTTTTGTATTAAGTTTCCTAAGTGCGATTATCAGATGATCAAAACAATTAGTAGTAACAAGGAACAACAAACAATTAGTAGAAACAAAAATATAGTTTTATAAAGTAGTAACAAGGAACAACAAACAATTAGTAGAAATGGACGAATGTGATGGCAACAACATATATAATAAGTGGATGTGTGATATATACATGTGTTGTGCAAGTTTAGGGTTTACATGATCCGCTACAAGAAAAAGGGCTTTAGTGGCGACAGGAAAATCTTCATTGCATATGTTTCTGCATATGTTTTCAACAATAATGGTACAAAAGAAAAGAAATAAAAAGTTGCTTGACAACAATTGTAGAATCCCTATGTGGCGATTTTACCAATATATCAAGCATCCAAACTTCAGTTACACATCATCTCGAGCCTCAACATAATCTTCATCCTCCGAGTCCCCTACATAAAAATAGTAAATTCAAAGCACATAAACTATATATCAAAATACACCCAAACTCACAAAAACCCATTTATTAAAACAAGAGTTAATTGCATAAATAGTCCCTGAACTTTGGCCAAAATGCATGTTTCGTCCCAACCATTTCGAAAGTGCAGAAATCGTCCCTGTAGGAAACCTTTGAGTAAATTTTCGTCCCTGATTGGGATGAAACATGCAATTTAGCACTTTCGAAACATGCAATTTTCGTCCCAAACAGGGACGAAAATTTTCTCAAAGGTTTCCCACAGGGACGATTTCTGCACTTTCGTAATGGTTGGGACAAAACATGAAATTTGGCCAAAGTTCAGGGACATACAAAGGACAAATCCAAGATAAAATTTTACTGCCTACCTCAAATTCATGTGACAAAACAACCAATATAGAAGCAGCCACCAATCAGAAGCCATAAAACCAAACACGCATATATAGCAGCAGAACCAATATACATGACTTTATAAGTCCAACAAACTATCCCCAATAGTAGAAGGTTAACATGATAATATAATGGCAACAAGGCATAAATTGTCATGGGCACAAAGGCTTGCAGCTGTTATCAGGATTTCGTGACAGATTCACTCACAAAAGTTCACTATTGTGACTTGTGATCCTCATGAGACATCTAAGAATAAAAGAAAACTATGGTCCTAGCTTGTGGAATTTTTTAAAAGGGAAACCAGACTACCGACCATACTTCCATAAATATTAACTGAACTTGTAGTTAACTTAGCGGTCTATACAAATTCCACTCGATTAAGTACCGACTACTGACCATAGTCACATAATTCGCTACAGTACCCACGAATTGCGATCCAGTTCGTTCGATCCAAAACGTGGTACGAAATCGATCCGGATCGATCGGGATCGCGACTTGGATCGGTGATGATGGCGTTCCAGAATTTAATAGATATCTGAATCGGGGCAGAGAAATTCGCGTTCCAAGTGTTTCCGATTCGCGTTCCAGTTACATTCGATTCACGATTTAGATACATTAATCTTGATTTCCTTATGTTTTGCCAGAATTTCAAATATTTCCTTCCAACTTATTATAGAGTATATAAGTTGAAGATTTGAAGATTTGATATGGTGAATTTTTTTGAACTAGATCCTCTGATCTATTAAATGGTTATGGAGAATATTATATATAGATGAGTAGCAGTAGCCTTCATAGTTCATATCAACAATAAAAATTCCACTGAAATAACTTATTGTCATTAGGAAAAACTTGTAAGAAGGGTGTTTGATAATGTTTTTTTTAGTTATGTTAGTGATAACACTTTCTTCATATGTTTTTTTTAAATGAATTATGAGTATTATTTTATAAATGTTTGGATTTCAAATTAACAATAATATATTAATTGCTACATGGGTACATCGTACCGAAACGATCCCAAATGAACCTACCCCCCATCGAACCAAATTTTAGGTGCCTAGCGAACTACGATCCCGATCCTCGATCCCGTACCGGAGCGATCCCCGTTCCATGTGACTATGCTACTGACCATACATTTTATTACTCTATAGACGTCTTTAATCATAAATTACTAACCTCTACATATCTAAAAGACGCTATCATGTTACTAGTATTAACAATACCATTTTGACATAAGAGCATATCATTTTAACCACCTAGGCATTGAGAAATCAATATAAAGAATTCTGTGCCAAAGATGCAGTAGTTGAAAATACCAAAATTTCATCAGCCTTATCATTGATCATTGCTTTGTTTTTATTTGAATAGTGGGCAACCCTCCAATCGCCGACACTTCCTCTCCCTGTTTCCTTTTCTGTTTTAAAATATAGTTAACAGTTATAACTAAAACGGAAAACATACCATTTTAAACTACACTAATACTTTCACAATTGCCCTAAAAGTAAAATATTAAAATCTCATCACACTTACCATGTTAATTACCCTTGTAATTGAGCCAACAGTACGTGGAACCTCATTAAAAGATCTGTTCTGCTTATTTTTTGTGAGATTATAAGAAAAAGAAGGGTTGTTCAATTTTATTTATCAACACTACATAACAGCATACACATATTCAGTTTTATGTGTAAACTTTCCGTTAACACTACATAAACAAATAACAAGAGAAGCATGTACAAACAAGAGCAGCAGACATATATTTGGCATAAGACAATGTCGGCTTTCCATGGCCACAGTGCCATGATTCATAAGGCAGAATATGACATAACATATTTTATTAGTTAGGTTTGTTCTAGATATATTAGGAGTCATTATGCAATTGCTACCACTTCATTTTCAGGCTTTACTAACCTCCTAATTATGAATAGATCTTTCAAAAACCTCTAAGTTGACACGAGCTTAAATTCCAGGATCCTCATTCCAAAGTTGCATATAGCAAAGAGAAAGCTAGTTTGCAATGATATAAATGGATATTATGAGCGATGTTGCCTGAAAAGAATATCAAGTATGCAAAAAATAAATAAATAAATAAATAAAATCACTGAAACACAATTATTTCATAAAAGATATTCCAATGATCTATATAGCTTAAAAATCATTTTGTATGTTGGACCGTTTAATGTCTTAGACGCCAAAATAGATTATTTATGGGTCAAAATATAAGGCCTGCAAGTTTCTGGTATGGGGCAACAAAACCAATAGATAGAAACGGTTTAGTTTTAGGGTTATAACAGTTATAAGTATTGCAACGTTTACTTTCATTGAATCGGTGTATCTTGGCAACGATTATTTAGTATATATAGGAGTAGGAATCTGTAATCAAAAGGCAACCTCTTTCAGTTTATATATATCAAATATAAGGGGTTCAACCAAATCTCTTCTTTGTTCTTTTTATTGATTCTTGAACATTGATACCATGATGTTGTTTGATCAATTTCGATCCTGGATTGAAGACCAATTAACATTGGTATCAGAGCCTTTGGGATCAAAAAACACCCAAATCATGTTTTACAAACATCATTCAAGATCAAAGATGCACTTTAAAATCTCAAAAGAAAAAGAGCAGCCATGGAAATAATGGATGCCTTTTGAAGGAAGATGTACTAAAGTGCTAGGAAGAAGGCCAAGGGATTTACTTGCCTTGAAGTCACAGAATTGATCATGAAGATCAGTGACAGCACCAGATTGAAGACATCATGAAGAAAGCATCAAGGAATTACAGAAGAAACTAAGAAGAAGATTTTTGGCATCTCGACATTAGGGGGAACTGTTGGACCGTTTAATGTCTTAGACGCCAAAATAGATTAGTTATGGGTCAAAATATAAAGCCTGCAAGTTTCTAGTATGGGCCAACAAACCCAATAGATAGAAATGGTTTAGTTTTAGGGTTATAACGGTTATAAGTATTGCAAAGTTTACTTTCATTGAATCGGTGTATCTTGGCAACGGTTCTTTAGTATATATAGGAGTAGGAATCTGTAATCAAAATGCAACCTCTTTCACTTTATATATATCAGATATAAGGGGTTCAACCAAATCTCTTCTTTGTTCTTTTTATTGATTCTTGAAAGTTGATACCATGATGTTGTTTGATCAATTTCGATCCTAGAGATATGAAGTTTATATATCAGATTGAAGACCAGTAAACATTGTATCATTTGTCAAAATATATAAGAATGACCCGAACTCCTTTTGACCCAATAACAAAACCAAATCTACCCGTCTGTTTAGAAACATCACTACAACATTGACTGCAATTGGAGGGGACATTCTTCGCTTTCGGCGGGGACATATCTCTGCCAAAGCGTCCCCGCTAACACCTAGTCGCTGATACTTTTGGCAGGGATAATGTTAGCCTTTTGGCGGGGACTAGTGGGACCCACGGCATTTGGTCTGGTCAAAGATTGTCCATCATGGCATTTCTTTTGGTGAGGAAATGTCCCTGCCAAAAGTGAGCTAAATTGACTCTAAAAAACACTAAAATGGTGATTAAGTTCACACTTTTTGGCGGGGATTTGTCCAATCAAAGAATTTGTTCTTCTTTTTTGAAGACATCCACTAAATATTTGGAAGTGCGTATATTCACAAGGGTATGCTAATGCAAACGTCATTCATTCAACCTAAAAAAGTCCAAACTGAACTAACCCTTTCCAAAACTACAAATAATTAACCAAGCCGGTAAACCATATGTGTCAAATTAAGCCCACACATAAGTGAAGCCACTAAAGTTCACTCAAATGTGGTTTTCATTAGGTTCTGAGAAGTAACTTGCCAACATATCTTCGCAAAATCCCTTGGAATTTTTGGGTGAAATTCTAACTAAAATAGGTGAATAACTAAAAACATAAAGACAAAAGCCATACCTTGAACATATTTCAAGGTGAACCTTCTGTTGCTTGGAGTATAGTACGGAGATAAGCTACATTCTTAAGTTGCAGAACCTGGAGGGTCGTTGGTTGTTCAAACTTCCTACTTCAATAAGTCCTTCAGAGACAACAAATTACCATTCATTCTTTTCAGCATACAACGAAAGTATCCTCATGTATATGGGGTGCACTTAATATTTCAATTCCCATGACCCATCTTCAGAATTGAAACATTCTCGGGACAAATTTCAAACAAATGGTTTTACTTGAGGATACCTACATAACAATGATTCTTATATGATTTAAGTGCTTTAAATACCACATCTTTTATATACATAATTAATGTAGCAACTTTGACCCATTTAGTTAGGAATGGGTCAATTTGGGGTTATGTTTATATATTGATAGAGATATACTTTCTCTTTGGGTAAAGTAAAACAAATGTTTATGTATTAATAGAGATAGACTTTTGCGCCAATTTTGTAAGATTCTAAAACTTTTGTCAAATTTTGATACATTTGACCCAAAGAGAAGATAAGGCAAGCAGATTAGGTTTAAACACATACCTACAAAAGTAGTGGCCAACAATGCACATTCTAAAGTATATCATATTATATGCTAAAACACACCTTGCTATCAACCTTAAGGACATGCTATTGAAAGGGGTGGTCACTGCCACCTGAAATACAAAAATAAATATATGCAATATTACAGGACACTGGATGATTTCATAATTTACGGGTATCATTCAGAAATAAGGACCATGTCTTAATATGCTTATATACATTCAAAAAGTAATTAGGAAACTCAAAGCTTAAGCTTGTAACGTAAACTAATGATAAGTTGCAAACAGTAAACATAAAACAGACCGCGTTGCATAACGATTTTAAATATCCAATGACCATTTATATAATCGAATGGATTCTTACAGGTCCATAAGGCCAGCGGAAACCAATGAGGGAAATTGCAGTTAACTTACCGACTATCCTTACGCGCGTAACAGAATTGCAGACAAAAAAAAAATACCTAACACCTAAATTCAAATAAAATACCTAACACTTGCAGCATACTTCTATAGAAGTAATGAATTGTCCTTACGCGCTTAAAAGGATTGCAGACCAAAAAAAGTTTGGCCACTAACCCCAAACAATCTTTTTCATTGAGGCTTAAAAACAAACACTTGATGTGCATATATATATAAACCACTAATGAACACCTTAATTCATCAACTAAACTAAAAAAAATCAAACCCCTATATGAACAATCGCAATTTTAAAAAACAAACCCATATCGATTATATAAATTGTAAAACACTAATTATTTATAAAAGTTTGTTTACTGTACCTTATTAGAATGAAGGGTATTTGATTCTACTGAAATGTAAAACAACTTCATATCATTCTTCTTCATCTATATTTGGATATCTTTAAACAATCGAAACTATTGAAAACAATTACACCTAATTTGACTTTTTTGCTATATGGTTGTTTGGTTGTGTGGATAAAAAGGGGATTCCTTTTTGACTCTGAAGTTTATAAAACACGGTAGCTTCTTTTCTTTTCTTTTTTTAAATTTTGTTTTTAATATTTTTGACACATAAGGTATGTTTGGGGAATGAGCCGGGGTGAGGTTGTAGCTTGTATTACAAACCCATAAATTGTAAAACACTAATTATTTATAAAATTTTATTGAAATGTAAAACAACATCCAACAACTTCATATCATTCTTCTTAGTTTATATTTTGATATCTTTTGACTTTTTTCTAATATGGATAAAAAGGGAACCTCTAAAGTTTGCTTTTTGACCCATGAAGTCAATGGTTTTTTTTTTTGTAATTTTGTTTTTCAGATACATGTAAACTTGTTTGGTGAAAGGTTGAAGTTTATATTTTTATAAAGTTGTTTGGTGAATTAGTTAGAGTTGAAGCTTATTAATGTAAACTTGCATAAAAACATATCAAAATAAATTTACATATATTTTCAGCTGTAGTGTGATAATTTATTATATTTTGAATGGTATTTAAATAATTTAACTAGTTATAAGTTATAAGCCTTTTTCTATGGGCTTGGGCTTATGAAGGCTTATGACTTATAAAAGTTTCTATAAGCCCGTATGACAAACAAAGCTTATTTTATAAGTTGGGTTATTTTAAAAGCTCAAACCCGTATAGGTTCTCAAAGCCTCTTGCTAAACACATACATATGCTTTTGTTGTGAATTTTTTTTTATGCATGAAATTTAACAAACAATGACCAAAATCTAATCAATTTTCACTTTTTATTAATCAATGGCATTGCTTGATTTTGTCACATGTCAAAATCGAACAACCTAATTTGTGTAAAAAAAATAAACAAGATTTTTTGGCTAAAATCACTCCGAGAATTATGTAATTCTTTTTTATATAAAGATGCAGAGATATAGTACCTATACTGCACCAACCGTAACACGAACAATTTTGTTATATTGCATGTATATTCGTATCAAATGTGCGATAATCATATAAATCATATAAAAATACTAATGCATGATCCGGATTACACTAACATTATGCAAATACGCTAAAGAACATGAGATGTTATACTCAAAGAGCACTAATTACTGTATCCATTCAATACTCAAGTTTGTGATTAACCAGAACCGAGTAAGTAAATGTAATTACAAGTAAGATGGCAAGATTGCTACTAATCTACTAAAAACTAAACAATGCTTAAGGCTACATATTCGTTCATTCCAGTTAAGAGCTAAGCCATGCCTCCACGTATTTCCAATATTTAGGTGACGTTTGGTTCATGGATATTGGTGGAGTTAGATTGATTCAAAACCAAAATACATTGTTTGGTACAATTAGATGGGCCCTCAAACTTGAAATCACTGTCAAATATTTTTTCTCTCTCAATTCATGGCACACACCCGGGTGTTACCTCTCTTTCATGTTTTTTTTCTTACACATTGGGCCCTTATTTTATACTATTAACCACTCAAATTTATTCATTCTTTATTTATTTTAAATTTATAATAGCAAACTTTAATTTTAACTCTAAAATCTATTTGCACAATAAATAATATTTAAATCAAATCTAAATCCATATCTAAAACCAAATCCAAATCCAACCTTATACCAAACGCACCCTAAGAGCGAAGGGAACCATAACGCTGGCAAGGCGTTATGGTCTATGTGGCATGAAATCAACGGCGTTGAATTGATGTTGTCCACTCCGAGCATAAGCACGTTGGCCAGGCGTTGTCTTCTACGTTGCTCAAACCCAAATCGATTATATAAATTGTAAAACACTAATTATTTATAGGGGAAATTGCATATGTATCCTTCCTAAACTCAATAATTACAAATATATCCAGCTTAAATTCATAATTACATATATATCCTTCTTAAACATTATAAATATCATATATATCCAAATAATTGATTTAAACATAATTTAAACTCTAAATAACTTAAAAGTGATTATAAAAAACAAATTTGTCTATTATACCCTTAATGAAATGACAATCTCTTCTCATCAATGTTAGGAATTCACTATATTGTACAAATTTTCATGTGGTGTTCTTGCTGGATTTATTAAGTTTAACATATTATTACAATTAAACCCACTAAAATATTGGAAAAATACCCAACAACGAACTTTGTTGGAAGGAATCTTATAAAAACATACAGATGGATTTTTAAAAGTCTTTTTGTGATTTCAAGAAACAAATATATGCTTTTAAAATAGCAAAGTTGAAACATAAGAGATAAGGATTGCATTTGTATTAGATTGGTGTTTTTGGAATTTGATTTAGGTGAAACTATAAGTTTTGTTCTTCTATATGAGTTCTTGTGGTCTTTTTGTGTGGGTTGTAACACAATTTGAATGGGGTTTCATTGTATAAATGTTGGTTCAAAAAAAGCTCAATGACTGTTGATTAATCATTATGATGGGTTTGATATCAGTTGATTAATGGTTTGTTTTGTGGTTGGTTATGTGTAAATAAAAAGAAGAATGACAAGGGTATAATGGTCAGACTATGTTTAAATGGAAGATATTATATATTTTATGTTTTAAATTAATTATTTGGATATATTTGATATTTATAAAGTTTATCAAGATATATATGTAATTATAAGTTTAACTTGGATATATATGTAATTATTAACATTAGGAGGGATATATATGCAATTCTTTCATATTTATAAAATTTTATTCAGTTACCTTATTAGAATGAAGGGAATTTGATTCTACTGAAATGTAAAACAACAGCCAACAACTTCATATCATTGTTTTTCATCTAATTTTGAAACTATTGAAAACTAGTACACCTAATTTGATTTTTTTTCCAATATGGTTGTTGTGTGGATAAAAAGGGGATTGCTTTTTGACCCTTCAAGTTTATGAAACACTGGTCGCTTTTTTTTTGTTTTTTTTTTTTTATTTTTGTTTTTAATATTTTTTACACATAAGAGCACTAGGAGTCATAACAAGCAAACCGTCTTCATTCGGGGCCTACGGGTGCCACGACACTATAACAAACATCCACAACTAACCCCCTTCACTCAGGCCATCCACAATGCGAATGTCAGAAAAAGTGATGATTTGGCATGTTAAATAATTCAACGCTCCATTGTAGATGTCCACGTAATTCGCACATTGAATAGTCGGTTGTACAGTTACATACGAGTATTATACCTGACATATTGTACTTGATGGGCCTCACAACTATAAAATAATAGCATAAAAGCATCACTTATCATATTAGGTAATGTGACACAGTTTTTCTTGTACCTTTTAAGGTATTATATATGTAATGTGTGAAGTTATTCAACAATGTAAGAGTTGAATGCATTGCAAGGTAAATATGACTTGTTGACATGGAGGTGACATGGCCTTTTATTAAACTCAAAACCTTTTGATGCATTGGAGATGCCCTCACAACAAACCTCAATTTACTCATTTGGGACCCACCACTTACAAATTTATTTTTTTTATTCAAGATTCCAAATAAACCAAATTTATTTATTAAAACAAAAATACAATACAACATATCTGAAAAAAAAAAAAAAAACATAAAAAAAAAAAACTTGAGTGTAAAACGTTTTAACACAAGCCAACCCAATTTAACCCCCCTCCACCAAAAAAAAAAAAAAAAAAAACGCATATTCTTCTCTAATTGAACACACACACATAAAAAAACTGACAAATGTACTCCCGTTTTCTTCGTTGTGCAGATGGCGAACCAATGGACGGCGAGCAACGGCGAATGACATCGTACGAGGTATGTATGGGGAATGAGCACGGCGAGGGTCAGCGAGTTCCACACCTAATGCTCTAAGGTATGTTTAGGGAATGAGCCGGGTAGCTTGTATTATAAGCGGAAAGTTGGAAAGCTGTAGTTTATATTTTTATAAAGTTGTTTATGAGTTAGTTGGAGCTGAAACTTATTGATATGAATTATATAAAAACATATCAAAATAAATTTACATATATTTTACCTTGTGTGATAATTTATTATATTTTGCAAGGTATTTAAGTAATTTAACTACCTATAAGCCCCTATAAGCTCTTTTATATGGGTTCGGGCTTATGAATGCTTATGGCTTATCAAAGCTTCTATAAGCCCGTATGACAAACAAGACTTATTTTATAAGTTGACTTATTTTAAAAACTCAAACCTCTATAAGCTCTCAAAAGCCATATGCTTTTGTTGTGAATTTTTTTCAATACATGAAATTTAACAAACAATGACCAAAGATAAATCAATTTTGAGACACATAAAAAGAGGACCTCTAAAGTACGTGTGTTGGACCAACTGTATATCAAAATATTCGAGCTGATTTATGTATCAGAAATCCACTTTGGTCATTATTGACACATTTTTAATACAGTATACTCGCAGTAGTAATACACTATACCAAACATGAGGTCAACTTTCTATAAAGTTGAACCATACACTACTCGAAACCATAAGAAAGGGAAGCCTTGAACTTTCTCATTCAGATATTCAAGAAAAAGTCAAATTTATGAAATTGAAAGTCAAAGAACACGAATAACATTAGGCTGTTCATTAAGAAATCGAACACCAAGTAGAACTTAAGTAGAATTCAGTACCACAAATTGGATTCATAGAAATGAAACCATACTTACGAACATGATTGATACATATGATACGTCACCAGGAATGTAAACGTACTCTTATGTCTCGTACACTTATGCAACAAGAAAATTAAACCACAATTACGAACATCTTTAACAACTTAACATTTATTTAACTACGACATGCACTTCTCCTTGTTGCAGTTTCCTACAACTTCACCATACAAGCTTGATGATAGACCTAAAAGAGTTGAAAAATAAAACCATTTTAGTGATGATTTTTCACAAACTCATGTAAAATCAGATTTTATAAAATGGGAGAACAGAATACCTTATATATTTTGAAGCACATCGACAATACGCTGCAACTCATTGACAACAATTTCTATTTTCATTCGTTGTGGCGGTGAATCCACAGAGCATGATACTCCAATCTTGATAGTTGCAACCAAACATTCTTCCACTCTCTTTGCATTCGCTTCGGAACTTTGCAACACAATTGAATCACCATCAATAACATCGATTACCTGATCTGGTAATGCCATGTAAGCAAATTTATGAAGGCTAAGACCTTCAATAAACATGTCGTCTGTCGGCTTTTTACCAGTCATCACCTCTAGTAATAATATTCCAAAACTGTAGACGTCCCCACAACTTGTCATCTTGCTCCCGATACCATACTCTACAAATGAAAAACAATTAATTAATTTACAAACTTTAACCTGTAAATAAATATAAGCATCATGGAATAAAAGTGGAATTACCTGGAGGTGCATAACCAATAGTTCCTTTAACCCCGGTTGAGCTGTTTTGGTTTAAGTCTGTACCAAGTAGTCGAGCTAAACCAAAGTCTCCAACATGAGCCACCATATCATCATCAAGTAGAATGTTACTTGGCATCAAGTCACCATGAACAATCGTTGTTTGGCAGCGATTGTGAAGATAATCAAGTGCAGCGGAAACATCTCTAAGAATATTTATTCTTTGAAGAAGGTTCAGTTTCGATGTATTTTCACTTGAATGAAGCCAATCGTGTACACTTCCATTCGGCATAAACTCATAAACCAGAGCTTTAAAATCATTTCCTTGGAAATCAGCACTTGAACATGAAGTTATTATCTTCAACAGATTACGGTGTCGAATATTCTGCCATGCTTCACATTCTGCTAGAAAACTTCTGTAAGCTCCTTTATTTTGAAGATGCAAAACTTTGACTGCAACAGGTTTATTATGATTAGAATCGAGGATTCCTTTGTAAACTGAGCTAAACCCACCCTCCCCAATCAAATTTGCTGTAGAGAAGCCATCAGTAGCCTTGAGAAGTTGATGGTATGAAACTTTCATGAACCGTTCACCCCCTGATGATTGAGATGGTTGACTGTTGCGTTTCTTTTTACACAAAAGATACACACAACATAATACGACGAGCAACGTGACTGCAATCACGATGAATAATATGAAGAAAGGAAACCTTTTTTTCTTACTACCCGTCTCCTTGCATTTGGGTAACTTAAGTGTAACCAAACCACCACAAAGCTTATTGTTCCCCAAAACTGAAAATGCACTTGAATTTGCAAACACTCCTACAGCTGGTACTTCACCCTCAAAATCATTAAAGGATAGGTTCAAATATTCTAATGAATTCCATTTCCCAAAGAATCGAGGAATTTTACCAGATAAATTATTTTGAGAAATTTCTAGTACCTCCAACCCTCTTAAGGATACTAATGAAGATGGTATCATGCGTCGAAATTGGTTGCATCTAAGGTTTAACTTTGTAAGGCTAATACACTCACCAAGGCTACTAGTAATGGGGCCTGATAAATTATTACAAGATAAATAGAGCGCGCTCAACTTATTGAGGTTTTTAATCTCTGATGGAATGGATCCAGACAAGCGGTTACGAGAAAGATCTAAATAATAATTTAGTGATGGAAGTTGAAATAGTTGTTTGGGAATGTTTCTGGTGAGTCTATTGTATGAAAGGTCTAACACGTTAAGTTCTTTACAATTCCCAAGGCTTGATGGAACATGACCTTCTAATTTGTTGATTCCTAAATAAAGTACAGTCAACAGTGATAAGTTCCCATTAGCATCAGGTATAGGACCTGAAAATTGATTGCTAGATAGTTCAAGAATTTGTAGCTTTTGAAGTTTACCGATGGTAGTGGGGATTTTTCCTTTGAATTGATTAGCTCCTAAACCTAAAGCGGTCAAACCAACTAGACTACCGATACTTGAAGGGAGGCTTCCAAATAAGTGATTGTCTCCTAAATTTAGAAAGGTGAGTTGATGAGAGAGATTACCTATTGATATTGGAAGCACTCCTAAAAGGTTGCAATTATAAAGTTCCAACTGTACTAATCTGGTGCAGTTTTTCAGAGAATCAATAAACCTCATGTCATCAGCTTCTCCGCGTCCATGGAAGTTGTTACCATATAATCTAATTATATTAATATCTCTTAGTTTTGAAAAATCGATCGTTAACTTCCCACTAAAATTGTTGGCACCCATTTCAAGATACCATAATTTAGAACAATTAGATAGAGAAGGTGGAAGAACTCCGGTCAGTTCGTTATTCCTTAACTGAAGGAGCTCAAGATTTGGGAGCTGATTACCAATTTCTGAAGGAAGACTACCAGTGAGGTGATTTTCAGCTAAGGAAAGATTAACTAGGAGTGAGAGGTTAAAAATGGACTGAGGGATGCTTCCATATAAGTTGCACTCACCAGAGTAAAATTCCGTCAAGCTTTTCCAAAGACCCAAGGTATCTGGAATGCTCCCACCAAATGGGTTCGCTACAGAAACGAAGACTTCCATTGATGTAATATTCCCCAAGAAAGGCGGGATTCCACCTGTTAACTTATTGAGGCTAATTACAAGACGAGAAAGTTTTGAGAGTAAACTCATTCCCTTGGGTATGCTTCCAGTTAGCTCATTTTGATTGAGCCAAAGGTCTTCAAGGTTAGAACAACCAGACAAGTTTGTTGGAATGACTCCACTGAATTTGTTTATACTAAGATAAAGATGACGTAGTCTAAATAGACGACCAAGTTCATGAGGAATGCTTCCTTGAAAGCTGTTGTTCCTGAGATAAAGCTCGCGGAGGAAGCTGAGGTTTCCTACATGAGGAGACAGCGAGCCTTCTAAGCCTTGCGAACCCAACCGTAAAGCAATCACTCGCTTGTGCCGCTTTCCACATGAAATACCACTCCAGTCACAGAAATGAAAGGATTGGTTCCACGAGGTTAGAACATTGTGTGGATCATGGGTGATCTTTGACTTAAATGACAACAATGCGTGATAATCAGTCTCATTACCGCCATAGGAAGCAGTGACAGTGACGGAAGTAAGACATGTTATCGCGAGACCGAAAAAGAGAAAAGAAATAAGAGAGGAAGATGGTAAGTGAATTATTGCTTGTGGTGACTTCATTTTTGGGAAAGTTACTTAAAATTATGAGAACAAGCATTGGCTATTTATACTCAGTTTTTGCATGTTAACGTTCATGACATGCAACTATGGATTCCACAAATTTCTTATCATCATGAGAATACCAAGACTTTTAAGAGATTATAATATTTTCAAATTGTGAAGAGAATGGCATCCACAAATATCTTATCAGATTGATAATATCTATTTTCTATGTAACCCAAGTAGCACGACATTAAGATTTCATTGTAACATATCAATCATGCAACCCAAGTAGCAGCACCTATGGTCTATCATCCACACATTCCTTCTCAGCTGGACCAGGACAATTTGACTAATGAATAGCTATTTTCTACGTGTATACAGAGAAGACTTTTAAGAAGACTTGGGATTGGGGTTTTGGTTATTTCTTTGCTGGTAAATTATAATGTGAAGGCATTGCATTTCTTTATTCGAGTTCATTTGCATATTTTTAATCGTTTAAACAAGTCAGTTGTAATATGCACATAAATCATTTTGGTTCTATGAATCTTGGTGACACTTGAAGGAATACGAACTTATAGGATAGGAGAACTTATTTGACAGCTTGATTAGATTCAAAATAACAATGAAATTAATATTTCAACATTATCTAATCTTAGAAAGCTAATAAGATTAACTTCCAGGTTAAACCTTGACCAACAACACTTAAAAAGTTTAAACTGTTTTGCTATGATATAACAACACTTAATAAGTTTAAACTGTTTTGCTATGATATGTATAGAAGTGTCTTTTATAGTAACTATTTGTTGTTCTTTACTTAAAATTATAAGAACATTCATTGGCTTTTTATTCATAGTTTTGCATGTTAACGTTCGTGACATGCAATTGATGAAATGAATGGCTTCCACAAATTCATTATCATCTTAACCAAGACTTTTCATTGAGTATGCAGTTTTTATAGCAATTATTAATTGGCGATAAAGACATCTCTAGATTCCATATATAGGACGGACCAATATTTGCAAATAAAATGAATAGATTATAATAACAAAAAGTTTATTATAAACAATAACTAATAAGAAAATAATAAATTCCTTTATTATACTTTGCTGTTGAGACACTAGTCTAGTACAAGCTTCAAACTTGAAGAGACTCTGATATTTTCTAAATTTAATGTTTAACATTCACGACACGCAAATTGTGAAGATAATGCCATCCACAAATTCGTTATCAGCTTGAACAAAACAATATTTGATTGATAATAACTAGTTTGTATGTATACTCAAAGAAGACTTTAAAGAAGACTTGAGATTTGATTTGGAAGACGACATTTAAATTTCATTGTGACATTAATCATGCAACCCAATTTGCACGGCAAGACTAGCATCACCTATGGTCTATAATCACCGAAGACTTTTAAGAAGACTTGGGATAGGGTTTTAACGCTAATTATGCAACCTATGGTCTATTATCCACATATTCCTTCCAAGCTTGGCCAAGACAATTTGATTGATAATAACTATTTTCCATGTATAATGGATCACATGATACTTCTAAAAAGACTTGGGTTATGGAAGACTACACATCAATTGTATATCGTAGCTGCAAGAGTAACTATACAATGTAGATTGACATAAAAGCTAAACACATCTACTTAGCGTGTTTCCAATAGGAGTGTTTAAACAAAATTCAAAAGCTAAACCCTGGTGGCTAAACACTATTTTTCAAAAACGGTCGCCAAACACTGTTTCGTATTAAGTTTCCTAAGTGCGATTATCAGATGTTCAAAACATGGAAATATAGTTTTATAAAGTAGTAACAAGGAACAACAAACAATTAGCAGAAACAAAATCAATGGATGAATGTGATGGCAACAACATATATAATAAGTAGATGTGTGATATATACATGTGTTGTGCGTGTAAGTTTGGGGTTTACAAGTATTGGCTTTTTATCCTTAGGTTTGCATGTTAACGTATGTGACATGCAACTGGTGAAATGAATGGATTCCAAAAATTCCTTATCATCATATCGACCAAGACTTTTAAGAAATTCTGATATTTTCAAATATTAATGTTTAACGTTCGCCACACTTAAATTGTGATCGAAGAGAATGCCATCCAAGAATTTGTGGGATAGAAATCTGGTGGTGGTCTTGGGTACTAGTAATTTTGGTTACTGTCAAATGGTTGGTAAGATTATAAGGAATGATATTGGGTTAGATTCCACTTCTATAGTGGTGGTAAGATTATAAGTTTTGGTTATACTACGTATAAGATTAACTTCCAGGTTAAACCTTGAGCAAACAACACATAAAAAGTTGGACTTTCTAAAATGATTAAACTATTTTATGTGGACACTTTAATTTCAGTGGTGTAAACATACATGATGGGTGAAAATAAGAAGGTTTTACTAAAATATGTATATGAGTGTTTTCAATAGTAACTATTTGTTGCTCTTTAGATATTTGATGTTTTATTTTTGAAACAATAATACGATAGAAATCTGCTGGTGGTCTTGGATACTAGTAATTTTGGAATTTGTTGGTTACCGTCTTTTTGGTCTTGGCACTTAGCTGGTTGGTATTTATGTTTGGAAGGTCAAATATGATGTTATAAGGAATGATATTGGGTTAGATTCCTCTTCTCTCTGCTGGTTTCAAAGTGTTTGGTGGTAAGAACATGCATTGGCTTTTTATCCATAGTTTTGCATGTTAACGTTCGTGACATGCAATTGATGAAATTAATGGCTTCCACAAATTCCTTATCATCTTACCAAGGCTTTTAAGAGATTGTGATATTTTCATATATTAATGTTTAACGTTCGCGACACGCAAATTGTGAGAATGCCATCCACAAATTCTTTATCAACTTGAGCAAAACAACATTTGATTGGTAATAACTAGTTTGTATGTATACTCAGAGAAGACGTTAAAGAAGACTTGGGATTGGGAAGAGGACATTATCATTTTTTGTAACATATCAATCATGCAACCCAAGTAGCATCACCTATGGTCTATCATCCACACATTCCTTCTCAGCTTGACAAAGACAATTTATCTGATAAATACTCCGTAACTATTTTCTACCTGTACTCAGAGAAGACTTTTAAGATGACTTGGGATATGGAAGACTAGGTACACTTATATTGCACAAGTGATTGTAAAAGAAATACAACGTATAACATAATAAAATAACACTCAAAACTCTAAAAATTTTATGAAGATGAATTAATATATTTAAATGAAGAACATGGAAAATTTTCGGATTTTGTAAGAAAGTATAAATAACAGTTGCTTAGTTTGCTTAATTTTATTATATATATTTTAAAAGGTTAAGGAGAAAAATTATTTAAAAAATACTTATGGAGTGATGGCGACGGCACGACCGTGTTCGCCAGAACATATGAAAAATACTTTGAATCCTGTCAAATGAATAAGGTTATATGGAATTGGCTATGTTCTACTAAATGTTCTGTGTGGGATAGAAATCTGCTGGTGGTCTTGGGTACTAGTAATTTTGGAATTTGTTGGGTACTGTCTTGGTGTGGTTTTTGGTCTTGGCACTTAGCTGGTTGGTATTTATGTTTGAAGAGTATTTGGGTCAAAAATGATGTTGGGTTATATTCCTCGATCTTTTGTCTGCTGGTATGAATTTGGAAGTGTTTGGTGGTAAGAAGCTGTGTGGAATTACACATGAAAATGCGAGGGTGCTGGGCTTTAGGGTTTTGGTAAAAATCTTGTTAAGACGGCTGGATTTCATTTTGCTAAAATATGTATATGAGTGTTTTCGATAGTAACTATTGGTTGCTCTTTAGATATTTGAAGTTAAAGTCTTGAAATAATTATATGATACATATATCTTCTACTATATGTTCTTTGTGGGATAGAAATATACTGGTGGCCTTGGATACTAGTAATTTTGAAATTTGTTGGTTACAGTCTTGGTGTGGTTTTTGGTCTTGGCACTTAGTTGGTTGGTATTTATGTTTGGAAGGTCAAAAATGATGTTATAAGGAATGATGTTGGGTTACATTCCTCTTCTGCCTGCTGGTTTGAAAGTGTTTGCTGGTAAGAAGCTGTGTGGAATTATAAGCGAAAAATGTGAGGCATAGATTACCGAGTTTGGTGGCTGTTTGGCTTTGGATTGGGGTTTTGGTTATTTCTTTGCTGGTAAAAATCTTGTTAAGATGGTTGGATCTCATTTTGGTTACTTTGAAGTGTGTTTGGCACATCATGGAATGAATGGTGTTTGGACCAGCTCAATATCCCGGTTTCAGTGGCCTAATTCAGAAGTGGAATTTGAAGACCCTGTTAAAACTTTTGCGATGTTTAATTGTGGTGTTTCGAAGGTTGTTTTTCTTTGTTTGACGTTTAAAAATTCAAGACAAGATATTGAGGCTGCTGGGAGTTGGGACCTTTGCATGTGTGGTCATAGTATTAGTTTGTGTTAATGGGTAATTATTTGTGAAGGATATATTATAGCCAAATAATATAGTGATATGGGTCAATTTGGTATTAATTTTGGATATTCTAATAATCTATTTTTTGTGTTTAGCTACTTGTTCGATCTTAGTTTTGACTTATGGGATGGAATAGGAGTGTTTGGATCGAAACCATAATTAAGAAAAAATGGCCTTTTATATTCCAGTACCGGAACCGACTTCCGTTTTCTCCCGCACCGATTTTGAATGGTACCGAATTTTTTTGGGCTTGTTTTGTGGTACCGGTACCGTACCGTGTATTGTAAGCCGGTACCGATTCAGGTGGTACCAGTACGGTTCCGGTGCCGTACCGTTTTTCCGGTACCCATGCTCATCTCTATTTCATAAGGTCACTTATATAAGCCGAAAAGTTTCAAAATAATCCACAAAAAGTGAGCTTATGAAATATAAGCCTAAAACCAAATAAGCTAGAATCCGGCAATATAAGCCGCAACAAACACCCCCTAATTGCAACGAGTAAATTTGATTATTCGTTCACCTACTCCCTATGTTAACAACATGTATATAAACATGTGATGCTATATTGATCGATCATTTGGTTTTTGAATTTTTATAGGGACCTCGGCCTGGATTTTTCCCAGAAGAGCCATCTCAAAAGAAAGGTATGTTATATCTAACTTATTCATATACTGCTACACAGACTAGCAGATGACTGTAATTTACGATCTGTTTTTCATTGTTTCACTTGCTTCTTACAGATGGAACACGAGAAAATGACTGGGAATGCCCAAAATGTGCAAATGTCAACTTCTCCTACAGAACAGTCTGTAACATGAGGAATTGCAACTCACCTAAACCAGGTTCCAGTAAGTACTTCATGTATATATATTTGGTTACTTGTTTGTGACGTTTGAGTCTGAATCTTATATATGTATCGCATTTTGTTTCAGAAGCGGATATGCCAGAAGGGAGCTGGAAGTGTGACAAATGTAACAACATAAACTATCCTTTTAGGACCAAATGTAACCGACAGAACTGCGGTGCAGACAAACCATTAGAATCCCAGAATTCCCCTACAGAAGAAGAAAACAATGATCAGGTCTGTATTGTTTTTGTCGAATGTTTTATTAAGTTATGTTTTAGCATGCATACAGTCCCCATGAATGTAAAGCGGAAATTCGTTCTGGTCAATTTATTTCTTTACCGATTAACTTCCTCGTTTGTTTATAATCGTGCTTTGACTTATGCTATAATGAAGCACATGGTCATCCGTCTATTTTTTATTAATATGTGTTTATGTATCTACTGTTCCAGTGAGTACTAGGACATGTTTAAGAAGGTCCAGAGTTGTCCACCTGTCCAGCTGTTGTCGTCGTCGTCTTCGTCTTCCTGTTGCTGCAGTTATCGAGTTACCTTGCTTTGTGATTTGTGTTGTCATATTGTAGCATATAAAAATCGCGGTGTGTGGTCTTTAAGAGATTTTTTACATTTACATGCATGTGTCACCCAGTGAGTTGCTGGGCTAAGTCTTCTTACAAGGTGCTGTACCTTTTCAACTGTGTGTAGTCTTATTTATTAGATACTTATTGCCCATCTTAAATAGGTGTATTAATATGATTTGAAGTCAATTGCCCATCTTAAATAGTTGTCGGTTGTTTGTGTGTGCTTGTTGGACCAGGATGAGATCCTGCAACGGTTGACTAGTCTTGAATTCATCAGCAGTCCCCATTTACGGTTTCTACTTTTTTACTTGGCAGTCTTTTAAAATAGATTGGAGTTCTCTCTTAAGTCAGCGACTTTCTTTTTGCTAACTAATGCTGATACTATGAGAGCAAATCCATTTGGTTCAGTGCCTATTTGTTTTGGTATAGTCCATTGAACCATGCTCATTTAGGCCATTCACGAGTCTTTTAACAATTAGTCTAAAGTCTGTTGTAAATTCATGGCTTGGTCTTGTTTCGGAATAGATTACAGTCCTATACACCCAATACACGTGAACAAACTCTGACTGTCTAATATGTACTTTTAGCGAGAGTGTCTGGCTGAGGTAAAGCTGACATTTTATGCAACTGGTTTAAGCATGTATTTGGTTTTATACGAATGAATCTTTTCCTATATTTGCAACATTTTACACTATAACAACAAAAAAATGAATTGGAAAAATGGATGGTAGAAATATGTATGGTAGGAAACCAAAACAACCTGATAATATTACTCACAATGATGAACCTACACTAATGAATCCGCATACACCATATTCTTGAGTGTCCAGTTTCAACCACCACTAAAAGTGGTACATTTCAACCTGATACTGTTTTGACCCGTTACGTAACTCATCCATGTTTCCATGCATTATGTTGTACAAACCGTTTCAGTGCACGATATCAGTTCTTTCTCATACGGCATATAATTTGCATGAACTCGAATTACCTTTTTATACAAACCATTAAGTTATTGCACAAAGAAATTTAATCTTCCAGTCTCTTTTGCGCCCATTTGGGCCAAATGAAGCAATATTTCAAACTATAGGACAGTCCAGATTCAACATATGAATTGTTCTCAGCTTATGAAGTATGAAGCTAAAATGAATATCAGATTAATAAAGTTAAAAGCTTAATAAATGTTTTATTCCAAAAACCAAAACATTACTTTTGCCACCCTTACGAAAATGTTCTCGTTTTGACCCGTTACACAAGCGCTAGACCCGCCCATTTTCCCACCCTTACGAATATTTATTCAAAGAGCAGCCATACCATCCAAGATGTTGCAACATAAAGCTGAGGTCCGATGCATATGGCACGGCATCCGGTTCCTAATACTTATGTATCATGATCCCTTTACGTTTTGCAGCGTTATGGAAGTAACTGAGCATTTCGCTTTTCTGATGACGTTCCAATTCGACCCACATGATGTCAGCCAGATCATGAGCTTTTTCATGATGTCGAGTAACTGATAACTCACATCCCGAGCCTTTCGTAGAGCTTTCACTTGTTCCAATATCCATAGTTGATACATGTAGTTAAGAATGTTAAGTTTAGGTGGCGGGTCCATGAACTCGAAATCAAGTAAATTTTCGATTTTTACTACTTCAGAAGCAAAAGAACGTTCCCCAGATTCACCCTCCAGATTTCTGGGATGGGGTTGTCGAAGCATTTCTTTTTTGTACGCGTTTTCCGTAAAAAGACAGTAACATGTGCCGGGCCTAATAGTAAACAAACCACAAGACCTAAATCTAGCCAAGTTAGTGTAATCTGACTACAACTATCAACAATATTCACTATGCAGATACACTAAGATGTCAAGGGTCAGATCTATTTGAACTTTGTTTATGAAAACATTTTAACCCCAAAGACCTAACGAAATACCAATAAAATCAAAAGTAAAGTGTACTTGCTGTAATAAAACAAACATACTTTGCCCCCATGAAAGGATCCAGTGATGTAACCAACAGAGTTTCTCATTCAAATAGACACACTTGATCATAAACATGGTTGATACATATGATAAGTCATCAGGAATGTAAATGCACCCTTACGTCTCTTACAGTACTTATGCAACAAGAAAATTAAAACACACTTACAAACATATTTGACAAAGTAACGTTTATATAACTACGACATGCACTCCTCCTTGCTGCACTTACTTTCAAATTACACAAAGAAAGCTTGGTACTAGACCTGAAAGGGTTCAAAAATAAAACCAAGTTAGTGATTGTTTATTAACAAACTCATTTGAAATCATATTCTCCAAAAGGATAGAACAGAGTACCTTATATATTTTGAAGCACGTCGAGAATACGCTGCAACTCATTTACAACAATTTCTATTTTCATCCGTTCTGGTGGTGAATCTGCAGAGCACGATACTCCAATCTTGATAGTTGCAGCCAAACATTCTTCCACTTTCTTAGCATTCGCTTCGGTACTTTGCAACACAATTGCATCATTATCAATAACATCGATTACTTGATCTGGTAATGCCATGCAGGCAAATTTATGAAGGCTAAGACCTTCAATAAACATGTCGTCTATCGGCTTTTTACCAGTCATCAACTCTAGTAATAATATTCCAAAACTGTAGACGTCCCCACAACTTGTCATCTCGCTCCCGATACCATACTCTACAAATGAAAAACAGTTAATTAATTTACAAACTTTAACCTATAAATAAATATAAGCATCATGGAATAAAAGTAGAATTACCTAGAGGTGCATAACCAATTGTTCCTTTAACCCCGGTTGAGCGGTTTTGGTTTAAGTC
Source organism: Chrysanthemum makinoi (assembly GCA_910596185.1). NCBI lineage: Eukaryota > Viridiplantae > Streptophyta > Magnoliopsida > Asterales > Asteraceae > Chrysanthemum > Chrysanthemum makinoi. The sequence continues at coordinate 157,670,239 of OU343220.1, forward strand.
TGTACCAAGTAGTCGAGCTAAACCAAAGTCTCCAACATGAGCCACCATATCAACACCAAGTAGAATGTTACTAGGCTTCAAGTCACCGTGAACAATCGTTGTTTGGCAGTGATTGTGAAGATAATCAAGTGCTGTTGCAACATCTCTGAGAATGCTTATTCTTTGAAGAAGGTTCAGTTTCGATGTATTTGCACTTGAATAAAGCCAGTTGTGTACACTTCCATTCGGCATAAACTCGTAAATCAAAGCTTTAAAATCATTGCCTTGGAAATCAGTACTTGAACAAGAAGTTATTATCTTCAACAAATTACGGTGCCGAATATTCCGCCATGCTTCACATTCTGCTATAAAACTTTTGTAAGCTCCTTTATTTTGAAGATGCAGAACTTTAACTGCAACATCATTAGAATCGAGGATTCCTTTATAAACAGAGCTGTGGCCTCCCTCGCCAATCAAATTTGTTGTAGAAAACCCATCAGTAGCCTTGAGAAGCTGATTGTATGAAACTTTCATGAACCTTTCATTCCATGAAGATTGAGATGGTTGTCTGTTGCGTTTCTTCTTACACAAAAGGTACACACAACATAATACGATGAGCAATGTTGGTGCAATCACAATGACTAATATGAAGAAAGGAAACCTCTTTTTCTTACTACCCGTCTCCTTGCATTTAGGTAACTCAAGTGTAACCAACCCACCACAAAGCTTATGGTTCCCCAAAACCGAAAATGCGCTTGCATTGGCAAACACTCCTACAGTCGGTACTTCGCCCTCAAAATCATTAAAGGATAGGTTCAAATATTCTAATGAATTCCATTTGCCTAAGAATTGAGGAATTTTACCAGATATATTATTTTGAGAAATGTCGAGTACCTCCAATCCTTTTAAGGAACCTAATGAAGACGGCATTATGCCTTGAAATTGGTTGCCACCAAGGTATAACTTTGTAAGGCTAACACACTCACCAAGGCTACTAGTAATGTTTCCTGATAAATTATTATAAGATAAATAGAGCTCGCTCAACTTATTGAGGTCTTTAATCTCCGATGGAATGGAACCAGACAAGCGGTTTTGAGAAAGATCTAAAAAATAATTTAGTGATGGAAGCTGAAAAAGTTGTTTGGGTATGTTTCCAGTGAGTCTATTGTCACTCAGGTTTAACCCATTAAGTTGTTTACAATTCTCAAGGATTGATGGAATATGGCCTTCTAATTTGTTGGAATATAAGTAAAGGTTAGTCAACAATGAAAGGTTCCCAATGGCATCAGGTATAGGCCCTGAAAATTGATTTCTAGATAGACTAAGACCTTGTAGCTTATGAAGTTTACCAATGGTAGTGGGGACGTTTCCTTTGAATCTATTATTTTGTAAATCTAAAAAGGTCAAACCAACTAGACTACCTATACTTGAAGGGAGGCTTCCAAATAATTGATTGTCTCCTAAATATAGAGAGCTGAGTTGATGAGAGAGATTACCTATTGATATAGGAAGCACCCCTATTAAGTTGCAATCACTAAGACTCAAATCTACTAATCTGGTGCAGTTTTTCAAAGAATCAATAAACTTCATGTCATCAGCTTCTCCGCGTCCATGGAAGTTGTAACTACTTAAGAAAATACTATTAATATCTCTTAGTTTTGAAAAATCAATTGTCAACTTCCCAGTGAAATTGTTGTGACCCATTTCAAGAAGTCCTAATTTTGAACAATTAGAAATAGAAGGTGGAAGAACTCCTGTCAGTTCGTTATCCCTTAACTGAAGCCACTCAAGATTTGGGAGCTGATTACCAATTTCTGAAGGAAGACTACCAGTGAGGTGATTTTCAGCTAAGGAAAAATTAACTAGGAGTGAAAGGTTGAAAAGGGACTGAGGGATGCTTCCATATAAGTTGCAGTCACCAGAGCCAAATCCTGTCAAGCTTTTCCAAAGACCCAAGGTATCTGGAATTCTCCCACCAAACGGGTTCCCTCCCGCAGAGAACATTTCCATTGATGTGATATTCCCCAAGAAAGGTGGGATTCCACCTGTTAACTTATTTGTTTGAATTGAAAGAAAAGAAAGTTTTGAGAGTAAACTCATCTCCTTGGGTATGCTTCTAGCTAGCTTATTTACACCGAGCCTAAGGTCTACGAGGTTAGAACTGTTAATGATAACAACTGAATATTGTCTGTATTGATCTCTCATCAAGAGTATACGTACGTATAGTGATATACATTGGTCTATTTTAAGTAAACCTACTAATCAACCTTATCACTTTGTCAATCATCTACTAATCAACCTAATCACTTTGACAATCATAATAAATGCATGATACAATTACAGCTAATACTCCCCCGCAGTCGAAGCGGGAGAACACCGGACACTGAGACTGGAGCGAAACTCCTCAAAAAGAGCAGAAGGCAAGCCTTTGGTGAAGATATCCGCATACTGATAGCGAGAGGGAACATGGAGAACCCGAACCTGACCAGTGGCAACCAAGTCACGAACAAAATGAATGTCTATCTCAATATGCTTCGTACGCTGATGCTGAACTGGATTACAAGATAAGTAGACCGCACTGACATTATCACAATACACAAGGGTGGCTGAAGATAATGGAGTGTGTAGTTCACGTAGTAAGTTTCGTAACCAGCAAGTCTCGGCCACCGCATTAGCAACACCGCGATACTCGGCCTCTGCACTGGAACGAGAAAGCGTAGGTTGGCGCTTCGAGGACCAAGAGAGTAAATTATTGCCAAGGAAAACACAATAACCAGATGTGGATCTCCTAGTGGTGGGGCAACCAGCCCAATCAGCATCAGAATATGCAACCAAGTCTATGGTAGATGATGAAAATAACTGTAGGCCATGATCCAGAGTACCTAGAATATATCGCAAGATCCTTTTGAGAGCAGATAAATGAGGCTCCCGAGGATCATGCATGTGAAGGCAAACCTGTTGAACTGCATAAGAAATATCGGGTCTGGTAAATGTGAGATATTGTAACGAACCCGCAAGGCTCCGATATAAAGTCAGATCAGAAACAGGATCACCATCATCCCCTAGTTTGGACTCGGTATCAACAGGAGTCCGACAAGGGTTACAAGAAAGCATGTGAGCACGTTCCAAAACCTCCATAGCATATTTCTTCTGTGATAAGAATAGCCCCGAATAATCCCGAGTAACTGAAATACCCAGAAAATAGTTAAGGTGACCGAGATCTGTCATCGAAAACTCCTGATGTAAAGCCTGGATAATCTGTTGTAACAGGGTCTCAGAGGAAGCAGTAAGAACAATGTCATCAACATATAATAATAGGTATGATGTATCTGTCCCCTGTCTAAAAATAAAAAGAGATGAGTCACAACGACTATGAGAAAATCCAATGCGTGTGATATAAGAAGCAAATCGATGAAACCAAGCCCTGGGTGCCTGTTTGAGTCCATACAGAGACCGCTGTAACAAACATACATAATCGGGATGAACTGAATCTCTGAATCCTGGAGGCTGATGCATATATACGGTCTCAGATAAGTCACCATGTAAGAAAGCATTCTTGACATCAAGCTGATGAATCGGCCAATGTCGAGAAGCGGCTAGGCTCAAAATGGTACGAATAGTGCCCGGCTTAACTACCGGACTAAATGTCTCATCTACATCAACCCCATCCAACTGATTACTGCCATTTGCCTCAACACGAGCCTTGTAGCGACTAAGAGTTCCATCAGCCAAAAACTTGTGACGAAAAAGCCACATACATCGGATAATGTTGGTGTCGGCAGGGCGAGGCACCAGAGTCCAAGTTCCGTTTTTAATAAGCGCAGTATATTCGTCACGCATAGCTTTTTGCCAGTTTGGGTCAGTGAAGGCATCATGATATGTTTTAGGTAATGGAGAGATGGAAGATACAAGCATGTTAGGACGAACAACAGGACGATTAGTCCCGACACGAAATCGTGTGACCATGGAATGAGTTGACACAGGGTTTGGATTTTGTGGAGGGTCAGGAATGATTGTTGGGGACGTGGGTATGGGTGGTGTGGGAGAAAGTATGTTAGTTGGAGGGGTGTCGGGTTGAGGTTGCGTTGGTGTTGCTGGTTCAGGTGTGGGAGTGGGCTCATTAGTTTGGACAATCGTGGTTGGGAAAGTTGGATTTATATCAGGGGAATCATCTAAGAAGTTATAGTGTGGTGCAGATGTCGGTTTAGCGGTGCCATAGGGAAACACGGTTTCATCAAATGTGACATGTCGGGAAAGTATGATTTTGTTGGTGTTTAGGTCAAGGCAACGATAGCCACGGTGATTTGAGGCTTGCCCTAAGTAAATAGAGGGTGTGGCACGTGGATCAAGTTTGTGGTTAGGTTCCAAGTGGGGGTAACATAAACAGCCGAATGTGCGTAAGAGGCTGTAATCCGGGTTTTGACCAAACAGCAGTGGAGGGTAAGATATTTAGCAAGTGAACGGCCATATTAAGTGCTTCAACCCAAAAAGTTGGAGGGAGGTTGGCTTGAAATAGTAAGGTTCGAATGAGGTTATTTATGGTACGAACCATTCGTTCGGATTTGCCATTTTGTTGTGATGTTTTGGGGCAGGAGAAGCGAAACTGAATGCCATTGTCGGAAAAAAGTTTATGAAGGGTACGGTTGTCAAACTCACCGCCATGATCACACTGGAATGCCTTGATTTCACACTGAAATTGAGTGTGAACATAATTACGAAAAAGGACAAATTTAGACAATACATCAGATTTGTTAATTAACGGATAAACCCAAACAAAATGAGAATAATGATCCAAAAATAATACATAATATTTAAAACCGGAAAGACTCGGAACTGGAGATGTCCACACATCCGAATGAATAATATCAAAAGATGCATTAACGACAGTGTTGGAACTAGAAAAAGGAAGTCTCACGTGTTTGCCAAGCTGACATGCATGGCAGAGCACGGGAGGTTTGTCCTTATTACATGAAATGAAATTATGCGAAACAAGACGACGTAACACTTCGCTTCCTGGATGTCCAAGACGCTGATGCCACGTATGTTGACTAACGAGGAGAGCTTGAGGAATAGGAGACGGAGCGATGACTGGATAAAGATCCCCGGTGCTATCACATCGGAGAAGCACCCGCCGCGTCATGAAATCCTTAACAGAAAAACCAAATGGATCAAATTCAATAGTACATTTATTATCTCGAACAAATTGACGAACAGATATTAAATTCTTGACAATATTAGGAGTAATAAGAACATTATTCAAGTGGAGAGGTCGGCTAGGGGTTGGCAAAATGCTATGCCCTGTATTGGTGACGGGTATGGAATGCCCGTCACCAACCGAGACGGACGGATAAAAACACGTATTAAAAACATTGCTAAGACTGTTAACTGAAGAGTTTAGGTGTAGACTCGCACCTGTATCCATATTCCATGCCCCAGTGGTTGGATCATGTAGAGTTCCAGTGGCAAAAGCATGAGGTAGTAATGTCGCATGGCCCTGGGCACTAGAGGTATCCTGATGAACAGTAGCAGAGGGAGCATTTGGGCTGATGTGGTGTGGCGGTTGGGCTGGTGTTGGTGGTATGGCCTGGTGTGGCTGTTGGGCCGTAAGAAACAGCATATGGGCTTGGGGTATTTGATGGGCTGTAGTGGTAATGTGACTAGGGGGAGAGGTGTAGGCTTGGTTTGGGCCTGAAGTGGGGAAGGTGTTGGCCTGGTATTGATGTTGAGCTGCAGCGTGGAGAGGTAATGAGCCAAAGCCAGGTGGTGGGCTGTTGTAGTGTTGGGAGGGAGGTGGGCTGTAGGTAGCAAGGTAAGCCGAGGGCCCATGGGGGGTATTATGCGGGGCTGCTACTGTTCCAGTGGGGGTGTGGGATGCTATTCCCAACCTTTTCAACACACGAATGACAGCCTCTTCACTAGATGCTTGGTCCCTATTTTCAACCGTACGATGCAAAGGCTTTAGGTTGGGGTCATGAACAAATTTGCACCCCGCCCCGTACCGACATGACCCTCTAGCGTGATTAATACACGGATTTCTAGATTTCACTTGTGGATTAGAGGGGTGACGATTGTTACCTTTGTCGGTTAAAAGCACCACGGGAGAAGATGAAGACGAGTCCACAGGTAATGCACTTACCTTGGATTTTAACCGCATCTCCTCGGTTACAAGCATAGAACGAGCGGTTTTGAGATCCGGAAATGTGTCTTTGTAGTGCATATACCCGCAAACTTGATTATATATGTCCGGAAGGCCATCAAGAGCATAATGGACTGCATCTTCATCCGAAACTTTGGAATCAAGGCTAGTAAGAATAGTAATGATAGACTCAATTTTCTGAAAATAAGCCTCCATTGTTAAGGACCCAAGCTTGATGGTCCTTAGTTCCGTCTTCAATGCCGAGGCTCGTGACCTCTTGTTGTCTTTCACGAGATCACTAATAAAGTCCCACGCTACTTTTGCGGATTTTGGTCTTGCATTAACCAAACGTTTTTGTAGAGGATCAGATAGTGTGGAAAATATCCAAGAAAGGATTATTTTATCAACTTTTTGTTCTTCGGGTGTGAGAGGGGTGGGTGTGCTAGTTGTTGTTCCATTTATGAACTTGGAGACATCATAGGTATCGCACAGTTGTTCAAAAAAGAATTGCCAAGAGGCATAGTTCCAATCCTCAAACTCAAGTTTGACGGGTACTCGAGTATGAAGATGGTGATGAGTGACGGTTGATAATTTGTCGGAAAGGGAAACAACGGGAGTTTCATTTGATCCTGTCATGATGAGGTTTATGAGTGATAATGAGTTTTCTGTGGTGTGAATAAATTTGTGATCGAAGGCAGTGGAAAAGATACAGGAAAATAAAAGACTTGTGACCGAATTTGCACAAGTAACACAATGTTTGTGTGGATTGGGACCTAGCCCGAATCACCAACACAAGATTAAAGTGGTTGTTAATGGTGGTTTTGTAGAAAGCGGCTGCTGCTAATAGGGTTGTGGTGGGGAGGATCGAATATATTAGGCTGATACCATGTTAATGATAACAACTGAATATTGTCTGTATTGATCTCTCATCAAGAGTATACGTACATATAGTGATATACATTGGTCTATTTTAAGTAAACCTACTAATCAACCTTATCACTTTGTCAATCATCTACTAATCAACCTAATCACTTTGACAATCATAATAAATGCATGATACAATTACAGCTAATAAGAACAACCAGACAAGTTTGTTGGAATGACTCCACTGAATTTGTTTATACTAAGATAAAGACGAGATAGCCTAAATAGACGACCAAGTTCATGAGGAATGGTTCCTTGAAAGCTGTTGTTCCTGAGAGAAAGCTCACGGAGGAAGCTGAGGTTTCCTACATGAGGAGACAACGAGCCTTCTAAAATCGAGTCGTAAAACAGTCACTCGTTTGTGCCGCTTTCCACATGAAATACCACTCCAGTCACAGAAATGAAAGGAATGGTTCCATGAGGTTAGAGCTTTGTATGGGTCTGTGATCTGTGACTTAAATGACAACAGCGCGTGATAATCAGTCTCATTACCAGCATTGGAAGCAGAGACGGTGGCGGAAGTAAGATACATAATCGCGAGACCATAAAAGAGAATTGAAATAAGAGAAGAAGATGATAAGTGACTTACTGCTTGTGGAGACTTCATTTTTGGAAGTTTACTTAAAATCATATGAATAAGTATTGGCTTTTTATTCAGAATATACTAGCAAGACAAAATTTTGCATAATCAGTGAACACATTTAAGAAGATTTATAACACTAATTATGCCGCCTATGGTCCACACACTCCATCTCAGCTTGACCAAGAAAATTTGACTTATAACAACTATTTCCATGCATAATTAATCACACGGGACTTTTAAGAAGACTTGCGGATATGGAAGACAGTACTACACTTATATTGCATATATCGTATACAAGTAACTAACGAGTGTCATTCGTAACAGCACTTTGTTGCGTACTTCTAATGTTGTAAACGTAATTGTAAGTGAAACGAGGAATTAGGCTGCCGCGCGTTGCGAAGGAGCCAATTTATGTTCAAATTGTTTTCGGTAAGTGGCTAAATTATATGCTCGATCTCAACTCTGTTGTAGGAAAAAACTTTTACTAACAATACTAATCAATGTATTCTTAGACAATGAGATAATGATATAGCACACACTAATTTCGAAATCAGTTGTTAGTTACATATTTCTGGTTATCGATACAACTCACAAATCCAAAAAGTAAATGCAATTATAAACATTAACTTATTTACATATCAATGTTTGATCGGATTTGGTCAAAATATTAACTTCACAATCAAAGTTTAACAACCTCATTTGACTTTCTATACAATTCAAGAGCAACCAATTAATGACCTACTCATTTGAGTCTTTCATGGTGTTTTGACAATATCTTATCACTACTACAAAAAGAACCATCAAGACCCCCATATGGAGACCGGATACCAAAGAAACGGGTCTGAAAACCCGAAATCCACCCCTCTGAAAATAAATGGACCGGTTCTTACCAAGAAAACCGGTCTTGATTCAGGAAACAAACATAGACCGGTTATTTTTATGAAAACCGGTCTATAAAAAGTAAAATGAGACCGGTTTTAGGATTTAAAACACGTCTGTATGATTTCATGAAAGCTGCTGAGGATGACCGGGTGATGAGCGGAAAAGATGAAATTTTTTGTCCTTGTAAGAAATGTAGAAATGGTGTATTATATGAGAGCGCTAACGATGTTAAAAACCATTTAATTAGAGATGGGTTTACGAGAGGGTACACTTGTTGGGATTTTCATGGTGAACAAAGAGTTGCTAGTAACGCGTCAGTTTCTGAATGTAATAACAATGATTTGCCAATTAATAATGATCGTAGTAATTTGAATGACATGTTACATGATTTGGATGGTGATTTTTCACAAAAGGAGCACGCTAAATTTGAAAACTTATTTGTCGGCGCTGAAAAAGCGTTGTTTGTCGGTTGTAGAAAACTTACTGTGCTTTCTGCGGTGATAAAGTTGTACAAATTAAAAGCATCATCTGGTTGGAGTGATATAAGTTTCACAAATCTGTTAGAGTTTTTGCATCAAGAAATGCTCCCCGAAGACAATGAATTGCCCATTTCAACTTACCAAGCTAAAAAACTAATGTGCCCCATGGATTTGGAAATTGAAATAATAGATGCATGTCCAAATGATTGTATGTTGTATAGAGGAAATGATGAGGATCTACATGTGTGTAAGGTATGTAAAACATCAAGGTATGTGCAAATAAAATAAAAAGGACCTAACGGTGATGTGACCAAGAATGGTCCTCCTGCTAAATTATTGTGGTATTTTCCCATTATACCAAGACTCAAGCGATTATATGCAGATGCCAAGGAGGCAAAATTGTTACGTTGGCATGCTGAGGAGCGTAAAAAAGATGGAAAAATGAGACATGTAGCTGATTCTCTTCAATGGAGAAATATCGATAACTCATTTGAAAATTTTGGAGGGGATATTAGAAATATACGGTTAAGACTTAGTTCGGACGGAATAAATCCGTTTGGGAACATGAGTAGTCGCCACAAAGACTTGGCCAGTTCTTTTATGCAACTACAATCTTCCACCTTGGTTATGTATGAAACGAAAATACATCATGATGTCATTGTTAATTCAAGGCCCAAAACAACCCGGGAACGACATTGATGTGTATTTGAAACCTTTAATAGATGACTTGATAACGCTTTGGGATGATGGAGTAGAAGTGTATGATGCATATTCGAAAGAGTATTTCCAACTACGAGCCATGATTTTTTGCACCATTAGTGATTTTCCGGCGCATTTACGACAATTTATCGGATATAGTACAAAAGGGAAAATGGCATGTCCTGTTTGTGAAGATTCTACCCACTCTGTTTGGTTACGACATTGTAAGAAAACGATATATATGGGACACCGAACATCGCTTTCAAGGAATCACCCGTATCGTAGAAAGAAAGAGTTGTTTGATGGTAAAATAGAGCGTCGAGTGATGCGACCGCCATTGGATGGAGAAGCTACATTTTCTCGAGTTAGAGATTTGAACATTGTTTTAGGAAAAGGAAAAGACAACACTGGTCCTCCTAAAGGTATTTGGAAAAAGAAATCTATTTTTTGGGAGTTAGAGTACTGGGAGCATTTTGCAAGTTCGACATTGTCTTGATGTTATGTATATCGAAAAAAATGTTTGTGAAAGTTTAGTAGGCCTCTTGTTGAACATTCCGGGGAAAACAAAAGATGGTGTTAATGTTCGAAATGACATGGAAGAAATGGGAATTCGACCAGAGCTTGCTTCTAAAGTGATTCCTGGAAAGCGTGGTACGTATCTTCCACCGGCGTGTTATACCATGTCTAAGATCGAGAAACTAAGTTTTGTGAATGCTTGCATGGTATTAAGGTTCCATCTGGCTATTCTGCTAACATAAAGAAGTTGGTTTCGATGAAAGACTTGAAGTTATCGGGTATGAAATCACATGATTGTTATGTGTTGATTACACAAATGATTCCTATTGCAATTCGTGGAATACTCCCAAACCACATTCGACATACCATTACAAAGCTTTGTTTGTTTTTTAACATGATTCACTCAAAGGTGATTGATCCTGAGGTGTTAGATAAATGGCAACATGATGTTATATTAACGCTTTGTCACCTCGAGATGTACTTTCCACCTTCATTCTTTGATGTCATGGTTCACTTGGTATCTCATATTGTAGGAGAAATAAAGGCTTGTGGTCCCGTCTTCCTACGATACATGTATCCATTTGAGAGATATATGGGTTTCTAAAAAGGGTATGTTAGGAACCGAAGTCGACCTGAGGGTAGTATTGTTAAAGGATATGCTGCCGAGGAGGTGATTGAATGTGGTACAAACTATTTAAAAGATGTTGGAAATATTGGCATTCCACAAAGTCGGCACAAGGGTAGACTTGGAGGGGTAGGCACACTTGGGCGCAAAGAAGAGTCGATGCAACCAAATGATTTACACGAGGCACATTTTACAGTCTTGCAACATATGACATCTATTGCTCCCTACATATACGAGCACCAAACATTTTAAAAAAATGAAAACAGTGAAAGGGACAAGATTTGGTTGGCTAAGAAACACAATGAAACTTTTTCACATTGGATAAAAAAAAAAACCTTATTTTCTTGAGTGGGAAACGAAAAAAAGCTAGACACTTGGCGGGGGAAACAAAATTTTTAGACTTCACAAGCGGGAAACAAAAAAAAAAATTGTGCACTTTACCAAACTCAACACAACAATACCCATTTACCTTTCCATTTTGTGAATCTCAAACACACAAATCCCCTGATTAAAAACTCTCTAACCGCACACAACCCTTCAATTCACCCTCAAAACCCTAACCACTACCATACCCACCATCTCACAAATGGTAAGTTTCGGATTATTCAATTTTTTTGTTTGGGTTTATGTCACGTTGTGGTAATTATCTATGTGTAGGCTATAATAGTTTGATGACATATGTTTATATATGCATCCATGTAGATGTATGTGTAGGATGAGTTAAATTAGGTGATGTTTGGGATTTTATATAAAAGCTGTCATTTGCTACTTGAAATTAGGGGGTGCTGGGATTATTTTTTAGGGCTTATAATTATTTAAGGGCTGTTTTGGTGTTCATATCATGTCTATTATAATTATAATCAGATTAAGGGGTTGTTTGGGCGTTTGTTTTATGTTTAAAGTTTATAATATGCTGTATTTTCTGTATAAAGTACATACTTTTAGATCCATTATCTTTACTTAGCTATAATGATTTTGTCATATTATTGTTTAATCTCAAGCTTTTTTTGAAGTTTAAACTATAAAGAATGTATGTTATCAACTAAAAAACAAAACATAAAGGGAATATACAAAAGTAGTAATTAAGAACTCAGCCAAACTAAATTGGGTCTGTTTTAGTTAACATTCAAATCTTTCATTTGTTGAACATAACTCGTGAAGATAAGTAAAAATTAAGTCCCGATAAGGAATTTTCAGAATAATGCATAATGTTATTGTTATGGAAAACGTAAGAAACTATCGAAAGAATAATCATACAACTACACTGTTCAGTCAAGGAGTTGTTTGGCTACTTTTTTTTATGCAAGTGTGAAGTTATCGGGTCGGGTTGTCGGGTTATCGGGTCGGGTTGAATCGGGTTTTTGGTTTTGAAAAAGTGACCCGCAACCCGACCCGATAAGTAATCGGGTTATCGGGTTCGGGTTGTTATCGGGTCGGGTTATTTCGGGTCGGGTGATTCGGGTCTATCGGGTTGCTTAATTGTTTAAATCAAACACAAAACGAAAAGTATATAAGTAAAAATAAGTGTAGAAAAAAAAGTAGTAGTAGGCTGAAAATGTGTTCTTTTGCAAACTGGTCGTTAAGTCCTTACACCAACAACAGAGGAAGAACATGATTGCTTATGAAGTTCATGTTCAGATGCTTGAATATGAGATATTAAAATGACAAATTATCCAACGAAAATTAAAGAGATGAATTACAAAAATTATTAGACAAAGTATTCTTAAACATTAAAAATGAAGAAACATAAGACCGTGTATAACTTAAATTTACAATATAACAGAAATTGATTTAACCATGAGTAAGTGATAATGGCGAACAGTTTTCTGAATGACGTTACACCGGTTACTAAAGTTTTATTACTTGTAAGTAACAACCTTTCCACAGTGCAAGTTTGATACAAAAAACAAAATGACATCTTAAACAGTTAACATAACCACTGAAACATGACTACGGGAGCTAATATAATTTCACCTCTAGCTTTTCCTTAGATAAATTGGAGTAAAAGATTATATATTTAAATACGGACTAGCTTTTCCTTGTAATTTCATGGTAAGATCAACCGATAGAACAAGATGAACCCGTGGAACAAGATGAACACATGGAACAAGATGAACCCCTTGTACCACAACGGAAAAAGAGAGGACCTAACAAAATGAAGACTAAACCTGTGGAACCATTTGATGTAGTATTCAACATCCATGGCGAAGCCATAAATGACCACCAATGCTGGTTTGCAAACCATATTGGAAATATTACGAGGCTTAGGATTTCTATAGTCCACGAGACTTGGCGTCATGTACCGAAGGAACAAAAAGAAGCATTATGGTTGAATGTGAAGGTATAGCTTTTCTTAAGTCTTTTGCTTATCTACATCTGTAATTTATATTTATATATAGATACATTAACATATAATTAATACGTTGAGTTCTTACTTCAAACAGGACTTTTTTGATCTTAAAAACAATGATGCTAGAAAAACAACAATCAAACAATGCAACTTAGCGTGGAAGAGATTTAAAACCCGACTCAAAAGTGATTTTATGGATGAAGAGAGATATCCTCCTGATTATGGTTACACTATGATAAATAAGACGATATGGGAAACATTCTGTAAGCAGGAAGATACACCAGAAAAAAAGGTTTGTTTTAGTTTATTATGTATTATAAGGAGCATGACATAATATTGTAATAATGTTTCTAATTTGTTTGTTACTTGTATGTGAAGGAAATGCGTATACTAGGGAGGTTATTCGCCAACCTCCAGAAGAATCATCCACATTTAGGCCGATTAGGGTATCATGGGTGAAAGAAGGTTAACTGGGATAAAATTGAAATGAATGAAGCACTCAAGAATGAAGCACTCGAGAATGGATAACGGTATCATCCATGGAGTTCCCATAATTCCTACATACATGAAGGTCACAGTAGACAAGGTTCTGCCGGCTTATAAGTCTGTAAAGCTTCCAGTGATCGGTGGAGATAAAAGTGTTACTTTATTAGGGCAAGCGATTGGGAGCTTTTCAATGGCCTCAATGTAGAATTAGTCGCATGAAGGTACATTAATAAAATTAGCGCGTCTTTTTGTAGTATTGGACTTAGTAACTTTTCTCACGTACGTTAAATGGAAATTGATAATAGGAGATAACACCAACATCGAAAAATAGAGATCAACGGATGAAAACAACAATGCCAGCAGCAAGTGTGCCTACTCTTCAAATTGATCTGGTAAACGCTTTAATATTTTAGTTTATGATTGAAAATTTAGCGTGATTATACAATATTCAAAAAATTATAATGGTGTATTTGTAGGTGGCTGAGAACACATCTATGCCGATACCCCAACAAAAAGAGGCAGTGTCGAATGCCCAAAAAGCAATTCAGAAAGCCGTGGCTCAAGTCGCTATAAAGCAAACACCAAAACAAACACAACCACCGTCGCTCAAAAGCCGCAAAATTGCTGCCCAAAAGTTGCTGCAGAAGCTAAAGACTTGTTGGAAAATAGATTGACTGATGTAGGAGATACCATTGGCGCGAGAGGACCGTTATTGAATGCTGCCTATCTCCGTTGGATGAGCCGTGATGATTGTACTTCGGGCTATGTTGTTGATGTTCCCGCTGGTATGTTTGTTGGGCAAGAGGAATCCTTTTCTATTACGGTTGATGCTGATGACATTTTGAAACTGTGGATGAATGGATTGCTCGATGCAAGCATTATAACTTACTTTAACTGGTATGAGTACCTGTGAAACTTCTTGCTGTTTGGAATTGCTTTTATTATGATATAGATATGAGTTGTTTGGGATTACATATAGAGTAGGGGCTGTTTGGGATTGCTTACAGACTTAGGACTCTTTAGGTTTGTTTATATATTCATGGTTATATGGGATTGTTTTTATACTTATGATTGTTTAGGTTTGTTTATATATTCATGGTTATATGGGATTGTTTATAGAGTTAGCCCTGATGCTTCAACACCCTTTTGATTTTGATTTTTAATTTCTTTAATACTTGGCTTTAGATCGTGTAATTTGGTATGCAACTAGTTTAGTAGGTAAGCTAGATGATAGTATTTTTTATATTTTTCAGTGTTAGCTTATTAGTAGCTTAAATTGATCTTGAAGTAGCCCCTTTAGGCTTGTTTGGGACTATTTGCTGCAACAGCAGCCTAGGTACCAACTTATTTTGTGCTTATTAGTGGATCCCATTAGCTTACTTAGGATACCTTAGTGCTTTTTAGGTAACATAGATTAGGTGTACTAGTTAGTGGCTTAACCATTGCTCATTTAGTGCTTAATCTTTGCTTATTTAGTCCATTGTAGTCTTTGTCACATTTAGAGTAGCTTATATTCCAAACTGCTTCTTTCTGCCCCTTGCAATCTGTTTTGAATCAGCTTATTATCTGTTTTCATGTACAAAGTTTTTACAAAAAGTTGTTTTTGTTAGCTTACTATTAGTTTCCAAAAGAAAAAAAAAATCAAAAAAAATAAGTGCAAAAAAGTAGACGAATAGGATTCGATTGTTTGCGATTGTCTATCTAGACTAGTTATCGATTGTGTAAATTTTAGATTTATTTTATTTACTATTGTTTTCTTTTTAGGGGGCTATACAAGTTGATGCAATCAAGTTCTAGCCGTTGTGGTCTATTAAACCCATATTTGATTCAAGGAAGTGAGTGCCTTGGCAACACTACGGGTGTAAAAGATTACTTGACGAGAGCATTCAGTTCTACCTACGACATTTTCCTTGCGCCATTTATAGAAAAGTATGCACGCTACTATCTCTAAATTGTTTATGTGGTTATGTGCGTATATGGTCAATAATTTTGTTTCAACTTTATCAGGGGGAACCATTGGGTGTTGTTTGTTGTATGCCCTAAACAACGTATGTGCTACATCTTGGATTCGTATCAGAACAAGAACAAGAAAAGGACCGAGCGAAGCTATTGGCTTACAAGCTGCTTGAATAAGTTCATTGCAAATTACAAAGTTGTCGAGGTAAATTATATCACTATGATTAGATACATACAAACAAGTTGCTGTTTTATACAACCTTTAACATGTACACATTTTTGGTTTATCGAACTGTAGTGCAATCAACAAGCTGGAAAATGGGAATGTGGGTACTATGTACTTAAATGGATGCATGAATTTGTAACAGTTCACCAGAATCATTTTCCAAACATTGTAAGTACTATCCTAAATATTGATTTTAGAATATGTAAATGAAAACTGATGCAACAAGTATGCTTTGTTTTGTTTTCTTTTATAGCACTTAACATATCTTGTATACCTTTTTTACATGTAGATCCCTTGGCATGACAATCGTCCATTTTCCATGAATCAGATTGAAGACACTGTCGAGAAGTGGCATCAATTATGTCCAATTTGATTATCATTATTGATAGGTAGTTGTTGGTTATGCCATTGTCTTTTGTTTAGGCATTTAGTATTTAACTTAAGATAATATGTGCGAACTCCTTTTTTGTAGAAGGCATTTGGAACGTACATACGTTTAGTGCTAGAACTCGTTATCTAAGTTAAATTCTGGAATATGTATTGACGTTTATGATTTAGTAGTTAAATTTATGGAACGTCGGATGTATTTGGTAATTCATGGATCAAAAGTTGTTTGTGCATTGCTTGAAATTGGAACATGAAATCTGAAATCTGGAAACTGGGATTTGTACAGGAAAGTGGTCTAGTGATTTGTACAGGAATGTGGTCTAGTTAAGAAAATCTGTTTTTGAGGAAAAGGCAATAGAGACAGGTTTTATTGATAGAAACAGGTCTATCTATATAAAACAAGACCCGTCAAACATTCAAAAACAGGTCTCGATATTGATAATAGGACCGGGTATATATCATGAAACCGGTCTCATTTATGATAAGCAAGACCGGCTTTTAAACCGGTCTCGATATGGTTTTCACATGGAGAGCCCCCCACTTAGAGACCCCATCAAAAACAGGTCTCGATGGATTCTACAACAGGTCTCGAAAGCACTTATTGTAGTAGTGTATGGGTCTTGACTTAACAATTGAAAATGTTTGATATTCTTATTTTTTTAGCTTTTAGGATAATATTATCGAATTAAGTTTCCTAAAGAAAATTAGAAGTCTCAACATGATTTTTTCTTTTAAGGAACCATTTGCTGGTGGTGCCAGCATCACTAATGACTTCCCATCCAAATACTTAGCAACTTCTGTCCATATGTCCTCTTCATGCCTACATCACAGTATATCGTTAGAACCCATAGACGCACAAACTACTACACTGGCGATACATTTGCATCCACTTCGTAAATTGACATGTATTTAAATAATAGTTTCAAACAGAACCCATCGATATGTGATCTGTACAATGTATATACACGACTGTAGCATAACCTAATCAATCAGTAAAGGTATGTAAACCGTAAAATCACCAACATGCAATTCAACTAAAGAATACTCTCACTGAAGTAACAAATCAAACTGGGATCTAATTTTAAACAGCTGACTTATGACTTTCACTCACTCAAGACTTCAAATTATTGGTAGTGCTCAAGTTTAATTGGTAACTATATGGCTAGAAATACGTGAACCTATTGGGGGCATACACGTATGCACCGATGGTATGCTTTTAATTAATGTAAGTAATATATTTATAGTATTGTATTAATTATATAAATTTAACAACCTCATTTGACTTTCTATACAATTATAAACACTAACTTAATTACATATCAATGTTTGATCAGATTTGGTCAAAATATTAACTTCACAAATACCAGTCCACATCAAAGTTTAACAACTTCATTTGACTTTCTATACAATTCAAGATCAACCAATGCCCTACTCATTTGAGTCTGTCATGGTCTTTTGACAATATCTTATGGGTCTTGACTTAACAATTGAGAATGTGTGATATTCACTTATTTTTCTAGCTTATAGGATAATATTACGGGTTAAGTCCATAGATAGACAACGAATTTTCCTAAATGTCCTCGTCTAGGTAACGGACTTAGGAATAACTCATTACCATCAGTATAACTTTTGAATTTGTTCCAAAGTTACCAGTTCCGTCCTCTTTCTTGATGGGTTACCTATTCATAAGGTAAAATACATGGCATGTCATTCTTTATTTTATTTTAAAATGAATTACCATTTTCCACCTCACCCTTACGACCTTTTCCACAATTTGACTTTTTCAAAATAAATTACTTTTGCGTATTACTCTTCATTTTTCTTTATATTTGCCATTTTTCTTCAACGTCTAATCATGGTTTCCATTTACTCACATTCAAGAATACATACCTCAAAAATAAAATTTCTCAACTGTAACAATTTGTATCTTAACATCCATGGTTGATAAATAAAAAATAAAAAAAATAAATAAAAAATAATAAAAAAAAAATCATATCTTATCATCGATCGTGTAATCATTAGAAAAAATTAAACCCACTTTATGAGAAATCCAACCACAAGGAAATCTCATCAATTTACCCGTTTAATATGTTCAGCAAAAGTATTATACTATTGGATTTTAGAGCACCTTAGTTACAAGTTCAGGAATTTTGTACCTAAATGGAACAAACATCATAAGCACTTGGACCATTGTAGCTATCTATTGTATCGTCTTCCTTAACATTTGCTAAAACATGAAGAAACTTGGGAGGAATAGCTGCAGGGTCCAGGTCTTGACAACCCTTTGGAGCGTTTGCAGATTCTTGACCCATGATGTATTCCATTCTGTCCTTTTCTTAAACTTGTTTAAATATAATGATTATTGAATGTTTTCTGCCTGTTGAACCCATTAGATATAAGTAAAATGCTTGAAATTGCGACCTCTGTATTCGACAATTAGTTTCTTAACAACATAAATATTTTCTTCCCTTTGAAAGAGCAACAATTTACTGGAATGGGCTCAGTGATATCACCAATGCCAAGGCTTAACATTTACTGCCATTCATAAGAATGATAAAGTGTGTTTGTTTTAGTTTCTGCAGGTGGTGAATGTGGTGTACTGCTTGTTATTAGTGTTATTTGGAGCTTGTACTTGGATGGATAAAGTCAAGATTTATTATGTATTCGTCATATGGCGTGATTCTCAATTCTAATGGCAGATTGGAGACGACATCAACTTCGTCAAACACCACCTGTTTTTCTCGAGTTATTCAAAAGGAAATTACAATAACGATACTTACAGTAACGTCTATGGTGTATGCTATATTTTCATTTCTGATCAAGTAGTTAATTAGGTTGGCTTGTGTCTTTTTAGATGTGTTGTTTGCAAGAGTAGTCATACAGTAGCAAGCTCAATGTATCAAACTATCAACTTATTTGTAATGTCAATGGATCTTCCTTATTTGAATCGATACAATGTTCATTTGAATCAATACACTTGTACCCCTACACTATATTCAGTTTCCATAATAACCCCTTAAGCTCACCTATTGTCAATCAATCCATAGAGAATAACGCCTACTTTTTCAAAACTACTAATAAACTCAAGTCTATTGTTTGCAAAACTAGGGTAGTTGAAGTACCAATTATTAACAGTTATTAGCAGTGGTTGTTTGTTTTTTCAAAGCGTTTGGTAACATAATAGCTACTGTAAGTACGTATAAAGCGTAAAGTGATGTAAAAGCTAAAGTCTCCATTTATTATCATTTCAAATGGGAGAGACAACATCCAAAAGCTAAACGCTTGTATTTCTAGAAATATGGTTAAAACAACAATGATGACCATAAAGCTGCACATTAACTGCTAAAGGGCTGTTTGGGCTTGCTTAGACTAAACGCAGTTTTGAGTTTGGGATTGCTTATCCAAACGCTTATCCGACGAAAATAGAGTTGTACCAACTCTATAAGGAATATGAAAAGTATCAAAGCATTCGAGTTGATTTATGTACCAGAAATACACTTTGGTCATTATTGACCCATTTTTAATACAGTATACTTCCAGTAATAATAATGATTTTGTACTAGCCGAATGCATGGTACAAGTGTATAACCAAAAATGAGGTTAACTTTCTATAAAATTGAACCATACACTGCTCGAAACGAGAAGAGGGGGAAGCCTTGAGCTTTCTCATTCAGATATTCAAGAAAAAGTCAAATTTATGAAACTGAAAGTCAAAGAACATTAGGTTGTTCACTAAGAAATCAAACACCATGTAGAACTTAAGTAGAATTCAATACAACTAATTGGATTGATGGAAATTAAAGAACACTTACAAACGTGCTTGATACATATGATACGTCACCAAGAAAGAAACATAATGTAACGTAACGTTTATTAAGTTATGTCTTGTACACTTATGCAACAAGAAAATTAAACCACAATTACAAACAACTAAACATTTATTTAACTACGACATGCACTCTCCTTGTTGCAGTTACTCTCAACTTCATACCTGAAAGAGTTCAAAAGACAAGAAGAAAAAGAAAAAAAAAACCATTTTAGTGATGATTTATTGACCAACTCATGTAAAATCACACTCTGCAAAAAGAGAAAACATAGTACCTTATATATTTTGAAGCACATCGAGAATATGCTGCAACTCATTGACAACAATTCCAATTTTTAGTCGTTGGGGTGGGGAATCCACAGAGCATGATACTCCAATCTTGATAGTTGCAGCCAAACATTCTTCCACTTTCTTTGCATTCGCTTCCGTACTTTGCAACACAATTGCATCATTATCAATAACATCAATTACATGATCTGGTAATGCCATGTAAGCAAATTTATGAAGGCTAAGACCTTCAATAAACATGCCGTCTGTCGGCTTTTTACCGGTCATCACCTCTAGTAATAATATTCCAAAACTGTAGACGTCCCACAACTTGTCATCTCGCTCCCGATACCATACTCTACAAATGAAAAACAATTAATTAATTTACAAACTTTAACCTGTAAATAAATATAAGCATCATGGAATAAAAGTGGAATTACCTGGAGGTGCATAACCAATTGTTTCTTTAACCTCGGTTGAGCTGTTTTGGTTTAAGTCTGTACCAAGTAGTCGAGCTAAACCAAAGTCTCCAACATGAGCCACCATATCATCATCAAGTAGAATGTTACTTGGCTTCAAGTCACCGTGAACAATCGTTGTTTGGCAGCGATTGTGAAGATAATCAAGTGCAATGGCAACATCTCTAAGAAAATTTATTCTTTGAAGAAGGTTCAGTTTCGACGTATTTTCACTTGAATGAAGCCAATCGTGTACACTTCCATTCGGCATAAACTCATAAACCAGAGCTTTAAAATCATTTCCTTGGAAATCAGCACTTGAACATGAAGTTATTATCTTCAACAGATTACGGTGTCGAATATTCTGCCATGCTTCACATTCTGCTAGAAAACTTCTGTGAGCTCCTTTATTTTGAAGATGCAAAACTTTGACTGCAACAGGTTTATTATGATTAGAATCTAAGATTCCTTTGTAAACCGAGCTAAACCCACCCTCCCCAATCAAATTTTCTGCAGAGAAGCCATCAGTAGCCTTGAGAAGTTGATGGTATGAAACTTTCATGAACCGTTCACCCCCTGATGATTGAGATGGTTGACTGTTGCATTTCTTCTTACACAAAAGATACACACAACATATTACGACTAGCAACGTGACTGCAATCACGATGACTAATATGAAGAAAGGAAACCTTTTTTTCTTACTACCCGTCTCCTTGCATTTGGGTAACTCAAGTGTAACCAAACCACCACAAAGCTTATGGTTCCCCAAAACTGAAAATGCACTTGCATTGGTAAACACTCCTTCAACCGGTACTTCACCCTCAAAATCATTAAAGGATAGGTTCAAATACTCTAAGGATTTCCATTTGCCTAAAAATTGTGGAATTCTACCTGATAAATTATTTTCAGAAATATCGAGTACCCCTAATCCTCCCAATGAACTAAATGAAGATGGTATTATGCCTTTAAATCTGTTGCCACTTAGGTTTAACCATACAAGGCTAATGCACTCACCAAGGCTACTAGTAATGTTGCGTGATAAATTATTGTAAGATAAATCGAGATTGCTCAACGTCTTGAGGTTTTTAATCTCTAATGGAATTGAACCAGATAGGCTATTTTGAGAGAGAGAGAGAGAAAATAATTTAGTGATGGAAGTTGAAAAAGTTGTTTGGGTATGTTACCACTCAGTCTATTGCCCGCAAGGTCTAAAAGGTTAGTTCATTACAATTCCCAAGACTTGATCGAATATGGCCTTCTAATTTGTTGATTCCTAAATAAAGTACAGTCAACATTGATAAGTTCCCAATGGCATCAGGTATAGGACCTGAAAATTGATTGTTAGACAGTTCAAGAATTTGTAGCTTTTGAAGTTTACCGATGGTAGTGGGGATTTTTCCTTTGAATTGATTAGCTCCTAAACCTAAAGTGGTCAAACCAACTAGACTACCTATACTTGAAGGGAGGCTTCCAAATAATTTATTGTCTTCTAAATCTAGATAGCTGAGTTGATGAGAGAGATTACCTAAAGATATTGGAAGCACTCCTACAAGATTGCAACTATCAAGTCCCAAAGCTACTAATCTGGTGCAGTTTTCCAAAGAATCAACAAACCTCATGTCATCAGCTTCTCCGCGTCCATGGAAGTTGTTATCAGCTAAGCTAATATTATTAATATATGTTAGTTTTGAAAAGTCGATAGTCAACTTCCCACTAAAATTGTTGTCACTCATTTCAAAATGTCCTAATTTAGAACAATTAGAAAGAGAAGGTGGAAGAACTCCAGTCAGTTCGTTAGTCCTTAACTGAAGGAACTCAAGATTTGGGAGATGATTACCAATTTCTGAAGGAAGACTACCAGTGAGGTGATTACTAGGTAAGGAAAATTTAACTAGGAGTGAGAGGTTGAAAATGGAATGTTGGATGCTTCCATATAAGTTGCACTCACCAGCGTCAAATACCGTCAATCTTTTCCAAAGACCCAAGGTATCTGGAATGCTCCCACCTAACGGGTTCCTGGTAGCATAGAACTCTTCCATTGATGTAATATTCCCCAAGAAAGGTGGGATTCCACCTGTTAACTTATTGTAGTGAATTGCAAGACGAGAAATTTTAGAGAGTAAACTCATTCCCTTGGGTATGTTTCCAGCTAACTTATTTCGAGAGAGCCAAAGATCTTCGAGGTTAGAACAACCAGACAAGTTTGTTGGAATGACTCCACTGAATTTGTTTCTGTTAAGATAAAGATAACGTAGCCTAGATAGACGACCAAGTTCATGTGGAATGGTTCCTTGAAAGCTGCTGTTCTTGAGATAAAGCTCACGGAGGAAGCTGAGGTTTCCTACATGAGGAGACAACGAGCCTTCTAATCCTTGCGAACCCAGCCGTAAAGCAATCACTCACTTGTGCCGCTTTCCACATGAAATACCACTCCAATCACAGAAATGAACGGAATGGTTCCACGAGGTTAGAACTTTGTATGGATCATGGGTGATCTTTGACTTAAATGACAGCAATGCGTGATAATCAGTCTCATTACCATCATATGAAGCAGAGACGGTGGCAGAAGTAAGACATGTTATCGTGAGAGCGTAAAAGAGAAAAGAAACAAGAGAGGAAGATGATAAGTGAATTACTGGTTGTGGTGACTTCAGTTTTTGAAATTTACTTAAAATTATAAGAACAAGTATTGGCTTTTTATAGTCGGATTGAGCAAGACAATGTGATTGGTAATAACTAATTAAATTCTACGTATAATCATATCAGAATGACTTTAAAGAAGAGTGGTAAGACTAGACTTATAGTTCATTATAACTTTAATCATGCCATCCAATAGCACCACTAGCAAGTCTTAGTTGTAATACGCACATAAACCGTTTGATAAAATGTCTAAATGAAATACTTTACACAATAACTCAAGAAAGGAGAATTTATTTGAAGGTTGAACTTTTACATTTAAAAGAGTTGAGCTTATGCCAAAGTGCTTATGTAAAGAACTTATAATGTATGTAGCCTTGTTCTGCCTGGAGATAAGAACCACATATCTGAAAGGCGTTATCTTCGTTAAGTTTGGTTTTAATAGCTGTAAGGATTAATTTCTCTGGTTTACACTCTACTTGTATCTTGTTTGAGTGTTAGCATTTTGAATAGTCATTCATTTTCAGTTTCTTTAATAACGCAACGTTTACTACATCTTAGGATTAGACGTTCTTGCAAGTGCAAAACGAGTTGAAAGATCGTTTAAAGTTCCCAGACCTAAAGTTTCCTCTATGGTGGAATATATAGAAGAAGATGTGGAAAAATCTTCACTCGCTGATCAAGATGACGTTGGAAGTGGAAGCAAAACGTTTGATTCAGGAAAAATCCTCACTTCATTCAAGTCACTATTTTAATGTAATGTAACATGTACAGTTTGATCTAATTGTAAGATGTTTTTTAATGTTGCAGAAAGTATCACTGAAAAAGAACGATCTGCTAGATATGCTTCTACCTCACATTCAGAGGTAACTTGCCTGTTTGAGATAATGTTTCTGATCTTGTTAATATGATCAAACTTTTGTATCTGCAACTGGCAATCAAAGTTGTATTTTGCGTATGAATTTTATTTCATATTTGCGTCCATACCTAATACTGAGTTTGTACTCGGATGTTGCAGCGTGTTACTCCTTCATCTAGAAGTTTCATAAGTGGTGATCATCGGCGCTCTATGCGTGACTCACCAGAATATGATAGGCGTGAAGGTAGGGTGGTCTCAAGGAGATATAGTGATGATAGGGATTATCGACACCGTTCAGAACCGTGACCTCGTCATGGAATTATGTGAAAGTTCAAGGAGAACTCCTAGTATAGCTCAGTAGCCTTAATGATAAAAAGCTTATAAGATTGACATGAATGGGATTATGTGAAGATGAAGCTACTTTGATCACAAAAGTTGTTATATGCCTAACTGGTATTTGGAATAAAGGTTTAAACAGATGGCTATGTATCATGGTTTTTAAAACCTTTGCTTCACAAGCTTTTCTATCTTCTGATACAGTGTGTTTGGGATAAGCTATCTATCTTCATAAGGACAGTTTCTGTTTGGCAATAAA
Source organism: Chrysanthemum makinoi (assembly GCA_910596185.1). NCBI lineage: Eukaryota > Viridiplantae > Streptophyta > Magnoliopsida > Asterales > Asteraceae > Chrysanthemum > Chrysanthemum makinoi. The sequence goes on from OU343220.1 coordinate 157,695,109, forward strand.
TGAAATGATCATCTGGCGAGATAGTGGGAGTGGGTTCAGCAGCAAATATTACGCAGTTCTACTTCTGTGGTTTAGCAGTGGTCTAGCAGCTCTGCAAGTTTTGGTCTTCTGTTTGTAGTTTGGCAATTCAAGTATTTTGTTTTGCGGTTATGTTATTAGTTGGGTCTGCACTGCTATATTTTTATACCTGATATACATATGGCAACATGGATTTAATTTATGGGTCAGGCTTGGTTTTGTGATGTGGGCTGCTATGCTAGCTTGTCATCCTTAGGCTTTAATTTGTGGATTAAATATCCGAACTTATGGGGTGTGTTTTTGCACTGGTCTTCTTTTTGTTTTAGTTTGAAGTTTATTTTTAATTGTTTTGGGTCCTCATTATCACTTTCTGAAACAATTTTTAACAAAAGGTTTGTACAACATTAAGTGGGACAAAAAAAAGTACACGTACTAAAATGGAACAAAGCTGAAAGTACGTTGCTATTGTACGGACTAAACCCTTTATTTTATAGGTGGTTGCTTCAATGGACTGACCACAAGTGACCAGGTACAAGGCACTAGTATCATCTGCACAACCTTAACTGATCCAAAAAGAGGCGTCGTTCATGAAGGCTTGATTAGGTAATCAGTTAAACTATTTAAAAATAATTTCGATTTGGTCTTAAATTAAGTTTATGATAACTGGATTCTTGTTTTACTCGTTTGTAGGGAACGTTTGATATCGTTTAAGAAGTCAACTGGCCATAAGCCTTGCCGCATAATATTCTATAGATGGCATTTATACACAGACAGGAGATCATCAATGATTTATACACAACCTTAACTGATCCAAAAAGAGGCGTCGTTCATGGTGGCCTATATATACACTGAATACAAGGGTACATGTCAAATTACGGCTCGATATTTTGTCACTATAGATTCAGGTTTACATCGGTATCACTGTCACATGTTTATTATAAACAAAGACATGGATATAGAAACTTGTTATTTTTCTGTTGGTGGAATTACAGATTCGTAGAAGAATGGCTGCACATAAGCTAAAATACCCTGATGAACAAATGATAAGCCTTGGCATCGGTGATATAACTGAGCCCATTCCAGAAGTTATTCAGCCATGGCTAAGGTAGGATTATTTCTTATCTTGTATTTAATTTCTTTCTTGTGTAAAACATTATTGATATGTTTGACTTTTGTTTTTGACACGTCAATCCTAACCCGTTGGTATTCCCATTTCTCTGTATTGTAGAAAAGCATTGGCTAATGCTTTATCAGTCACACCGTAGATGTGGACCCTTGTAAATGCAGGCTTGGGAGCCTTACAGGTAACACATGATCTAAACTAGAGATGTTCCATAACGGGCAGCTAGTCAGGTTGGGAAACAAGTCAAACTGGTAATTTTAGTCTGGACTGGATCAGGTTGACCTGCAAACGTGGTCTGTCTTTTCCTTGAACTTGTTTAAAAATAATGATGAATGAATGTTGTCAGCCTGTTGAACATATTAAATATAACGTAACGTAAATTGATCCATTTATAAGTAAAATGCTTGAAATTGCGACCTCCGTATTCGACAAATTACTGGAATGTGCTCAATGATATCACAAATTACTGGAATGGGATCAGTGATATCACCGACGCCAAGGCTTAACATTTACTGCCATCCATATATTTGAAGCTCGAAAGAATGATATAGTGTTTTTTTTAGTTTGTACAGGTTGTCAATGTGGTGTATTGCTAGTTATTAGTGTTATTTGGAGCTTGTAGTTCGATGGTTAAAGTCAAGATTTACTATGTATTTGTCATATGGCCTGATTCTAAATTCTAAAGGCAGATTGGAGACGACATCAACTTCATCAAACCCCATCTGTTTTTCTCGAGTTATTCAAAGGCAGTGATGATAACGATACTTACGGTGACGTCTATGGTGTATGTTTTATTTTCATTTCTGCTCAAGTAGTTAATAAGGTTGGCTTGTGTCTTTTTAGATGTGCTGTTTGCAAGAGTAGTCATACAGTAGGCAACCTCAATGTATCAACTCATTTGTAATGTCAATGGATCTTCCTTATTTGAATCAATACTATGTTCATTTCTGAAACGAAGAGCAACGTATTCATTCATGGCTCCCTATGTTCTTTCTTTTTTTTGGTCCAGCGGGAACTCAGTAATTTTTAGCCCATATCAGTCAGACAGACTCCCTGTGTTGTTCAATGCTCCCAATATCCATAGTTGATACATGTGGTTAAGAATGTTAAGTTTAGGTGGTGAGTCCATGAACTCGAAATCAAGTAAATTGTCAATTTTTGACGACTTCAGAAGCAAAAGTACGTTCCCCAGATTCAACCTCTGGATTCCTGGGATGGGGTTGTTGAAGCATTTCTTTTGGTACCCGGCCTTATAGTAAACAAACTACAATACCTAAATTTACCTAATTTAGTGTAATGTGACTACAATACCTAAATTTAGCTAAGATGTCAAGGGTCAGTTCTACTTGAACGTTGTACATGAAAACAGTTTAAACACGAACGCCTAACGAAACACCCATAATCTGCAAGTACATGTTTGACAGATGACTTAAAAAATCACCAATAAAATAAAAAATAAAGTGTACTTGCAGTAATAAAACAAATTAACATAGAGTCATGAAAGGATACAAGATTATAGTATGTCTTGCCAAAGGTTATCCCAACTCTTTTGCTTAGTTTTCATCCAATGATGTTACCAAAAAACTTGGCCCCCAATTTTTCAATTTTGGGTCCAAACATGTTTACATCTCTTACAGTACTTATGATAAGTCATCAGGAATGTAAATGCACTCTTACATCTCTTACAGTACTTATGCAACAAGAAATTTAAAACACACATATTTGACAAAGTAATGTTTATATAACTACGACGTGCACGGCTCCTTGCTGCAGTTACTTTCAAATTTAACCAAGAAAGCTCGGTATTAGCCCTGAAATCGTTCAAAAATAAAACCATGTTAGTGATGATTTGTTAACAAACTCATGTAAAATCAGATTTTACAAAAAGGGAATACCTTATATATTTTGAAGCACATCCAGAATACGCTGCAACTCACTGAAAACAATTTCTATTTTCATCCGTTGTGGTGGTGAATCCACAGAGCACGATACTCCAATCTTGATGGTTGCAACCAAACATTCTTCCACTTTCTTTGCATTCACTTCCGTTCTTTGCATCACAATTGCATCACCATCAATAACGTCGATCACATGATCTGGTAAAGCCATGTAAGCAAATTTATGAAGGCTTAGACCATCGTTGAACATGTCATCTATCGGCCTTTTTCCAGTCATCACCTCTAGTAATAATATACCAAAACTGTAGACGTCCCCACTACTTGTCATCTCGCTTCCCATACCATACTCTGCAAATTAAAATGACCAGTTAGTTTACAAGACTATAATCTGCAAGTACAAATATAAGCATCATGGAATAAAAGTAGAATCACCTAGAGGTGCATAACCAATTGTTCCTTTAACCCCGGTTGAGCTGTTTTGGTTTAAGTCTGAAACAAGTAGTCGAGCTAATCCAAAGTCCCCAACATGAGCCACCATATCATCATCAAGTAGAATGTTGCTAGGATTCAAGTCACCGTGAACAACCGTTGTTTGGCAGCGATTGTGAAGATAATCAAGTGCTGTTGCGACATCTGTAAAAATATTTACTCTTTGAAGAAGGTTGAGTTTTGATGTATATGCACAAGAATGAAGCCAATCGTATACACTTCCATTGGGCATAAACTCGTAAACCAAAGCTTTGAAATCATTGCCTTGAAAATCAACACTTGAACATGAAGTTATTATCTTCAACAGATTACGGTGTCGAATATTCCGCCATGCTTCACATTCTGCTAGAAAACTTTTTCGAGCTCCACGATTTTGAAGATGTAGAACTTTGACTACAACAAGTCTTTCATCGTCAGAATGGAGGATTCATTTATAAACAGAGCTAAACCCACCCTCGCCAATCAAATTTGCTGTAGAAAATCCATCAGTAGCCTTAAGAAGTTGATTGTACGAAACTTTCAAGAACCGTTCATACTCTGCAGATTGAAATGGTTGACTGTTGCGTTTCTTCTTCCACAAAAGATACACACAACATAATACGATGAGCAACGTCGGTGCAATCACAATGACTACTATGAAGAAAGGAAACCTTTTATTCTTACTACCCGTCTCCTTGCATTTGGGTAACTCAAGTGTAACCAAACCACCACAAACCCTATTGTTCCCTAAAACCGAAAATTTACTTGCATTTGAAAACACTCCTACAACTGGTACTTCATCCTCAAAGTCATTAAAGGATAGGTTCAAAAATTCTAAGGAAACCCATTTCTCTAAAAATTGAGGAATTTTACCTGATAAATTATTTTCAGAAATGTCGAGTACCCCCAATCCTCCCAAGGAACTGAATGAAGATGGTATTATGCCTTGAAATTGGTTGCCACTAAGGTATAACTCTGTAAGGCTAATACACTCACCAAGGCTAGTAATGGTGCCTGAAAAATTATTATAAGATAAATCGAGCTCGCTCAACTTATTGAGGTTTTTAATCTCAGATGGAATGGAACCAGACAAGCGGTTTTGAGAAAGATCTAACAAATAATTTAGTGATGGAAGTTGAAGAAGTTGCTTGGGTATTTGACCACTGAGTCTATTGTCATCAAGGTCTAAATAGTTAAGTTCTTTACAATTCCCAATACTTGATGGAATATGACCTTCTAATTTGTTGGAAAATAAATAAAGTTCAGTCAACAATGATAGGTTCCCGATGGCATCAGGGATAGGCCCTGAAAATTGATTCCCCTCTAGACGAAGAACTTGTAGCTTTTGTAGTTTACCAACGCTAGTGGGGATGTTTCCTTTGAATCTATTATTATCTAAAAATAAAGTGGTCAAACCAACTAGACTACCTATACTTGAAGGGACGCTTCCAAATAATTGATTGTCTCCTAAATCTAGATAGGTGAGATGATCATAAAGATTACCTATTGATATCGGAAGCACTCCTATAAGGTTGCAATTAGAAAGTTCCAAATATACTAATCTGGTGCAGTTTTTCAGGGAATCGATAAACCACATGTCATCAGCTTCTCCGCGTCCATGGAAGTTGTTATTATTTAAGAGAATATTATTAATATCTCTCAGTTTTGAAAAGTTGATAGTCAACTTCCCACTAAATTTGTTGAAACCCATTTCAAGACTTCTTAATTTAGAACAATTAGAAAGAGAAGGTGGAAGAGCTCCGGTCAGTTCGTTACGCGATAACTGAAGGTTCTCAAGATTTAGGAGCTGATTACCAATTTCTGAAGGAAGACTACCAGTGAGGTGATTAGAAGATAAAGAAAAATTAACTAGGAGTGTGAGGTTGAAAATGGAATGCGGGATGCTTCCATATAAGTTGCAGTCACCAGAGTGAAATGCCGTCAAGCTTTTCCAATGACCCAAGGTATCTGGAATGCTCCCACCCAACGGGTTCCCGGTTGCAGAGAACGATTCCATTGATGTAATATTCCCCAAGGAAGGTGGGATTCCACCTGTTAACTTATTGTAGTGAATTCCAAGAAAAAAAAGTTTCGAGAGTAAACTCATCTCCATGGGTATGCTTCCAGTTAGCTCATTTTGATAGAGCCAAAGGTCTTCAAGGTTAGAACAATGAGACAAATTTGTTGGAATCACTCCACCCAGTTTGTTTATACTAAGAGATAGAAAACGTAGCCTAGATAGATGACCAAGTTCAGGAGGAATGGTTCCTTGAAAGCTGTTGTTCCTGAGATAAAGCTCGCGGAGGAAGCTAAGGTTTCCTACATGAGGAGACAACGAGCCTTCTAAGCCTTGCGAATCCAGCCATAAAACAGTCACTCGTTTATGTCGCTTTCCACATGAAATACCACTCCAGTCACAGAAATGAAAGGAATGGTTCCACGTTGTAAGAACTTTGTATGGATCATGGGTGATCTTTGACTTAAATGACAACAACGCGTGATAATCAGTCTCATTACCACCATAGGAAGCAGAGACAGTGGCGGAAATAAGACATGTTATCGCGAGACCGTAAAAAAGAAAAGAAATAAGAGAGGAAGATGATAAGTGAATTATTGCTTGTGGTGACTTCATTTTTGGAAATTTAGTTAAAATTATAAGAACTAGCATTGGCTTTTTATAGTTAGTTTTGCATGTTAACGTTCATGACATGCAAATGGTGAAGTGAATGGCTTCCACAAATTCCTTATCATCATCTTGACCAAGACTTTTAAGAGATAATTATGATATTTTTAAATATTAATTTTTAATGTTCATGACACATAAATTGTGAAGAGAATGCCATCCAGAAATTCCTTATCGGCTTGAGCAAAACAATATATGATTGATAATAACTATTTTCTATGTATACTCAGAGAAGACTTTTAAGATGACTTGTAAGTGAAAAAGAAAGAATAACATCATAAAATAAAGATAACAGTTGTATAGATAACAGTTGCTTAGTTTTCTTAATTTTAGTACTATATATTTTAGAAGGCTAAGGAGAAAAATTGTTAAAACAATACTTATGGATTTTGATGACGACAGGACCGTGTTGGCCAGAAGTATAACAACACTTATGGAATTGGATATGTTCTACTATCTGTTCTTTGTGAGATAGAAATCTGCTGGTGGTCTTGGCGCTTAGCTTGTTGGTATTTATGTTTGGTTGATGATGTCATTAGGAATGATATTCGGTTTCTTCTGTCTGCTGGGCTTTGGATTGGGGTTTTGGTTATTTCTTTGCTGTAAATTATAAATTTGAAGGCATTGCATTTATTTATTCAAGTTCATTTGCATATTTTTAATCGTTTAAACAAGTCAGTTGTAATATGCACATAATCTGTTTTATAAAATGTCTCAATGAAATACTTAAAAGATAACTCATTTTAGCATAAATCCTTTTGGTTCTATGAATCTTGGTGACACTTGAAGGAATACCAACTTATTTGACAGCTTGATTAGATTCAAAATAACAATGAACATTATCTGATCTTAGAAAGCTAATAAGATTAACTTCCATGTTAAACCTTGAGAAACAACACTTAAAAAGTTTAAACTGTTTTGCTATGATATGTATGTAAGTGTTTTTGATAGTAACTATTTGTTGCTCTTTACTTAAAATTATAAGAACATGCATTGGCTTTTTATCCATAGTTTTGCATGTTAACGTTCGTGACATGCAATTGATGAAACGAATGGCTTCCACAAATTCATTATCATCTTAACCAAGACTTTTCATTGAGTATGGAGTTTTTATATCAATTATTAATTGGCGATAAAGACATCTCTAGATTCCATATATAGGACGGACCAACATTTGCAAATAAAATGAATAGATTATAATAACAAAAAGTTTAGTATTAACAATAACTAATAAGAAAATCATAAATTCCTTTATTATACTTTGCTGTTGAGACACTTATCTAGTACAAGCTTCAAACTTGAAGAGACTATGATATTTTCTAAATTTAATGTTTAATGTTCACGACACGCAAATTTTGAAGAGAATGCCATCCACAAATTCGTTATCAGCTTGAGCAAAAAAATATTTGATTGATAATAACTAGTTTGTATGTACACTCTTGAAGACTTTAAAGAAGACTTGAGATTGGGAAGACGACATTTAAATTTCATTGTGACATTAATCATGCAACCCAATTTGCACGGTACGACTAGCATCACCTATGGTCTATAATCACCGAAGACTATTAAGAAGACTTGGGATAGGGTTTTAACGCTAGTTATGCAACCTATGGTCTATTATCCATATATTCCTTCCAAGCTTGGCCGAGACAATTTGATTGATAATAACTATTTTCCATGTATAATGGATCACATGATACTTCTTAAAAGACTTGGTATATGGAAGACTACACATATATTGTATATCGTAGTTGCAAGAGTATTATAAAATGTAGATTGACATAAAATCTAAACACATCTACTTAGTGTGTTTCCAATAGGAGTGTTTAAACAAAATTCAAAAGCTAAACCTCTGGTGGCTAAACACTATTTTTCAAAAACGGTCGCCAAACACTGCGATTATCAGATGTTCAAAACATGGATATATAGTTTTATAAAGTAGTAACAAGGAACAACAAACAATTAGCAGAAACAAAATCAATGGACGAATGTAATGGTAACAACATAAGTAGATGTGTGATATATACATGTGTTGTGCAAGTTTGGGGTTTACATGATCCACTACAAGAAAAAAGGGCTTTAGTGGCGACAGGAAAATCTTCATTGCATATGTTTTCGACACGAAAATCTTCATTGCATATGTTTCTGCATATGTTTTCAACAATAATGGTACAAAACAAAAGAAAGAAGTTGCTTGACAACAATTGTAGAATCCCTATGTGGCGATTTTACCAATATATCAAGCATCCAAACTTCAGTTACACATCATCTCGAGCCTCAACATAATCTTCATCCTCCCAGTCCCCTACATAAAAATAGTAAATTCAAAGCACATAAACTATCTATCAAAATACACCCAAACTCACAAAAACCCATTTATTAAAACAAGAGTTAATTGCATAAATAGTCCCTGAACTTCGGCCAGATTGCATGTTTCGTCCCAACCATTTCGAAAGTGCAGAAATCGTCCCTGTAGGAAACCTTTGAGTAAATTTTCGTCCCAAACAGGGACAAAAACTTGCTCAAAGGTTTCCCACAGGGACGATTTCTACACTTTCGTAATGGTTGGGACGAAACATGCAATTTGGCCAAAGTTCAGTGACATACAAAGGACAAATTCAAGATAAAATTTTACTGCCTACCTCAAATTCATGTGACAAAACAACCAATATAGAAGCAGCCACCAATCAGAAGCCATAAAACCAAATACACATATATAGCAGCAGAACCAATATACATGACTTTATAAGTCCCACAAACTATCCCCAATAGTAGAAGGTTAACATGATAATATAATGCCAACAAGGCATAAATTGTCATGGGCACAAAGGCTTGCAGCTGTTATCAGGATTTCGTGACAGATTCACTCACAAAAGTTCACTATTGTAACTTGTGATCCTCATGAGACATCTAAGAATAAAAGAAAACTATGGTTCCTAGCTTGTGGAATGTTTTAAAAGGGAAACCAGACTACCAACAGTACCTTTTATTGTTCTATGGACATCTATGAAATGAAAGAAAACTATGGTGCTTGTGGAATTTTTTAAAAGGGAAACCAGACTACCGACCATACTTTCATAAATATTAACTGAACTTGTAGTTAACTTAGCGGTCTCTACAAATTCCATTCGATAAGTACCGACTACTGACCATACCTTTTATTCCTCTATGGACGTCTTTAGACAGAAACTAATAACCTCTACATATCTAAAAGACGCTATCATTACTAGTATTAATAGTACCATATTTCGACAAAAGAGTATATCATTTTAACCACCTAGGCATTGATAAATTAATATAAAGAATTATGTGCCAAAGATGCAGTAGTTGAAAATACCAAAATTTCATGGCCTTCTATTTATTTGAATAGTGGGCTATCTTGTACCCTCCAATCACAGACACTTCCTCTCCCTGTTTCCTCAATTCCCTTAAATGTAAAATATTAAAATCTCATCACACTACCCTTGCAATTGAGCCAACAGTACCTGGAACCTCATTAAAAGATCTGTTCTGCTTATTTTTGTGAGATTATAAGAAAAAGAAGGGTTGTTCAATTTTATACATCAACACTACATAACAGCAGGCATATATCAGTTTTATATGTAAACATTCCGTTAACACTACATAAACAAATAACAAGAGAAGCATATACAAACATGAGCAACAGACTGATATACTCGGCATAAGACGATATCGGCTGTCCATGGCCACAGTGCCATGATTCATAGTTTAGGCAGAATATGACATACCATATTTTATTAGTTAGGTTTGTTCTAGATATATTAAACTGAACTAACCCTTTCCAAAACCACAAATAATTAACCAAGCCAGTAAACCATACTGTCAAATTAAGCCCACACATAAGTGAAGCCACTAAAGTTCGCTCAAATGTGGTTTTCATTAGGTTCTGAGAAGTAACTTGCCAACATATCGCCGCAAAATCCCTTGGAAATTTTGGGTGAAATTCTAACTAAAATATATGAATAGCTAAAAACATAAAGAAAAAAGCCATATCTTGAACATATTTCAAGGCAAACCTTCTGTTGCTTGGAGTATAGTGTGGAGATAAGCTGCATTCTTAAGGTGCAGATCTTGGAGGGTCGTTGGCCGTTCATACTTCCTACTCAAATAAGTCCTTCGGAGACAACAAATTATCATTCATTCTTTTCAGCATACAAAGTCTAACCGGTTTTTCCTATCATAACCGGTTACAAACCGGTTAGTACCGGGTTTGGTTTTTTCTACCCAAAAGTCTAACCGACCAACTGTTTTTGAAAATAACCGGTTTGACCAGGTTTGGCCAAAAACTAGGTCGGTTACTAACCGAAACGGTTAGCCCAAAAACCTGATTTGCGCACGGCTACTTTATAATATAAAGTACATGCAACAAAAGTTTAAAACTATCAGACTTCAAAACCTACAAAAGATAGGAAATAAAGACAAAAAACAACATTAAGTACCAAAACATTCCTCCATTTTCATTCCTTAGTAACAGTCAATGTTTGGATTCCAAAAGTACAAAAGAAACATTTCAAAATAAAGTCAAGATATAACAGCAGCATCTAACAAAAACTGAGTTGTACAACCCTTTTAAGCACAAGTTACAACTGCATAATGCACACTACATGTTACCTATTTTCCCATCCAACAACCCAAAAAACCAAACCAAACTCCCAAGTTCAGGAATTTTGTACCTAAATGGAACAAACACCATCAGTACTTGGACCATTGTCTACATCCATTGTATCGGCTTCTTTATTATCAGCTAAAACATGAAGAAACTTGGGAGGAATAGCTGCAGGGTCGAGGTCTAGACAAACCTTTGGAGAGTTTGCAGATTCTTGACCCGTGAGCAAGTATGAAGGTATTTGATGCGATATTTTAAGAAAGTCTTTCTCCAGGATAACTTTTGTTTCTTTGCTGTCGAGATGTCGGTGAAACACTGTTTTAAACCCCGCAACTTTGACTAGTGGCGTGACGGTAACGCCTGTTTCTTCACTGGACTCGTCAACTTCCACAAGTTCGTAAGTATGTTTGATCGTATCAGGTGTGTAATCGTATTTGTACAGAGCACAAACACTTCCCTTTTTAGGGAAAACACGAATGTTACCATTTCTCTGCTTTGTAAAGCTAGCTTTGTGTGAGAAATAGTTAGGAGAGGTAACGGTTTTGTGTTTTCCCGGTTGGAACTCACCGAATGCTTCCAGGAACCCGGGAAAAGGAAGTGGTTTCTTGCTAGGTTTTGAGCTAAGCCAACATACTTTCATCTTAAACGGATTCAAAGAAATTACTTTGTGAACTATGGCATAGTTCCGAGGCATCCCGTCACGATCATCATAAGCAGCCCAGAGTTGACCTTCTTTGAAACACTTTTCGCTTCTTTCTATATCGAAATCATGAAAATCTGGATCTGGGACGCCAGCCTCGTTACTCTTTGAGAAGCCGTTTGCCATGTCAGCAACTTTTAAGGCCTCTGAACTCCATTCGTCCAGTTTCTTCTTTATTTCCGTAGTCGCCTTCTTTATAAGGTGATTCTTGATAGGCCTGTTTTCTTAATTGCATCAAACCCCTTAATGTCTTGCTTTGTTTTAACAGATTTGACTTTCTTAGATGCGGATTAGCTTCTTTTTAGCGATCTTATTTCTCAAAGCTTCCTCTATATTAGTGCCTAGTCCAGCTTCTTCTCGATCCCTTTTTAGTGGACCCTGCTGGGAGCTCGTACCATTACCTGCCTCAATACCCATTATATTACACATTTCTGGGGCTGAAATGTTATTTCCAGTTCCTTGTGAAATTCCCGCAACTTCTGAATAAGCATTGATATTTTGTGGTGGAATCTCGGTCGCGTGAAACGCTCCATAACAAGCGGGGCATAACATATTTTGGTTTAGATACTTTCTCAGGAATTCATACTGCAATTTGCATCTCATGCATACGGTCCAAAACGTTTTAATCTTCATCTGTTTAGTAACCAGTAAAGGAATAGAAGTGGGACCCATCTTGGTCGTCCCATTAACTTTATCCTTTTCTTGAGAAGTTTTAACCTCTGTTAAACAAGGCCCGAGCATCGCCTCAGGCGCTATTTGTTCATTGGACGATGCAGGAGCAGAAGTGGGACCCGTCTTGGTAGCCCCGTTAACTTTATTCTTTTTTCGAGAACCTTAGACCTTTGACGTCTCAGGAGCTATCTGTTCACTGGAGGATGAAGGAACAGAAGTGGAAACCATCTTGGTAGTCCCATTAGTCTCATTGTTTTGACTCTTCGTTTTTTTCTTCGTCTGAGTAGTAGTTTTATCCTTCTTTTGAGAAGTTGTAACCATTGTCTGCGCATCTGCACCAGCTGTACGGGCAGCTGCACTCTTCGTGACATTTACCCTCTGCTTCAAAAACAGAGCATGCCTTTTGTGATCATACGCCGGTCTTTTATGAGCATGCCCCTTCTGCACCTATAGACTTGTTCTTATCGAGATGAAGTGATAAAGCTAGTTTTCTATAATGTTTCTTCACAGTATCATCATCGGCTAATGGATTCACCGCTTACTTGGGAAATACCATCAAGACCAGGAAACAAATTTTGCGCCTACCAAATTTTTTGGCACCCTTTACATCCTTTGAAGAAAACTTAGTTTCAGCGATTTTTTTCGCCCTTGTGGCTTCATCTTTATTGCATTCCATCCTTCACGAGTTCGCGTAAGCAGTTAATCTACGGCACCACTTCCTTAATAATGCTACTACATTAATAGTTTCAAGTAAACGTGAAGATTAGGCAATATTCTGGCCCGAGCTAATGCTTAACCAAGCTAACACGATTGATCGCGATTCTTAAACCTGATATAGATATACGAAGTTGATAGATTAAGCATAACGCACATGTATAAAGTATTCATAAAATGATTTCTCGCAGAAGTAAAACCATAGTAAACTATACCAGAAACGAAACACCTATTTTCCTCATTGTCACAGAACTAAAAGTTTTACTGTATCCAAATACCCTGTTCACCATTCACAAACCACCGACTGGACTTCTTCAACCCGTTTTCTAATAATCTATTGCTTTTCATTTTATTTAGTTCCCATTTGACCTATTATAAAACTAACCAAAAGTGACCCGTTTCATGTAAATTGTCCCAAAAAAAATAAATTTTCCGAGAGCAAGTTTGGAAGATCTGGTTACTTACTTTCAGTCAGCAAATGGCACATGTCTTATGAGTGTCCTCTTACTCTTTTCAAACTCGGGTACATCACAAAGAGGACTATCTGTTAAGACGGACAACAAAACTGTTAGTACAAATGCAACATTGTCTAAATACATTCAAATTTTATGAAGTTCAGAATAACTTGCCTTTATTACTTGTATTTATTGTAGATTTTCGAGATATAACTTGCCTTTAAACCTTTCCGTGGCATTATCACACTTTTGAAGGATTTAAAACTTGAGTGAGTTCTTTTATTGTACCTCAAAAACTTTGTCTCAAGTGGCATTAAGCCTGCATTAAGTGAAAATTTGACTAGTTAAAACCGATAATAACTGAAAACCCTAAATGTGAAGCTGACCGTACAACAAACAAATACTTACAACATAAAATAATCACAAACTTAGCTTTTCTTTCCACATGAACATGGACAAAGTTAGTATATACTAAACTTATGCCATCAAGAAAGTTGTTCGGTTCAAATTATTTTTACCTTTACCTTTACAGGCCAATAGGCCAATAAGTATAAAATTACATGTAGTATAAAAATCAAGGAAAAATGACAAAAGATGTTCACAACTTCGATGTTAAAAGAATGACTCGTTTGATAGTCAATAAGATGCTATTGATTCGTTGGAAATAACATTAGTGCTGGATGTTAAATCCACGCTTAGAGGCTGACTGTTAAATTGCATTACCACCTAAAAAAGTCCAAACAGAACTAACCCTTTCCAAAACCACAAAAATTAACCAAGCCAGTAAACCATACATGTCAAATTAAGCCCAAACATAAGTGAAGCCACTCAAGTTCACTCAAATGTGGTTTTCATTAGGTTCTGAAAAGTAACTTCCCAACAAATCGATAAAAATCCCCTTCAAATTTTTGGGTGAAATTCTACCCCAACCTTTGCTACCCTTTAGAATCATAACTAAAATTGGTGAATAACTAAAAAACATAAAGACAAAAGCCATACCTTGAACATATTTCAAGTCAAACCATCTGTTGCCTAGAGATAAGCTGCATTCTTAAGGTGCAGATCTTGGACGGTCGTTGGTCGTTCATACTTCCTACTCCAGTAAGTCCTTCGGAGACAACAAATTATCATTCATTCTTTTCAGCATACAAAGAAAGTATCCTCATGTATATGGGGTGCACTTAATATTTCAATTCCCATGACCCATCTTTAGAAACATTCTCGGGACGAATTTCAAATAAATGGTTTTACTTAAGAATACTGATAGTCGTATCAAATACCAACATAACAATGATTCTTATATGATTTAAGTGCTTTAAATACCACATCTTTTATATACATAATTAATGTAGTAACTTTGACCCATTTAATTAGGAATGGGTCAATTTGGGGTTATCTTTATATATTAATCGAGATATACTTTTTCTTTGGGTAAAGTAAAACAAATGTTTACGTATTAACAAAGATAGACTTTTGTGCCAATTCTGGAAGCTTCTAAAACTTTTGTCAAATTTTGATACATTTGACCCAAAGAGAAGATAAGGCAAGCAGATCAGGTTAACAATACATACCTACAAAAGTGCTAAAATGTATCATTCAAAATTTATAGTAGGTTTAATAAATATGAAGAAATAGTGGCCAACAATGCACATCTGAAGTATATCATATTATATGTCTATATACATAAATAGGTCCTCCCCGAAACATATACATATACATATACATATATCTATATACATAAAATATTGTGTTAGTATTTATGTACTAAATATAATTCTCTAATTTTTGTTAGTTTTTATCTTTGTGATATTTTAAATTGTGATCATAGAAGCTTGTTTTGTGTCATACTATTCTATAAAGTTGTGATTTATTCCAATGATTAATATATTACTAATGGTTTCTCGATTATTCAAGCTATTCCATAAAATCATATTGTTAATAGTACAAAATTAAGAATAAAGGAGGCGACACTTAACGAGTATGATGGAGTATCGCTACAAAAAAGACAACCCGATAAGGCCCCAATGGGGAATGGGGCGGGTTTGGGGGAGTACCTCGCCCCAATGGTGTGCCCCGATAAGATCCCCAATGGGGATTGGGGCGGGTTTGGGGATGGTTTTTGTTATCGGGTTTGGGGATGGGGATGGCCCCCAAACCCCCATTGCCATTCCTAAACACGAAGGACTAATTATGTAAAAAAAAATTTACATCGTTAGTCCCTATAGGACCTATTTTGCAACGCAAGTTAAACGTCAGGGACTCTTGTCGCATTTTTGCTTTTCTAAAAAGTATTTAAAAAAAATAACGACCGTTAGTAGATAACGGTCGTTAACTAACGACCGTTAGTTACTGCGTTAAGTAACGGCCGTTATTAGGATTGTTTGTGTAACAAATATCTAACATGAAGGACCAATTACGTAAAAAAAGTTACATTGTTAGTCCCTAGAGGACCTATTTTGCAACGCAAGTTAAACGTCCGGGACTTTTGTTGCATTTTCGTATTAAAAGTATTAAAAAAAAAAAAAAAAAGAATAACGGTTAGTAGATAAAACTAACAACGACCGTTAGTTACTGTACATTCAACTATTCACGAAATTGTTATTGGGTGTGGAGATAGCAAAAAGAGGAGTGGCTAAAGCGACATTCATAAATGTATCTATAAGTAATAGATATGTAGATAAAACTATTGACTTTTTGAAATTTTCATGTCTATGTTGTTTAGTTATGATTCTTGATGAATTATGGATTTGCAAATTTTGGATCTCATAATCGTAACAAAGCAGGTCGCGTTAGTTTAAAATAAAAAAGAGATGATTTGATGGTGGTGGTAGAGGGTGTGTTTGTAATGTGGTGGGAAAAAAATAAAGCTTCAAATTTCCAAAAAAAATGATAGTTGAGAAGAAGACGAGTGTATATTAGTTATTTCACATACGTTTTGACTTTAACTAATGGGGGTGCTAACGGTCGTTATTTGCAATTCTGCACGCCACTTTGTCTTGGCGGCTAATTTGTAATTTTTTTTTTCTCTTGGTGTGTTATTTGAATGCAACTTTGCTCTCGGTGGCTAATTTGAAATTTTTTTCTCTCGGTGTATTATTTTCAATTTTGGCAAACATTATGGACGAGATTTGCAATTTACCATAATCAATTAAAAAAAAAAAAAAAAAAAAAAAAAGGAAAATTGCTAACCAACACAAACACACACCACACCCATCGTCTTCCTCAAACACACAACCCATAAACACACTCTCAAAAGACACAACACAAACATAAACCCATTTATTTTTAAACTTAAATTTTAAAATAAATATGATTTCTTTGTATGTGCACGGAGTTATAACTAGTACAAGTGTAAAACAAAAACATATATACAAAGAGAGGTAAGTGCATTTTTTAGGCTAAACATAAACTAAACATATTCCATAAATATAGGCAAGATCTTAAATTACAAATGCTTATAGATTTATATGGGCAAGCCTCAAATGACTAATTTACTTTTCAATTTGTACTAATATGACTAACATAATTTCAAAAGATCCATTATGACAATTATACTTTCAAACTTTAACCAAGATAACTAACCACTTGACATGGTAATTACACTGTTAGTCTCCAATACATAAACAATTGCACCGTTGGTTCTCAATACATAACCCAGTTAGTCCCAAATAGAAGCCCACCAGCGCCACCACCACCCACCAACGCCACCACCAACACCGCCACCCACTTGCACCACCTACCACCACCGCTTACCGCCAATACTTACCACCACCACTAACAATCACCACCGCCACCCACTACCACCACCACCACCACTACTCAATATTGCCAGATAGGGGTGCAAACAAGCCGAGCTTTTATCAAGCAACTCGATCGAGTCGAGCTTTTATCGAGCTCAAGCCCAATATATTGGCTCGAAACATATAATGAGTCGAGCTCGAGCTTTTGATTGCTCGGCTCGAGTTTTTATCGAGCTTTAAGTAAATAAGGGTTAATTTGAACATTAACCTAATTATAAATAAGTATTCAAGTTATGGAAATCATTTTGCTCAAGTATTCAAGATCTATGAAGCTTATGACGTCTCGTGAATATATTTTGTTGAACTATTTTAGACATTCTAACCCTAACTAGTATTTACCGATTATGTTTCATTTTGATGTTCGACTTGTTTCATCTTCTTGACTCTTTACTCTTGATTGTGTGGCATGAGGTGAAAATTTAGTCACATTTTTACAAGTTAGATACGATTCATTGGTTCAGGTGTATGTCCCTTTTGTAGGGGCTTTATATGATTTTATTCATTGGATATTGTATTGTATTTGTTCTTCTTTTTGAGTCTCAAGTCTTAAATCCTTAATCAACTTGCTCAGGAGTTGGAATAGGGGTGTAAATGTGTAATCATGTATTCATATACATATATTCAAGTTTTTCAAGCAAAGCTCGAGCTTTGCTCGAAACTAAATCGAGCCGAGCTTAAGCCTAGATGGTTAAAGCTTGACGAGCTATCGAGCCGAGCTTGAGCCTTGTTTTTTTTTTTGAGCCGAGTTCGAGCCTTGTCAAGCTCGGGTTGGCTCGGCTCGGTTACACCCCTGCTGCCAGACAAGGCCACCACCTGCACCACCCACCACCACCTACCACCATCACCAATCACCACCACCACCGCAACCCACTGCCACAAGCACCACCATAACCCACCACCACCAACCACTCACCCTTGGTGGTGGTCCACCACCAACCACTCACCCGTGGTGGTGGGTGGTATGATGTATGGTGGTGGTGGTGATTGGTGGTGGTCAGAAAGTGACGTGACGGGCAGTGGCGGTGGTGGTTATTGGTGGTGGGCGGTGGTGGTTATTGGTGGAGGGTGGCGGTGTTTTGTGGTGGTAAGAAGTAGGGGTAGGTAGTGGTCGCAGCGAAACACGAGGTCTAACGGTGATATGCAAGTAGCATCATAGATTCATACCTCACATAATTACAACAATAGTTTACAACATTTTGAAATATCTCTTATCCAAAGTTTGATAGTAAAACACATGTCTTATTTGAATTCGTTGTCTTGAAAATATGGCGGTGGACATGAAAAGTACTCCAATGCAAGTACCACCACAATACCTTACTAACGACCCTCAAATGGTACTAGAAAATGTCAACATAAAGTTGGGGAGCTCGTAGGTTTAAGAGTTAACCACCACGCTAGAGGTATATAGCGAGGACAACATGATCAAGTGTCACACCCCACCCGAGTTGTTGCGACGTAACATCGCATAAGATAGTAGACCAACACCATACTTGATTTAAGAAATAGGCTTACAATGTTACATAAATGTTTTTATCCGGATAATTTAAAACATAAGTCTCAACTTGTCAAATCAAAGTCTTTAGAAAAATTTCTTGGCCTACTTAACTTTCGGTCGCGCTTTAAAGTTGAGTACAACAAATAACTCAAATGCAATTGCCTTCAAATTGTTACCGACGATCACCCAAAATGGTACTTGCCCGAAAACTATCATAAAGTTGGTGAGCTCAGTAGGTTAAAGAGTTAAACCAAGGGTTGAATAAAGTTACGCAAGACAATAGAGCCGCATGATATACACATGTAAGCACTTAATGAACACACAAACTAGGAACAACTAAAATCTCAATGTAGCAGATACGTATAGCTTGCGCGGATAGTATTCACCTTTAATGGGGTGTGGATGTCAACCCAAATAGTATCGGACGCTACTTCCCAAATGACACCATTAATGCATCCTAACCTCGTAACTTGCTCGGATAGTATTCACCTTTAATGGGGTGTGGGTGTCAACCCAAATAGTGTCGGGCACTACTTCCCAAATGGTACTATCAATACAATCCTAACCTCTTGCAACCAAACAAAATGAATCCACACAATGATAACCACACATAAGGCACATAATGCAATCAAACGCACATATTGTCCAAAAGTATGAAAACAGTGTAGCGAAAACAATTAAAATATCATTTGAGTATCATTTTCCCCCAAGGAAAATATAATGAAAAAGGGGTTACGAAAACTCACCTCAATAAGGTATTGCAAATTGGAAAGTGACAAAGCTCGACGTGCAATGCAACTCTAACAACGACCTAAGTAATTAAGTCGTTTTGGGAAAACATGCAACATGTACTATAAACATATGAGTTTTATGATGTTTAGCACCTTTATATACTTGTGGTGAGGTTTTAACAAGTCACTTAGGTCTGTCGTTCAAGAAATACATTTCAAAATGCGTTTTAGTTACTTAGAAACACTAGAAATTTTCAAGTTATATAAGTTATGTTTAACCCATCTTGAAAAGCGTGTATCTAACTCGTTTAAAATCATTTTTCCTTATTAAACTTTCTAAACCTAGATAAATGTGTCTATTTTCATTATTTCAAAGTTTCGGTTTGAGAAAATATGTTCCAAGTGTCGGTTTTTATTAAAATAAAAATTGGGACAACGATGACTCATTTTAGAAAACCTTTCAATAAATCGAGTCATTGCTCACTTGTTTTATAAAGAAGACATTTGTTTAAAAGAGCCTAAGTTCATCGTTTTCGAGTCTAGTTTCCAAAAATACCAACCATTCAACTCAGTTCATCACCGTTACCTAACCCATCCATGTTTCCATGCATTATGTTGTACAAACCTTTTCGATGCACGATATCTGTTCTTTCTCATAAGTCATATAATTTGCGTGAACTCGAAATACCTTTTTATACAAACCATTAAGTTATTGCACAAAGAAATTTAATCGTCCAGTCCTTTTGCGCCCATTTGAGCCAAATGAAGCAATATTTCAAACTATAGGACAGTCCAGATTCAACATATGAATTGTTCTCAGCTTATGAAGTATGAAGCTAACATGAATATCAGATTAATAAAGTTTACGGCAAAAGAACTATCTTAATGGGTCCTATGTGGTAAAAATGAATATGTAATGCACATAAGCTCCTAAATTGTTTTATTCCAAAAACCAAAATATTACTTTTGTAATCATATTTAGCATATATATAGGGGATTATAATAAAATTGGGCAGAAAACATTCAGGGCCAACCTGATCCTTACAAAGAAGGTTCCTGTCTTGACCCGTTAAACAAGCCCCTAGACACGCCAATTTTCTCACCCTTACGTCTATATATTCAAAGAGCAGCCATACCATCCAAGATGTTGCAACATAAAGCTGAGGTCGGGTGCAAATGGCACGGTATCCAGTTCCTAACACATACGTATTCATGATCCCTTTAGGTTTTGCATCGTTATGGACGTAAACTGAGCATATTGCTTTTCTGATGACGTCCCAATTCGAACCACATGATGTGAGCCAGATCATGAGCTTCTTGAAGATGTCGACTAACTGAGAACTCACTTGAATTAGAGCTTTCCTTGTAAGTAATGAGTGCTACACCAGTCTCCACAATATCTGTTAGCTTTCCATTCTTTGTAGATGTTGAGTAAGCTTATGCCAAAGTGCTTATTAGTTATTTGGGAGAATAAGGGGTTTTTCGATAATGAATAAATGCATAAGTTAAGCATAAGGTTATCCTGATACATCATCTTAGTATCCTTTGGGCATTCTTGACGCCAATATGATGTATGTTGCCTTGTTCTGCGTCGAGATAAGAACCGCATATCTAAAGGCGCTATCTTTGTTAAGTTTGGTTTTAAAAGCTGTAAGGATAAGTTTCTCTCGTTTACACTCTACTTTTTTCTTGTTTGAGTGTTAACATTTTGAATAGTCATTCATTTTCAGTTTCTTTGATAACACAAAGTTTACTACATTAACAATAGGAGTTTGACAAACACCTCCAAGTACTTAACGGAGTTAACAAACGGGAGAAACTTTCCCCATTTAGTATATAGTATAATTGGTTGTCATAATTTATTGATATATACTCATATTAGTGTTACATACATCGGGATGGTGATTAAAAGCATGGACTTTGTGGTTTGCCAATTATATTAATTAGAGATTACTCAAGGGAAAACTTTGAACTCAAGGGGATTTGTTTAAGCTTATTTTGGGCTTATGATCTTATTTGGTTTGGCTTATATCTCATAAGCTCATCTAATTACATGCCTAATCCACTTAACATTGGACATATGTATTGTAAATCTTCTCTCTTAAATTTCTATCAATTATTTTTTCAAATTAACCAATTAAACCACTAGTCATAGTAGCAAGCTTTACTACTTAGCCATAAGAATCATTTTTCATAAGAAAAACATTGAACATACAAACACATAATTGATGTATTTCTTTTTATATTTGCCACGCTGGTAATCACATCCAAACACACATGACTTTGATTCATCTCCGCCATCCAATCCTCCCACCCTTTGAGAATCATTACTTTTTCACTTTCAATAAAAGTTAGTTTTTACATTATATGTAGTTAAGATAAGAAAAAAATAAACACCTCTTAAGTTTAGTTGATCAACTTTTTGAGCAGTTATGTACATTTTTACAACAAATTAATGTTCAAAGATCGCAAAAAAGAAAAACAATGAACTTTTACAAAATGGCAAACGTTTTTAAAAGATATCATACTTGTCACTATTTGTTTTTGTAGGTAGCGAACAAAATGCTTTGCTTTTGTGGGTACATTCATTTCAAATTTATCATTTTTAGGTTACTATGTGACATTTTACTCTTCGGGAAAAAAAAATTCTACTAGCTAAGAAGGGCAAAAATGTCAAAATTTTGCAAAATAACAAAAAATGATCAATTTGAAAGAAAATTACCCACGAAAGCAAATTTTTTTATTTACTATCTACAAAAGCAAATGATCACAAGTATGATACATTTTAAAAACATTTGTACTTTTCTTAAAAAAAATACACTAGTTGGCAGTCCCATCCAAACACACTCAATCAACTCTAATCTCCCCCATTCACCAAAACCATCGCTCTCTATTTTTTGTTTGTTTCACAGTAACTATCATTTATCAATATTTATTAATCTTGTGTAATTTGATTATTATAAATTGGTTGTGATAATTTAAAACGTGCAGAGCGTGCAAAATTGTGTTTGACTAATATTAGTGTTACATACATCGGGATGGTGATTAGAAGTATGGACTAATATTAGGTGATCTTATTTGGTTCGGCTTATATCTCATAAGCTCAACTAAATTCAGTCCAAAAACACAAAACCTAAGGATTCAAATAGATTTGGTTCTGTGATGCTCTTAGGTTATCATACCGAATGCTTTAACAACCACCAAGGAAACAGTAACCCTTTAATGAATTCCCTCAATTTAAATGAAATCCCCAAATTTTATAAAAATTAAAAACCCTAACCTTCCAATTTACCTTCAAAACTGTTTGATAGGATGTACTTTGTGAGAGAGATAGCAAACCATAATGATTCAAATAGTTTCGGTTATGTAAGCTGAAGTTGCTGATTTTGTGATGCTCTCGGGTATACTTTTGAACTAAAGTAATTGATTTTTGTGTTTGCTTCAATTAGGTGTTGTTTATGGACATTTGTGATATTATAGTGCGATAGAGGTGAATTAGGTGCATGTGTTACGTGCGCCTATGGTTTGAAGCTAGGGTTTAGGTTGTGCACGAAAGGTGTTTAATGAAATGTCCATTAGAGAATGATACTTGTGTAATATTTATCGTTAGATTTTGACATGCAAAAATTGTTTGGCATGTCATTTAGAATGAAATAATAAGTTTTAGTCGTTAGTATGATAATCAACTCCGAAAACATTTTGTCATTGGATAAAACAATTTTAGGTTTAGTTTTGCCGGTCAATTGCAGTAATGGGAAGTTTTGCTGTTACGTTTTTGTATCTACCGGCTAGTTTATCACTTACTGTTTGATTTAACAGATATTTTTATTTAAATTGCCTTTAAGTATTCCGGAGCAAAAGCGCATTTTGTGTGTTGTTCTTCGAGTAACCGTTAACATGTCTGTACATATCTACTAATGCAACTGCAAATTTTGCAACAGTGTTACATTAGTTTTCATGTGATTTGCAGTCACAAAAAACTTTACCGTGGCAGGCACATAACACAATGTGGGCTAATAGATGCTTAGTTAACAAAATGGTTGGGTTGCGTAACTGATAGCATGAAACTATCTTGTATGCGTAGGCACAATTACAGTTGGTCATGCTTACCTATCCCCCTTATAAGGATGAAATGGACAAAGTCAAGTAGTCAACTCTACTTCTTGCTTGGTCTATTTGTGCAGAGCGACTGTCTATCTGTTGTATCTTATTTGTATCCGAAGTAAGGCTTGTAATTTTTTTCCGTCATGGCAATGTGTACCAACAAGTAAATACCACTTAATTGTTTATGATTGTCAATGAAGAAAATATTATATCTTTTATGCAGCCCGAATTACTTTTTCATAGCTTTTGCGGTTAAACAACTAATATAGGACCTGAACGCTCAGGTGCATGACAATCTGGTTTTCGATTCCTACTTATTAATCACATTATATGCTATTTCTTTTTATATGCAGAAGTTACTCAGAGGATGAGTCATGTAAATGAGGTGGCTGGTAGAGCTTCATGCTATAATAGGCATGAGGAACTGGCAAAACCCAGGTATGAAATATAGCCCAAATAGTAATACATATTAAATGTGCTATTGCTGCTATAATATATGCATATTGTGACTCCTCCTCTCTTATCAGCCAAACTGTTAATTGCTTTCAGCACAAAACAAACTGTTAATAGATATGATTGAGATATACATTGCTGAATAAGTTGAATCTTAAAGATATGGTAATGTGAAGCGAAGCGTTGCATTAAACCATATGTGCTGCCAGGTTGTTAGTTTAAATATGCCGAGTGCTGAACTACATCAGGATGTGACCTAGTTATGTTATTAAAATGTATTTTTTTGTGGTCGACATTACACATATTAATTAATCTAAAAGTAATTTAAAGTTATATGCAGACTAAATGAACTACATCTACTTCAGAATTTGTGACCTCTTTTAACATGTTTAGTTTAATAGGCAAAATGTTGATTTAGTTGTTACCTTAGTTATAGGTCAATTGAGTCATGGGTCGAAACGGGTCAAATGGAAACACAGGTCAAACGGTTCGTGGGTCTGGTTCGGTTTGGGTCAAGATTGCCAAGTTTATGTTGTATTCAAAATAGCTTAGCGAAACACTTTAAGAATGGGCTTATTAGGTTTTTTATTTGAAGGTCACTGTAGTAGTAGTCAAAAGTATGGAATCAACATGGCACTTTTTAATACGATTTAGTTTTTGTTGTATACAAACACTTTCTAATACGTTCTATCTGCAATTTT